>CM061355.1:70879153-71581653 GCA_030867105.1 Liasis olivaceus
ATTATATCTTTCTAATTTTGATGTTCCCATTATTCAGACTCTTACCCAAAAAATTTGAATATTGATTTTTTTTTTGTCCCTCATCACACACACATTTCAGACAAAAAGAAATATAGGTAGTCCTCACTTAATGACCACAATAGGCACCAGAAAATTGGTTGTTAAGTGGGGCGGTCACTAAGCGAGTCACCACGTGACTGGACCCAGTTTTGCAACCATTTTTATGACAGTAGTTAAATGAATCACCACCATCATTAAGTGAATCATGTGATCATTAAGCAAATCCAGCTTCCCCAATCAACTTTTTTGCCAGAATTTGCTTAATGACCACATGATTCACTTAACTGCAGTGATTCGCTTAACGACCATTGTAAACAAGGTTACAAATCACATGAGCGCGGGGGATGGTGTGACAGTTGTAAGTGCAAGTACAGGTCGTAAATCACTTTTTCCAAGGCCATCGTAACTTTGAATCATCATTAAACAGATAGTCATTAAATGAGGACTACCGTATTGTTTTGCTTGTGTGTGTGTGTGTGGGCCTACAGCCTCATATCTTTATGAGATGAGCACCCAAAACACCAGTTTAATAAAATGTTTGAAGCTGAATGTGATTGGTATCTCTGGTATCAGTGGAATGTAAGGACACAGTTGCTTTAAAAGGACACTGTCAACTACATGTGGTATCAACGTATTAAAAGAATTGGACAGATTTTTTATTTGGGAAAGCTATTTAACTTTTTCATGAAACTTGGTGAATAAAGAAATATTATAAAATTGATAGAAGGGTACATCAATGCATAAAATGCAGCAAAAATTGTAAAGAAGTTCATAGGAGAGGAAACAAATCATTCTTTATGAAAAGAGCGATCTTTGTCATAAGTAAAGTACTTTTATTTGCTTGAGGGTGGTATATTTTTAGATGGTGGCCAGTATATACAAATGGAAAGAAAGCAAATGTGTAAACCTTTGTGTACGTAAGTGATGTAATAGAGATTTTCAGTCTGTCCCTCTTGCTACAGCAGCGTCCCTGTAATTCCAAACTGTGTTATAACTGCTGTGAAATATTTGAAAGAAGTTATAACTCTTGTGATAGATGAGCACATCTAAATCAGGTGACTGTTCTGCAATCTTTAGGAAGAGGAAGTAGTCCCACCTCGTCCTCCACTCCCTCGGTCCTATGACTTTGCAGAGCATCTTCCCATAATCCCCCCTCTGCCCAGTGATAGCAGCTCCTTGCTCTGTTATAGCAGGGGCCCAGTACATCTGCCTGAAGAGAGGAAGATTCATCAAGTTCAAGGATACCAAAGAAATGGAGCTCACTGTGTAAGTGGCCACAATTGCCACATTGTCCATTAGGCATTACCCTTCCTATTTTCCCTCCTGCACAACTGTCATTTTATTTTATTGACATTACACTATTTTTTGTTGCATTCCCTTTCTCAGCTTCATCTTTTTGTTTTTGTGTGCATTTTTTAAAAAAAATTAGGTACATTATTAGTGTTTGCCATTTCTGGTTTTGTTTTGGTTTTTTTAAAATGTTTTATGAATATAAATGTCTCCAGTGACTCAGATTGGTTGCATATTGTGTTAGGTTCAAACAAAATATGAGTGTCATTTAACACTGGTTACGTGATTAGAACAAGATTTTTGCTATGTTCTGTTGAGTATAAGTTTTTAAGCTTGCCATACCATTTTTATCACAATTTATTCAGAGCCAGTCATACAGATGGCGTTTTCCAAAGTTAAAAAATGAAATCATTACCAAAAAATCCCTGCCAGAGGGAGTATACAATTTACATTTGAACAGAAAGGAAATTGGAGAGGGAACACCGTTTTTCAGACTTTTAAACCAGAAGGCAAGAAAAAAGAAAAGGACTCTTTATGGCTCAAAAATGAAAAGGAGAAATATGTTTAAGAGTTATTCCATATGAAATTAGAACAGTCTGACTTTTTCTGAACTGGGGCTTCAGATTTTGGTACCAATTTTGCCATACGTGGCAGGAAATCCCTTTGCGGGAGGAGAATGAATGTATGCTGTGCTCTGGCTCATTTCTAGGGTCCTGATTACCGGCTTTATAAAAGTGAACCTGAACTGACGACTGTAGCAGAAGTTGATGAGTCGAACGGGGAAGAAAAGGCAGACCCAGTTTCGGAGTCAGAAGCTTCTATGGCTAAAGGTACTAATGAGACCCTTTGCTTTAAACTGTTCCATTTCCATCTACAGTGAGTATGGCAATCTGTAATCACCACGGGGGAAAATAGCTTTATTAATAGGGTAACATTTTCTTATAAAATGAGTATGTAAAATTAAATTTAATTACATGACTGGAAGGGATTCAGTCAGGCATAACTCAAGCAACAGGGGAAAAAATAAAGACGATACTAGAAATCAAACCTGAAATATGTATTTAGATACAGAATAAATATAGATTTCAGGTTTGACTTCTAGTATTATAGTATTATTACAGTTCCCATGTTGTGCATGCATGTGGGAGTGTGGAGCAGAGGTGTGAAACACGGACTCTCATCCCCAGAGGAGCGGACAAGAGATAAGAGAATGAGACTGGCCCCTCCCTGAGGAATGCTAAGGATGTTTGTAGTGTGACCCTGGGAACGGCTCTCAGTCTGAGAAGATTCTGTGAATGGAGTGAAGCCAATTAAACCTTGCTGGATTGAATCTGTATTGTCTCCTGGAGTTTCCTGGGCTAAACCTGACATCAATCTTCTCAGACATGCTGCCAGGTGAGCGCAGTAACACGGGCGGTGGAAGAGGTGGTGGCTGGACTACCTGTCCGAGTTGCTGTACTAGTTGTCCCATAGCAGCCTGCAGGTTATTAATCTGTGCATCTACTTGCTGCTGATGCTGTAACAATGCGGCTGCCAACACTTCTGGAGTCAAAGCCGCTCCCTGCGGATCTGTAGCCATGATGTATCTCCTTCTACTGGAAGGTAGTTTGGGTCTGAGAAGATTGATGTCAGGTTTAGCCCAGGAAACTCCAGGAGACAATACAGATTCAATCCAGCAGGGTTTAATTGGCTTTACTCCATTCACAGAATCTTCTCAGACTGAGAGCCGTTCCCAGGGTCACACTACAAACATCCTTAGCATTCCTCAGGGAGGGGCCAGTCTCATCCTCTTATCTCTTGTCCGCTCCTCTGGGGATGAGAGTCCGTGTTTCACACCTCTGCTCCATACTCCCACAATGCAACACTCTTCCAACAATTGTTCATTTCCCATTCTTAGTTCTTCTTCATCCAGCTCTCAGCACTGTTTTACTGGACTTCCTTTGAAACCGGTATTACAGAATTCCAGATTTGTCACTAGACTAAAAAAAAAAAAATCCTAAAAAAACCCTTTTATTATAATTGCCAAATGGTCTTCTGTGTTGTAGACACATAGAACTTACCCTAGAGTTTTTACTGCTACATATTTTAACCTTTCTCCCTACCTCTGCCACTAAACATTTTTGTTTTTGTTTTATTTTTCATTTATTTCTAAAAGTATTTTATATTGTAACCATACAGATATTGGGGGCCTTGTTTGTGCTTTCATAAAAGATCCAGTTGGGGGCATTATGTAAGCAAATCATATCTTTACTTTATGTAAGCAAATTCACATTATGTAAGCAAATCATATCTTCACTATAAGGAGCACCTCATTCAACTAGCAAATAGGATAGTAAATCACATGAAGCAAAAGCATCTTGAGACCATTCCATTTACTAGGCTGTTCTCCCCATGCAAATCCAGTGATTATTTTACCCCAGCTGTTCAAATTCAAGTTTTTCATGCTTGTTTCAAAACTGTATAAGAGTTTGGTGATATTGCCAACAAGATGGGGGGAGGGAGAATAATAAGGTGGGGGAATCAAAATAAATTATCTGGGGTAGCCTTCAAGCGGCTTGACACATGGTCTGCATGGATCAGGCCTAAGTCAAATATATTTGTCCAATCAGGTGTCTACATTGGACTTCTCAGTTTTGAGAACGTTCCTGTTATATTCTAGTTCCTGCTCATGAACGGTCCATTTTTCTTCTTTTTCTGTCGTCATTTTAGTATTTTGGTATTAGATTGATAAAAGCTTAGTGTGCTGGTGTGGTTGTTCACAGACACTTAAGTAAGGAGTATTAGCTAAAGATCTGAAGGAGTCTCTTATACTAAAGGACCGCTCAGCAACAGAACAAATAGCCTAGGTACAATTACATAATCTCCTGAGAAGTTTCACCTGAATATAAGGAAAAGTACTTGAAGAACTCATAGGCTATAATGTCCTGTCTCAGAGCAGGAATTATACACTGAATATGATTTTACTTTCAGAAGGGAAGACGTCTGGTTAAAAACCATCCTTTCAGTAATTTTTTTTTGGGGGGGGGGGTTGATATTTGGAAACAACCAAACTTGTAGAAAGCCCTTAAGAAACCTGGATCTCAATGTGTTCCTCTTTCTAACGCCACAGCTCTGTACTTAGAAAGTTATGGACAGATACGTACAGCGTCTTTCAACAATCTAATAAACCGTAAATGACCCTAATAAGATCGTTGTCCAGGCATCCATTTATAGTAGAGGAAATAGTGAGCTAAAGACTTAGTGTATATCTTCATTTGGTTTGAGTGATTTCAGTGTTCTTAAGTAGGGAATGTTAATTTGTGTGTGCATTCGCATTCACGGTAGCAATACTGATCAACTAATCATGCCCGTGCATTTTATCAGGGCATTATCCTGGAGACCTACAAGATGGTCGACATTAGTTGTTTAATGTTTACTTCCAGACTACAGCTTTCTTCCCCATAGTGAAAAAACACCATTATCAGAGAGTGAGTGAAGAACGATAACCCAAAAAACTCTTTTATCCTGTCAAAATTTTTAAGTTAAGGAATTTGGGCCCTCAGCAGTCAAAAAAACCCAAGGCATTTCTACATCTTCCTGAGGCAGTTGCCAGTAATAGTTCAATATTCTCATTTGTAAATGTTTGTATAACAATATACATAATACATTTGTACACATAATATGCTTACTCAGGGCACGGGGTGTAAAGCAAAAATGGAATCAAGTCTATTTTAAGGATTGAGCTTTGGATGGTTAACTATCTGCACTTCTTCGAAAACAGCAGGAGGACAGATCTGAGCATGATCTGAATTGCCATTTGTAGGGTTGTTTCTTTGTAAATAGCTTGGGGTTGCATATTAAGAACCTTAAGTCCTGTTGTTAGCAGATGGAGAACCTATAACCATCTAGAAGTAGCTAAGCTATAACATGTAGTTTAACATATTTGGGAGGCCTCTGGTTCGTGGTTCCTGGTGTGATGCCAGAAGAGGGATTTTCATAAGGAATAGATGCATCTGCTCTCAGAGCAGATTTTGCACTATTATTTTACTTATTCCAGGAAATAGCTATTTCCAAATCACTAATTTGGGGAAAATTAGCACAATTTCGCATCAAATACTTCCAAATAGTATGGAATAGAATTAGCTACATTCCAAGACTTTAGATCATGGTCACTGTATACTGTCATAGAGAGCAAACACTGCAGAAAATGTTAAAGCCAGTGAAGATTGATGCTGTAAGGATTGATATATTTTTGCTTCTCCTTTGTAACAAAACTCTGGAACCATTATGGTTATGAGAAAAGCAGTATAGACAGCAAACAATGAATTGTTATAATTTGTTCAAACCAGGGAAAACCCCCAGCTCATATCTTATTATATATGAAGTAATAAAAAATAATTTGGAATGGTGGACTCCAGTGTTAGCTTCACTTTTCAGAGCAATAGATCATTCAGCCATGATACCAAGACTGGGGCTTGGCCATTATAATACCAATATATAAGAAGGGCAAAAGAGACGATCCAGCTAATTTCAGCCCAATTCGTTTGTTAAGTCAGATCAGCAAAATGTATGCTAAACATCTACAGGATAAATTAATTGACTGGCTTGAATCCGAAGGCATTCTGATGGATGAACAGGCTGGGTTTAGAGCAGGTTCATCAATGTTAGACCATGCTATGGTGCTGCAACACCTAGTAGAAAAGTACACCTACAAATCTGGACAATCCCTTTATGCAGCATTTATTAACTTTAGGTCCACTTTTGACACAGTATCTAGTTCTAAACTGTGGTGAAAATTTAAATACACCACAACAGACAAACATCTGCTTCTGCTGCTCATTAAAATTCATGAGAACGCAAGTTTCAAAGTCAGGTGCAGTAACCAAGGACATGTCACTAAGGAAATACTAGTAAGGAGAGAAGTTAGACAGGGATGTGTATTGGCTCCAGTTTTATTTAATTATTATATAAACTCATTGGTTCTTCACTTACATAACTCTATTTTACATCCTCCCAAATTAGCCCATGGACATATCGATTTACTACTGTATGCTGATGACGCAGAAATTCTGTCATTGACTTCCACTGGCCTTAAAAGAGCCTTGGGATCACTTATGGATTATTGTATTGATTTAATGGGAATTAATAATAAATTATTCCAAGACCAAGAATCTCACTTTCTCTAAATGCCCAAAACAGAGAAGCTGGAACTTAGGTGGGCAGTCCACTGAGCAGGTTAAGATCTTTAAATATATAAGGATAGTTTTTTCAAGCTTCAGGAAGCAGAAATGCCCACCTGGATTATCTATCTCATAATGCACAGAGATCTGCAGCACAGTTTATCCTTGCTGCAGTTAAGTTGTTTGCGGCTAAAGCCCAAACCCAACTGCTATATGGGGCTCAGTTATGACCACCTAACAGCATGATGACCTCAGAAAGAATTCAAACAAAATTTTTGAGAAGCACCTTTCAGGTTACCTGCTGCGTCCAAATGCAGTACTTTGACAGGAAGCAGGAGTCAGTAAACCTGAATCCCATCTCTGGATAAATATCTTTTCCTACTGGCTAAAACTACACCACAATCCTGGTGGACTGACCCATCTAATATTGGCAGACAGCTTCAGATCATCTTGGGAAACAGCTGTCCAAAGAAGCTGAGCCACTGTAGCTTTTCCAGTGATACCATCTTAACTTTAGGGCTAGATCAAGCGAGATCAGTATTAAGGCAAAGGATCTTAGACATAGAAGGCCAAACAGAAATTGCTGCTTTCTCTCACAACATATTTGTAAATAACCAGATATTAGCTCCTATACCAACTTCATATTTATATCACATCTCAGTTCCCAAAGTCAGGAGAGCTTCATCTTTAGTTCAATTTAACGTTCTCCCCACAGCTGTTTCGGAAGGGAAATATAGGAAAACCCCTTATGAAACTCAACACTGCCCCTGTGACATGGGTGCTGTAGACCCCCATGTTCTTTTGTATGCCAGGTCTACAGGGACAGTCGCCACCAGCTGATTACCCCTTTTTTATCTGAATTTCCCAGGAACTCCAATAATTTTTATTTGCATTGTTTGTTAGGTAACCAAGATAAATCTCTCTCTTTAAAAGTAGCAAAATGTTACTTCATTATGTGTAAGCTTCACCCACAAATGGTTGTCAGTAGCCATTGATGTTAGAGGTTAACTTTGCTTTGTTTGTTTTACTGAATGTATTTTTATTGGTCAGTGACCAAAATAAAGTTTCTGTCTGTCTGGTAATAACGTGATTCAGTCTGGGCATGGTGCATGCATTTTCTCCTTCTTTGAAACATTGTGATTGTGCTATGTAATCATTTCTTTTTAACAAGAGCTGCTCTTGTATTTCCCATGCCTGCAAGCTTAGGGTAATAGCACTCTCTTGCAGCAAACACACCAATTAATTTCTCAAATGCAAATCTATAAACTTTAGTTAAGTTATAGTAAGAAACTTGACATTAGTGGGGAGAAAACATTTCATTGTATTTAAAAGCCTCTAAAACTGGGACTTCACTGTTGTCTTGCCAAGGGTCTCCAAAGACCAGTTTATGCTTGTTGTTTGCATAAGTGAAATGAGTTAGCTAGAGACAGAGTTTTGTACAGTGCAATGTCAGTGGTCCAAGTCTCTTTGGCAAAACAGTTTCCACATTTACATAAGCAATAGTAGAACTTCCTTTCAGAGAGTTTCTTGCAAAACTGTGGATGTAAGGAGAAAACAAAAGAGAGAATTTCTATGTTTGAGGTTAGTTTGTTTTTCTTTACTTTAGCGATGAAAAAAAAAAGCAAGACCATAGCTAGTGAAAACTGCTATCGGGTAACAACATCCTTTTTCTTTTCGTGCAAGGTGTTTGATTAAATAACTGGTAGATTTTGTTTTAAGACTGTGGCTAGGATCCAAAGAATTACAGAGTTCTGTGATCCTAAGTGGCTTACGTCTCTATCTGACTAGAGAAACCACTCTCATTAATAAAATGACTCTCATAAAAATTGCAGAAGATGAGAAGATGCTGTTCAGAAAAGAGGGCTGTATCTAGTTTTTAAACAGCCAATTTTTCTACAGTTTAGCCAGAGCATCCTGTAACTGGCATTATCCTCCTACTCACTCTGGGTGCAGGGATCAGAATGATTCTGCCATTGCTTTCTCTGGGAGGAATAGCTCTGCCATGTACCCCATCTGGAGAATCTGCTGATCAAGATGCCCTTTGATCAAACAGAGGAAAAAGGATGTCCAGATCACAATACAGTTCCTCAAGAACCTAGTCTACAGCAAAGGGGAAAAAAAGAACATAATTCAACCAGCATTCAGCTTTAACCCAGAAAAGGGCCTGATTTCCCTACCAGAGAAGAGAAAGGAGACTTACTCAGTAATTAATAACTCTTCGAGTGATTCTTCGTATCACTCATCTAAATTTCATGTTTCCCACCAATCTCCAAGGATTACATCCAGGAGGCACAGTTCTGGTATATCCCAATACAGAATGTCCTGGATACATTATAAGAAAATGGCACATTGAACTATCATGAAGGTCCATTTCCTAGAGCAGAGTGCAGCATCCGTCCATCCGGCCTTCACAGTATTGTGGGGAAAATGCCCACATAATTAAGCTCCACACCAGACAATATCAGAAAAGGAGGAGGGAACATCTTGGGACCCAGTCAATATCTGTAGTCATTTGTAGCGTTTCATATTTTTCCCGTTTCTGTCTTTCTCAAATATTCTTTCTTTGAGCTTCTCTTTCTGGCTTGTTGTTCTAAAATTGGGGAAAAGGCAATCTCCTTCCCCCAGTCCTACCTCTGAAATAGGTGAGAGGGAGATACTGACTATAGAATGCCCTATAGTTCATCCTGTTTTGCAGAAAATGGGTCTTCAGGGTAAGTCCAATACACTGTCTTTGGAAGCAGAACAAAACTAGTTTTCATTGGACAATTAAACAAGAGGTGATCTAATATGTAAGTGTATGGTTAGAATTTTTCCTATTTAAATAAAAGTTCTCAAAAGAGCTGGTAATAATGTAAGTCAGATAGTAAATATTAGAGGTTTAAAATTATGAGACCATTATTAAATGAGATCAAAGGGATCCTCAGCAAAGTGCTGTCCGAAACCATGGTAAAAAGGTGAGACTTTTACATTACAATTATTCCATTGAAACTTCCAAGCTGATAGAGTTCCATAGACCAGCTTTTCCATTATTTAATCTCTCTGTGTCCCAGTATTAAGCATTTACTACAGTAAATCCATCACCATCTGGTCTGCTTTTTGCAATTTATTATAGTGATTCAAGATCAAGATGGGAGCATGGGGTGCAGATATTATGAACAATACAGAAGCAGACTCGTCAATATCAGTGTTGTATAGATAGTCTTCGTTTAGCAACTGCCTTGGATAGTGACCATTTGCAAATACAACATTAATAGTAGTAAACAGTAGTGAAAAAATCATTTTCCAACCAATGCGAGCACTTATGCCCAAGTTTCTGCACCTGACAAAAATGCACACCAGAGTGAGAGTAACACTGGTGTTGCTGCACGATAGAACTTTATCTAAATGAGACAGCAGCAACCAGCAAACTTCACAGCCCCTCCCCCCCTTTCTCTTTCTCTTTCTCACTTTCTTTGTGTGTCATGTGGTTCACTCAGCAACCTTGTCCCTGAGCAACCATTTCTCCAGAACCAATTGCGGTTACTAAACAAGGACTACCTGTGGTATCAAAATATTATGTACTACATACATCCCTAAATGGTAATATCTACAATCTATCATAACACTTACATTGATCCAGGAACTTTGCATATTGATTAGCTCGGGTTTTAATATATGTTTATCCGATTTCAGTCTAATATATCTTATTTGAGATGCAGCCTAGGTGTATTGCAAGTAGAGCTCCTGACCATTGTGGCCAAAGGCAAGCTAGAAATTCCGAATATTCATTCTAGTATATTGGAGGCAGAGGAGGGGGGAGACAGGTTGAGGAAATCTAATGTAATTGCATTGCAAAATCCTTGTTAAGTCCTATTACATTGAAACTGGAAGCCTAACCATTGTAAGATTAACATGTTTCTCACATGAATGATGCATACTTCTGACATTTGTAGCATACTTTGTGTTGTTTTATAGGATCACATTTTCCCATTGGAGTTGTGCCACCCAGAACAAAGTCACCAACCCCAGAATCTTCAACAATAGCTTCTTACGTGACTTTAAGGAAAACAAAGAAGATAGATCTAAGAACGGTATTTAAAAGAAATATATTGTATTCTTTGCTGCCTCTAATGCGCTCATCAATATGGCATCTCAGCTAGTAACATGGCAGCAATATGGATGTAATAGGTATATGGAATAACTTTGAGGAACAGGAGGAAGAGCCACAACCAAGACGACGGTCAGATAAAAGAAATCTGAGTCCAGGGCAGAAATATAATTTGAGAAAGTGTCTCAGACAGAACCCTCCCTAGTTCTCATGAAGATAAAGGGAGGGAGAGGGGAAGCACATTCAGATTTGCAAGATTCTGTCACTGTAATCTTATAATAAAAGTAGTATTAGCATTCATAACCTTGGTTTCCTGGCCTGATCTACCTTGAAGGGTTGAAAATGGGCTAATATGGTACAGGAATGTTATCCAAAACCTTGGCACAGAATTAAATAGGATTGCAATCAGCAGCAGGAATGGAAATACCTTTCCCTTCAGAAAATAATTGGTGTCCCAGAGGTCTATTATCCATCAAACATGTGTTTTCCATGAGGTCCAAGGAACATTTCTATATTGTACATTAGGAAATATGGTATAAGTTTCTCCCAAGTTGATCCTAAACCAAAGACCTTTATTCCTTACATACTTTGTCATTCATATGAATGCCGTACAGAAAAAATGCTGCTAATCCAGAATGGAATATCAAAAGGAGTGTATCCTCTGAAAAGCATGGTAAATCTGTCTTCCTGGCTTTCTACCCTGTAGCACCATGATCAGAACAATGCTGTGAAAAGTTAAGAGGTGAGAAATTGTGTGGAGGCTAGGAAAGGTATGGAAGGGAGAATAAACATAAACGATTGAGAGAGAGGATGAGTCAGCTTAGCTCTTATCTCATAAATAGCAACTCAGCCCAGGTAGCAAGAAACCTGGGAAGAAGCGCTTCAGAACATTTAAGGAGACTCTGCCTTAATGAACTGCCTATATATATGAGGGTAGGAAATTCCTCATGCCATTGTCAAGATTCTGTATTTACCCCAGACTAGTGTTAAAGATAACATTGAAATCTGTGTGGTTCTTGTTTCCTGGATCTAGCCTCACCACACAGGACTTGACCACATAGGGCAGTGTTGTCCAAACTTGGCCACTTTAAGATGAGTGGACTTCAACTCCCAGAATTCCCCAGCCAGCATGGCTGGCTGGGGAATTCTGGGAGTTGAAGTCCACTCATCTTAAAGTGGCCAAGTTTGGACAACACTGCCATAGGGCATCTAACACAACCGTTCATTAGAATCACCACTGATAAACAGAAAATGCAAATAGGCAAAGGAAAAATTACAGTGTTTTCACTTTTATCAGTGCAACCCGTTCTGTGCCTAACTGAAGATTGGAGGGAGGCTCATTTAGGCATTATTACAGTGCTGAAAATCTGCCTGCTGATATTCTAGATGACGTGCGTGAATAGAGTCAAAAATGTTTATGGGGTTTCTCACTGGGCAGTATATTACGAACCTGAAAATCTTGATGATTCGATGCTTCTGTACCATTTGGAATAGCCTTGTTGCTGAAGGACATGGCAACTGCGGCAAAACATTGTCCTTTGGGGAAGTACTGTTATTATCACCCCTTTTCTTTCCTTCAAGGAAAGGCCAAGAAGCGCAGTGGAGCAGTTATGCTTGGCAGAAAGTACTCGCCCACGAATGACAGTGGAGGAGCAGATGGAAAGAATAAAAAGGCACCAGCAGGCCTGTTTGCGTGAGAAAAAGAAAGGACTGAATATTATTGGCATTTCAGATCTGTCCCCTTCACAAAGCCCATCCCTTGTCAGAGAAAATCCTTTTAAATTATTGCAGGTATGGCTACATGTTCTGTTTCTTTCAATGGAACACTCTTTCACAGACAAAAACATTGTTCTGTTGATATTATCATTTCAAGGACTCTGTACGTTCTTTCTTATTAGTGCTTGGGTAGGGCCACCAGCAAATCTCAGCTAGAACGGAAAAGGGCAGCAGCAATCTACTTCTTTATCATTGTTGGGAAGACAACGTGGACATGTCCATGAAGCCACCAGGAAGTTCAGCTCAGAAGAGACTTTACCTTTATTTCTTATAGCCAAAGAAAAGGTGGTAGAGTTCTTGGTGCTCTCTGAGCTTGTTTGTTTGCTTGCAGATGTTTCATTACCCAACTATGTAACATCATCAGTGCATTGATGATGTTACCTAGTTGGGTAATGAAATGTCTTCAGGCAAACAACCATGTTCAGAGAGCACCGAGGACTTCACAGTTCAACCCTGAGCTACAGATACTCTCTTCTGTTGAACATGTTGCTTATCTGACTTCAGATTAGTGGAGCTTTACTTCCAATAGTGACAAGGAAAATCCTGGTGTGGAGTAGAAGCAGAAAGTATAACATGCATGACATTTCAGCTTTCATAAATCCCAGTCAGGGAAGATTATGAGACTTGAAAGTTCTAAATATCTGCAAGCCATCATCTTAGAGAAGGTTGATTTGGAACAATCTTCCTTCTCCCTTGATATACACCTTTCTACTTCTTCA
The DNA here is from genome assembly GCA_030867105.1 of Liasis olivaceus. Taxonomy (NCBI): domain Eukaryota; kingdom Metazoa; phylum Chordata; class Lepidosauria; order Squamata; family Pythonidae; genus Liasis; species Liasis olivaceus. The sequence goes on from CM061355.1 coordinate 70,892,245, forward strand.
ATTTCTGAAGGGCCATGAGAATTTTTTATAATGTTGGTGTCAGAGTGAAAATTAAGGGGCATCTAAACATTCTTTTACCAGGGCTCCTAGTAGAGGTAGGCCCCAGTTTAAGAATGAGTTCCGTTCCCAAGGTCTGTCCTTAAATCAAATTTGTATGTAAGCTGGAACAGTATTATATAACAGTAATACATTATAAGTTGTATTGTGTAATTAACTGGAACCATTGTGTATTTAACTCAAATCATTGTGCATGTAACTGGACAATGATTTTGCTACAATAGGCTCCATTCTTAACTAAGGGTCATCTGTAAACCAGGCATTCTTAACCCGGGGACTACCTGTAGTCAAAATGACTTTTTCCAAGTATTGAGAAAGTTGTATTTGTTTCACACACAGGCAGAGGGGTTGTTATACACTCCCATGTTGTGAGTTTCTATTTTTAATGATTATCCATATGCACTGAAGGAGTCTCACAGAACATACATGTTTTCCGTGCTCATTTTTTTCTTTAGCTACCATTTGTCTTTTTAATGGCATTATCATTTGTCTCATTCATTCACCCAAAAAAAAAAAAAAATACAAACTTTTCTGCAGAGCCCAAGGAAGGAAGATTTTGTATGTAATACCAAGGAAGCAGAGCATGGCATTGGAATGAGTGATGTAAGCCAAAGCCATCCAAATGATGTAGAAGATACACCTTGGTTGAAAGAAAATGATTGTGCCAATGAATATAACCCTGCTTTTATTACACAGGTACTGTTTTCTTCTACATGGTGCTTATACATGAAAAATAGAGGTATAATTGGCTAAGACTTGGTTGTAATATCAGTACTTTTTAATAAATTTCTATTATTATTATGTTCTTTTTATTTTAATGGTTTTGGAAATACTGTGCAAATTTCTGCTTGTTCAAAATTGGATGGCTGTTAGGAAAACAAAGTCATATAGTTAAAGAAATAGATAAAGAAATAAATAAGGGTGCACTCAGATACCAGAGTGATATCATTTTTAAATATCCTTTAAAAATAGACATATTTTTGAACAACCAAATTACACACACGTTTTTGTGCAACATTCAGATTTCCTATCTCTTCCTTTTCTTACTCTGAATTCTCCAGAATTTACTGGACTAATTAATTATGTCTCTCATAAAAACTGCATTAATCTAAGAGCTGGTGAATTCAGCTTTTGCCACATAGCTATGGTTAAATCACTACGATTTTAAACACAAACACGCTTTTCTATTTATCCCATGTTAGTCCCATTAACATTTGCTGTTTAATGTTTATTTCTCTGTCATAGTTACCAAAAAATGAAGAACCGCCGTTCCCAGATTCATTAGAGCCAAAGGAGAGAAATTGTGAACAAGCACCTGAGAAGCCAGAAGAGCAGACACAAGAGAGCGATGCCAGGTAAAGCAAAGTGGATCCGAGCTATTAGGGGCAACTCCTGCAAATAATCTGAAATGGCTCCAGCCTTTGCATGTTCAAAAGACGATGGCTCCTTTCCTGTACCCACTGCCTCCAAAAAATATTCGTTCTGATTCGGTAGCCATCTCTGGGTGAAAACCTCAGTTGCATCTGCCCCCAGATGTCAGAACAGAACATGTCTTAGGCTTTGCTGTTTTGAATAGTGGCTTATGGGTCTTGAAAACAGATCCCAAGCAGACCAAAATGTATTGCATAAGAGGTACATTTCCAAGAGATCAGATGGCCTATGAGATGTTGTGGTTTTACTGGATGTTTTTTGAGTTTATTCTCAGTTACCACTGTACTTTCTTTATGTTCTGTTGATACTGTGGGGTTTTTTTTATTATTTTAATGTGTTGCTATTGCCCAGGGTCACATCTGTGAGATGGGCAGCTATAGAAATTGAATGCATACATACATACATACCTTTCTCTCATTTTAGTATTTTCCAGTTTGTTTTTCCCCAATTTTTTTTAAAGTTTTCAACTGAACAAAGAAATAGAAAGGCTTTGGCTAAATTGGGGACCTGTTGATTCTATTCTGGACCATATACCCAATGTGGCGGGGTGGGGGGGGGGGATGTAGATTTTCTAATCTTAAATGTTTTGAAATGTTTTTGCAATGTAGTGGTGTAATAATGCTAGCAAAGTATCTGCAAAAGGGGTAGACAATTCTTTTCCTGTTGCAGTTTTTCTTGGCATACGTTCCACGACTTCAGGAGTATTTTTTTCAAGTTAGGGCTATAGTCCAAGAGGCTAAGATGCAAAGCAAGCAGAACTCTAAATCCTTGGGGATTTTACAATTGCTTTGGATCCCTTCCCCAAACTTTTCCAGACTGAACAGTAGACAGTGTGTTGCTAAGCGTAAGACAGAAGCTGACTAGACGAGAACATCTTGGAGACAATCGCCTCCCATATGAACCTGTCTTCCCCATCTGCCCTGTATTTAAACTCCCCCCTGTAAAAATAAAATTAGTATGTCCACAAATCCCTGCCATCGATAATATGAAAGTTACAGAACATGTTCTGAAAGGAGTCCACGATGTGCCTGTTTCTTACCATTTCGGGAAGTTCCTTTTTCTTCGTGGCTGCTTACTCTCTTGCAGGGGGCACTTGTGATATATGTATCGATTTAGATTACTGTTCTACTTGTTTGTTTGTTTTGAGTTTTGCAATATTGTGGTCATAAGCCAATCTGGGGACCTACAGGGGTGGAATGTCTTGCCCAAGTTCATGGTTTTCTTGGCATCAGGATGGCCTGGTTTATCCCTGCCTTCTTTGGGGATGTTTTTAACTTCTCAGTCTGGCTTACAGCTCTGGTATTTCCTGATGGGATCCCGTCCAAGCAGTACCCAGGCCCAACCGTAGTGCCGAGTGTTCTGAGATCATTCCCTGGACATGAATGATTTCCCTTTTCCTTCTGCTTGGCTCCAGATAGAGAGGTGGGAGAATAGCAAAGCCAGTTTCCTTGAACTCCTGAAATCTTTCTCATGTAAAAAGGCACAGTTCAAAGCAAGGGCTGATTTTCTTGTTTGGTTCCCTCCCCACCCCTCTCAACCTCCCAGTCCTGTAGAGCATAAGTCAGTGTACATCACAGTCACTATTTTGAGTTACAGACTTTATTAAAATGGTATATAGTATCAGTTAACCTAATTACACGTTAGAGGAAATTCTAACCTTAGATCTCCCCCCATCAGCAGCCCGAACAATGAGGCCGCAGTAGTAAACCACAAGCTTGAAAGCAGCTCAGAAGAGAGTGAAAAAAGCAGAATTCAAGAGCAACAGGAGGATACGGTTTCTTCATTTGAGATGCCAGCACAGACTTCAAAGGGAAACTCCACAGCAGCAGGTTTGGTTTCCTATCCATAGACTATCAAAACATGTCACAGGCCTGCACCTACTCCAGTTGCCCTTCTGGCCAACTTTGAAAATAAAGAGGCTTCTAGCACTGCCTGAGGAAGTCAGATGGTTACGTGGCATTTTGGCTAAAGCTTTATAGACATGGTTCAGAAACTAAAATTATTTAAAATGGTTTCGTATTTTATCCAGGTAAATAGTTTCCCAGATCCATATACCACAAGAAGCTCTCCAAGGTTCTTTGTTATTACCTGCTGCCTGCTCCTTTAATTGGAGATGTCAAGGACTTAAGCAGAAACTATCTGCCTCCCGTGAAAGGACTCTACCACTTTCCTTACATCTTTGGCATTGTTTTTTGTTGTTGTTGTTGCTTAATTTTGTTGTCTTAAGTAAATGGTCATAGATAAAAGAGCATTCAATCAAGTAAGCCCTAATTCACAATCAGTAGCAGTAAGCAAAAGTTTGGTATCTCAGTGAGAAGTATTTCTGAGATGTCTGGTACAAAGCAGTTGAGAACCTGTTCTGCATTACAAGATTCAATGGTGCATTCCTGAGTCTAAAAGGTTTTTCTTTAAAAAATCAACAACCCCACTTCGTGGAAGAGGGCAATTAAGTCATCACCAACCTGGCACCACCTGGGTGGGTGAACTTCAGGGCTGTTGTTGACAATTCTGGGAATTGGTCCAAATATCTGGAGAATGCTCAGGCCTGGAAGGGCTGCTGTAGTGGTTCCTTCCATCCTAGGCCTTCTGGGAAAGTGATTTCAGTTCTCTTTAAATGATACATCATTTGTCCTCATAATTTGGTAATATTCAGGGGTATTTGTCGTCAGTTTCAATGTTAGTTTAAAACATTATCTGACAAAAGAGATGCCTCTTCTCTCATCCTGTTTTTGCCTTGATTAAGTATGGAAAATCCCTCTGCTTTCCCTGATCTATCTGGATCAGTGTTTCTCAACCTTGGGAACTTTAAGATGTGTGGGCCTCAACTCCCAGAATTCCCCAGCCAGCAAGGGTTGCTAGCTGGGCAATTCTGGGAGATGAGGTCCACACATCTTAAAGTTCCCAAGGTTGAGAAACACTGGTCTAGATGATCAGAGATTTTAGAAATGTTCCTTTTTTGCCTGTCCAGTTTCAAAAAAGAATTTTCCTCTTCCCCTGGATTCTTGGGTGCCAATAGAGACTTCTTTCTTTTTCAGCACTCCTGGCTTCTGCTGAAACCATACATGGCTGACCTACAAAACATACCTGTGGAAAGACAAAGATGCTGTACAGTCACTTTTATGAAATCTATGAAATTCATAGTTCCGATGCTTTTGTCCATGGAGCATCATTTTATCACGTTGTGGAAAACATTTATTCCAAGACAGCTTTAAATATCCCCACCGTGCCCTCAACAAACTTGAGCTCTTTCCGCTGTCACCAGCCTGCTGCTGCTGCTATGTATCCATTCCATCCATACAACCAAGAGTTTTCCTCCTCCTCCTTCTATGCGCGGCCTACAATCAGAATCTTCCCCTCCTGAAAGGTTTTGAATTTGGAATTATTCAGTTAAATCTGCTTCCTTTGGGGCCTGCCTTATGGATTTCTTTTGCTGTCAACACTGAAAGACGGTTTCTTTCCAAAGCTGATCATGTCTCATTTTCACTTTTTGATTAATAAACATACCACACTCTATTTAAGATGTGCCATTTTTTAAATTATTGCAAAGTTAAGATGTGTCCTTTTTCTGTTCTGTAAGTACATCGCAGTCAAATTGCAAAGTCAGTTACTGCCATTCTGCTGTCAGCATACTCATGAATGCTAGTGTTTACTTCTTCTTTTTTTTTGCTTTTTGCTTTTTTTATGAAGAGAAATGGATCTGGAGGGACTGGGCTCTTCCTCTGTTGAAATAGGGTGTGTATATCAACAAGCAGGTATATTCAATTTCCAGTTAAGTTTGTGTACAAATGTAATTATGTTCATTGTGTATATATTATACAATGAGCACAACTATTGTAAGTATAAGAAACCACTTATTATTGTTCAAATGCAAATGTTCATATCTCATTTCTTTTATATCATGTTATAAATAAATGTTGATGTTCTTAAGCTGCCGTGTGGATGCTATGCCTCTAGCAATGAGAACCTTAACAGGAATTATTTGTTTGCTTCTTTTGTTTTTATCCTGCCATAATCTCATGATTCTTGGCCATTACAATGTCACAGTTAAAAAAAAATCCCACAGAATTAAAACAACACACAATCCAAATTGCAAAAACAAAATCAAAGTAGGAAAGAAAAGTAACAACAAGAGGTGCAGGTGGTGTTCCTGATAGGGTCTTCGGAACAGTTCTGTTTTTATAAGTTGCCGGCCAGAAATGGCTGACGCTTCGGCGGTTCGAGTCCAGCCTTCGCGTTAACAGGGTGAGCTCCTGTTTCCTCCCCAGCTCCTGTCAACCCAACAGGTCGAAAACTTACGTGAGTAGATAAACGGGGACTCTCACTCCCCATTTGGGGGAGGAAAAATGCTGGCGGCGCCTTGCACAGAGAGATGGGACCAGTTGCCGGTAAGCGCGAAACCGCGCTCGCCCGAAAAGGGCGCGAAGCAACGGAAACCCCACCTCCTGCGCTCGCCAGCTGGGCTCTGCTCTAGGAAGGAGGCTCTGGCAAACCACTTCCGAAAACAATTGCCTTGAAAACTGCAAGGATTCGTCCAGGCAGTCACTGCAGGGTCAGTAATGACTGAGCGCAGACAAAAAAAAAAGAAAAAGCAACCAGGGTGGAGGCCACTTTGACCTTAGTGGGAAGCCCATGCCCTTGTGTCTGCCCCACTGTGGAGCAGCAGCACTGTCTAGTTTTAGCTGCTCTGTCATCCTGGGAATGTGGGACAAGAAGATACCCCTCCCTATATGGGCTGAAACCAGTTGGAAGAGATGGTCCTACGATCTCCTCCAAGCCATGAAGGGCTTTATAGATTAACACCACACTTTAAATTGTATGGAATTGAAGCGGTCACCAGTGCAGGGCCTGCAGTATAGGTATAATATGCTCCCAACGTTGGGAGCCAGTTAAGGCACAGTCAGCTGTATTCTGGACTAACTATAATTAGTGAGTTACCGTCACTATGCCCTCCTGTACCAGATAAAGATGGAAGTCTTTGCTGAAACTGTAACTTTATGAAGATGTCTTTCCCAGTTCATAAATTCAGATGAGTAAATGGTGTAAAATGAAGTTCCGGGCCACAGTTGATTGAAAATAGAATCAGAAACTCATGTCTTCTAATTAGAAGAAAGGATCCAGTAGAACCATACTTTTTCCTCTTTATGACAGCTTCCATGATTAAAAGTGGAAAATCAGTCCTTTAAGAGATTGCTGTAGGTTTGACTGTACCATTTACAGGTGAAACTCGAAAAATTAGAATATCGTGCATATGTTCATTTATGTCAGTATGGCAACTCAAAAGGTGAAACCAATATATGAGATAGACGCATTACATGCAAAGCGAGATATGTCAAGCCTTACTTTGGTATAATTGTGATGATTATGGCGTACAGCTTATGAAAACCCCAAATTCACAATCTCAGAAAATTAGAATATTACATGACATCAATAACACAAGGATTGGAAATAGAACAATATCGGACCTCTGCAAAGTATAAGCATGCATATGTACTCAGTACTTGGTTTGGGCCCCTTTTGCAGCAATGACTGCCGCAATGCGGTGTGGCATGGATGCTATCAGCCTGTGGCACTGCTGAGGTGTTATGGAAGACCAGGATGCTTCAATAGCGGCCTTCAGCTCCACTGCATTGTTCGGTCTCATGTCCCTCATCTTTCTCTTGGCAATGCCCCATAGATTCTGTATGGGGTTCAGGTCAGGCGAGTTTGCTGGCCAATCAAGCACAGTAATCCCATGGTCATTGAACCAGGTTTTGGTACTTTTGGCAGTGTGGGCAGGTGCCAAGTCCTGCTGGAAAATGAAATTAGCATCCCCATAAAGCTCGTCTGCGGAAGGAAGCATGAAGTGCTCCAAAATCTCCTGGTAGACGGCTGCGTTGACCCTGGACTTAATGAAGCACAGTGGACCAACACCAGCAGATGACATGGCTCCCCAAATCAACACAGACTGTGGAAACTTCACACTGGACTTCAAGCATCGTGCATTGTGTGCCTCTCCATTCTTCCTCCAGACTCTGGGTCCTTGGTTCCCAAATGAGATGCAAAAGTTGCTCTCATCAGAAAAGAGGACTTTGGACCACTGGGCAACAGACCAGTTCTTTTTCCCTGTAGCCCAGGTAAGACGCTTCTGACGTTGTTTGTTGTTCAGGAGCGGCTTGACAGGAGGAATACGACATTTGAAGCACATGTCCAAGATCCGTCTGTGTGTGGTGGCTCTTGATGCACTAACTCCAGCCTCAGTCCACTCCTTGTGAAAGTCCCCAACACTTTTGAATGGCCTTTTCCTGACAATCCTCTTCAGGCTGCGGTCATCCCTGCTGCTTGTGCACCTTTTTCTACCACACTTTTCCCTTCCACATAACCTTCTACTGATGTGCTTTGATACAGCACTTTGGGAACATCCAACTTCTTTTGCAATTCCCTTTTGGGGCTTTCCCTCCTTATGGAGGGTGTCAATGATGGTTTTCTGCACAACTGTCAGGTCAGCAGTCTTTCCCATGCTTGTGATTCCTACTGAACCAGCCTGAGAGACCATTGAAAGGCTCAGGAACCCTTTGCAGGTGTTATAGATTCATTAGCTGATTAGAGTGGGACACTTTGAGCCTAGAATATTGAACCTTTTCACACTAATCTAATTTTCTGAGATTGTGAATTTGGGGTTTTCGTAAGCTGTATGCCATAACCATCACAATTATACCAAAGTAAGGCTTGACATATCTCGCTTTGCATGTAATGCGTCTATCTCATATATTGGTTTCACCTTTTGAGTTGCCATACTGACATAAATGAACATTTGCAAGATATTCTAATTTTTCGAGTTTCACCTGTAAGCAGCTCATTTACATATGATATATTTTCATTTTAAATTTCACTCTCAGGACTGAGAGTCTATATTCATTGGGATAGTATCTCTGTAGTGTTAAATAAATAAGGTCATGCTTCCTTGGATTAGCAGAGCTATAGTAACCTGATATGATTGTCACATAGATTAAAACTGCCAGGCTGACACAACATGTGCATAGAACCCCTGATTGGCCCTGCTTATATGATGTTTAACTAGGTCATAGCAACAAGGATTTCAGTGTACAACAAAAAACCCAAATTTGTGTTAGTTAACCCAGCCAGTTAATCCTGAATGGGCTAGTTTTGGCTTCAAACAAATCTGGGTTTGCTTTGGAATGAACTAACTTCTCCTAATCACCTCCCTCTGTGTTATGTTTACTAAAAGGCTAACTGTCTATTCCAATATGCACAAACAGGATGAAATCCTAAAGATGCCCCCTAAAAATGGGCATGACCAACTCTGATCACATCACTGTAGATTTTTATTTCATTTTTATTTGAGCTTTTAATCTGTCAAATTATGTTTTTAATGAGGACAGAGATGTTGTGCTTGGTGGTTGTGGTTGTTTTTTAATAGATAAATACTTCTGAAGCAGCAGAACGAAGCAATTCCAAGTGATTGAAGGATTTCAAGGCAAAAGAATAATTAACCTCAAGGAAAAACTGGAAGAAAACATAAAGAGTCATAAATATTAAATTACAAACAGAGGCCTATTTTTAAAGCAATTAAAATCTCTTACTACTTATTTGGGTAAGAAAACTGGCTGCTGCTGTGAGGCTGTCCAAGCACTCTTTTGGCCCGAACAACTGACCAACTATGGCATTCAAATTAAGAAATTCCTAGCTAGGTTCAGAATACCCTTCTGGAATTGTTCTCCATTGTGTCATTCACCTGATTTACTTTATGTAAGAATCTATGTTTGAATGTGCTTCTTTTCCTGATCTCATTATCTTGTGCATTGTACAATTAATTAAGAAAGAAAAATCTCTGATGGATCAGGCCAAAGGCAAATATAGTTTCATTTAATCCCACCCTAGAGGAGAGAGGATGGTGTGACAGTTAGGATCTCAAATAGGATCAGAGAGATCTTAGTTTAATCAACTCCTTGACTATAAAATCTGTTATGTGATTTTGGGTTGGTCACTCCCTCTTTTCACAGTGTCCAAGGACCATTTGCATATGACGTGGATAATAAGGTTCTGGTTGACAAAGGAACCACTTAAGGGTAAGAAGCGACTCATGAAACGCTGTAAAAATGAGCCTTTGCAACTGAGAGGGCAGAACAATTCTCTCATTCTCTGAGGAATCTATAAGCAGGAACAAGCGCATATGGCTAGCATTTAGAGCAACAAAGGTTAGATCAAATCTTAGACTTATTTTGGAGTTCAGCCCTTAATTCCAATTATTGGTCCTGCTGGTTAGGGTTGATGAAACTTTCATTTGAAAACATCAGGAAAAAAATCTGGACTGGTTTTATGGGGATAAAATGAAGAGGTGCACATGCACACAGATCCTTGTAAGTCACCCTGAGGTTTTGGAGAAACGTTGGGTTATAAATCTAACAAATGAATAAATTGCAGTTGGCCACTATGATTGTCCTATCCTCCGTGTAAACAAACATGTCGCAAGGCCTATATAATTATACTGTTGTGCAGTTTTATGCAATACAAAACAATAGCAACATCCTAACATCCAAGCAGAGCTGCAAGATACTTAGGTCTTCATTGTGTCGGTCTTTTTTTAAATGTGCTTCACATACATGATTTCAAGCAATCCTGCCAACCAAATCTCAAGGTAGAGCAATACTATCCCATTATTGCAAGGCTGGGAGTATGGGTGACTCTAAAAGTCATGATCTGTTCAAGGTCATGGAATGAAATTGTAGCTGGAAAAAAAAAAGGGAAGTCTTCTGGAGATTTTCCATTTCCACCATTAGCCACTGTTCCCCAAGCAGAAAACAAGTCATAATTCATTACTGAATAGGAAAACTGTATTAACATTCAAATTAAAAATTATCATCTCAGCAAGACTGGGGGACACCAATTCAGTGAATGAGGATTGAATATGAGAGTGGCTATGAAAACGTGATGCTCTAAACGTGTGAAGGTAACCTAAAGTGAAAGAATAGAGTGGAATAGTAACTTGGAGTTTTCCACAGGTACTTCACTGAATTCCAGGAACATGACTGGGTCCATAAAGCAAGACTCAATTTTGACAATGCTTTTTGGTGGCTCTTGACGTCTACCCTGATTCACACAACAGTGGGCTTTATTGACTGGGCCTTTTGCTCTTATTTTTTGCCTTATCAAAACTAGCTTCTTTGTTATTTCTAGCCATTTTTTTAATTTCCCCCCAAAGCAAGCAACGATAGGCATTGTATAAGTGAAAGCGAGCAGGCAGTTCATGCCCTCTGGTGCCTTCCATGCTGTTAATTGCAGGCATGAGCCAACAGGGAATACACAAAAGGCTCAAATTATTATCTTCTTTTCTTTTGAAAATCCAGCCAATTGACAGGCATATCACAGAAAAACAAAAAGTTTTCCCATAGAAAAATCAAACCCAATGAATACAAATGGAGTTTCATAAAATTAAATTTAGAACAAATAAATCTTCCCCTTTCACCATAAGTAACGTTTATATCTTTTTTTGTATTCTCCTTACCTTTCACCTTTTTGTGAGTTGTTCAAATTATGGTAAAACTCTAATTCTTTTAAAGTTATAGTCCCAGAAATAATTTTAAAAAAACACCAAGAGAATTACTTATCTGTTGCAAAGGAAAGTCTCTCTCACATTAAAAAATAGTTACATTCCAAAGTGGGTTAGCAATGCCGGCTGTAGTGTCCATATTTAGGCTGCACCACAGCTGTGAACAAAGGTGGATCCCCCGCCTCCCAGCCACTCGCTTCTGTTTCTGCAATTAGTTTATGAGGAACAGCCATCCTGGAGACTGAGTGGGTTGATTTCTCTCTTTCTCCTTGATCTGGAGCAAGTTGGGTGACCAGTGCTTGCTGCCAGCCATCGATCCAGCTGCAGTGCCATCTCCCCTCTCACAGAGAGATGACTAAGCCGCCATTGTCTCCACCGGAAGCCCTAGAAGAAGCCCTTTGGAGCAGTCGTTGGAAGATAAAATGACTTCTTTAAGTTTACTCCAATCAATGTTTGATGAATTAGTCAAAGTCTAATTTTGAAAAAAATTAGTCAAAGTCTAATTTTGAAAAAAAAATAGAGGAAAGATTGGATAATATAGTTAATTTTGAAATGGAGGTAGAGGTTGACTTGAATGTTGTCAGGTTCAGCCCAAAGAACTCCACAAGACAGTACAGGTCTAGTTCGATAGCTTTTATTAGCTTCCAACCACAAGACAGAATCCTGCCAGACTGAATCTAAATTTCTCAAGCTAGCAAGCAAAACCCCACGAATTCCTTAGGGTGGTGCCAGTCTCATCTTCTTAACCTTCCCACACTCCTGCTGGGGGCTAAAGCAGTGCTTATCTCCCCGAGCGCGGCCTTCATCGAAGCATTCCATCACAAATGTGGATTTGGAGTTCAAAAAAATGCTGGATTATGAAGGTGGTATGAACAAAGATGATGTGGGTATGAAAATGGATTTAAAAAATGCCAAAGGATAAGAGTGATATGCGAAAGGATACCAAAAGGGATTTACAGATGAAACCAACTGATGTCACCATGATTAAAGGGGACATACAAATAATGGAAAAGAAGAGTGACTTGGAAAAACTTTTTTATCTTGGATTTGCAAAAGGAATGTGTTGAATTGGTAAGGCTATTCCTGGGAAAAGACAAAGAGAAGTTTCTGAAAGAAGACAAGGAGAGAATGACAGGGAATCAACTTGTGGGACACTATCTGAAAGGACTAAAGATTAAGCTCTTTAAAAGTAAACAGAAGGTTTACAAAGTGAATTTATTTGATTATGGTTAATATATATGTTGAGGTTTTTGGTAATTATTAATGGGATCTTTTTCTGACCAGATTTTAAGGATCTATGTAGAAAGGGGGAGAGATTTCATTGGCTTTTTTTTTTTTGAGAAAATAATAAGTTGGATTATAAAATAGATTTATGTTTGACTAAGGTTAAAACATATTTGTTATTAAATTTATGGAATTTTTGTTCTTATGTATGATAACTGCAGTAAGGTTGTTGTTTTTTTTAATGTACAAAGGTGGAAGGATATGACATTACCTTCAATGGAAGAATGGATGGTGAAGCTGGTAGAGTTGGCTAAGATGGTGAAATTGATGGCTTTGAGAAAAGTATTGCATAATTTTAATATTCATTGGAAACTTTTTTTGGACTTTCTCCAGGAAACAGGAAAAAATGAAATTACAGTGGTACCTCGGTTCACGAACTTAATTCGTTCTGGTCACGAACCGAGTTGGTTGTGAACCGAATCAAATTTTCCCATAAGGTTCAATGTAAATACGGTTAATCCGTTCTGACCCCTGCGAATTTGGTCGCCAACCGATTTTTGATCGCGTCCCGAATCAAATTTCCCTATAAGGTTCAATGTAATTACGGTTAATCCATTCTGAACCATGTTTTTTTTTTTTTTAAACCACAAAAATATGACACAAAGTACAGTACGAAGAGAGAGAAAGCTAACCTTGCTCGATGCGACTTCTGGCGTGGAGGACGGGAAGGCGGGTGGGGAGGCGGTTACTGCTTGGAGGGAGAGTCCCCCTCCCTACAGGAAGCCGCGACCACGTGTCACGGGAGGGAAAATGGCCGCGGATCCTGTTCGTAACCCGATGTGGAGTTCGCGAACGGAGGCAAAATTTTGCGACCGGAGCTGTTTGTGAACCGAATTGTTCATGAACAGAAGTGTTCGTGAACCAAGGTACCACTGTATATTGTATGGATTTGATTATTAGAAATAATATAGGTTTATAGTAATAATGAATGTTATGTTGTAAACTTAGAGCAAGAGATTGATGTATACTGTTACTTATATCTGTTGTGAGGAGGGTCAGAAGTCAGTTCTTTTTCTTATCTTTTTCCTTCTTTGTTTTTTGCACTTTTGACCTTGGTCATTCTTTTTTCTAATTTTCCTTTCTTTTTTCTTATTTTCTTCCTTTAATATTAGTTTTCGTTAGTTTGTACTGTTTCCATTTTAAAATTTAATAAAGTTCTTTTTTAAAAAAACTAGCTTCTTTGCTGAACATTTACAGCTGTTAAGCTCAGACTTCGCAGAGCAAGTGCTTAAAACAGTTGACTTGTGAAACCAAAGTTTCTGGCTGTTCTTACATGACATGGCTGATTGCTGTACACGCAAGGAGAAGGGGATCCCCCCTCCAAGAGAGGCCCATTGGGATAGCAGGACACACACTGTACAGATGTTCATGCTGTTCAAAATCAATTACATCTCCTTCCATCTGGAGCTATTGTTCTGAAAGGGCTGGGAAGCGCCTTCCTTTCATATCCCTCACGCAAGCAAACCCATTTAGAGATGGGAAAAAAATTACTTTCATTATGCACCCTGGGATTATTCCACAATAGTGCTGCTTCATTTACAGGATGCACAAAGCTGCATTGTATGTTCTTATTAATAAGCAGAAAATCATTCTCAAATTTAATCATTATTTGACCATCTGATAATACAGACTCAGCTTTGTGTTTACCACCAAATCTTGATGGCAGTATAAGTTATTTCACTAGTTCCTGGAAGAAAGGGGGGGGGGAGATCCACTTGTAATTTATTTATTTGATTTATTTATATCTGGCCTTTCCTTCAGGAGTTCAAGGTGGTATACGTTCATAGCAGTCATTCTCCAGTTGTCCTCCCCCCACTTCCAGGCCAGCACTGAAAAGTAGAAACTGTGATTAACTCAAAGTCTCTTTGGCATGAAGATGGACTTGATCAACCCACCAGATACCCAGGACAACTTGGCATCAGGATGACTGAAGTCCCAGCCATCATGACAGCTGCTGAAAAATGGAATCTGTTGACCATCCCCCTCTCGGCTTTCCATAGCCCTGAATTCCTTAGCAGAAAGTTAGGAGGATAAAATTATAAGAAACAGACCTTTTTCGTTTGATAGCTTTGGCAGATCAGTATTAGATTATTAACATCCGCAGCATGGCATAAAAGAGCCCAACTGTTTGATTTTCCAACTTCTTCAGTTTATCCCATCCTGCTGCTTACTAATAGTTTTAGTAAGTTAAATTTAGTTAATACTAAATGGTTTTATTATTTCAACCACTCCAATAGTATCGGGAGAATGCAGCTGTAGAGAACATTTCTATGTATTCCATCAGATGCTGGTGGGAAATGGGGTGGGGGGACCTCAAATGGTCGCGGCACTACAGTCTCCAGCATGATTTACCACCAGCCATGAGATCTGTAGTTCCACAATGCCGGGAGCGTCTTAAGTTCCCCATCAGAGCCCTAGAAGGCCCATTCCATGACTTCTTAGTCATAATTTGTTTCCAGTGAGTGGCTTGTACTCCAGCTCTCTCCATGGGGACATGGCTTTGCCGCATTTCAAATTGATAAAAGTGTGGGTGATTTAAAGTAAAAACGTCAGGCTAGGGACAAAGCAAGTGTGGTATTATATTAAAACAACAGCAAATGAGCAGGATTGGGGCCATGGCAGAGATAGGAGAGGGTTTCACCTTTGCCCTTGCCACAAGCCCAGTCCAAACTGAGTGCTGCTTTTGTTATCTGTCCCCTTTCCTCCCCTTCCCAGATGTTTCAGGAAGTGACGCTTCTGTTTACATTTGAAACAAAGGGTTAATGCTCTCCAATATTTAGTTCTGTCAGCCCTACCCCAAGCACTTTTTTTAAATCTAAAGTCTTAGCTACGAGGACGAAGCCCACTTTACCCTAGACTAGGATACTGAGCAACCCAGTAAGAAAAATGCATTGCTAAATGAATCTGGGTTACAACAATTTTATATTCCTATACCTTTTCCCTGTTACATTTTGTTACGTTTTTATAAAAAAGCCTCATTTTGCTCATGAGATGCCTGCACTACACTTCTCCCTAGTCCAGAAGTTAAAGTAGTATTTATCTTTCGCCCTGTCTGCAACTGCTGCAAACATCCTTAACACCAGCAGTTTCCAACATGGGACAGACGAAAACCAGAGAAAAAACTAACAGCATAGTAACTATCACAGAATCGCACCTAACCAGATCTGCTATTTTTGTAAGGACGTTACAAAGAATTCACTGTGATCTCACATCTGATCTTGCGTTATGCTGCACAGAAGTTGGTAATGCTCTGTTAACGATTGAATGTCGGACAAGAAAAGGGAGACACAGAAATTGTCTGGATGATAAAAAGGGTGAGATAAGCTTACTCCACGTATCCCTGTGACACTAACCATCAGTTCAGGTAGACACCTGGCCTGCAAGCACCTGAACCTCATAAGGAACTTCATAAGGTTTTAAGAACCTCTTAAGGAATCTTAGCAAGGCAGATAGTAGGTATGAAAAAGAGAAGGCTTGGGCAATAACTAAGCAATTCCAAAGGAGTAAAACAGTTGTTCTGCACTAATACTCCTTCTCCAAACCCAAGATTTTGATTGGAACCTAGATTTAGACTGGGTGTAAAGTCAACATCAAGTTCAACATGCTGCCTGCTATGCCACTCAATGGAATGTTTTATCACTTGCTGCAGTACATTGAGAACAGGAAACTATGACATACTTAACAAACTGAGATATAAAAACTTGGGGCTTCAATTGTGCAAACCAGGTCATTGCCTGACTCACCTGGGAAGGATTCATAGAATGAATGGACATTTAATCTGTCCGAGGCTTCACTTCATGCAGAAGTTGGTGACCTTTTCAGATGCCAGAACCCATGATGCAATTTCAGTGTCTCCTAGAAACCTTGTTCCCCACCACGTTTAGAAGACTGTGACAAAAATATTGAGAGAGACACATAGGTCAGAATTCTGTGCGGGTGCAGGACTGGGCTATGAAATGGAATAAGATTTTTTGTCTGTTGGGAACAAATTCTTAGGTTAAGACAGAGCACAGAGGAGAAAGGAGCATTCACCTCCCTCCCACAGAAGAGAAATAGAGATGATCTCAGGCTGTTTTATTTGTCAGCTTTGCTCTCGCAAAGCCCAAAATGTGGCCTTCCTCACCAAGCTGACTGAATTTCCTCCATACAGAAATATTGGGAGGAAAAGCAGCATTCAGGGTTGGAAAATCCAGGCTTTCTAAATGATTTCTCCAGAAAGTCCTAGCTCTGGCCTGTGGAAACCCAGGAAAAAAAAAAGGGGGGGGGGGAACTTGTTTAAATTACTGCTTGTTGCTGTCACCCAGAAGTAATCCCATCTGAGCTCATTTCCAGTTTGTGCACCAAGTGGATTAAGGGGTTAGAAGCAAAGGCTGGAAAAACTCTGGAAGGATGGGTGAGGGAGCTGAGGGGAAGCTGAGGGGCCCTTAGCAATGAGTTTAAAAAAAAAAAAAAAGACTGCAGCTGCTGCTTTCCAGCAGTTTGCCCCCTCCCCCAACAGCTTTTGTTCTCCTGCTGTTTACAATTGTCCCCCAGAGTTTGAGAAGCGAAAGCCAGCATGCCTTGATGGCATCTTGCATACGAATGCAGATGGGCTCCCAGGAGGGGCTCTGAGCAGAAGCCTTGGGAAAAGGCACAATAGAATGGAGCGGGGGGGGGGGGGGGGGACTAACCTCAGCCAGGAGCATCAGGAGCTGAGGAAGGAGTTGTCATTCCCATCATCCCCAGCAGAGAGGGACTTCTGGTGCTGGCTGACAACCTCCAGGAGCTGCAGTTGACCCAGGAAGAGAAGCAGTTGTTATCTTGAGATCTTGTAATCTATCTTAACTTTCCCTGGCGTTTAGGTCCATCGCCCTAGCAGCCTGCTAACAGAAGACGCTTCATGTTTTTGTGGCCCAGACCAGAAATGGATTTTGCAGGTTCTCTCTCTAAGTGCCTTCTTCTGACGACCAGCTCCTGACAGCAGCAAAAATTGGACAAGCTGGGCAAAATCTTTCTTTCGTGCTCCCAGATACGGTATCCCTGTGCCACTAGACTTTTTTCTTTGGCTACCAGCCCCCCTTCCCCTCCCTAATATTTCCATAGGAAAGCATCTGGTATTATCTTTATTTCCAAGAATTCCTCTGGATTCCACAAGGGCCCCACAAGCAAACTTGGAAAATAAAAACAGCAATTTGCTGCAGCCTTGTCCTTTATCTGAAAGTCTCCCCACTTGTTCCTGCCTCAAAATAAAAATAAGTTGGAGATCTGAGAGGGAGGGAGGTGGAAAAGACTGTGGGTAATTTCCAATTTACTTTCCACCCAGCATACCCCCAGTCAATCCCGCTGTCTCGATCAGAGCAAGCACACGCGCCACTCAGTCCAGCTTAATATATCTATCAGATGTGTTCAGTAAATGCATATTAAACAGTAGCAACCATCAAAACACATTTAACTGGCAAAATGGGTTTAAAAAACAAGCAAAAGAAGGAACAGCAAGAGAAAGACATGAATGATAGGGGAGAATTTACACTGTCTATATAGTTATATATTTATGTCAAAGGACATAAAACTTTCCATAAAACTAAAAACAATCCTGGGGAGCCATTAACATGGATAGTCCCAAAGGGAGCAGCCTTTGGTTATCCCAGTTTTAACCCTTTTATGTACATAACAGCAGCAAGATAGAGATGGAAAGTAGGACACCTGGTGATCCCTCCTGTATTCTGTACCAGGGAGGAAACAATTTGATGGACAGGAATGACGTATTCCACCCTAAGCACCTTTTTCTGTTGGACTTCTGGAAAATAGGCAGCCATTTTGTAAGAGTGTTTACCATGTGCTTCCCGGTCCCAAAAAACTGGGAGAGTCTACTCAACACTTAGCTATTGAAACAGCTTACTGACACCTTCTGGGGAAGAAATAGTGGATTGAAGACGGCTCCGCCAAAACCAATTTATTTGGCTTTCGTTTAGCATAATGTGTGAATCCAGCCAGTATGGTTTGCAAGTTATGTCTTAGAACTGTAGGCGATCCAATGTGGCTTGCCCACAAACTGTATTTTTCTTTTTTAAAAAAAAAGCTTAGCAATATACGTGACCCCCCCAGCTACTAAGTCTCCTATGCTTCATTCATCCGAAGAGAGTTAATTTTTGCACACTTGGAAGAAGAACACAGCAATACCCCACGTTGATCGATATGAGTGAGAAAATATATTTCTGCTATGAAATGTTTATCACCAAGGGCATAAGAAAGGCTCTGTAAGGTCAGATGCAAGATAAAACCTATCTTGTCCAGCCTATGAGAAACCCAGAATTCAGAACAAGTCAGCAACGTCTTTTTCAGGCAGCTGTTCTCCAACTACTATTATTCTGAGTCATCCTGTCCTTGATCCTGAGCAGGCAGCTGTCCTGACAAGTAGCGATTAATAGATTTATCCTGTATTAACGTGTCTTCTTTTTAAAGACGCCTAAATTGGTGGCCACTGCCACATCTTGTCACAGCAAATTCCATGTATCAACTGCACATTTCTCTTCCAAGCCAAACCAGTCAGTGACAGCTCTCCATAGACGTTGCTGTTAAATTTTAGAAGCAGAGATGTGGGTTTCTACTTTTATTTAAAAGGAAACGTGAATTTGTTTCTAGAATTGCAGCTGCAAAGTTTCAATCAACCTAAAGTGGGGAAGGTCAGTTGTTTAAGGATGGGTCCAGAGCAGTGCTTCTCAACCTTGGCGACCTGAAGACATGAGGACTTCAACTCCCAGATTCCCCAGCCAGCCTTGCTGGCTGGGGAATTCTGGGAGTTGAAGTCCACACATGTTCAAGCTGCCAAGATTCAGAAACACTGCTCTAGAGGGACAGTAATGTGTAGACTCAGGTATAGGTTTCTTCCTCTATAATTGGAAAAGAGTCTCTCATCTGGTCTCATGCACCTTGTAGATTTCTATGCTGATGATGTGATTCCGTTGGTATGTTTCAAAGTGCTTCAAAACATCCATCATTATTCATATGGATGGGTATGAAAAAGAGAGAGAATTTAAGACTTGTCTTCACCTCCAGTTAACCAAGCAAAGCACAATCAGTTCCAAATGTCTTCTTAGTAAACAGCTTGGTTTAGGATAAAGGCTTAAACTACTTCAATTCTGATTTTCAGCTGAATTTTTACAGTTGGAGTTGCAGGCATACAAAAGTTTGCAAATCATTCAGATAATGTCCAGAAAGGTTAGGTTTACGGTGACATCAGTGGGGCTACTCATGAAGAAATATGAATCTTTAAGCTAATAGAAACTCCAGCATTACTGATCCAAAGATTATTTGGATTAATAAAATTATTTTATTATTAGGATTGTTTTTATATTTTAATGAATTTTATCTCTGCTGTAAACCGCCCAGAGTCGTTTCAACAAGATGGGCAGTGACAAATTTGAGACAGACAGATAGATATAGATATAGATATAAAGATATAGATAAAGATATCTTCCCAGAGGTTAGAAAGATCTTTAGAGGACTATCATTTTCACAGATGTTGAGTACAGATGGCTAAATGCACCCCTGGAATAGCATTTTCCTGAAGATTCCAGCTCTTACCACAGATTACCACACCATACCATAGTCATACCATTACCATACCATACCATAGATTCCAACAGCTCTTACCTTTAAATGGGCCTTGAAGACCAGCTCTGTGATAGCTGGGATGTGTATCCACCTGGATTGAATTATATTGGGTTTCTTATGATGTAAGTTTGTCCTCCCTGTTATAATAATCTTTGTTTCTGATCTAATGTACTGTGATTTTGTTTTTAATTTGTAAGTTGTCTAGAGTAGTTGTTGAGTTGGGTAGCTTTAGAAATCTAAATTATAAATAAATAAACAAGCCTCTCTGTTTGTTTGCTGTGTTTTGTCCTGGCTTTTTCCCATCTTCTCATATGCATCTTACTAATTTGAACTTCTGGGATACCCAATTTTTTTTTGGGGGGGGGGGAGCCTGATTTCACTGAAGCGTGGTCAAATATCTGCCACCTTGATCTATTTCTAATAATCAATTGCAGGTCTTAATAAATTGTCCTATAATTACTCTGATCACACCCATCAACTTATCTGTTCTCTTCTGCTCCTTCTACTTCTCTCATCCTTGCCAAGCATAGTGATTTGTTCTAGTCCGTCAACTGTTGCATCACATATCCAAATTATTTGAGTTTCTGCTTTGTGACCATCACTTGAAGAGAGCAATCAGTTTTTACTTAGTCCAAGAGCGACTGATTGCTCCTTCCTACAGTCCATGAAACTCTTAGTAACTTATCACTAGTTTCCTAATTCAAAAGCATCTGTCTTCTTTCTTTCAGTCTTCCTCAATGTCTAGCTTTCACAGCCATATTTCACCAATGGAAGGACCATTCTGATTTTTGTTATCAGAGAACTATCTTTATCCTTCATTATCTTCTCTAAGTTTGTCACTGCTTTCCTCCCTAAGGTTAACCTCCTTTTTTCTTCTTCACCCATCATCCCTCTTTATTAAGTCTAAGAAAATTAAATATGTCTACTTCCTTTACTTCTTTGACTTTGTAATATCTGGCATTAGACCTTTTTTTTTCATTTTTCATTTTTACTTTCTCAGTGAAACCTTTTAAGACTTTTGTTTCAGTTAAAAAAATAGTACCATCAGCATATTTCAGTTAGTGTTCCACCCTCCAGTTCTTCAATGTCCTCTCTTCCAGTCCTACCATTCTTATATTTACCAAAAAGAGATACATGGACAATATACACTCTTATACTCCCCTTATACTCCCCTTCTTTTTCTGCTACACTGTTTCTCCCATTGCAGTTCCTATAGTAGTTTCTTATTCATTACCAAGAAAACTCAAAAGAATATGTCAGACATATTGATTAAATGTTCCATCTTCTGACATGATCTATACCAGAAGATCTATCTATACTACTTTCAACTGTGGCAATTCTAAGATGTGTGGACTGGGGAATTCTGGGAGTTGAAGTCCACACATCTTACAGTTGCCAAGGTTGAGAAACACCGATCCATACAATCAAAGCCTTACCGCAGCCGGTAAAGACAAAATAAACCTCTTACTCTCTCCATCACCCACTTCTGTTTGAATTGCCATTTTACTATTTTATTATTTTTTATCAGTTTCTGTACTGTGGTTTTGTATGAATTTTCTGTAAGCTGCCCAGGCACTTTGGTTGGCCATACCAATGCTTTAAATAAATCAATACACCAATAGATAAATCCATTCTCATTAAGCTAGCCATCTGAACTTATATCTCTCTGCCTCTTCTAAAACCTCTGTTCATTTGGCATTTCTCTGCCCTTGCCTGGCTCTATTCTTCTTTGTAAGACCTTAACCAAAATTTACACAAAGAATTAGCAAAATAATTTGATCATTCGCACATTCTCCTGCATTTCTTTTTCTACTATTTGCATATAAGCTGATCTTTTCCAGTCTCCAGTGCACAGCCTTGTTCCATATATGTTGACAGACAGCTGTTAGCACTTTAACTGCCTCTTCCTCTTCAGGTTTAAACACTTCAGTGGATATCTACGCCTGGTTTTTCCTTCTTGACATGTAGTATACTATCTCTTACATCTCACTTTCAAGAGGAATCAGTTTTTAATATATTCCCTGCAAATGTTTCTGTCAATCAGTAATTCTGTTTGTAACAAGTTTCAGCACAGTCTTTTACCTCCTTTATCTCTATTATTTTTCAGTGATTACTCCAGTAATTGTCCTATGATTTCAGCTATCTTCTTAAAAATATTTCTCCTTTTCCTCTATTTTCTCTTTTTGATATCAAGATTGAGATGTTATTTATTTGTCCTACTTGGAACTCTGAGTTCAGTCACTCTTTGCAGTTGTTGTTAGAATCCTTGTGAGTTAACTCTGACTCTTGCTGACTACACAGACAGGTCCCTGCAGTTTTCTTGTTCACATTTTCAGAAGTGTTTTGCCACTGCCTCCTTCCTAGGTCTGAGAGACAGTGACTGGCCCAAAGTCACCCAGTGGGCTTCCATGGGTGAACCAGAACCTAGGTCTCCCCACTTCTTTTTCAACAGCTTAACTTCTGTACTACACTGGCTCTCCAGCCTGGTGATAGTCACATGTTCCAGATGGTGATAATGGAAGGATCAGAAATGGGTTTGGGGGGAAATTGTGTAATATTCTGAATTAATGTAATCCAGTAGAAAAAGATATTCTGTTAAGTAACATGAATGGATGGGTGGAAAAGAGATGAAAGAGTAAAAAATGTGAATTGGCCATTTGGAGACCCAGGAACGAGTGAAAATGGTAACTGAAGAATGTATCTGCTTAGAAGATCTGATTGTCTTAAGTACATCATTTATGCATACATTTATCCAAATGTACTCAAGGAATGAGCATGAATCTAAAAGTGTGATTGATTTGATTGTTTATGATGAAGTTATTGGACAAAGAATAGAATATGGGACAAACTATTTTTTGCTAGGGACGGAAGTGTGATCGTACCTTGCTGCCAGCTCCATGAAACCTCCTTAACACAAACATGTATTTTTCTGGGACCATGTAGCTCCCTTGCAGGCCCAACAAAAAGTGTAGGTGCTTTAACAGATATAACAAATGCGCCCCTGGGAGGTCCAAAGCATCTTTCCTGCATGCCTGGTCAAGGACATACTTAGCAATGTTGGTTTCATTGCCCCTGTTCTTTCTAGCCTCACACTGAATTCATGGCCCATTCTGGTCTTAGTTCATGTGTGCTCAACACTTAAAGTCCAGTACTATACACTACATTTTTGCCTTGATAATTTCACGTTTTCCTTGCTTCATGTTTCTCCCATTTCATGTCCTAATTACATGCATCCTTGAAAAACAGCGTGTTCTTTTTTGGCTACCAGCTCCATTAGTGGCCAGACTTCCTTGTGGGTTCGGTCTGGCCACATAATCCCTTTCAGTTCTTCTTACAAAAGTTTCAGATTCTTCCCCAGTAAATAGAGGAATGCTTTCTGACCCGACGTTCAGATCACGTGCCTCCCAAAGTTGTCTAAATACTTCAGGCTGTATTCATATGGTTTTGCTGGAAACAAACAAGGTGAGAATAGAAGTCCGGTACAGAATCAGAAAGTTGGGGAAACTGGCTTTAGGATGGTATGAGCTTTCAACAAGCCTTGGATTTCAAGCATCTGCACAATGTCTTCTTCTCCAGAGAGAAAATAATCTATCATCTGGCTGCAGATTATGTGATTTGCAAAGCCATTATCTACACCAGTGTTTCTCAACCTTGGCAATCTAGATCGGTATTCCTCAATCTTAGCAACTTTAAGATAGGTGGACTTCAACTCCCAGAATTCCACAGCCAGCATGGCTGGCTGTGGAATTCTGGGAGTTGAAGTCCACCTATCTTAAAGTTGCTAAGATTGAGGAACATTGATCTAGAGATGGTAATGGATATGGGAAAGCTGCTGAGAAATTTGGGTGATGGGGCCAGACCACCCTCTTCCAGTTTGCAGCCTCCTAGAGCTGGAACTACAATTCCCACATGCTGGCTGAGGGTGCTGGGCATTATATTTGAACTTTCATCTTGCTTTTAGTGGAAGCCTAGTCTCCGACCATAGTACAGTCTCTCCTGTGCTGACAAGGATTGTAGTCTAGTGCAGGGAAGGTGAGCAAGAAGCCAGTCAATTATATTATATTGGGTCTGGTTAACCAAATAAGAGGAGACTCAATGTGAATTGCATGGATTTTTCTAAGCACCATTGTGGTGCTTAGCCCACCATACATAGTACTGCTGTGTCTTATTATTACTAGTATTATTATTATTTATTCTGTTTGTATGGCCGCCTATCTCATCTAAGCGACTCTGGGCAGCTCACGATAGGTAAAAACAATCCAATAAAAACAAATTAAAAAACTATGTGCTAACATATAAAACTATCCATAACCAATTTAAAAAACAGAAAATCATGACCAGCGGCAAAATTCATCCTACATCGGCTCAACACAGTATAATATATATATATATATATGTATGTATGTATGTATGTATGTATGTATGTTAGTTATACCCAACATTGTATAACAGAGACTGCAAATCCAGCCAACTATTGCTTATTCAATGATTAGCACAAGTTTAGGACTGCCCTTCACCTGGTCTCACAGGCCCACCTTACAGAGCTGTTGTCTGCAAGGATGACTTGGAATAATTCCCGTGCAGGGCTTGGCCTGTCCCCAAGTTCCCACGGAGAAAAACTTGCCGTTTAGGCGACGGGGCTGCCAGCATAGATGTACGCATGCGCTCCCTGCCTCAGCTCCGCGAGGCCTTCTAACCCTTTTGTCAGCAGGCGGCCCCCGTACCGCGCGCAGCGCCGCTGCCCCCGTCCGCAACCGCAAGGGAAGCCACGCCCCCTCGTCGGCCCAGGCTCCTCCTCCCCGCCCGTGCGCGCGCGCTCGGCTGGCTCTGAGTCTCGGAGGGCAGGAGCGGCGCGGCGACTCCAAGACGTCATGGCGGCCGAGCTGAGCGACATGGCGGAGCCGCCCGCAGTCCCGCCGCCGCCGCTTTCCTCGTCCTCGTCCTCGTCCTCGTCCTCCGCGTCGCCCTCAGGCGGCGGCGCTGCCGAAGAGGCGACCGAGAGCGAAGCCGCCGCCGCCGCCGCCGCCGCCTCCGCGGCGGGAGTGGAGGCCGAGCCGCCCCCGCCGGCGCTGAACGGCGAAGGGGCGGAAAGCATGTCGGAGCCCAGCCCGGAGAGCGCCAGCCAGGCCGGCGACGGCGACGACGAGGAGGAGGACGGCGACGACGAGGAGGACGACGAGGAGGACGAGGAGGACGACGACGCCGAGGACGAGGACGAGGAGGACGACGAGGAGGAGGAGGAGGAGGCCGAGGCCGGCAGCAGCTCCGGCTCCTCCAGCGGCTGCTGCACCGACGACGCCCGCTCGCTCAGCCCCGGCGGCAGCGAGGCCGACGCCAAGGGCGGCTCCGGCGGGGCGGGCGTGGGCGCGGGCGGCGGGCCTGACGGCTCCGGCTCCGCCGGCGGAGGCTCCACTGAGGCGGCGGCGGCGGCCGCGCAAGCGGCCCCGGCAGCGGCGGCGGCAGAGGGGGACGCGGGCGGCGGCAGCAGCGGCGTGTCGGCCGGGGCGGACGAGGGCTACGGCACGGGGAGCGGCGGCGGCGGCGGCAGCAGCTCCTGCAGCGCCTCGTCGGGCGGCCGCAGGGGCAGCCTGGAGATCTCCTCCGACGGGGAGCCGCTGAGCCGCATGGACTCCGAGGACAGGTCGGTGGCGGGCCGCGGCGCCCCTGTTGCTCCCTCTCGCCAGCGCCGGGTTGTAGTTCTCCCGTCCCCGCTCCTTGGGGGTGGTGCTACGTCCCCATCCGGGCCACGGGGCGCTCCTTCAGAGGTGGCCCCCCTTAACTGCACATGTCCCCCCATACAAACACACACACACACCCCTTGGTGTTTCGTTGACCCTCATCGCCCTCCTCCTCATACCCCATTTGATCAAATATGGCTGTCTTAGCTTTGAAGGTTGTTCAAAGTAGAATGGGGTAACTCATACTCTGTCCCCCCCTTCCCCGGGAGGTCACATTAAATATCTAAGTGTGTGTGCGCATCAGGCATACTGAATTTACTACTAGAAACGAGTTTATTCGAAGTATGAAAATCAGTTTTGTTCCTGAACAAAAGGGTAGGTGTATAATGGCAACTTATTTTTATGTTAAGCCTCTTAGTTCTGTAGGCTTTGCAAGAGTAGATCCTTTAAAAAACACTGGAGTCTTTTTAGTACATATGTTCTTAGTTTTTAATGGTATTTGTATTCAAGTAGAACTGAATACTGACATAAACATGAGATGAAAAAGTCATCTGGGTGATTCATATTGCTATTTTAACTTAAACCTGTTCTCCGTTTAGTCACTAAAACAGCAGCATACTATCCAGTGGGAATTAGATTTCAACAGAAAGTACAATCGTAAGAGTGTGAGCCAGTACTAAAGTTCAGAAGGCTGCTATGGTTCCTAAAAAGTGGCTGAATAGAGGGGAAGCATGAAACATACTAATGCAAAATATAAAATTAATACTTAATTGTCCTGCTGCATGTATAACAAAATTTGTGGTTTAGGATCAAACATACGGCTTGAAGGTAAATATACTTCACCCTAAAAATTGCTGGGCTACTTCTGGCTTTGTGTCTTGCCATTTAATCATATAGAAAATCAGGGTGGATATGTAGCTTTTGGGAAAGTTCAGTGATAATATGCCTAAACTGTGCTTAGTTTTGAAAAAGTAGTAAGCTATACGTTTAATATTTAAACTACTGTAAATTTTTCCTCTAAAAGATACTTTCCCATATAAATTAATATAGGCACGCATTTTTCTTCTGCAATGTGTAAAAATATTGGGCAGTATAAAACCCTGTTATCTAAATTTTATTTTTTGCAACTTCAAATGTGTTTTGGAAAAAGGACTATACAGTTGATACAGCCAGCCTGTTCTGCCACCTCTTCCCACCTCTTCCTGCATGGCTTCAACATCAGAGACTTTTTTCTCCCCCTGTGTTTACTAGTGGGCCAGATGAAGAGCCCTGGAAAACCCGAAAGCTTCCACTTTGCATATCCAAAGGTAGTTTGATAAAAGAAACTGTGTTGGGAATTTTTCATGGCGTACCTGGTATC
Organism: Liasis olivaceus; assembly: GCA_030867105.1. Taxonomy (NCBI): domain Eukaryota; kingdom Metazoa; phylum Chordata; class Lepidosauria; order Squamata; family Pythonidae; genus Liasis; species Liasis olivaceus. The sequence continues at coordinate 70,919,195 of CM061355.1, forward strand.
ATGGAGTTAATAATAGTAATTGCATTTCATTTTCAAATAGAGGGTTTTGAATTTTCCTGATTAGTTTTGAGCATGTTCATTCTGGCATAATAAAAGTTTTCTGTTGAGGATAATTGAAGCACCTGGTGCCAGTGACACTGTTAGTATATGCTAAGAGTGAGGCAGCTAGTGACTGAAGGTCTGTGTTGCATTCTGTTACCATTATTAATCATTGCTTTTCTATGAGAAAAAGGATAGCCGTTAAATGTCTTTATGACTTTTTCATTTCAGTTTACATTAATATTGAAAGTGATTCTTTCTTCTTGGAAGATAGGGAGTCAGTTATGCTGGATTGATAGAGATTTGCCTATTCAGATTAAGGTAAATGTTTGTTTATGCAAAGCAGGCACTGAATGGGCAGTGGATCTGTACAAAATGGTTTAGTTAATGTGCTTTTGATTGAATGTCACGCTTTCATAAGTGTTGCAGAAAGCAAACTAACCTTCCCCAATGTAGCACCTATCAGTTGTATCTCCTAGACTTCCTTATGAATTCTGAGAATTACAGGCCCCATGCATCTGGTAGTGCCAGAGTGGGGAAGCCTGGGATAAAGAACCACAGAGTAAATGTTTAAATTATATAAAGTTTGGAAATTATCCCAAGATAATCTGATAGCTTCAGTCCATGTGATGTCCTACATAAGAGGTGTTTTAGACACAACAGATAGCTAGGTAAAGCTTAGCTTTTATAACTGAAGAAAATGCCATTATAACATATTCTAACACTTTTTGATGCTTTGCTTTCATCCAACACTTCTTATTTTCATATTGCATGTAGACAAAGCATCATGGATTCTTCTGTTTTGATACTAATGAGGCTCCATATATACAAGCTAAGAATATTTGTTTTACTTCATTTTTAACAATGCTTCATTCTTTAACATTAATTGCTTTTAGGCAGATTAAAAGAAAATGGTAGGTAGTAGAAATGAAGTTTTCATTGTATGGACTTAGAAGATGCAGTTTAATATGAGGTGCTCTTGTTCCCTTTTGGTCTGATGTTTACTTCCAGGATTTGACCTGATTGCCTAAACAAGTTAGGGTCTAAAGTTCTGAGGTAGTATTTCATACAAAAGTAATTTGTATGACTTTGAATTTTTCTCTCTTATCTTAGATAGCCTACTTTGAATTAATGTTGGAGAAACCAACATGGCAATATAGTAAGGAGTTCCCAGAATAGTTCAGACTGTTTGAATGGGACATTTTCCCTGAAATGATCGCTCTTACTACATCCCTTTATCTCAGGAACTGCCTTGAATTTTTGGTTTGAATTACATGTTTTCTTATAGAGTACAAAAAGATAAAGAATTTTTCAGGACTGAGTCTGAAATCACTTATGACTTGCCAGTATTATTTTAAAAAAAAATCATTTATCTGTGGTCAAGATGGGGTATAAACTTTAATCTGTATATTCATACTTGGAAATCAGAATGGCAGAACTGGGAAGGAGTCTTTGTCTTAATTTTCTTTATGCAAAGGTCTGCTTAGATTTAGCTTTCAGACCTCAAGTTCAGGTTTCAGCAATATGCAGCCAGAATGGGAGATAGCTTTTTTGTCCATCCCAGCCACTAGATAGATATAAAAGGCACTGGTTATATGTAAGCAGGAGTGCCATTCTCCTGAGCCTATTATCTTCTGTGTTTAGTGATCTGAGCAGATCCTTTCAGTGAAATTTCAGCATTTTTTTCCAAGTAAAGAAAAATAAAATGCAAATTTGCCTTTAAAAGGTCAGAAGTTGAGATAGTGAAATGAATTATTTGAAGTATGCTATTACAATTTTAAGTGATTTCTGAGATATTAGAGCCTCTGTCAAGAATCAGTGCTATAGCTTTCTGTAGTGATGGACATGGATCATGATGACACAATGACTTGCAGGCAATGACTTATTCAGAGTTTTGTAAACTTGATTAAAATTGATTTTAGCAAGGAAAAAACATACACATCTTGAAGATATCTTAATGTCTTCTAAGGTCATATTCATGTGAAGCAAATGTGTTCCACTCTGCTAATCCGACATTTATAAACAAGTTAGTTAAAAGATCAAAAGTTGTTATACATCTGCTGAAGTGTTACACAGATTTTAGATCAGTTTAATCACACATGGATACTTGAATTTAACAGATCAGACAGATTTTCTCTCTGCTTATAGTGAAAATATAGAATTTACTTCCTTGGGGTATAATGCCTTTAGTACAGGATTAAACAAATTCATGGAAGGTTCACAGGACTGAAATCCAGTTTTCTACAAAAGGATTTCTGATCATGCAACAGAATCTCTCCCCCCCCCCCAAAAAAAAAAACTCTGCTTAAGAAAATTCCCCAGGCTACCAGCGGAGATTTTGGAGGAGTTGGCAGATGGACGCCATTGGTTATAATAGCTGTCAATGGTGATTACCTTCAGGGTCAGCCAGCATGCTTCCAAATACCAGGTGCCGGGGGAATGACTGTGGAAGAAGACTATGGATAGAATTTCCTATTTGGAACAGGGTGCTGGGCTGTTCTTGTTTATAAACTTGTGATAATCACAGCATTAAATGACTTCATTTTAAATGTTAAGAATGAATCATTACAGTGTTGCATCCATCTGCAGTAAGAGAAAAGTTTGAGGGTGACAAATAATTCATCTTATGCATTTATGATATATAGGCTTATGCATAGGAACAGATGGCAAAAAATAGAGGCTATTTTGATGTCACCTTCAAGAAGCATGCCTAAATGCTACCCAAGAAGTTAAAAAAAAAATTAATTTAACAAAATAGGATAAAATGGATTCTTCTAGTTCTATTCAAAAAACCACAGCTATTTTAAAGTTATGTTGGTGGCTGTTTTGATATTTGTCTTTGCATTGGTTTAGGTTGGTTTTTGCATTGGCGTGTGAGTAGGGGAAGAATAGAAAAATTGCTTTGGGATTTTGTGTACCAAGAGTTACATACGGTAGCACTTGTGAAGCATTGAATATTCTACCAAAACCTTTGTTCAGGATTTAAATAGCTTAGTTATGTGTCGTATTCAACAGAGACAAGATTAGGAAATTGAGACTGTATGGGAGGGAATAGTTTATGTAGCCCCTCCACTGGAATTCTCAAGGTTTGGACTAGAAACTCGTATTAGCCATGTTGGCTTGGAATTCTTGTGAATTCTCCAAGACCAAGTGGAGGACACCTGTTGTATAACCTGGTCTGTGTCCTTAATGTGCTAACCGTAGGAAGCACTGCGCCCATGAATATTGTGCACTTTAGTAATCTGATCTCTTACATCTTTTAAAACACGTAAAAAGGATTCTGGCTTTCCAAATCTAAAACATCACAGCTTCACTCCTTCAAACGTAATGCCTAGCCTTTCATTCTGGAGTGGAAAAGACATACAGTTGCACATAAAAGATTAGGCACCCTTGGTCAAATTGAATGTTTCAGTGGTGTTTGACGTAACCTCTACGTAGTACAAAGTTAAACACAACATATTTCTTCAAATTTGAATATGCATTTGTTATTTACATACAGATTCAGGATAAGAAAACTGGGAATATGGCAGGTGCAAAAGTTTGATCACTCTTTTCTGTCTATAAATTCTCCTTTGGCAGAAATAACAGCACCAAGCATTAGCTATGAGTTTCCTAGTGCTGGTTTTGGGATTTCCCCCCACTCTTCCTTGCAGTCCTTAGTTTTAAATTAAATTATTGATCAGGAGTTCTCCAACAGGCAACACATGCAAGGACTCCTAAGAGTGACCTTATTCTGTTGCAGCAACTCTGCATCTTAATAAACGTATTACTTAATTCTTATTGTTCCACCATAGGCAATAGTAATTCACGCACAAGTCAGTTCCGCATTGGAATACAAAGTGATGCTTTTGTTTTGAGCTGGCTTTGAAGGTTTCTTCAAACTCTTTTGATCAAAATACAGCTTTGTAGTTAATTGAGTAGAATATTGAAGGCAATCAGATTCCCCCCCCCAATATTTAATTAGGTAATGATAGATTATACTTTTTCATTTATGGTTATCTTCTCTTTTGGGGCACCTAGACTAATGCTGTGCTTTATTGCTAGGTTCACACAACATTTATCTGTGGTTTACTCAGTTAACCTAATTGCCAAATAATTAAAAGTCCATTGGTGGGATTCACACAGTAAGGTAGCTAAAATGGGGTTAGCTAGTTGTAACTCAGTGTGTTGGGCAAATGCAACCAATTTTTTCCCCCCAGTATCTGGCCATTTTAACCAATCACATGACACTCTTTCTGACGCTTCATTTGAGCTAGCTTAAAACCTGCTTGATAGATTCTTACCATTTTGTTGAACTTAACTGCATGTGCTTGAGTAGTTTGTGGTTAATATGGATTGTGTTGGCTTTCCTGGAAGTTTTTTTTGCCTACAGTGTTGCAGATAACTAAATTGCCATAATTGATGTTTAAAGTGCATGATTGAAAATTCAGCTAAATCTTTTGGCAGAATCATTGAAGAATAGACCTAATGCAGCCGTATAGTACTGTAGTTTTTCTGGGCCTCCAGGGCTCAGCTGAAATAGTCTTATTCCATTTCTTTTGCTCTGTATGAAAATGTATACTTCACTGTGCTCTTTATTGCCTCCTTGAAACTTCATCTGTTTTTCATTCAAGGCCTGGATTTGCAAGTAGTATTTTCCATATGTTCCTTATAAGCACCCTACTCCCCAGCTATGAAACGAATAACAGATTTGCTATAGCCCTGCCTGGTCTGTTGGGCTAAATAGAAAAATATAGAATTCTGCCTATGCTTAATTTCATGGGGAAATTTCTTGGAGTCACATGATTATAAACTAGGGAGTCATGCAAGTTTTAGAGGTTTTATGTAGTGTGTTCTGTATGTCATTTCAAGGACTCGATGGTTCCTTAGAGCCTTGAAAATCAGAACCTTGAAGAGTTCTGAAAGGGATAGCAGGGGTGGGTCTTGAGGGCATAATCTTACATTGATCTTGTTTTTTTCTGAGAAGTTCAGTTTAAGGCAGTGACATCAAGAGGTTTCTGTTTCACCCCTTGGCTTGTAGCCTGCAATATTCTTTAAATTATTGTCTTGCCCTAAATCTCCTTGTATATAAAACTAGTGGGGAGTCTTCTAAAATTTTGGAATCTATAGTAAAAAAAAAAATGTATAAATGATGTATTTGTTTCTATCGGAAGATGCTGATTCTTGATTCAGGGGTAATAAGGTAATAAATTGAAGTTTGCTCCAGACAGGGTACAGTTGCATTTGGTTGGGCAAAGGTTTGCCTCTTTTAATACAAATTTTAGCTTATTCTTGGGTGAAGAGTTATCACCCCCAACAAAAGTATTTATGAGCTCCTGAATTCTAATTCCAACCACAGTTTAATTGCAACTCTGCTACTACTACTGGCTATGCTGAAAGTAAAATGATTTAAGAAGAAAGTGACAGAAGGCTGCCTTTGAAAACAATTTCAGAAGCTTCAGGTGCTCTAGGATCTCACAACGGTTACTGGTTTTCTCCTCATCATTGGTTGGATTACTGCAGCCTAGTCTACGTGAGGCTGCCTTAATGACCACTTGGAAACTGCAGTTGATACAAAAAACAGCGGCCCACTTGTTAACTGGTAATAGATGTAGTATGCTCTTGCATTTGTTGCCAGTTGGGTGCAATTCTGGTTATACTGAAAGTACTGGCTTTAACCTATAAAGATCTATATGGCTTGGTGCCAGAGTACTTTCAGGGCTTCCTCCATCATATAGAATTGACCATCCAATATAAATATCCCAGAAAAAAATCACTTGTGATGCAGCACTTCCATAAAGTCAAGAAAGCTAAGGCCAGAAGGAGATGTTCTCCATCATGGCTCCCATGGAACAGCCTTCTCTTGCAAATTAGATTTGCTCTGACACTATTGGCCTTCCAGAAACAAGATAATTGATGGTGATAATGGCATCATCTGATTTTTAAAAATTTACTACTGAACACTAATTCCTTTGATTCTAATTGTTCATATTGTAAATGTTTCTTACTTTACCATGGATATTTTATGCTTTTTGTGTACTACCAAGACTTTTATGATTTTAACAGGATAGGAATCTAATGAAGTTCAGCAGCTAGAGTTTTCTTGGGCATCTGGATTATATTAACTTATGCCCATTTTAAAACATCTGCATATCTTCCATTATAGTTAAAAATGCTGGGTATTACAGTATTTATAGCCAGCATTAGTTAAATGGCTTGTGTCCTAAGGTCCACCGTCTGCATTCTGAAATTCGATGGAGATGCCCTTTGCATTTTTAGAGGAGTAGGTGATTTGTTACCCAGGATACATGATTTTTTTTCCTTCTGCTCAGGATAGCAATTTACTTTTAATTTAATGGCAGTTGCCTTTTAATTTTACGTTCTAGGACCAAGTTCCATTTTTTGTTTATAAAGTGTGTAGATAATGTTGATACTTTAATTTTGCTGTTGCTGTGATTCAGTTCAAATTATTCCGTTATTTTTGTTGTTTTGAAAAACGTTAGCAGTCTTGATTACTAAAGGCAGGATATAAATTATTCTAAGAAAGTTTTTCATTTGTTCTTGGTTTCTGGAAAAGAAATTTTTGATCTCTAGAAATATTTTATTGACGGGTTAAAAGACTTGTTCCTTTTTTGACAACTTAGTGAAACTTCTAGCAGCAGTGAATTATATTTACTTTTAAATGTCATGGATTTATTGCCTTCTAGTGCTTGGAAAACATTATTTCTTCTAGCTTCTGTGTCAGAATTAATAGAGCAACAATTAAGAGAAGATCTTTAAAAATTCTTTATAATTCCATGTTTACTTTTCAAAAATGAAACCTGTTGTGCAGCAATGAAAACCTGGTTATATATCCAGAAAGAAGAGCTTACATTTCATGATCCTTAATGTTAGTTCTCTAGAACTAGCAGCCTAAGAGCTGTGAGTCAGTGAAACTGGGGAACCTGGTTTACATGCTTTTTTCCCCCCTGCCACTCCTAGCCTTTGGTATCAAATGGTTATGGAATGTTAATCACTGTAACTTGATGCAGTACTGTAAATGAGAGCTGCCTCTGAAGCTAAATACGGACACCTATCCATTTAAATAAGCTCTATTCAGCTTCTTATATACAGTGGTACCTCAGGTCACGAACTTAATTTGTTCTGCGACTCTGGTCGTGACCCAAATTGGTCGTGACCCGAATCAAATTTTCCCATAAGGTTCAATGTAAATACGGTTAATCCATTCTGAACCATATGTATTTTTTTTTAAAACCACAAAAATATGAAACAAAGTACAGTACAGTACGAAGAGAGAGAACGCTAACCTTGCTCAAGGCGACTTCTGGCGTGGAGGACAGGAAGGCGGGTGGGGAGGCAGTTATTGTTTGGAGGGAGAGCCCCCCTCCCTACAGGAAGCCACGACTATGTGTCACGGCAGGGAAAATGGCCGCGGATCCTGTTCGTGACCCGAATTGGTCATGAACAGAAGCGTTCATGACCCGAGGTACCACTGTAATGGGATTCCCCAGTGCCTCTGTTTTGCATGTTCCTAGATGTACTTTAAGAGTCCTTTCCTATTCTATTGGGAAGGGACTTGTGTGGGAAAGGGGAGTCCATTCTGCCAGAAGTTCCTATTCTTCAGCATGATTACCATTACGTGTTCTGTAATCCTTGCCCCTAATTTCCTTTAATGCTCTAGTCAGAGATGTTGTTGTAGCATATGGAGTTCATTAGTGGCCTAGACATAGAAGCCAGTGATCATTTGGCAAGGCAAGGAAGGTAGAATTTTAAGTGCTCTCTAAAGAAACTATCTGTATAGGGAAATATGTAACTTGCATAGTCATTTAACTGATTCACTAGATCACTGCAGGTGTTAGTAATTCAAAAACTCAGAGGCACAGCCTGCCTATATGCTGCCCTCAAATAGAAAGTCTGCAGAGAACTGAGCTTAGTGATGTTTGTGGAGTCCGATGTCTGATTAGCGATGTGTTTCATCAAAGGCATAGTGGATTTTTGCCTTATTCTTAAGTCCAATCAATCATAGTTCTGAAATGTACAAAAACGTTGGCTTTTACAATAGCAATGTGTTAGCTGCTGCTTATCTGCCAAGTTAGTGTAAGACTTGCATCTCTGAAATATGTTTCTATTGATTGTATTGTATATTGACTTCCATAACCATTGATGTAATTTCTCATTTTTTGGGTCTGACTTGTTCCTGAGGGAAGGTAGCCCTCATCTAGCTCTTAGGTGACGTAGGGCACATTTATAAATTGTTTAAATCCTCTCTGTGTTGTCTAACCAGTCTTAGCCTTTGCTTAATAAAAGCTGCCAATTTTCCGTATACTCTGCTGAATTTGCTGTTAAATTTTTTTACTGAGATGGATTTTTGGACTATTCATTAAATTTGCCAAAAGAAATTATAAACAGTAATGATGAAAGTGATTCCCCAGGAGGACAGAAGTCATATTTGGAGCAGAGTATATTTTCTTTGTTGTCTTTTAATATAAAATACTATCGCATAGTGTTATTTCAAACATTTAAAGCAAGGCACTGCACAATACAAAATACAGATCTAAAAATATTTGAAGCTCTCCCTGACAGCTTCCAGTTTTAAATAAACCTGCATGAGGAAAAAGGAAGACAGGGATCAAGAAAGACAGCGGACAAGGAGATACGAGCACTATGACTCTATGCATGTTTACATGGAAATAGGTGCATACTAGGTTTGTGCTACACCCATCTAGTCATTCTGAGGTCTTCTGAAGGCTTCCAAGAAGTTAATTGGTCCCGACCCTGCCAGTCTTTTGCAAGGCCTTGAAAACTTGGTTTCATGCCCAAGTGCCCTGGGTGTGGAACAGAGCCTGTCTCCTGGCTATGTTAATGGTTGTTTTGATGGTCGCTGTTGCTATTTGTTTTTATTTGTTATATTGTATGTATTTATTCTATTTTTATTGTAAGCTGGCTAGAGTGATGCATGTAAAATGGGCGGTTACATAAATCAAATAAATAAATAAATAATCAGGCAGAATGCTGTGTCCGGGGAGAAAAGGAGAGGCTGGGAATAGTGGAACATTTCAGTTTTTATCCAGACAGTACCAAATGGGGCATTCTTGTGTTCCCCAGAACATTCCATTCCAAAAATGGCATGTTTTGCACATCCCTGATGCACATTATTAGACTGCATCATAAATACCCATACTAAGTAGAATAAGTGCCTTTAGTAATTGTTTACAGAACTAGTGCATTATCAACAAGTAGCAATATTTAATGTTCCCTCAAGAAAGATATTTTATAAGATGGGAAGATAGAGTAAATAATTATGCAGTGCTCATAGAACTTTGGATCTTTTTTAGCCATTTATTGCAAAATGAATATTGGACAAAGTAAATATATCCAGTAATACTGAATGTAATATATAGAGTATTGGATGAAGTTTGAATACAGTTTTCTTGATACGAATAGACTAAATTTATTATTACAAAGTTTTGTCATTTTGCTAAAAAAATACATGTAAGGAGAACTAACTAGAAGTGCATGAAAAAGCAAAGGTGTTTTTTTCTGAATTCAGAACAAAACAACTATACTTGCGATAATCAAGGTGGCTGTGTTCTGTTGGAACAAAGTTTGAAGTGGCTCGGAGAATTTCCAGCTTCAAAACAAAACTCTTGGAATAGACACGTTCTGTTTCAAGCTCAGAACACTTGAAAAGGGCTGTTCCAGGAGCAAAATGGCTATTTCAAGTTTGCTTTCTTTGATCAGAACACTTGAAATGCTGCCATTCAGGCAGCCAACTTTTGTTCTGAAGTCGGAATGCAGAAATTTGTTTTGAGCTTGGAACACAAAACAGTATTTTGAGCTTGAAATGCTCTGTACAACCCAATCCTTAGCAGAGCCTTTTGGGGAGGGAGATGTATTCACAAAGATTGATCTGGTAAGCAAGAAACATCCATTAGCAGATAGATCAATAGATAGGCATATAGTCCTGACCAAGCTCTTCTGAAGGGCTTTTTCAACTAGTTGAGAGAACATAGAGATTTTTATATTGCTGTGATTAGGTGGCTGGTTTTAATTATTGCATTACTACTACTACTACTATTATTATGTAGCCATTTTATGTTATTCTTCTAATTATTTTTGTATACTGCTGAGAGTTATATGCTTCTAACAGTCTAGAAATTTAATAAATAACAGGTCTCCAGATTAACTACTGTTGACAGTGTGGCTCATAAACATTAACTGAGTGACCACATTCAGATGCTTCTCTTAATGATGAAAACAATTCATCCCCAGTTTGTTTTGAGAAACTTTTAAGGTTTGAGGATAATGGGTAATCCACACTTTCTTATGGTAAGCTCTACTTGTATTATGCTGTCTCTCACTTCTACTATAGCCTTCTTACCTAAAAACCTGTTTTTGAAATAATGGGAAAACTTGCATTGGCATGGAATATTATAGGAAATATGCAACAGGAAGGATAATTTTGCATAAACCTGAGAACCTTTTTGGGGACTAGAAATGGCAACTTTGGCTCAAAACTACTGTATCAATTCTGTAAAGACAATGTTTTTCTTTTTGCAACTAATTTATTACTGAACTGCACACACGTGTCTCAGATGTCTTCAGCGTGATATTTTGAATTGATGTGCTAATCAAAGAGTGCATTTGGAAATCTGTTAAGTCTGTCTGTTCTGATCCTTCTGATCTGGCAAATTCTGTTTACTTCATTATTGCTTTAATATCAATTTAAAGTTATTGTAAGATATTTTAGGGCTGAATGTTTCTTATTACAGCCTTTGATACAGAATGTAAAAAGAGTTCTACTCAGAAAAAATAAAGCTGCTAGGATATAGAATTCAGAGTTAGGTGTAAAGGAAAATTATATGCTTTTGAGAATTTTGAGCCTGGCAGTTATTTTGGAACACCAGAAATAAAAGGAGTTTGCAGTAGCTTCTGCTTGTTCTTCATTTCAGTAGCATCATATTACTGTGCAAGATCATCTCTTTGTTAACATTGTTAGGAATCAGAAAACCTTGACAGTCACCCCAAGGTCTTCCAGGACTTTTTGGTGAGTGACAGGAATCTAGCCTCTGCTCACTCTTTTACCTTAAGTGGTTACCTAAACTTCAGCTGAGGCTAACACTCTTCAGAAGCACTGCAAAAATGTCAAGAATAATTTCTAATATTCTAAAATGGAAAGCCGCATCAAGTGGTAGCAGGATTGGGCCCCCGTTAGTACTTAAAGGAAATCAACCCTGATTGCTCATTGGAAGAATTGATAATGAAGCTCAAGCTCAGATACTTTGGTCACCTAATGCGGAGAGAGGACTCTTTGGAAAAGACCCTGATGCTGGGAAAGATGGAAGGCAAAAGGAGAAGAAGACGGCAGAGGATGAGATGGTTAGATAGCATCACTGAAGCAATGAGCATGAAACTGAGCAAACTCAGGGAGGCAGTGAAGGACAGGAAGGCCTGGCGCAATATGGTTCATGGGGTCACGAAGAGTCGGACACGACTTAACGACTGAACAACAACTCCAGGAAATACACAAGGGCCACAGCCTAGACTGGAAATTAAAAAATGCTCATATTTGAAGCTTGGTAAGGTTTTTCCACATGCACTTTTACAATCTTTTGATGGAGTTCTCTTATAAAAGGCTTCTGAGAAAATTTGGCCATCATGAGATAAAAGCATAGATTCTAAAGGTATCTATAGATTAAACACTAACATACATTGAATAGGAATGAATGAAGCACAATAATAGAATCTTCTACTTAGCTTAGGAATTGTTCAGTTTCATTGTCACCTGAAATTTTAAATATCTTCCAGACCAATTAAAGACCCATGAGAAAGTTGCTGTTTCCTTTAAACATAAAATAAGTATAATTAATTAATTCATAAATGTTTATTTTGTGAGGTTTGTCAATAATATACATTTTCTGTGACTTTTTTGGGGTGGTGTATTTGAAATCCTTGCAGTTTTCTTGGCAACATTTTTTGGAAGTGATTTGCCACTTCCTTCTTCCTAGGGCTCAGAGAGAGCAATTGGTCCAAGGTCATCCAGCTGACTTCATGCCTAAAACAGGACTAGAACTTATGGTCTCCTGGTTTCTAATCTGGTGCCAACAAACTGGCTTGACAAAATATAAATATATTTAACTTTGTATTTGGTGAAATTGTCAAATTCGCACAATTTTCAATAGAGGGTAATGATTAATTAATGTTTTTCCCTCTTCTTGCAGCATAAGCAGTACCATAATGGATGTAGACAGCACAATTTCCAGTGGACGTTCAACTCCAGTCATGATGAATGGACAGGGAGTGACTGCTTCATCTGCAAAAAGTATTGCTTATAACTGCTGTTGGGACCAGTGCCATTCTTGCTTCAACTCCAGTCCGGATCTGGCAGATCACATTCGGTCCATACACGTAGATGGTCAGCGAGGAGGGGTTGGTGTTTTTTAAATTGCCCTTCAATGATAATCTGCATTGTATATTAAACAAAAAATTAAATATGTTTTATGGGGCAAAGCTATGCTGTTATAATATGTACATTTTAAAGTATAGAAGTTCAGAATAACTGTTAAAACCAGTGAATTTCAAGAATGGAAATTAAAATAGGCTTGGTATACAAATTATAAGGAATGCTCAGTGATGGGGCAATGGTATCCCCATCTATATAAAAGAATGAATTGTTGCCTATACTCCAGATGCTTACTATCATAGGCAAAAATGAGCTGAAGAGGAAGGAGAGGTGAACAAAAACAGGTGAAAAGAGGGAGTCAGGTATACTTCTTAATTTAGTAGGATATTGGGAAATACATGGCTGTCCTAAAGGCCTAATAGAAAAAGTGGGTTTTGAGATAATGCCAAATAAAAGCAAAGACAAAACAAACATTTTATGTACCTTTCCAGATAGAGAGGCAGGGGCTGTCAGATTGAGTGGTAAAATTGGATGAGTAAAGATTGCATTTACAGATACATCTGCATATGAGAGTGGATGTTGGGGCTTTGCTATGCATTCAGAAGGAGTGATGCACGAAGCACATCACCACCAGAAACCATTTTTCCTTGAAGGGCTAAAGCACCTTTGTCAGAAGATTTTGCACAGTGGTATCAAAGTTTCCAGTTGTTTCCATGTATATATGTACAGAAAATACTTTGTTGGGATTTCAGAAGCACCTGCATGTTCAAACATAGATGAAGACTTCATAGCTGCACTGAGCCTTCTGGAGAACACTGCTTTTCTAACTTTTTAAGGAGAGGTGCTTTGTGCCAACGTGCTTTATGATCTCCTTTGAATGCTTCACATGTACGTAGTTGATATAAGGGAAAGCAAGGCAAAGGAGGATTTTGAAGATGATGAGAGATCTGTTTTGCAAGTAGAGGAAGTTTTAAAGTCTCCATGTGTATGTAAGAGAGTCAGATATTAGAAAAGCACAGATTCTCCAAGAAAGACACTATTTGTTGTTGAAGTGATGAAATTGATTTGGAAGAGTTGGAAAGTTGGTGATGAGTTGTGATGAAGATGCTCTAATCTTCTGATAATTGTCTAGATCCTGTCCTTCAGTCAGTGAAGGAAAACTATTTTTGTATCACACTTATGAAGTCTTATGCAATATAGTGCTAGTTCTGAGTGTCAGTAATGTTGTTAATAATTTAACTGAAAGGTGTGTTATATGAAATTACATATAGGCTCAATTTTGAACTTTCTTTTGAATTATTTGGTTTCCAAAAAGAAGTAAAATACTGAAAAGATGAAACAGATGACTGAGTCAGAGGCTTCATTTAGTAAATTTCAGATTTAAATTGCTAATTTGTTCTACTTATTGCATACTTTCTGTAAGTCAGGGTAGAATTGACAACCTTGTATTTGTTTCCCTCTAATTTGTTGTGATAAATTTTTTTATTGGAAATGCACATTATATACCAATTTGAGTGTCTTTTTCTTTCAACAAAGGTAGAATCATGACCAGGATCTAACCATGGCCTTCAGCTTGTTAAAAGGAGGAACGAGTCAAACTTTCTTATTTGCAATTTATGATAAACCTCAGCAAGAGCTGCTTTGATTTGTTGTACTTAGTTCCATTTGAAGGCATCTAGGAGAACTACCAAGCAATACTGTTTATTCCAAAGTAAATTAAATTTCTTTGTAGTTTTGGCATATTGCAGCCCAAATTGTACAATTATGCCAAGTACTGTTCTAGGAGCAAGCTGTGGGAATGTGCATTTCCTGCCATTCCTTCTTCGTCCTTGTTTGACTTAGCTGTGACAAATAATTCCACGTGTACAAGTGCTAATCATTGTTTTTAAAGGGGTAAAGATGCTGCCTTTGAGGGTGATTCAAATGGAGCTCTTTCCAGTTTTGACTGTCCCACATTGTTTTCAGAAATGGCTGTATTGACCTTGATTGGCTTTCTCTGAAGGGATAAATTGAAACAGACTCATCTGGTTGAATTTAATTTAATTGTAGTTAAAAACTCAAGTACACTCAGGTGAATAGTAGTAAAAACTCAGGAAAAACTCTGTAGCTGATCCAGAATGTGGTGGCACATGTAGTTATGGGCGTACCTCAGTCTGCCCATGTAATGTGAGCTGAACTGGTTGCTAGTGAGCTTCCAGGTGCAATTCAAGGTGCCAGTGATTTACCTGTAAAGCTCTTCATGGCACAGGGCTTGCACATTTGCAGGACTGTCTGTCTCCAATTATCTCTACTTGTCTGACAAGATCTAATGGGGTTGGCATGCTCTGGGTCCCATCAGTTAAGCAGTGTTATAGTATGGGACCTAAGAAGCAGGCTGTCAGCCCTGCTCAGTAGACCAGACTAAGAAATTAACTACATAGGAAGGCTAAAGTTACTTTTACTGCGATTAACTACAGTAAAAAAATCTTGCAAGTCCGATTGTGCTGTACCTCCTCTTCATTCTTATAGTTCAGTGAATTAAGGAGGTGTCTGTCTGAGCCACCTCTGAATGTTATCTGGATGTTCTGGAGTGAAAAAATGTTTCAGCCCATTTAGTTTAGGCAACAGCACCTGCATATTTCTGTCCAGATCATCTTCATTATTTCATTACTGTCTACACATTCAGTCTCTGCCACCACACCTGCCATATTCCCTCCCCCAAATTCATAAGATTCCAGTCCTGCCAGCCTTTAGAAAGGCCTTGAAGACCTGGTCCAAGGGTAAGGAAAATGTATGTTTGTTTGTTTGTTTATTTAAATCCCAGAGTTTTATGTTGGGAGGGTGGCCATACAAACTGAAAATATAAATAAGTTCTGTCCTTCAGGACATTATACCAAATACATACTGTTTGGAGCTCCCAATGTTGTGATTAAAAAGTTCATAAAAGATACAATGGGAGAGAGCCTGAAAGTGGGCATTCTTTTGTGGGGCCTCCTTTGGAACAGATTGCTGCCACTCCCATGACCTTCTGGAAATTCCTAAAAACTTGGCTGTTCTGGAAGGCTTTGGGGATTTGAGTATTGTACAGTTCTCGGTGCCAGGAGTATTATGTGTATTACATGGGCTGCAGCTGTTGCTTTTGTATACTACTTTGATTAAAGCAGGTTGTAAATCTATAAATAAATAAAAATAAGCTAATAAAGCCCATTGGAAAACACATGTAGGGACAAAATCTTGAAGTAATCACATTTTCATTGTGTCCCTGTAAAATAGTAATCCGTAGTCCAAGAGCAAGATTCTGGTTTCAGTATTCTTCCAGGAAAGAAAGTGGAAGCAAGGCATGGCTAGTGAATGGGGCTGAGCTGCTTGTTCCCTTGTTAGTTTGTTCTATACTTGGTCGCTTGACCACAGGCAGAGAGGACAGCATGACTCCCTTTGGCACTGGTCTACCTGGATGATAAACTTCTCGTAATTAATATTACAGTTTCATTGGCTGCATATACCTGCATTCTTATACCATTATAGCATGAGCAGAATTCATTGGTTTTTACATATGCAAAATTATTCTGTCTGTGCTGAACTACCACAAAACTCTTTTTGGTCATTGTTAACCCATGCATTATATGTATAGTGCATGGAGAGGAATTGTATACTTTATCAAAGTAGGCATACTGCATCAGGTATATATCCTGTTGTAGTAATTAAACACTTTTACCCTTCTGTTCTTTGACACTTAGAAAATGAATGGTTTCAGTCATTTAAATGAAATTTGCAGTGTATGGTTAAGATTTCTATATGATGTAAACTTGAAGGTAATAACAATTCAACTGTGTGTAGAGAAACACCACCTGGTAGGTAACTGGGAGAATAGTTCATCTATTTCATTTGACCTTTGTTGGATTTTCCTTGCTCACTTTCATATAGCAAACAATTCCTTTTATATTCAGCAAATTTCTTGTGGGTTATTTGAAAGATTTTTTTTATTCGTAACTGTCTTAACCAGAAAGATGTGTATTATTATCATAAAGCACAACCAGTTACAAGACTCCACAAGATTTGTCCTGATTTACTAGCCAGATTTTTATTTGGCCTGTCACTGTCTTTTCAAGTATCCTTTTAGAGCTTGGGAAAGAGAAGGACTTCCCTTTTCATTACAATATGGGGGAGAAATCTGTGTTATCTTCTCAAAACCACTTCAAACAGATGTCAGCATTTGAGGCAACTGAGGATGTCTATGGTTAGTTTAAAATATCCCTTCATTTGTGAAATTGCAGCTTGATAAAGTTAAGGCAAAATGCCATTTCGTGATTTATTGAGTGTATTTTTAATTAGTTAAGTATCTTTTAAAGTAGAGCTTGCCACTTCCATACATTTCCACAAATTGTCTAGGGTTTTGTTCTCTGTCAGTCATAAGGCAATCTATTTCTGACCTCCTGGGGTATGTAGAATTGGAAAAGTGAAGGGGAAGAGACACTTTTGATGACCATCTGATGGGAGTTACCTGTAGCTGCACAGGTGGTAGGACAACAATTCCAGCTTTCCATGGAGTCTGATGGGTTAAGGAGGCCAGTATCAGAGAAAAAACTCATGCCCCTAAATTCGCCCACGTATCTAGGATACAAGAAATGCCAATCCAGATCACCATTTGGACAGTGCCCAAGTAACTTCACAAACAGGCAGTGATATGGGGACATTGGCACAATTTTCTAGGGACAGAGGTAAGTATTTTGGTTAGGCTCTTAAATAGTCATGAATCAATCTGTGCTTGCTGAATTTACCTAACCTTCTCAAGGTGGCCTCTTAGATTGGTAACTTTTCACAGAACTGATTTAGTGACCTCAGCTGTATGTTCATTCTGTGATGATCCTTGCAATTACTGTTTCTTTGCTGTGAATTTGGAAACACTTTTTCATTTCCCATTTTTTGAATAGTTGAGTCTGCTTTAAAAAAAACTAGATGACTTCTCTTAATGTGCTAAGGCAAAGCAACATTGCTACCAGCAGTGAGAGCCAGTCAGGAGATGCATTAAGTGTGCTAAAAGCAAAGGTTCTCTACAGAAATGTGTTTTAGTTTCAAGTACTTTAACCTGAATGTTAAAAATATGTGATAAATAGAGCTTCCACCTAACTTAATTCTTGTGTCTTGTCTTACTAGGTATTTGTTTGCTTATGGAAAGGCTGCAAAGTGTATAACACACCATCAACAAGTCAGAGTTGGTTACAGCGGCATATGTTGACCCATAGTGGGGACAAACCTTTTAAGGTAGGATATTTTCTAAGACAGGCTTTCTTTTATCTCTGTATTCAGTATTTATTAAAATATTTACCTGAAAGGAAGGCATTCCCCTCTCTCCCTAAAATAGCCTGCCTTTAAAATATGAGAGTAGTCTCCTGTCTAAGCTAACAGGTTCAAAGGAGAATAAAAATACAGTAGGACAAACTGACTAACTTAAAAATATTTGGTATTTATAGTATTACTTTAAGGTTGGTACCTGCTTAATCACTCTGGAAAGGCTATTCCACAATAAGGGAGTTTTTTGCTAGGTCATATAATGATTAATGTTTGTTAATCGTTGGTTAATGTTCCGTGTGTGTGAGAGAGAGAGAGAGCTCCTGACAGCAGGAATTGCTGTCACAGAACATAACATGTTATCCATTTTAATCACTATATTTGAAGAAGTGCAACACTTCAACTGACCTTTGCTATAATACTTAATCTTATTATTAGATTTGTTTCTTTATGAGAGAGTCAGTATTCATTCACACAAAAAATTCATGAATATCTGCTGTTAACTGTGCAAAAGAGCTGTTGCAATTGGTATGATTTCGTATTGTTGGCTATGTTCTCGTATTTGTTTTTTTAGTGCGTTGTGGGAGGATGCAATGCTAGTTTTGCTTCACAGAGTGGGCTGGCTCGGCATGTACCAACACACTTCAGTCAGCAGAACTCTTCAAAAGTTACCAATCAGCCAAAGGCAAAAGAAGAGTCTCCTTCTAAAGCTGGGATGAACAAAAGAAGGAAGTTAAAGAACAAACGGAGGCGCTCTTTACGTAAGCCCATTGCACCTTTTAGTTCTGTGATAAGCTTTATAAACCTTAAGCCTGCCTTTGGTGGCTGCTTGCTCTATTTAGTCAATAGCTTTTTGCCAGTCTGTCACCCTCTTACAAGCCCTCTCATTTGTAGCTTTGAATTTAAGATCTTGCTCCATGGAAAATTCAGGGAGATGATTACACCTGGTATCTCAGTATGTACCTTCTTATTTAGGTACCTCAGTTCTGAAGTTGGAGCCCTCAGAATGATGGCAGGCAGAGGCTGTGTCTGATAGGATTTCTTTACCCAACAGAATACATGGTGCATTGGCATTCAGAGGCCAATAATTAGTGTCACTTTCATAATCTTCTCTGGAAGCCTTTTTTGGG
Organism: Liasis olivaceus; assembly: GCA_030867105.1. Lineage (NCBI taxonomy): Eukaryota > Metazoa > Chordata > Lepidosauria > Squamata > Pythonidae > Liasis > Liasis olivaceus. The sequence continues at coordinate 70,938,014 of CM061355.1, forward strand.
CTGAGAAGTGAAGTAAAAAATCTGATGGTGTTGGCATTGCATCCTGATAGTCAGAGAAGTCCAAAGATCTGAATGGTTACCTGGGGAGTAGCGTAAGGGATCTGCAAGGAGCTCTGCACTCCCCAACATATTCTTGCAGGATATTGAGGGTTGCTTTTGAAGGGTTGTACTTGGCTTCTCAGGAAACACATTTCTAAGGAAAAAAAGATGGCAGTTTTGCAGTTATTTTTTGTAGTCAACAATGAAAAAATAGTTTTTGAAACAAGCTTAATATATAGACCCATCAGAAGTAAAACAAATCTCAGTAATCCAACTGAAATTTCATCATACAGACTTAATGTTTCAGTTTAGTTGAAATGATGACTCTAAAAGGATCTGTGTTAGAGTAAATTCTTGGTTGAACTGATGGCTTAATATAGAGTCTAACGTGATAGATTTGGACTGGAAAAACCTGGTTCAGTCCTTACTCAGTCATAGAGTTCACTAGAAGACTTTGAGCTGGTCGCTATCTCTGAGCTCAATCTTACGTCACTAAGTAGTTGTAAAGATGAAGTGAGGGATGTATTAATACAGATAGAGGCTGTTTGAAGGGACTGTCATTGGAAGTAAGACTGTCCCAGCTAACAAAGATTTGGATAGTTCTTTGATTGGAATTTCCTGTCTTTTCTCATGGCTGCCCTCCTGACAGGTGCTGTGTGCCCATGCTCTGAAGGATCTTTTTCCCTTTGAACCCAGAGCACTTTCTGTGCTCCTGCTTTATCTTTAAAGAACTTGACCAGTCATCCATTATCAGCTGGGTTGCCTCAAAGAGGGGAGCTCCTTTAGGCCCCATGAAACATGAAGGGGATCTATACTGGCATAGCACAATTTTTCAAGACTGATGTTTGGCTCTTAATACTGCTATTGTCTGAGTTCAACAGTGGCTTCTACAGTTTCATAGGTGATAGCTGCACTATATTGAATCTGCCACTCATTTTCACAGAAACGTGTAAGGTTTTAGGATACTGGATATATAAAGGCCTTTGACTCTGCTGTCCTCTATAGGGCTGGTGCCAGACTGTGCTGGGGAACTCTTAACCACTGACAAGAGAATAGGAGTGGTCACACGTCATGGTAAGCCAGAATTCTGACTCGCTGTGAAAGAGCAAGTGTGCTAATGCACGCTGCTCAGTAGCTCCCATTTAGCTTCTGTTAGTGGGACTAAACAAACCAGGAATGCTCTTTCTGAGGTTTGCTTATTGTGGCATGCAAACTATTTAGCTTGTCTGGTCCTAGGCAAGCCAGGAATTGGAAGCCAAGAACAAACCCTGGCTTATACGTCCGACAGTTTCAGAGGGAAAAAAGCCAGCCCTCCTAATCCCCACCTCACAATAAATAAATCACAGGAGTTTCCACAGGGTCATATTGGGTGTTGTTGACGATTCACGTGCATTGATAATAAACTAGAAAAATTGCTTTTCCTTGTACATTTATTTATTTATTTTAAAGGAAAGAATATAAACATTGGGGGGGGTTATGGGGATCCCTTTCCAGCCTCCCTTTTTTTAAAATAATAATTTTATTAAAGTTTATAGTCACAAAGATAAAAAACTAATACTTAGAAAAGTATTCTAACTTAGAATACTTAGTTAGTACAAACTTAGAAAAATATAAAAGTAAAAAGAAAATAAAATAAAAAGTGCAGAGAAAAGAATTATATAGTAAAGAAAAAAGAGGATATATAAAGAAATAACTTCCCCCTTCATCATGGCAAGTACAAACAATTTCAGTAACTTAACACCTTCTCTGATACTACAACAAAAGTTCTCTTCTTCCTCTTTAATGTTTTAGATTATGTTTGTCTTTTCCCTGAACAGACTTTAAAACAAAGTCCAAGGCTGGAATTGCCTATTAATTTTATTTTTAAATAAATGCCTATGGGGCCTATGTTGGGCTCAGAGATACTTTTAAAAATAAAGATGACGACAAAGGCTGGTATTTTGTCTAATAGCAAAACAGCTTCCCATTCATTTTTTTTAAAAAATTCAAATAAATTAGAATATTTATCTTTAGTCATTTTACATTTCTAGGCCACCTTGCTCCCAGCGGACTCTGGGTTGCAAGCAATAAAAAAAAAACAGGCCAAACAACTAATAACAATAACATTTGTATTGAAAAACAAAAATGTCATGGCACCCCCATTCAGCTTGATGAAATGAAAGTGGTTTTGAAAAGCCAGGAGAGTCAGAGGTGTGTGTCCCTCTTGGGGAGAAAATTTCATAAAATGGGAGCTGCTGTTGAAGAGGTCTGCTGCCTTGTCCACATCCATCTACCTCAAAAAGTGGAGGAACTCTCAGATCCCCTTGTAATGATCAAACCAGGTAGGCAAATTCTGTTCTAGCAAGGAATTGCCTGAGTTAACTGGATACTGTGCTGTGTCAGGCTTTAAAGGCAACATTCAGCAGTTTGAATGGGCTTGGAAACCAACTGATAACCAAAACAGTGACTTAAAATATGTGTTGTTATCACTTTAGCTGCTGCATTTTGTACCAGCTGTAGCTTCTGGGTTGTCTCCAATGGCAGCCCCACACACAGCATGTTGTAGTAGTCCAGCTGAGTGATGATAAAGATGTGAGTTACTGTTGCTAGGGCATCTGTGTCCAAGCAGGGCCACAACTGTTGTACCAACAGAAGCTGGGCAAAGCCCCCCCCCCGCCCCTTCGTGGCAACAGCACCTCCTGCTGTTTAAAGATCAGTTCCTTCAGTGGGAGCAAACTGCATCCAGAATAACTACTGGGAACTGATATTTGGATACTTTGTGGTCTATTGACAAATAGCAGCTCTGTCTTGGAGGGATTCAATCTGAACTTACTTTGTTCCATTCAGATCCTCTCAGCTTATAAGGACGGTATCTCCAGCTTGGCCTGGGGTGGCAGTATACACCTGGGTGCCATTAGCATAGTGGGGATCCTTCACCATGGAGACATGGGTGACCTCCCACAGTGGCTTTATGTAGATATTAAGTAGTATAAGGGAGAGTCTCACATCATAATGACCAAGGACTTGAGTGCTTCTCCTCCAGCATAAGTGATTGGTATCACCAACTCAGGTGAGAGTAGGAACACCATTAAACAATGTCTAATTCCTAACCCTTGAGGTGGGCCAGAAGGATATAGGTTCGGTTATATCAAATGCCACGGAGAGGTCTAGAAGGGACCAGAGGGCCACACCCCTGCATTTAGGTCCCAGAAAGATCAGCCACAAGAGCAGCATCCAGTGGCATTTCCCATGCCAAGCCTGAATGATTTGTTTCAGCTAGAATCTTTTGGATAGGACAGGGATGCTGGTTGGCTTCAAGAGTTGATTCTGGGTGGCTTAAAATTGCAAAGAAACATGAAAACAAAAGAAGTAAAAACAAAACACAGCAAACATCTGGAACTGAAGAAGAGAATAATAGAATATGAATGCAGGATTCCTAATTCCCGAGTATAGAATTAGATCTATGATTCTTATGTATCTCAGTAATATTCATCCTGCCCACACTTCTGTTAATTAATCAGAACTTCCATACAGGTAGTCCTTGAGTTGCGGCCATTCAGCGACAGTTCAAAGTTACGACAGTGCTGAAAAAGGAGACCTATGACTAATCCTTGAAATTGCGGCTGTCCTAGCACCCCTGCAGTCGCATGATTGCGATTGGGGCGCTTGGCAACCTGTTTGCACTTACGACTGGTTGCCAAGCACCCCATGATCACATGATTGCCATTTGCAACTTTACATGCCTGCTTCCCCCATACAAAGTCAATAGGAAGCTGGCAAGGAAGGTCGCAAGTTGCTGGAGTAAGTCTCCCTCCCACCAGCCTCTTTTTGCTCACACTTACTGCACCCTCCTTCCCACCTTCGCTCGTATACACCCTGCACCCTGTTTCCTCGGCCTTCCTGCACTCACACACAAGCATACACCCCAAACCATCTTTCAGTTCCACATACCTTGCACCCTCTTTCCATGGCTTCCCTGCAATCACACACACACACATGCACGGGCCCTGCACCCTCTTTCCATGGCCTCCCTGTGATTGCACAACATGTATCTCACACCCTCTTTCCACAGCCTCCCTACAATCACACGCACCCCATGCCCTCAATCCCCGGCCTTTCTGAGCTCATGCTGCACCAAGTGCTTCCTCCCCTGACTTGCACATGGCCTGGGCTGGGCCCCCCAGGGCCTCTCCCATCCCCCTGTGGCACCCCCTCACTCTTTACCTGGGACTCCCTTCGCTTCCCACTTAACGACCCACACATCTTGGGTTACACTGGCACCTGGGCCTGCCTGGATTGCCGTCGCTAAGTGATGCGGTCACGTAATGTCGTGCTTTATTACTGGATCACTTAGCAATGGCAGTCCCAGTCCCAGTTGCAGTCATAACTCAAGGACTACCTGTAATCAAAATATGAAAGTTCTCAAGGACAGTAATGAAAAAATTCATGTTTTGATCATGGAATGTTTGTGCCATTAAGAATTATCATCCTTTCCGAATCTGTTAATTATTAACATTAGTGGTGCATGTCTTTGTGTGATTCAGGATCTAACTAAACTGCCATGCTTGGCAGATATTTGCATGTTTAAACAAAAATAAAGCATAAATAAAGCCATGGAATTGAAGCCATCGAAGATGGAGCAGAATTATGCTCATGCAGCAGGGTTCCTTTTCTTTACAGGATCCTGATACATCCCGAACAATGCTTCTGAAAATCATTGGATCCTTTGGAACTTCATGGGATGTTTGGACGAGAAAGAGGAATTTTCTTGGTGTGTCTAGCACATTTCCTGATTCAAGCTATGATCTTCTGACAGCTTGATTTGATTCAGTTGGTTTGGTTCAAAGTCATGTTTTGTGTTACAAGCCACTGTTGTCTGGATTCACAGTAATCCACGAACAATGGTTCCAAGCCATAGGGACTGTGTTCACACAACACACTAAATTAAAATCAAACATGTTATACCTAAATCTGATACATAAATCAAGTCATTGTTAAGTTGCATGCTGACTCATGAATACATTTTTATTTCTCCATGACCACAGCTTCAAGTATTGAATTATATTGATTTATTATGTGCCATCAAGTCATTCTCAACTTGTAGCGGCCACACAGGTTTTCTCCATGACAGTCTGACCCTAACCTGCTCTTTTAGGTCTTCCGATGGCACATTCATTGCCATAACTGAATTCATCCATCTTGCTGTTGGTTGTCCTCTTCTCTTTCTTTCCACCTTTCCCAGCATTAGAACCATCTCCAGAGAGCTAAATCTTCCCATAATGTGTCCAAAGTAGGATAACTTGAGTCTGGTCATTTGTGGCTTGAGTTGATTTGTTTGATGATCCATCAGTTTGTTTTCATGGCAGTCTATGGCATTCTCAGGAGTCTTCTCCAACCCCAAAGTTCAAAAGTGTCAATATTCTTCCTATCCCGCTTTTTCAAACTCCAACTTTCATTTCCATAGAGTGTCATGGGGAATGCTGTAGCTTGCACTATTCTGACCTTTGTAGGTATAGACACATATGACATTTGAATATCTTTTCCAAGGCCTTCGTGACTGCTTTACCAAGTGCTAGTCTGTGGCATTTTTCTTGACTGTTTGTTCCTTTACTGTTGATGGTTGATCCTAAAAGGCAGAAGCTGTCCACCACTTCAGTATCTTCATTGCCAATTCTAAGGCTGGTTGTTCTACCTGCTGTCATTAGTTTGGTCGTCTTTATATTTAATTTTAATTCTATTTTTTTCACTTTTCTCTTTGACTTTTATTATTAGAGCTTGCAGATCCTTTGTTTTTTTGGTTGTCATAGTAGTCTCATCAGCATAAGGAAGGGTATTGATGTTTCTTCTTCCAGTTTTAAAGCTATACTCATCTTTCAATCCATCTTCCCTTAATATATATTCAGCATATTGGTTGAATAGATAAAGGGAGAATATACAGCCTTGTCGTACTCCTTCGCTAACCTGGAGCCAGTCTGTTTCACCATGTTCTGTTCATACTGTGGCTTCCTGACTTGTATATAGGTTTCTCAGGAGAATGAAATGTTCTGGGATTCATTTTTCTAAGCACATTCCACAGTTTGACGTGGTGGACACAATCAAAGGCTTTTCTATAATCAATGAAGCACATAGTGACTTCTTTTTGATATTTAGCTTTCTCAGTTATCCAGCATGCATCAGCAATTATGTCTCATGTTCCTTGGCCTTTTCTAAAGCCAGCTTAAACATGTAGCATCTCTTTTTCCATTTAGGTGTCTAATCTGCATTGGATGATCCTAAGCATTATTTTGCTAGTTTGTGAAATTAAGGTTATTGTACGATAGTTTGCACATTCTGTTAAGTCTCTTTTTTGGTATTGGAATATAGATTGACCTCTTCCAATCAGTTGGCCACTGTCCCATTCTCCAAATTTGCTTGCATGGCTTAGTTAGAACTTTTACTGATTCTTCTTCTGTTGTTTGCCATGGCTTGGTAATGACCAGGCTGCTGATCTAATTACATCTTTTAGTACTAAAGGTTCTTGTAAGTAGGAATGTCTTCTAAGATATCTTGGATGTTGACATCTCCACTGTACAGTATTTCAGTATGCTCCTTCCATCTTTGTTTGATCTCCTTTGAATTGGTTACCAGCTGTCCATTGGCATTCTTTAGCATGCCGATTCAAGGCTGGAACCTCCTTCTGAGTTCAGAGTTCTTTTGAAAGTCTTTCCTTATCTTTCCGTGTCTGTTTCCATCTTCAGTGTCTTTACAGATGTTGTAATATTGCTTCTTATCTCTTCTAACAGCTCTCTGAAACTTTCTGTTAAGTTCCTTTCTAAGATTTTTGTCTTTCTGGGCTTTGGCTTCTCTTCTCTTCTTGGCAATTTCCAGTTAGTTCTGACATCCAGTTTGCTTTCTTCTGTTTTCATTGAATTATATATAACTAATGTGTGTGTATATATATATTTCATATAATCAGCTATCACAGATTGATGTCACAAATGAGATTTTCTTATCCTCACTGCCAATTTAAATATTTTATAGTTTGTTCAGGATTAAGAAATGATCCATATCTTTAGTGATATGATTCTGCATGAAGTATTATTCAGAAAACCAAAGCTTAGTATTGCTGGATTTAATGCAGCAGATTTTGTCAGATGTTTTTGATCCATAATTAGTGAAGAGTGAGCCTTGTTCTGTTTGTTTGTTTCTTTATGAGATATGCCTAACCTTTGTGGACAAGTGGTGAAGGAAATCTACTGAGATATGTTTTTAATCTGTGCTTGCTTAGTCTTTAAAATATTGTCTTTGCTGAACAGCTGAAGAGAGCTAGGATCCATAAGCCTGTACAATTTGTTCAGCACCCCAACCTGGATTTGGATGTCTTCTGAAAAAAATCAGCACAAAAAGTATTTTTTCAATCCTAGCTCAAATTTGAAAGTGTCTTTGAGCACCCATTTTCCCCATTACATTCCACTTGATTGCAGTCCACACAGTGGTAACAATGTTAGGTCAAATACTTCTGCAAAAGTATAAAAATTAATGTTACTTTTTATGCAAAGCATAATTCAAAACTTCTCTCTACATTATTATTATTGTGGTTCAGTTGAGCACAAACACTATCATTTATATGCTCAGTTTGATAAAAATTAACTTTCTCCCCATATTTTGTATTTATTTCATTGTATCTGAATTGGATTCAAACAGTTGCAACCATATAGCAGCTACTGTTGAAGTAAGAATTTTCTCCAAATAAACAGAATATGGAAGCTGCTTGAATTAAAAAATAATATCTTGAGTTCAAGGGGTAGAATTACAGCCCTGAGTGGTTCACACTAGCAGTAGCCCAGAAACTTCCTTTTATTGTTGCATATGTAGCATAAGTAATTATATTTATTGTGTGTTGGTTGGTATTATGAAGCTTTTCAGTCATGAGAAGCTGTTGAATGAAGATGAATCTTCCATGAAAAGAGAAAGAAGAATATTGGCTGTTACGCAAATGTTTTGAGAAGGATTTAGTTTCTGGAATCATGATCTGAATTATCTGAAGGAAGAACTGTGGGCGTGAGATGAGTTGCACCTCACAGGGACAAGTAAAAGTGTATTTGGCTGAAACATTGCAAGTTTAATCAGGAATGCTCCAATCCTGTGAAAATAGGAGGAGAAAACCATGAAATAATGATCTCAGATAAAGGTGTTTATATTGAAGGAGTGCTGTGTAACAGCTCGTTAAACCACTCACTGAAAAAACAGGACACTAGTTCATAAAAATTTATGGTCTTCATTGTCCACTAATGCTCAGTGTGCGAAAAATGAATTAGCTGTGAATTTCAAGCATAGTAAAGCAAATACTTTTCACACACACACTGACTAGAACTACTCTGTTAGGAAGGAGCAGAATGACTGAAGAACTGTGTGTCCAAGCACCAGTTCTTATAAGTGATCTAGAAGGATACCATGGGAGATGGTATTGAAGGCCAGCAAGAAATCTAAATGGACTGGGAAAGGTACACTCCTGTACCCAGGTCCCACCAGAGGTTATCTGTGAGGGTGACCAGTGCCATTTCAGGCCTAGGTCCAGTCCTGAGGTGCCTGTAAGGGGTCCAGAAAACCTCTGTAGCTAGACCTCCATCACTTTCTCTAACATCTTCACTAGAAAGGAAAGGTTAGAATCAATCACTACATAAAGTGGTTAAATCAAGATCAAGGGGTTTTTTTTAGAAAAAAGCACACCACAACGTTCTTAACGTGGTTGACATCATTCTTTCCCTTAATAAAGCAGTCACCTCCCCCCAACTACACAGAAGAATTAGGTGAGGTATGGATCAAACTATTTGTATCTTACTTTAACCTCATATTGGATTGTCTCACAAAACATTGCATCTGTCGTCTCTCTAGGCCTTGTTCAAGTAGAGTCAAACTTGGAATGAATGCCGATGATTTTACCCCCCCCCCCCCAAAAAATTGCAAACATCACAAGTGGTCTGCAAGAGAATTTTCACCCCATTTTTCCCTCGAAGGGAACTGATAACCTTAAACAGTGCCACCAGACATGATTGTGCAGACACAGTGTGGGTGAATAAATTGGGGGTGACTGAAGGACAGCCCCTATTTTAAAAAATGGGAAGGTTGATTTGGGGACTAGAAATTTAAGATTGAATGAACTGAGAAGGCTTAATTTTGAAAGGAAAATATAATGCCAGTTTTCAAATGCCTAAAAAGATTTAACAGAGGAAAAAGTCCAGACCTATCACCTGGATGCAGGATATGGAATAATGCATTTAAATTACAAAAGGCAAATTTCAATTAAACGTTAGCAGAAGACTTCGTCATAGTAAGAAAAGTTTGACATTAGAACTGACTACCCAGAGAGTCATGATATGAACAGTTCATACTGTATTATGTCCACAAGATGGTTGCCATTTTAAAAACAGGATAATTGTAGGTACAGGTAGTCCCTGGGTTAAGAACCCTCGGTTTATAGACCCTCAGTTAAGAACGGGGCCTATTGTAGCAAAGTTTGAGTTAAATACACAATGGTTCAAGTTCATTACACAATACTAGTTATGCAGTATTATACAATAATACTTACATACAAATTTAAGTTAAGGACAGACCTTGGGAACGGAACTCGTTCTTAAACTGGGGATAACCTGTATATCCAGGTTTATAGCCTGTGCACTGGAGAAATCTTTCTTCCTTCTTGAGTAAGATCAGAAAAGCTGAACATTTAAATATGTTACATATGGTCTTGCATTATAGTTGAAGGCTTGCTTTATTTTGTTTTTTTCTTCCTTAGCAAGACCTCATGACTTCTTTGATGCACAAACCTTGGACGCAATACGGCATCGAGCTATTTGCTTTAACCTTTCTGCTCACATAGAAAGTTTGGGAAAAGGCCACAGCGTTGTATTCCACAGTACTGTAAGTATTATTACCTACAATACTTGGTATATTTATAAGATCTCCAGTATTTTGAAACAGCATTTCTACACTGATATTTATATCTTCGTGCACTGTAGTCACAAATTTAATTTATATAATGTTGCTCAAAAGTAGTAGGAGAAGTCTTTTACAAAGATTTCTGTGCTGTTCTTCCAAGAATATATACAGTTCATGTACCCCTCCCTTTATCCTCACAGCAGAATATCCTGTAAAGTTGTTTAGGCTGTGATTCCTCCCAGATTACTCAACAAATTTCGTATTTTGGTTGGTTAGATTTATATCTCATCTTTCCTCCAGGAGCTCATGGCCTATATAGCACTCCTGCCTTCAGTTTTCTCTCCATAATAATTCTGTGAAGTAGATTGTTTTGCGTGACTAGCTAAAAGTAATCCATGGCTGAGAAAGGACTAGAACCTTGGTTTCCCAAGGCTCATTCAGCACCTTAACCACTAGGCCACAGTCATGAATAAGTGACAATTTGAATCCTGCTCTCAGAATACTACCATAGCACTTTAAATAGTTATACCAGGCTAAATATGTTCATTCTTTCCAACTTAGTGGAAAGTTGGAAAGAAATTATGTAAAGAGGCTCAGAACTCTGTCTGTCAGTATGATGATTCTTCAGAATAGAACACACTGTGACAAATCTGGTGTCACAGGAGAAACTGACAAAAGAAAGATGGAGGTCCGTAATTGTCACGATATGGCCAGGGGCTGTGGAAAAGGGAATCAGATGTCTCTGTTGAAGAGGTAGGTAATTGGGTAGTAGCTCAGAATGCTGCTGGCTCCTGCATTCTAGGCCTGCCTTCTTTCTGTCACATGAACCAAAGAGGAATATGTGCAACCCACCCCCATGTTTCCCTGTGCACACATACACACAAATACTTGCAGCATTTAGGAACACACACTTGTTACTTAAGTGCCATCAAATCAGTGTTGACTCTCATTGACCACATAGATAGATTTTCTCCAGGATTTTTTTTTTTTTTTTTTTATCTGCTTAACAGTCATTACTGACCCTGCAGTGACCGCCCCCTAGCGGTTTTCAAGGCAATTGCATCTTTCTAGTTTCGGAATTAGACTTTGCCAGAGCCTAATTCCTAGAGCGTCAGCCCAGCTGGCAGCACAGGAGGCGGGATTTCCGTTGCTTCGCGCCCCTTTTTCGGACGAGTGCGGTTTTCGCGCTTTTACCGGCAACTTCTCCCGTCTCTCTCTGTTGAGCCGCTGCCAGCATTTTTCCTCCCACCGGAGTGAGAGTCCTCATTTATCTACTCACGTATGTTTTCGATCTGCTGAGTTGGCAGAAGCTGCGGGTATAGAAACAAGAGCTCACCTTATCTGTCCTTTTAGGTCTCTTAATGCTGTATTCATAGTAATTGTAATTGAGTCTATCCACCTTGCTGCTGGTCATCCTTTTTTTCTCTTTCCTTCCACTTTTTCTAGCATTATAGACTTCTCAAAACAGCGAAGTCTTCATGTAATGTGTCCAAAATGATTTGAGCCGGTCATTTGTGTTACAAGTGAGAACTCTGGATTGATTTGTTGTATGATCCATTCGTTTGTTTTCATAGCTAGCCATGGTATTCTTAAGAGTCTTTTCCAAGTTCAAAAGTGTTAATACTCTTTCAATCCAGCTTCTCCAGAGTCCATCTTTCCCTTCCATAGAGTGTCACAGGGAAAACCATTGTTTGATTCTAATCTTTGTAGATATAGCCATGTCATGGCATCTGAATATCTTTTCCAAGACCTTCCTTGCTATACTGTCAAGTATTAGTCTGTAGCACATAAGTTATTCACCACATGAATGTCTTTGCTGTCAATTCTAAGATTGGTTGCTATATCTGTAGTCATTAGTTTTGTTGTCTTCACATTTAATCATAGTTTCAGTTTTTTCACATGCTCCTTGACTTTAATTAATGGACTTGTGGTCTCATTTTTTTCACGTGTTCCTTGACATTCATTACTAGAGTTTGCAGATAATTTGCATTTTCAGCTATCAGAGAAGTGTCATCAGCAGAGAGCAGGTTATTGATATTTCTTTCTCCAATTTTAAAACCGCACTCTTCTTCCAATCCATCTTCCCTCAAAATATATCCAGCATATAGTTTGAATAAATAGGGCGATACAGCCTTGTCTCACTCCTTTTTCAACCTGGAGCCAGTTTGCTTTTCCAAAATCCACCCAGACTATGGCTGTCTGTGTATCGATTTCAGTGAGAACAATGAGATGATCTGGGAGTCTCATTTCCTAAGGACATTCCACAGATTAATATGGTCAACACAGTCATAGGACTTTCTGTAGTCAATAAAACACCTTCACTTCTTTCTGATATTCTGTGGCTTTCTCAATTATCCAGTGTGATCAGCAATAATGTCTCTTGTTCCTTAGCCCTTTCTAAAGCCAACTTGAACATCTGGCATCTTTTTCCATTTAGGGCTATAATCTGCATTAGATGATACTGAGCATAATTTTGCTAGCATCAGAAACTAAAGATATTGTGCAGTAGTTTGTACAATCTGTTAGGCTTCCTTTCTTTGGTATTGGTATGTAGACTGACCTCTTCCAATCTGCCGGCCGCTGTGTCATTCCGGATTTGCTGCCATAGTGTGATTAGAACCATTACCAGATTCTTCTGTTGTTTTCTGTTTCTGTAGATGTTCCATCAGTTCTTGTACCATTCCTACCTGTAACAACCAGAGTGCTGATCTAATTTCATCTTCTAGCGCTGCTGGCTCTTGTAAGTAGGGAATATCTTCAAAGGTATCTTAGATGTTGACATCTCTACTGTATAGTATTTCAAAATACTCCTTCCATTTCTATTTGATCTTCTCTGAATTACTTATTATCTGTCCATTGGTGTATTCTAGCATACAAATTTGAGATTGGAACCTCTTTCTGAGTTTGGTGATCTTTTGGAAATTTTTCCTTATTTTTCTATTTCTGTTTCTATTTTCTATATACAGATGCTGTTGTTAATGCTGTTCCTTGTTTCATCTAACAGCTCTCTAAAATGTTGTGTTAAGTTCTTCCTGAGATCTTTATCTTTCTTGGCTCTGGCTTCCCTCTTCTTCCTGGCAATTTCTACCATCTGTTCTGACATCCAGTTTGGTTTCTTCTATTTCTTGGTCTTTGCCAGTCTTGTTCCACATTTATCTTTTATAACTTCTTTGGTTTCATTCCACAGTTCCTCTGGTTCTCTATCAGTGGGGTTCAGGACTTCAAAGCAGTTCCTGATATTCTCCTTGAAAATGGTAGGTATATGCTCAAGATTATATTGTGGAAACTGTTGGCTTTGATCTTCCTCTTTAGCTTGACTTGGAACTTGCACACGATCTGATCATGATCTTTTCTACAATCAGCCCCTGACCATGTCTTTGCTGATTAATTGAGCTGTTGCATTTCCTTGTACCAATAATATAGTCAGTGTGATTTCTGTGTTCTCCATCTGATGATGTCTGTGTTCAGAATTTGTTTTGGTTGCTTGAAGAATGTGTTATCAGTAAAAAAATCAGAAGCTGATAAGTTGTTCTCCTTAATTCCTGTTTCCTGCGCCATACATTCCAGCTACATTTTCCTCCTTACTATTTCTAACTTTGACATTCTAGTCTCCGACCACAAGCAGCACGTCTTGCTTGCATGTTCTGTCAGTTTCAGATTGAACTTGACCATAAAACTTGTCATCTTGCATCACTGGTTGGAGAATAAAATTAGATGATCATCATATTAAAGTCTAATTGATATTATTTGGTCATTGATTGCATCGTACCCAAGTACTGCCCTTCTGTATCCTTCCTTACTATAAAAGCAGTGCCATTTCTTCGTTTTCTTCTTTGTTTTTTGTGTTCTGAGTATAAACAGTATGATCTTCTGACTTAAAAGTGCCCAATTCCAATCAATTTCAGTTCTCTGATGCTTAAGATGTCAATCTGTAACCAGTTCATCTTATCTTTTTCTGTGCTGAGCATCCCATGTTCATACTTTTACATTCTGTGTTCCCACTATAATTCCATCTTTGCTGCTTCAGATTTTCTTCTTCCTCACAGCAACATCAGCAGTTGGACATCCTGAAGGGTTTAATCAAGCTGTGTCATAAACCTCATTAGTATTCCAAAAGAACCTTAGATCTTCCTCAGTGGCATGTTGAGTGCCATACAACCTAAGAATCCATTATCTGATAGTGTATTGTCAGTCACTTTATCTTGTCTATCCATGTGGTTTCTTGGTAAAACACTGGAGTTGTTTACCATGTAGTAGGAAACTTTGCTGTTGTCATTAAAGTGATCATCTGCCTCAAGCATCTTCCTGTATCTCTACTGCCTGATATAAGCGCCTGCTCGCTTTAGCTGGGCAATGTACATGACCTTCATGCTTTGGGTGACTCTGCTAGGAATATACTTTTGGTGTGTATTCCTGGTGTTCTTCACTCATCTCTCCTAGGAACACCCATCACCACAATGGGGTAGCAGTGCAGGACTTGAGGGTGAGAGGAGGGTGATTGCAGAGAAGAAAATATGAATACTTCCTATGGCTACTGCTGGTAAAGAGATAGGAAAGAATTTCCTATCTTGTTTAAAAGCAGTAATGAGAGAAAATAGTTTTATTTTCGTAAGTGTCGAAAAGATGGCAAGAATTGTGATATGACCCTATTCACCATAAGGAAAAGAGTGATTTGAATAGTTCTACTCTGCTTGGTTCCAGTATATTTTTGAGCATGTCATGATATATACAGTTGTCCCTCCATCATTTCCAGAGTTTCCCCTGATGTTGTAACTCATATTCTTATTTGTTCTAGCTAGCAAGGTCATTGGTGAGACTTGTGGGAGTTATTGTTCAGGATAACTGAAGAACTTTTGCTTCCTCCTGCTCTAAATTTTAGTCACCTCCACTTATTCCCACTTACAAAATGGTCATAAAAAGAGAGAATGATTCTGACCATTTGGCTGCATATGTGATGGCTCATTCCCCCCACCCTTCTTTGAGTTGGTACTTACCATCTGAAACAGAGTATTTGCTGTTCTTGTATAAGTTCTCTTTATCAGCAAGTGTCCTAATTACAGTCCTTTTTGCACTTGGCTCCAAAGTGCTTCACAGCCATACTCCAGTCTTCTTTTGCAAAATTTCAGAATGACTATGGGCTGGCTGTCTGGGTTATAGAGAAGGAGATGGGACCAGACCAGGTTCACTTGGAAAGAAGCCCCCAGGAGAGCCATTGCTGCTTAAGATGTTGCTTCCTAGGATGAAGTTGGACTGATTATAGTTAGCTTGAAATCTCTTGTTACTCTACTTCAGAACATGATTCCAGATCACAGCTTGGAGGTTATTGTTCATCTGTGTCTGATTAGGCTCTACTGAATCAATAAGTAGCTTGAGAAGAAAGGAGGTAGAAGCATACAAATCATCAACATTTTCAGATCTTAAGACTGTGATTCTGAGGATCTAAATATAATGTTTGATTCTGAGAAAGAGAATTATATCAACACTCTGCAATAAAATTCTGAGAAAAGACCCAGCTGCTTTAAGGAGTTGCAGGCAGATGCTATATGAGTGCACTATACATTTCAAAACGTTTAGTGGCTGAAACTAAACAGTGTAATATGGAAGAGTAACATCTTTGAGTTATTTCTGTTGTTCTCCAGGAGAGGTCAGCAGAACTCCATTTGCATATATGTAACCTTCATTCCTGGTAAAGATTGACTTTTCAGAAAGTCTGCAGTAGAAAATGGGAAAGTTAGTTTTGTGTGGAAGATACCATTCTTTGTCAGAATCTTTGGAGTCCCATGAATGGTCATGCAACCATTTGAAGATAAATCTAGCAATACTCTGATAGCTGACTTGTGGCTATTTGCTCCTGCTTTGAAGGTCTGAGCAAATGCCTCCCCGTGCAAGTTTCTTCTCACCAAGATAATAACAGAAGCTTAGAAAATAGGTTTCATGGAGTTTCTCTTCATGGGGAACTTCAGCTGTTGCTTCCCCCCATTGCCCTAGATAAGAAGGTTCATTGTTGCTACTTGGCGAAGTACCTTCTGGGGGATCTTCTGAATCCACAAAAAGCGTATTGAAATCAATGCCTTCCAGATGTTTTGGACTAGAGCTTTCATAATATCTCACTACTGGCCATATTCTGACCATAGAAGGTCAGAATGGAATGATAGTCCAAAATGTTTGAAGGACACCAGGTTATTTACCTCAGATGTAACTATGAGTTAAACTTTTCTATCATTGCCTGTTGATATCTTGATTGATACATAAAATATAGTATTTGGCCAATTGGGCCCCCTGTTTATTGGCTGTTGTATTTGTGAAATGCTTTCCATAGACTTGAAAATAAAGTTACGGTACATCCAGACATGGTGTTTCTCCCAAATCCATCTTGCACCTATCTTAATTGTAAGAAAATAACATGGAAACAGGTAAAACTAGTTTAGCCATGTTTTACACCACTTCTGATTTCCAAGTCTAGAAATTGTTTTATGGACAACCTTTTTGTAGCCAGTTTTTTTTTTTTTTGCCATTTTTTATTATCATATTTAATACTGTTGTATTTTTGTTTCAAATATGTGTTGCTGAAGATTGCTAGTACTTCACTAGTATTTGAAAATATTGTATACTTTCTTTGAAAGATTGCCTTCAAAAATGCAGGTATAGATCCTTTGCTGCATTGAAGCTTTTGAGTTTTTTTGGGTAAGAAAATAGTAGTGTACAATCATCTTACTCTTCATATCAGATGAGAAGTTGGAAGCTCCTGTGACAAAATCCTGTCCCCTAATCAGTTCAAAACATTGGGGTGAACTATGATTTTCTTTGAGAAACTGTGTGTAGCTTTTGAGCTTAGTAGGCAAGACAGCTTTCCGAAACAGAGTAAGTATGCAGTATTTCCCTTGGTTTTACACAATGAATACTTTCAGTTTTTGCTGTTTTCTCTAATCAACTCCTTTCCTGATTTTCTTACCAGAGCCCCCACACTTGAGAGGGGCTTGCTTTTTCTATTCATTTAGAAAATATATATGGCTGACCATCTTAACGAAACAACCCTGGCCAGCTAACAACACAAACCAGGATAAAACAAAAATACATTTAAAAACAAATATAATAAATACAAAATAGAAAAGCCAAGGCACCTCATATATAACTCTCAATCCCCAGACTTGCCTATATTGTGCTCCGCTAACAACGTGGCCCTAACACTTGAGGGAAAAACCAGACTAGAAAATTTTTGAGTGATCAGAAGTTGGGAGTCAGCCTAAATGACTCCCTCCTACTCCATGGCATTTAAGTCCTGTTTTTATATTTCTGCAAGCAGCCTATCCACACCTCTTTATCTGCATGCTTCTGAATTTCTCAATGACCCATTAGCTTTGGAAACTGCTCCAGGACCCGTACACCGGATATAGAATCCTAGAAATATGTCTGAAACTTGCAATTACAAGCTTTTTTGTCTATGTTGCTTTTATCCCAACATTAATATTTTTGCAGAACATTGAGATGTTTCCAGTTTTGGGCTTGAACTATTTCTTTATGCAGTCTCTTCATGAATCAAGTTGAAGGCCAAACACCCAATTTGATATGTCTTGCATGAGGCAGGCTAAGAAACTTATTGTTTTCTTCCATAGGGTGCAAAATAAATAACATATGAAAGCTTTCCCCAACTGGATACGCTCCAGATGTTTTAGGGTGGCAGCATGGGAATGTCTCAGATTTGAGAAAGGCAGTTACAGGAGATGAGGGCAGAGATTAAAAAGGAATGTACACATGCATTAGCAGCATCTCACATGAATTTGAACATCATCTCAGAAGTAAGCTGCTTTTAGAGAAAATGGCCGTCAGAATCCATGAAAAAAAATGCAGCCCAAGACACTTGTACTTATTGGCATAAAGCATTTGGACCAGATCTTTTAAGGGCAGGGAATTCAAGAAAGAGCATAAAGAAATGTTTGGAGTCACTTTTCTCATGGTTGCTTTTAGGTAATAGCTAAAAGAAAAGAGGATTCTGGAAAAATTAAGTTGCTGCTTCACTGGACTCCAGAAGATATGTGAGTATACATAGTCCCAGTAATACATAATTTGGGCACTTGCAGAAATTAGACTATTTCATATACCTTATACAAGCACACATAGAGTTTACAATAGGCTGAACAGAAGTTTTGTATTACTTAAGCTTATAGAACTGTCATAAAGCTATGATGGAGAATTACAATTATGAAATTAATTCATGCATTTGAATGTACATAAGAAGGAAAACAAAATGAAAAGGGACTTTCACACTTACTGCAACTGAAGACATCCATAGCCTCGGCTAATTTTTGTTTGAGGTGCTTAACATATTGAAAAGAATTCATGCCTTAGCTGTATGTTAATTAGCACTTTTCCAAAATTAAACGGAAAGGGTGGGCAGTACCAGAAATATTCTTACTTATATAATAAGTAACTACAGTAAATATTGGTGAATGTTCTTCTTTAGTTTCCTCTTTGAAGATACATGTGAAGTGTCAACTTTTCTGAAGGTAGAAGCCATTTGTTACCTTGTTAACTCCATACAAGCAGCTGCTAAAAAACTTTGAAAATCCTTAGGCAAAAATATGTTCATTACCACTATCAAAAGCATCAAAGCTCATTTGGACCTACTAAATGTTTGTTATTTTTTTCAATAAGCAAAAGTACAGAGCATCAGAATTTAGCAATTTCTAGCCAATATATTCACATATACAACAGGCATCTCCTTTTCTCATCTCCTTTTCAACAGAGGCAGAATTCTGTTTTAACTTAATTCAATTTAACTCAACAGGTTGAAATGTCAATTTCAATTACCTTTTGAAATGTTCCTTAAAATTGGCCAAAATTAATTTGTGGAAATTGTCTTTCAAATATTTGCCATTGCTTTTCAAAAAATAGACAATTATAGCTCAGTTTCCCAAATTGAGAAAGGTTCTAGGTTTTTCACTAACTAAAATGTATTTGAAACTTGCCTTTTAGTTAGCTTTGAAGAGATAATGCATGGAGATTTAAATAAAGATACTGCCTGGAGGTCCCATTATTTTGAATAATACTATTAATTATTGTGATTAATACTTATGTGGGATTTTGAAAAGCTCCAAATAGATATTAGGCTTCTTATTAAGCTTCTTCCCAGTTCAACTGTGGCATTGCCAAGCCTGTGGGAGTGTACACCCATAATAAGCTTTGAGGAATTCCAAATCTTGCATCTTTGCCTCTTCATTGTGTGCAACCCACTGTTTCATTATGGTGCCATACATTGTTGAGAATGCTGTCCTCAGAGCCCAAGTGGCATCCTTCCTATCATTTCACATAGATAGCTTTGGGCTGTTGACACATCATAGATAGCTTCTGGAAAGTGCCATAGAATTTAATACATCCAAGTGATTAATTTGGGCATGTAATGCTGTCAAGTCTCATATCCCAATCATCATAGCTAATGTGGTAGAATTAAACTGGAAGAAGGTTTGGGCCAGCCCCTGGTTAACATTCTCATGTTGCTTCATAAGAGGGGTGAAGCCTTTCGCAGGGGAGCCTTGGCCTGTAGCAAAGGATTTTGGAATTCCAGTCCAGCAACATTTGGGCTGATTGCGATGCTCACATAGAAGCAGATTTCCAGCTAAACCAGTGTTGTCCAAACTTGGCCACTCTAAGATGAGTGGACTTCAACTCCCAGAATTTTCCAGCCAGCATGGCTGGCTGGAGAATTCTGGGAGTTGAAGTCCACTCATCTTAAAGTGGCCAGGTTTGGACAACACTGAGCTAAACCCTTTTGGCAGTGCAACATTGATGTGGATTTCCCATAACTGTTGACAGCACCTGCTTTTACCAGTAGTGATTATGAAGAGTGGATCACTGACCTTTTCTGAATATTTTATTTTATTCATAGTCTTCCTGATGTGTGGGTAAATGAAAGTGAAAGACATCAATTAAAAACTAAAGTAGTTCATTTATCAAAACTACCAAAAGATACTGCTTTGCTTCTGGACCCAAACATATACAGGTAAACTTCCGCATTTCTGGATGTTCTCTTTGCTCAATGTGACTTTATGCCTTGCGTAACTTTTTGAAGCTGTACCAAAGCAATCAGTGCAGGAAGCCAAAATAGTCAGTACTATTCCTCCTTGATAATTACCTTTGCCTTCCCTAATACTTTTTGGCAGATGTTAGGGAGAAGAAGAAGAAGAAGAAACATTTCATTATTTTGACAGCATCCAGAAGTTAAGTTTCGAGGCCTGAGGTCACATGACTGTTTTTGAACTTGAACTCTGGCTGGTAAATATGTGTATTTACCGAGTGTATTTTACTTTTTTGTGCTTGGTGTACAGAAAGTCTAGTAAAGGAGGTACATTCAATGGAATCCTGAAAGATCACTTCTCTTAAGATCACATGCTGGTTTGTATACCAATTTTTTAAAGTCCAAATTTATGTTTTTAAAAAATATCACATTATGTTCAGCCTGTAATACATATAGTATTACTTTAAGACCTTGGTGCTCAGTGCAATTTAAACAAACAAATTAAATGCCTTTTTCTTTTCACTTTGGGGATGGGGACAGACCTATCATAATTTATTTTTGAACATTACTGTACAATTGGATTCTCTAATATTTTTCATAAGGTTGATTTTGTGAAAATGCTGTAGGTGTTTATAACTGTATCTTCTGTACATTTTTCCCCCAAAGGTAATCTGAAAAGCTGTAGAAGAGAACTGATTTATGCAAACGTGGTGGAGTGCAGTCAAAGATATAACTAATGTTTTGCTGCCCTTGGGCCTTGTAACTGTTAGAAGCTCCAGGTTCTGATGCCTAACGTGCACTGTTATAAATAATCTCAGGATGCAGAGATAGGAAAGACATTGGCCCAAAATGTTGTGGAGTCGTTGTTGTGAGTGCAGGCTAGTCTTTCTGATCCTAACAACTTCCAAACACAGCTGTATGTTTATAAAAATGCATACTTTAGGCTCATCTGAGTCCAAGAAAATTTTCAGCTTACCTTTCATTTCTCATACTTGAGATTAATCCACTTAAATTTTGTCTTGGGAAAATATATGATGTTAACAAATATTATTTAACAGAAGTAATCATAATTGTCAATTGCAAAACAGCTATACCCCTTAACATTTTCTTGGGCTTTGTGTTATATACAATACAATAATGTAATGTCATATTTTAGACCTGGCAGCAATTTCTGGCATCAATTTTTGACTTCAGGAATTTTTAGTCTGTTTCTTAATTAAATATATTAAACTTTGAGGATATATGCAAAAGGCTTTTTGGCAATTGCAGTCTTGGTCAGAGGTACAATGGGAGCAGGGCAGATGTTCCCATCACAAATAATGGAAAATACTTTGATAGCTATAGCTTTGAAAATACTTTATACTGGCCACAGCTTGCTAAGTATGTGAAAGATGAAAACCTTAATCTTTTTTGCAAAGTGAGAGATGTGAGTCTGTTTTTGATTAGTATGAATATTTTCTGTGGAGTTATTTCCCCCTTTTCTGAAAGATAATAGGACGTGGTTACAGTTCATATCAATGCCTGAAGAACTAAACAGATATAAGGACTTCCTTCTGCTTCCAGATGTTTGAAATACTTTTTTCCCACTGGCTTCAACCCGGTTGTGCCCTCAGAAAGAGCACCTGTCACTTTCTTGACAGTAGAAGTTTTTCTATGTAATTCCATCTTAATTTCCAACAGGAAGAACCTGTTAACCAGGGCAAGTTAAACTTTCTTGAGAAGCCACCAATGCTGTGTTTCCTTTTCCTTCTAGAACAATGCCACAGAAGAGGTTGAAGAGGTAAAAGTCGACTTGGGGGCATCTAATCTACCGTCTTAGTCACTGACCATGGAATTAGAATTGCACATTCCTTGAGTCCTTTACCTTCATCCACTGACACACACAAGGCATGCACACCCCTCTGTACCCAACTGCTGCCAGCTTATGATTGGTCTAACCATTCTGTGAATGAAGTTGATGCATCTATGGGATATATTATATATAAATGTCTAATATACCTTAATGGGATGGTACAATAAGAGGTGAAGCAAGGGTTCCTCCAGCATGCTCACCATTTTTTTTTCTAGTGACTTTTCTGAAACTTGTATTGGATGAACTTGACAGTGGCTGAATTGCCAAGTAAAAACCATCCTTGCAGTTGTTACTATTACTCATGTTACTAATTTTTTTGTAAGCAAACTCTTTGAATCTCATCATTGATAAGCAACAGCTAGAGAGAATTCTTGGTGGAGAGTCTCAGTTGTCACTTTAGTGAACTTGTGGTGTCCAATCACATAATCTTAAGTGGTGGTATCATGTTTAAGCAAAATGGTGGTGGCATACTTTGATTGATTGATTAATTGATTGATATATATATATATATAGTCATTCTATATATATATATATATAGTCATTCATTCATTCATTCATTCTTTCTCATATTCAGGGGAGGTTATCAATGTTAGGTGTTGCTGTATATCTGATCCTCTTCATAAGGCTATTATTGTACGTTAATCAGACTTTAATAATATCTATACAAAAAAAAAAAAGAACAACATTGGTTTTATATTCTGTTTGGCTTTCAGAACTCCAGCTTGCTTTTAAAGATTCTATCTTCTCCCTTCCCCTTCTTTTGGCCTAAATGTTTCTGTTTGTCCAAAAAAAAAAAAAAAAAGTATTTTTTAAAAAGAAGCATTTAAAAATACAATCGTTTATGCACCAAAGTTGGCTATGAAAAGAGTTAAATTGCTTCCTCACTTTATTAAGCAAGAAATTACGGATTTTTTTAAACCTACAGGAATAGAAAACTTGTGTACCTTGTTTGTCTTGTATGGAGACAAAAAAAAGTTGCATATAGAGAATGGGACATTGCTTGTAAATAGTTTTGCAGATTTGTAATATATTTTTATATCACAAATGTATTGTAGATGTTTTTTCCTAGAGGCATGGAAGTTAAAATGTATATATTATGGTAGAAATAATATTGAAGGATATTGTATGTCGTTAGCGCTGCCAGAATTTGTTTAAAGCAAGCACCTTTCTTAACAATAATAAGTCTTTTGGACTTCTAAGAGACTGTATACTACTGTTGTAAGAACAAAACACATGAAATATCCTTTCAGAAATCTTTGAAGGATGCATAATATCCATAGAAAGTTTACAGCACTCACTGCTGAACTTGGATATGAAATCAATCTTTTTCCTTGCTTGTTGGAAGGAACAAATGTAAAATAAATGAATTAATAAGGTGGCTATATGCAGTCAAACTGCATGATTAACCCTCCCTGTTTAGGAGGATTTTTTTTTTAATTTTATTTTATTATTATTTTTTGCATTACTACAGTGACTTTTTTTACACTATTTTTTTTAATTAAACAGCAAATAAATTAATTAAACTCTAAAGTTTCTGGAGATAGAAGTTGGCTTTTTTTTCCAAATTGTACAAGGAGAGCTGCCTTAATGAAGGTAAAATGCTTGTTTGGTTCCCAGTGGATTTAGAATGTTTTCACAAACATTTAAATTTATTATCGATGTGCAGATTAGAAGCACTGCTGACATGGAATGGTTCTGGAATACTGTAGTTGTTTGACAATGGTATTTCATAAAGATCTGTGGCAATGTAACTATTTAAAACAGATGCAGTTTGTTTTGTCTTTAATTTTGCTTAAGCACTTCAATTACTGCTTTATCTTCATTAAATGGTCATCTGCAATTGCTTGGGTTCTCTTTCTTTAAGAAGTATAACATTGCCAAATAGGTGTTTTCAAATATAGTTTGTATTTGTATTTTTTTAAATCTTATTGTTTCATGAATCTCTTGTATGCCATTCATAATTGACAGATGATTGTAGACTTTGCTGGAGTATTTTTTCTAATAAAAGAAAGCAAATGCAACTACTGTTTAAGGTTCTAAATGTCATTTATTGCAACGGACTTTTTAAAAAGTTGGAGCACAATATGTAAATTATGTATTTTCTGTTTGAATAAAACCAGAATTTTTATATTATTAAAAGTATTTCAAGACCACTTTCCATTACAAAGGATCCCAAAGTGGTGTTTTAAAATAAAAATGGGATAAAAAAAAAACACAGGATAAAAGCCAGGATAAAAACATTTCTTTAAAACACAGATATTAGCAGGGATTCTTTGCTAATTGATGGGGAAATGGCAACATGAAAAGGTAAGTGTTCAGAAGTGATATTCCAGATGTCAAGGAATGGCTGTCAGAAATGTGTGATTTATCTGTTTTAGAAAAGGCAATATTCTCTACTTATCAAAAGATACAGCAATATTTGTTACTATGGCGGAGATTCCATGAAATTTTACAATAGTATCTTGAGTTCATATTATAGTAGTGAGTTCATCGGTAAA
This sequence comes from Liasis olivaceus, assembly GCA_030867105.1. NCBI lineage: Eukaryota > Metazoa > Chordata > Lepidosauria > Squamata > Pythonidae > Liasis > Liasis olivaceus. The sequence continues at coordinate 70,962,312 of CM061355.1, forward strand.
CCAGTGACTATTGATAAGTATAAAATATAGGGCTTTTTTTCCTTTTTCCACCCTCTAAGTTTGTATTTTTAGTTTGTACTAATTTTTTTCATTTTTTTTTTTCTTTAAGATTAATGATTGCTTTGTTAAAAAAAAAGATTATAGGAAGTCCTTGCTTACTGATGGTAATTGGGCCCAGAAATTCTCCCGTTAAGTGACATGGTAGTAAGGCGCGACATCATGTGACCGCACCAACTTATGGCAGCAGTTCCAACAGTCCCAGTTGCTGTCATTAGGTGAATCTTGTGTGGTTGCAGCATCCTGCGGTCACGTGATTGCCATTTATAATCTGCCACCTTCCCCATTGACTTTGTTGGAAGTCAGCAGCGAAGGTCGCAAATGGTGATCACATGACCATGAACCACTGCAATGTCGTAATTGTGAGCTGGTTGCCAAGCAACAGAATTGTGATCATGTGACCGTGAGGATACTGCGACAGCCACAACTTCAAGGATGCTGTCGTAACTGAATGGTCGCTGAATGAGTGAGGACTGCCTGTATATTAAAAATAAAATGTTCAGAAGATACCTGAAACACATCATGTTGGAAATCGGCAAAGATGTTATCCCATAAGAAGGGCCACCATGGAGATGGTCTCCATGTTACTGCTGATGTCAGTGCCAATGTCAGCTGCATTCAGCTCAGTGGATCTTAGTGATGAATGTAAAATATATGCTTCTGATGCATGTAGTTTTGTGATGACAGTATGTTTAGGAAACAACGACGTTGGTACAGGAAGGAAGGAAGGAGGAATGAAAGCAACTTTTAAACATGGCAGATGTTAAGTGTATGCCATCTGGGATCTGATGTACTATTGTATCTCATCTCTGATCTTCATGAGATGGTTGGAATTTCTGCCTTAAGGTCCCATGTCTGAATAAACCAAGACCCAGCTTGATAAAGTCACAGTCATGACACTTATTTGGCAATAAGACAACAGATAATGGTACCTTTTTGAGCTTACAAAGATGGAACTGGCTGAAGGAAATATGGACTCGAAGTTAGAAAGGCCTCTTCAGGTCGCTAATAGCAATCTGTTCAGGAATCCAAATAAAAACACCCTCAACATCTATAAAACTTAAATCTAGTATTCTGTGCCCTGCATTCTGGGAAGACAGTAGGTTTTGACCTTTTCCTATATGACATCTTTTCCAGTATTTGAAAAGTGCTATCATGCTGCTGCTTGGTTTTATTTTCTTGAGGCTAAATATTCCTAGTTCCTTCCACCTGTCTTCACACAACCTACGTTTCTAGTCTCTGATCACCCTAGTTGTCTTTGGACCAGTTTCACATTTGCTAATATTTTCATGCCAAAAATCGACACGCTGCTTGAGATAGTGTCTGATCAACAGGCAGTATTTTGAGAACCATAATTTTATATATGCAGGCAAAACTTTTTTTTTTTTTTTTTAAGACGTATCCCGTTGCTGGCTTCAGTTTAAAATCAATACTCCAGAATCTTGGGGAATGAGGTCATGCCAGCAAACAGGCCCATATGTGTAACATAAAGAGTGAGTGGAAAAAGTCTGAGCAATACCTAAATGCATTTGTGCTTAAGATTTGAGTATTTAACTAAAGTAAGGTGAAGTCTCCTTAGAATCAAGTTCTACTCCTGGAACTATTTGAGCATGTTTTCTTGGGAATAATACAGAGGTGCCTTGTCACTGCCTTTTTTCAGTGTTTTTTTTTTTTTAATCCTAGTCAAATTGAAAGCCATGGGATTTCCTGGTTGTTTCCCATCCAAATATTCATCTTGAATATTCACCCAAATTCATCCAAATGTTCACCTTGAAACGTTTGCAAGAGAAGAACCAAGCTCAGAGAACCCCAAGGACTCCACTACTCACCTTGCTTAATTATTTTTCTTTCTTTAAGATATGTTAAAGCTGGCTAGGTGTTGCCTTCTGCTATCACAAATTTTAAGTCAACCTCAAATCCTGGTGATTTCATGGACACGTAGGGTTGTTGTCTTTAACAATACAGAAATAAGTTGAAAGTGATGCTTTCCAAGAATTTTTTGTCAACTTTTTAGTCTACCCTGTAACACAAGGTTTTCCAAGTAGTCTTCCTTCCTGGATTTCACCTGCTTAGGTTTTCAAGATCAGCCAAGGTTGCTTAGATCTACCACCTGCTATAAACCTGAATGTTTCCATTTTTCTTCTGAAATGCACTCATCTGGCCATTGGGGGATGGTCGTGAAGGACAAAACGTCTACTTATCAGAAGGCAAATTGATGAGATTGCTGTCCACCATCCTGCACAGCTTTCCAGGTACTCTTAACCACCTGGACATGCTCCTGAACGGACTACTGTGCTGTTCCCCACAGCATTTTTGTTTTCTACAAATACCTCTGCATTGTACGCAGAGTATAGAAACATGAGAGCCAATTTGGTGCAGTTGGTTAAGGTGTTAGACTAGAAACTAGGAAATTGTGAGTTTTAGTCCTCAGGGATGAAAGCTGGCTGGGGGGCATTCGGGTAGTGACACACACTCAGACCAACTCACAAAAACAGGGAGGTGGTTGTTGGAAAACATGTACACTGCCTTGCGTGGTACAAAATAAAGGTGGGGTGTATCTCTAATAATAAATGCTTGGCAATGAAGATGGTGCTTAGCTGCACAGTATGTTCATTTTCCATGTTTATTCTTTAGTGGAAAAAAAAGCTTAGAAAATAAAATAGAATTAGGTGAGGCTTATAGGGAGTTTAGAGAGTCCCAAGAGACTCCAAGTAGGGGTGTTTGGTGCCCAGGAATGCTTTTTAAGGGCCCCAGTAGTTTAATCTGATTTATGATCTACAGGTGAAACTCAAAAAATTAGAATATCGTGCAAATGTTCATTTATGTCAGTATGGCAACTCAAAAAGGTGAAACCAATATATGAGATAGACGCATTACATGCAAAGCGAGATATGTCAAGCCCTACTTTGGTATAATTGTGATGATTATGGTGTACAGCTTATGAAAACCCCAAATTCACAATCTCAGAAAATTAGAATATTACATGACATCAATAACACAAGGATTGGAAAAAGAACAATATCGGACCTCTGCAAAGTATAAGCATGCATATGTACTCAGTACTTGGTTTGGGCCCCTTTTGCAGCAATGACTGCTGCAATGCGGCGTGGCATGGATGCTATCAGCCTGTGGCACTGCTGAGGTGTTATGGAAGACCAGGATGCTTCAATAGAGGCCTTCAGCTCCGCTGCATTGTTCAGTCTCATGTCCCTCATCTTTCTCTTGGCAATGCCCCATAGATTCTCTATGGGGTTCAGGTCAGGCAAGTTTGCTGGCCAATCAAGCACAGTAACCCCATGGTCATTGAACCAGGTTTTGGTACTTTTGGCAGTGTGGGCAGGTGCCACGTCCTGCTGGAAAATGAAGTCAGCATCCCCATAAAGCTGGTCTGCGGAAGGAAGCATCAAGTGCTCCAAAATCTCCTGGTAGACGGCTGCGTTGACCCTGGACTTAATGAAGCACAGTGGACCAACACCAGCAGATGACATGGCTCCCCAAATCAACACAGACTGTGGAAACTTCACACTGGACTTCAAGCATCGTGCATTGTGTGCCTCTCCATTCTTCCTCCAGACTCTGGGTCCTTGGTTCCCAAATGAGATACAAAAGTTGCTCTCATCAGAAAAGAGGACTTTGGACCACTGGGCAACAGACCAGTTCTTTTTTTCTGTAGCCCAGGTAAGACGCTTCTGACGTTGTTTGTTGTTCAGGAGCGGCTTGACAGGAGGAATACGACATTTGAAGCCCATGTTCAGGATCCGTCTGTGTGTGGTGGCTCTTGATGCACTAACTCCAGCCTCAGTCCACTCCTTGTGAAAGTCCCCAACACTTTGGAATGGCCTTTTCCTGACAATCCTCTCCAGGCTGCGGTCATCCCTGCTGCTTGTGCACCTTTTTCTACCACACTTTTCCCTTCCACATAACCTTCTATTGATGTGCTTTGATACAGCACTTTGGAAACATCCAACTTCTTTTGCAATTACCTTTTGGGGCTCTCCCTCCTTATGGAGGGTGTCAATGATGGTTTTCTGCACAACTGTCAGGTCAGCAGTCTTTCCCATGCTTGTGATTCCTACTGAACCAGCCTGAGAGCCCATTGAAAGGCTCAGGAACCCTTTGCAGGTGTTATGGATTCATTAGCTGATTAGAGGGGGACACTTTGAGCCTAGAATATTGAACCTTTTCACACTATTCTAATTTTCTGAGATTGTGAATTTGGGGTTTTCATAAGCTGTACGCCATAATCATCACAATTATACCAAAGTAAGACTTGACATGTCTCACTTTGCATGTAATGCATCTATCTCATATATTGGTTTCACCTTTTGAGTTGCCATACTGACATAAATGAACATTTGCACGATATTCTAATTTTTCGAGTTTCACCTGTACCTTCTGCCAAAGTGTCTTCTCCATTTACTGATACATGGGGGAGAGACTTGTGAGGCGAAGCTATTTTTCCCCAATCTCTAATTTTCAGTCAACATGGAGCAGTCTCTGGGTTCAGCTACTCTCTGTTAAAAGACTTGAATAAATGAGCAGAGCATCTGAGCTCAAGCTGTACCTGGACTTGCCTCTTGAAAGCCCAAACATCTGTTTTCAGAGAGAAAATAATCCATCTAGGGAATGATCTTCTTGGACAGTTTTTCTGTTCAGGGAAAATAGATATACAATTGAACTTAACTCTGCTACCGTCTTCCAACTGCACGCCGAACTTGGCTTGATTAATACTACTTAATCTGACAATTGCCTCCATGGTGATGAATTGTTTGTGATTCTCTGCGATGCAGGCGCTCTGTTTTGGCAGATTGATGACCCCTGACCGGTGAGAATGAAGAGAAACAGACTGTCGTCACTGAATTAAAAACTCTGTATACTTCGGTATGAAAGCACAAGTACTTAACTCTTGCAAACTTCCCCAACTGTTCCCTGGACCGCCTTTCTGTCTTTTGGCTCTGTTCCTTCCCTTGACATTTACCACTGCAAGTGGATAGCACCGAAGCTGCACAGGCCACTGTATAAAATAATGCCATATACAAATAACAGAAATACATATGGCAGCCCTCAAACCCAGTGTGCTTTTAATTAAAAAAAAAAAAGACTCAGAATAAGCCAAAATATCTGTTATTACAATTATTATTTTGTTAAGTATGCAGATGATCATGGCAGTTAGGTTTGGGCTCCTATTTCTATTTGTGACAAAATTTAGCTTCTAAAATTCTTAGGGCTACCAGATCTGGGCTGCACAAATCTGGGAAACTAGTAAATGATAGCAGAGAAAGAGAGATAAAATTTGGCTGCCATCTAGTGGTTGGTTTTCTGGATTTTTGCAGCCCAACTCTAGTAGCCCTAATTATTTTGGCCAGTGTTTTTCAACCTTGGCCACTTTAAAATGAGTGGGCCAACCTCCAGAATTCCATGCTGGCTGGAGAATTCTGGAAGCTGAAGTCCACGCATCTTAAAGTGGCCAAGGTTGAAAAGCCCCGTACTAGGCACTCAACTGCATGCTCTTCTCTAATTCTTTGGCATTAAAACCCAAATTTTAATGCCAAAGCAAAATGTGGATAAAGCTGGGAGATATGGGCTAGAGGTCAATTGTAAAGGAAAATCTAGCCATGCAAATGCCACGGGCACGAAACGTGCTTCTAGTTTTCATGCATTCCAAAAGTTTTAATCACTTGGAATGTTTAGAATGTTTAAGCTTTTGTTTAACATTTTCACCTAGGAGGCATCTATATAGTTGGGTGACAGTTTGACAGAACCCTTACAGCAGAGATGGACAAATGTTGGTGGGCAGGAGAAGGGGCGTCACAATTTGGGGAGTTCCCAAGGTACAGTAGTTAGGGCCAAGTCAGCAGATGGACACAACCACAATTTTTATTCCTTTTTCTTTTTCCTGCATTTTGGGGGGGGGGGGGGAGTTCAGATATACATAGAGAATACACCATAATTATTATGTGTTTGCTGCCTCCTTGGGTATTTTGTGACTGCTTTTTCCAGGGTCAAAAAGGGGGTTGGGCCTTAGTGCATCTCTGGATCTCTAAGTTGGCTATCACTGCCTTAGAGCGAGGCTACTGTTTATATCAATCAAGGCTAAGTATTTTGACTCAGCGTAAAAGCAACACCGTGCACTGTTGTTCAGATTTATATCCTGCCTTTCTTCCAGGAGCCTAATGTAGTGTACACAGGAGTACCCCCTCCAGTTTTTCTCCACAGCAACAATCCTGTGAGAATGAGACTTATGACCCCAAATCAGCCAGAGATGGGAGGTGTATATTTACTGACACCCCTTAGGCACAAAGGCCTGTTGCTACTTTCCCTTGTCCCCCCTGCCTTCTGGTTGATCCAATGACTGTTCTTGCTACTGTTGTGGGGACCAGGAATGTCTCATCCAGAGCATCAAAATCCTCAAGAAGCAATAACCAGCAAGAATCTATCTTCAGGAGTGGTGTTCTCTGATTCTTCTTCTGGGAAGAGTGGTGAGAACCAACAGATTTTACTAGGTCTGCAGAAGATTGTGTCCAGAAATTAGTTCTTTTTATAACTCTTGTTCTACAAGAATCAATTTTCCAGTTCAGCACCCCTTTTAGGCATTCATCCAATCCATCTTATTACTTTAATGATACTTAAAAGACCTACATCTTTTCATGACATTAAAAGACCTACATCTTTTCATGGACAAGTGCTGTGTCTTTGCATATTCTTCCCATACATATTATTTCAGATGCAGGTGAAAGGACAGGTGATAGCTCCTGTGGAGCTCCTCAGGAGCTATATTCACCAAACACATTTTACCTGACCAGTAAAAGACCCAGTGGCCACATGTGTACAATATGCAGAGCTTGTCTCCTCTTAATTGTAATTAGCTTCTTAATTGCAATTAGCTTTTGGGATCATTTGGTGGGTTGTGCAAATTCTGGGAGCTGAAGTCCTCACATCTTAAAGTTGCCAAGGTTGAGAAATACTGGTCTAGGCCATGCAGCTGAAACCAGATGGATTCAGTTTGTATGTGTTGCTCGGATATGGTCTGTTTCCCTGTTCTCTCAACACATCTCTAACCATGGTTTTCTTTGAAATGATTCAAGACTGAGATACTAGGAAGATTTGTTGAGGGCAGGAGGATATATGAGGTTGATGGTGACGTTGGTTAGAATGGACATGTGGGGGCCTTTAGTGGCTCAATAGATTTGACTTCTTGTAGCTGTTGGTCCCCGGATTATGCTATACTACTTATAGCATAATCCCTTCCGGGTCATAGATGATAGGTTACAAATTAAGCTATAAATGCCATCTATCCAAAGGTATTGGGATTTGACTGCATTTATTTATTCAATTTTCCAGGTATTCAATGTGTGCCTTTGGAACTAGGAAGCCTTTCAAAAAATCACAGGGTGTAAATGGGGCTTTGGGTAGCTTGGAACATGCGTTGTTTTTTGTTTAAATATTACTTGAATGAACTATAAATGATTCAAACTCTTGACTTAAACATAAACCGCAGGCTAGGTTTTTATTCATTAGCAAAAGAGAGCACCATGCAGAACATCATGAATTAAGGGATAATTAAACCAGGCCAGTCCTGGTTGAATGCAGACAACCCTGATTTGCCTTCTAGAATCTTCATGTGCAAGGCAAATCTTCAAGTTTCCTCTTGCTATGGTAGGATAAAAAGCTTAGTGAGCAACTGTGGATGTTGTCATTTTATCTCCCCACTTCTCGCACACGGCTTTTAAATCAAGCTTTATAGCTTGGTTGACCATTGGCTTCAAAACAGCCAGTTTGCATTTCTGGAAACAGAGCAGGGATGGACCTCTGGGAGTGGCATGGGGGAGGGTGTCTGGGGTAAAAAAATCCTGGCATCTGTGCCTCGATGATCAAAGCTTCACCCTGCATGTAAGAAGGGTGGGAATTCAGTTGCATGGCCATGGATGCCATTTTGATTTTCTCAGCCCTCCCCCCCACCCCCGTGGGCACCCTAAAACAGAGATTTTTATTCAAGGTTTGTTGTAGGTTGCTAGTTTCTAGAAACCTCAGATAGTCTCTGCTTTGTATTCCGATAATGCAGTAAGTGCTTTGTGACCAAAAGGGAGGGGCTAACATGGCTGTATAGGTGAGCTTGTTGACTGAGTGCTAGATGAACCCAGCTGTACTTTTTCTGCAAGACAGGGTTTCATATGTGTTTGAAAAAACTGCGCTGCATACACACAGTATCCTCTTGAACCTGAAAAAAGCACATGGAAGCCCTTTCTTGTGCAAATGCACACATGTGCCATAGTGCTACTAACCCACAAGTATTCAGTAGCTGTGTTGGTGTGACATATTTCTCCATGGTTAACTTAAGGAAGCATAGTTTACTAAATTTACTCAATTTTCTGAGTTCTGACAACACACTTGCCCATGTTAAGATAATTTATGTCAGTCCGATATAGATAAACCAGCATGCAGCTTTTTAAATTTGCTATTTCATTCAGTTACTTAATATTAGCCAAAACTAGAAGCAGCCCTCCATATTCAGAGCACCCTTCCGATGTAACAGCTTCATCTCCCAGAATTCTGAGCAAGGGTCATGCTGACTGGTGAATTCTGGGAGCTGGATAGTGCCCAGATTGGGAAATTTGCTGTCAGCAATTATATAGATCAAAAGATGGATAATAATTCTGCTTCTATTGTGGGTAGTTATCAATGAGTCATTCACATGAGCAAGTCATGAATAAAGCAATATCTTGCTGCTCGTGTTCTTCAGCAACTCGTGATCACAGTTTATTTGGAGGGATCTGAAAGATTTTATATTATTATGAGAGCCAGTTCGGTGTAGTGGTTAAGGCACCAGGCTAGAAACTGGGAGACCGTGACCAATAGTCCTTCCTTAGACATGAATAACCAGCTGGGTGACCTTGGGCCAGTCACTCTCTCTCAGCCCTAGGAAGGAGGCAATGGCAAAACACTTCCGAAATCTCGCCAAGAAAACTGCAAGGACTTGTTTGGGCAGTCACCAGGAGAACACTGACTCAAAGGCATGCGTGCGTGCGCACACACACACACACACACACACACACAGAGGTTAAAATAAAGATCTAAGTAGCCTAGTGCAATGACGTAGATTGAGAATTCAAACACGTAGATCAAAACTAAGCAATATTCCACCATGCCCTACTTCTCTAAGTAGTTTAAACAAATATCGATATTCTTGCCCCCCGCCCCCCCATCAAAAACAAGAAGGCTACTTACATGACTAATTAATATTTCACCTCTTTTGCAATTGAGTGATCTGAAATGGTTTCAGTGCAGAAAGCTAGACTAAGCCAGCCCAGTTTTTTGTGTTGAGTTTTGCAGGATGAAGTAAGCGGATTGTAATGCAGGGCAAACTCAAAGAGGGAATGGGCAATCAGCATGCAACATTACGTGTGTGAATGCTATTCACATGCACTTTAAAAAATGTAAATAAGAGCCATGGAGAACCTTGAACGCGATCTGGATTCCATTGGTTTTGCAAAAACAATATGCTTCAAAGCTGTTATGTGCCTGTCAAGAGAAATCATCAAGTTCAGGCTCCCAGATCTCTAGTGCAAAAGGATCCAGTGAAAAATATATGAAATGCAATATCTGTTTGGAAGGGTTGAATGGTGTTACGAGCTAGAAGAGATAAAACTGGGCAGCTAAACTGATTAGTGGGAAGAGACTTGGAAAGTCATGCAGGTTTGTCTTAGCCATTTTATATTACAATGGTTCTCTCAACCTTTTGCTGTTTTGCCTCCATCTGTCAGAGGACTGCCTTTTACACATTATTTTAGATACTGCCCTTAGGCAGACCTCTTGGAAAAATGTAGTCCTTGTTGTCTTTGGCTCGCTTATTATAAATAATATATATGAAGGAAATGAAGTTTCAACCTCATCAGTGATGGCTTGAACTTCAGGTCTTGACCCGATCTGCAATCTCTACTTGACCAAATTTGGAAAGATTGTATTCTTGACCACTTGCAGGGGTTTATAGCAGAGCCTTTGGGCTAGTATATACACTGACACATTCACTTGTTCAGGCGACAAGTAATCTGGGAGGAGGGAAGAATTAAGGGTTTTCTCTGTGTCCCCTCCTTGTCCATCCCTCTGCCTGCCTGTGTCGAAGAGACTGATCATCTTCCATCTGCTTTGCTTCCCAAGCATGCATGCATGGAGCACGTGCTCTTGGACCCTCCTCCTAGTAGGATGTATTTAGCAAGGTGCTCAGTTTGCTTTTTCCTATAATATATTTCCTGTAAATAAATCTCCTTTCTCTTATAAATATAAAATTTACTTCACTGATCTTGTCTCAGATTAGAGTCCCCCTCTCAGAAACACTGATGTGTGCAAACAGGATGCTTCTTCCAACACAACCCTGCTTAGCTTTTTCAGCATCATCCAAGGTTGGTAAGGTGCTACCACCTGAAGTGACAAGTTCTAAAGAACTTATGCTTCAGAAATGTACATTTCAAATGAATCTTAGGGGAACTTCTTGGCAATAGGAGCAATTTGGTATTGAAACAATGGCCAAGGATGGGGAAGTCTCCCTTTCCGGAGATTTTCCAATTCAGTCTAGACAACACTCTTTTGTTCTGGATTTCCTAGTACGATTTATTGCCATTGCATGAACGTTTCATGAATTGTTGATTCTAAGCTATTACATGAGTTCTTGGTTTTGGCATAGCATGTCCTGTCTAACTATCATAGTTTGTAGATCACAGATTATGGTTTTAGTGTGTTGTGTGGACCTATCCAATGGTGGTTTATTCAATAATCAAATAACAATATACAAAACACAGCTTACGGTAATGTGCCAGCCTACTCTTTGTGTACATGCGAGCATATTTCTGTGCATCATGTAGCTAGGCTGCTGGGTTAAAGATGCGTTTTTTGAAATGAAAGCCAAACTTTTGAAATCCTTGGAATGCCATTCAACTTTTGAAAGATTTGCAGTTTCAGATAAACAGGTCTTGTAACTTTCTCTCAAGTGAAGAATTCTGTCTTTATAAAAGCTTGCTGAACTAAAAGAAGCTACTTTATCCATGTTGCATTGCATAGATAATAGTTATCTCAGTTTTGGTTTTGATCAATCAGGTTTTTTTATTTTGGTAATTATTTCCTCTTTCCCCCCCCAGATTTAATTGACACAATGATCAATTATGTGCAAAATACAAGAGTTTTATTAGATTATGACAAATGATTTTTTGTGCAAATATTCCTATCCTCTTTGCCTCTAACTGCTTTGTTTTTAATCAGAAAAGATGTGTGAAAACTGATTCTAAACATTTCCACTCCATGTTATTGGCATAGCGGGATTTGTCAAGGAGACATATGGTTTATTCAAAGACAAAGCTAATCTTGGAACACTGACATAGTTAAGCCTTAATTTAAAAAGCCTGTTAAAACAGTCAGAAACAGATGGAAAATTGCCATGGAAACCACTAACATGTAAGGATGAGTGCATGTAGGGAGGAGAAGGAAGAGAAGGTCATTTGCACAGACTCCACAATTATTCTGAAAATAGGTTTTGGACAGAGGTGTGCAGCTGGAGGCCGCAAAGTGTCTCATAACTTTAAAAATTAACCACCAACCCAAATTAAATAATTAAAGCCAAAACTGGAAAAATGAAAGGGCAGTCCAGTGCATAATGACTCATGTGGATTTCCACACCTTCTTCTTCTTTTTTTAAAACATGTGATGGTAGAGAACAAATAAACAAAGAGAAAGAGAAGACTCCCTGAGAAGTAAATTCTACAATGTGGGTGCCTTCACAAAGAAAACCCTGCCTTTCAGTATCTCCAATGAAATTGTGGAGGTTCCTGGAAGCATATTTTGAGGTTCACTCTTACTTCCTGGATGTATAAACTCATGCGGTCATTCTCCATAAGCTGAACATATGTCTTTGAAGGCATGAAGTGTCCTCTATGGTTGCACATTGCAGTACAAATCATCCCAAACGATCTGGATTTTAGGACATCTTCTCTAGTCAAGAGGCTTGTTCATGGACATCCACAGGAGAAGGGAAGGCTGGGCAAACGACCATAGGGGCATAATGACATCATCTCATGAATGATGCCACAATTTAGCTACTTGCATCAAATGCCCTGATGCAAATAAGTCATCATGCCATTTGCCTGATTACATCATTGGGTACATATCACCAGCCTGGCATCACTGGGTGTGCTGTAGATGCTGCTGTCAGAACATCCTCAGAGTTCCGTGGGCTGAAATAATTAAATCAGTAATTTGTAATGAAATCCTCAGGCAAAGTAAGTGTAATGCTACTGTAAGTTAGGATAGGCTAAAGCTTTCGCATTGGCCTACTGCTCTGTACCACCGTGTTGATAAATTGCCAGTGTCCTCATCTAGGTAACAGCCAAGGATAAATGTTTAATGATGTCTGGAAGCGAGTAATCTTCCTTGTTCATCTTTGCATGAATGACTACACTTAATATGCAAGTGCCTTTCGCTGTTCAGTACCTTGGCCTTTTCTATAGTTAGCAGCAAAAGTCTCAATCCCTCTGATTTCTTTTGCGGCTACTGTATTGATGCATTTTAATGATGAGTAACAGACTAATCTACAGTAAAAGGACTTAGAGGTGGGCTTAGGAGATGGAGGGCATGTTTGGGAGGTGAAGAGGCAGTTTAATATCAAGGATGACTTAATAGATGACCTTAGAATGCTGAATAACAAGGTGAGATGCAAAATGTCATGCGGGTTTCAAGCTCAGATGGCTTCTCCACCAGGAGTCTGTGATGATCTTGGGATACTGGAATCAGAATAAAAATGATGGTGCTGTTATTTAGCACCGGCCTTCCATGTAGCCAAAGTCCATCTGTAATTATGAGTTCACAGATGTCTGTTTAGCACAGATATCCTGCAGGATTAATTAGTAACTTCCTCCTTGCATCTTCTGCACTTTGTATTGCTTCCTTTTCGGCATGGACTAGTGATGAATGGCTCCTACATTGTATTTATTTAGTGAATTTCTGCCATTTATCTGTTTGGGATAGTGAAATGTGTTTTATTTCATTCTTTTTACAAAGAAAAAAAACTCTTATTGAATAAAAAAAATAATAATGACAAGAACTCCTCAGTCTCCAGTTTTGCTGAAGAAACACTAATAACTGAGGCAGATCCTGCATTAGAAGAAGAAACTTTTAATCAAAGGGATCACGATCATATTTCATCAAAAGGAAGTAAGCGAGTCACTAATCAGATTGAAGAAATACAGGGGGACAGTGCAGAAAACATTGGAAACCAATCACTGGTAGTGTTTGCTTTCTCTGTATTTTTTTTTTAAATGACAGAGCAAAACCAGCTATTACAAAGAAGAAGATGACTGAGAAAGCACTTAGCTCCTAAGTGAACATGAGGTATAGGAGTGTGTTAAGATTGTAATTCACACACTTCGCTTCCAATAGGCTCAAGTAAACCCGAACAGACATATGGAAGATCACACCCCAAGAAATGAACAGATGCCTCCGGAAACTGATTTTCTCCAAATGTTCTAATAGATGTTTTGTCATCAGCATTCATGTCTTCTTTTGCATCAAGATGGGGTTGTTTGTCCAATGTCAAGTGAAGTTTACAGAAAATGGCATTTATCTCATTGGAGGATCACCAAGTATGTATTTCCCTTACGTGGCAGGTGACATTATCATAGTCTTGACATATTGTTGTTAAAGTAGATAGAGGGGCAGGGTTGCACCTGCATCTATCACAGCTTGTTTTGTTGATCAGAATCACAAGGGCATGGTCTGTTGTTGCTGGCTGGTAGCTATTTCAGGATGGGGAGGCTATAATAAATAAAGAGCAAGGACCTGATTCCTGTTAATATTCAGGATGGATTGGAAATCACCAGTGTCTACACCAGAGTTAGAACAAACATTTGCTATTATGACTTCTTTCTTATTTATGATTTTATAATTTTACTGCCTAGTTTTGTGGTTGGTTAACTTCTCTAAGAAGCTTTGCAGCAAAGAGGACCTAAAGAGATGTTGCTGAGTGGCTGAAGCTCCCGCTTCCAAACAGATTCCAGTCTGAAGCCGTGCAAAGCAAGCTATCTCTCCGAATAAATTTGAGATCAGGGGTTAAGAACCTGTGGCCTCAAGGTACTAATAATCTTTGGCTCCCAGAAGCCCTTGCTTGTCTAGCCAACAGTGAGGGACATTAGCAGCTGTGATTTAGTGAGAGCTACAGGTTTCCCCCTCCTAGTGGAGACAATGCTCAGCTCAGTAGCCAAAACATCTGAGAATGCCTTGTGAATCCTAATTCAATAAGCAAACAAATAAATAAACAAATAAATCAAAAATAAGGGGTGTCTGGCTTAGGGCCACTTGACCTGGGCTACAGAGCTCTAGAGAATCACTTGGTGGCCCAAAGAGTTGCAGAATCTCGTGCCTCCTGGGGCCACTGAGTGGTCATTTGGCATTGTGTAGCCCAGATCTAATAGCCTTATCCTGCCTTCTTTACAGACCGCCGCATATTTGACAAATAAATAAATAAATAAATCCCTCCTTAAAGGACAACAAATTATTTGCTGCCAGTACCAAGCAAGACTTGCTCTATCTATAGGTAGAAATGTCTTTTTGCACCTTGAAGAAGCCCTGTCCGCCCAACCTTTGCTTGACAGGCTGACTTAGGCTGCTTAAAAGAGGGTCGTTCTCTTTCCTAAAGCCCAGCAAATATGGGTCACAGCAGGATAGGCTTCATATGGGTAATTGAATGTTTTTATGAATGGCACACTCCCATCCATGTTTCATTGAAGAAATCCTGCTGTTTTCATTCATTAGGAGTTTGAGGCAAGGCAGGTATTCAGTCCGATTAAGACATATGGCTAATTCATCCAAATTGGTAACTATTTCCAGCCGGAGAGATTATCTACTTTAACGGGATACTTCCAAAAGGGCTCTGAGCCGTTGCCCTGGAGGCACCCCATCCATATTTTTTTTTTCCTAGACCTGTAGGGATTGGGTGGGGGTAGGGGAGCTCACATTGACATTGATTCAAAGCTCAGGCGTGTTTGGAATCAGAGCCCTTGGACCATATTTATTCATTCCAGCCCAGTGGAATGTTGGAAGGAAATGATGTAAATGGGCCTTGTCTATCCATTCAGCCGTACATCTGCTCATCTCTTTGAAAACTGGACCAAATGGGACCAAATTTGCTGGGCAGTGACTTGGGATCCTGCCAACTGCTCCATTCTAAGCCACTCTCCCTCCCTCCCTTTATGAGTGGGGCACATACAACCTGCCCTGTGCTTCCCAGTGCACACTTACAAACACAGAGAGATATAACACAAGAGCGCAGAAACACACAAGCACATACCCAGAGCGTATATGCATTCGTATTTATGCATCACTGCCCCTGGCCAAGCGATGCTGTCTCAGCTGTAGACATCTGGATGGGGAAAAACAGGCTTCGACTCAACCCTGGCAAGACTGAGTGGTACTGGGTTTTGGGCCTCCCAGGTTCCACGTCTGGGGATTTTCAAATCCTTGATACCAGTTGGGATTGCACTTCCCCACTCACAGCCAGGGCACAATTTGGGGGTCCTCCTGGAACATAGGTTCTGCCTGAAGAACATGTGACGGTCATGCCAAGAGGGCATTTGAACAACTTTATCTTGTGCACCAAATGCTCCTGTTTCTGGATCAGGAAGCCCGGTCATAGTCACTCAGAGAAAGTCACCTCCTGGTTGGATTTCTGCAACAGGCTGTCCTTGAAGACCATCCAGAAATTGCTGGTGGTCCAGAAAGCTGGGGCATGGATAGTAATGGGTGTGCCTCAGGATGCCCGTGTAATATTGCTACTTTGTAAGCTAGAGTGGCTCTCAGTGGGATTCCTGGTCCCAATTCAAGGTGCTGGTTATCACCTAGAAATGCTGCATGACACAGCACTGGGTTACTTCTGGGACTGCCTTTTCTTAGTTGGTTTTGCCTATCCCACTGTGTGGGACAATGCTTTCTCATGGGACCTAGGAGAAGTGCCTTCTCTGTTGCTGCTCCTGCTGTCTGGAACGAGCTCTGCTCCTCCCCTGAGGTTTAGATGGCCCTGACCCTTCTGACCTTCTATAGGGCCATAAAGGCCTGTTTTTTCTCCCATGTGTTGGGCCAGAA
Organism: Liasis olivaceus; assembly: GCA_030867105.1. Classification (NCBI taxonomy): domain Eukaryota; kingdom Metazoa; phylum Chordata; class Lepidosauria; order Squamata; family Pythonidae; genus Liasis; species Liasis olivaceus. The sequence goes on from CM061355.1 coordinate 70,978,485, forward strand.
TGGTAGATGGGCCCATTTTGTGATATGAGTGTGTGTTATTATCCCTAGTCTTTATTATATGTTGTTTATGTATTGTCTTTGTGCATATGTTGGCTTATACGCTACTTTATTTTTGTTTTTCTTTTTTGGATCTTGATTTTCTTTTTATATTTATATGAACTGCAGGCACTCGCCATTTTATTTTCTAAGAATGCCTGAGGCCCCCAAACCATTCTTCAGAATAAAGTTAATGCGTGAAGCCAGTGCTTTGCTTTGGTTTATGACAGATTTCCATTTATTTCTGATCAAAAAATGGGTTCAGGAAGCTAGTGGGTACCAGGGGAAATTTCAGTTGGGGCACCAGGCTACAAAATGTGTGCAGGATACTCATTTAGGAGTAATATGGCCTTTGCGTTTTCAGAACTCGGGCCTTTGTAGTCATGGAACTTTGTTTTTGTACATCATAACTGCAGTGAGATTATTATATACACAAAGGTGGGAAGATTTGACGTTACCCACAATGTAGGAATGGATGGTGAAGATGATGAAGCTGGCAGAGATGGCTGAAGTGACTTCTTTGACCAGAGGAAAGACAATATCTGCGTTCATTGCTGACTGGAAACCCTTATGGACTTTTTTGCGTGAAACAGAAAAAAATGAACTTTTGATATATGGCTTTGATGATTAGAAAAAACAATAGATTAGAGGAAAAAATGAAAGTTATGCTGTAACCATAGAGTAAAAGGTTAATTTACACGTATTCTTTATAAGTGCTGTAAAAGAAAATCGGAAGTTACTTCTTTATGATTTTTTCTCTTTTTCTTCTGTACTTTTTTCTTTTTTCTTTCTTTCTTTACTTCTTTCTTTTTTTATTCTAAATATTAGTTTCTGTAGGTTTTTATCTTTCTTGTTTAAAATCCTAATAAAGTTATTTTTTAAAACAAGAATTAGGGCCTTTGAATGGTAGGCATAAGTTTATACTGACCACTGATTAGCACATGCAGTTTACAATTCCATCTTGGAATGACTTCAAACTTCAGCACTCATCTGGTCTAAAATGCTTGTTAATAGAGGTATTTGCTGTTTCTCTTCCAACCCCTGATTTTTGTATCATCTTGCTGGATGAAAAGTGATGGAGGACTTACGAACTTGCAAATCCTTTTGGATGTTCCTAATAAAAGTATTGCTGTATTATCAGGGTTGGATTTTTTTCCCCTTCCCATGACCAGAACAACTATCCTAGCTTTTATAAATAGAATATAGAGCATTTATTGCTAAAGAAAAGCACATAGCACAGTCTGCCTGCTGGAAGCTATTAAGTGGTGTATTTATTTGGAAAGTTTAGGGTTGTAATATATGAATTTAGATTCTGCAAGCTTCTTAAGTACAAGGGTCAGCAAAAGAACTATCTGTATTTATTTAGTTTTGTGAGTCAAGATACCATCTCTAGTTAATTCACCGGAGGCATAACTTCCTCAGAGTTCTGGAATTTGGACTGGAAATCTTATTTCACACCTGTGTCAGTTTTTCTGTTTAACTTCATTGTTAAACTGTTCAACTCCACATAGGACAAGAGGTCATTTGGTGTATTTCAGAGTGGCCATTGCAGCTTGCTTGTCTGGAAGAGAAGGAGATAGTGATGTCCTGGGAATGACCTGCAGGTTCCACGCACCATTCAATTTTTAAAATTTCTCTCTATAGACTCAGGACATTAAGCAACATTTAATATTCAGAATATAAGACCATAAGAAAAATGTGGAACGTGCCTTTGCCCAGGAGCAATATTTGTTGCTAAATGCCTGCTTTAAGAAAACCTCCATTTTTAAATTACTGATACTTTATTGGAAATAAATTTGGCTGAATACAGAGGTCAACACTGCACCTCTGTTATGGAAGAATTCCATAGGCTAGATCAAATAGGTGGTTAAGGATATTGCATTATAGTAGAATTGGTTTTTGGTCATGTGTTTGTGGCAAGCCTGCAAATACCATGACTTTGGTGCTGTCTAGTCATGCAGCCTTATATTTCTGTGGATTCTGGACTGGGTGTTGGGAGGAAGGAGTCTAACCCAAACAAACTCTGTTTTAGTTTTATGCTTTGCTTTGTTGGTAAGGTATAAGAATGGGACTTAATTTAGCTTCTCATAGGATGATAGGGTACTGATACAGAATTGTTATAAGTCTTAAAAACTTCCAGGATGGCATGTTAAATTCAGAGAGGATCCTGTGGAGAAGAAGCCAAGTGATGGAGGTTCTCACTGGCAGCTAGAGGTCCTAAATGGCTGAAATGGATTAGACATCTGTAATGGCTGTTGAAGATGGATTGTTGGTCTGTTGGCTTCTATTCAGAGAAAGGTTGGCTGGAAAATCTAAAAAAAAGTTGACACTAATTAGGATTTATCGAATGTTGGGTGAGCCCGGGACAGGACCTTTTGAAGAATTTGAAGGTGTGTTCTGGGAAGAAGAGGGCCGAAGGGGGACAACATCAAGGAGACATTCATCTAGATGACCCAAGGGCTGAGATTGAAGATAAATGGAAGAAACATGGTCAAAGGTATACCTACCAGAGGAGTTTCAACTGGACAGCTATCTGCTCTTCCGGCTGAGAGTGGATGATAAAAATGCTAATTAATTTTGTAAGTCCTTTTCTTCTTCCCAAACTGGCATATAGGAGCAGGACTAGCAATAAAGGACTAGGGCGGGGGGCACATATGTCACATCATACAGAGTTAAGATTCACCAATTAGAATGCTTCTGGGAAAAATGCAGGTCTATGGAAAAATACAGGTGTAAAGTGCATAAGGCTTTGCTATGCTGTGCGCATCTACAGAAGCAGATAGATTCACATAGTAAAGAATAAGAAACAATTGGCCAGGAAAATGAAACTTCTGATAACATTTGGCTGAACTAGCTTCTTTCTGTGTTTGTTTCTGCATAAAAAAAAAAAGGGGGGGGGGGACTGGAACTGTGTGCTGCTACCTTTTCAGTCAAAATCTTGGAAACCATGTAAACTCATCCCCAGTTCCCAGTGTTCATTTACATATCATTCTTACTTAAAATGATTTTAAGAACTTTCTAACAACTTGTATCCAAGTGGCATGAACAGCTGTTTCTGGAATGTATTGCTTCAGAGAAGCTTCAGTTTAAAAAAGGCAGCTCAATCAACTTTCTGAATCAGGTTGATGATTCATCTGAATCAAGTTGGACGACCATAAATCAGTTTGATAGCTTGGGAGGGCTTTCAAACATGGGTAAAAGTATTTTTTGGAAATCAATTCAGAAGACTCAACCCAACTGAGAGTTCTGAAAGAAGCATCAATTCAAGTTGATTTTGATGATCTGAACTGAATCAAGTATTTATTGATTCAATAAACTGTAAAAGATTGGATATCTGCTAGGGCAGCAGAGGGTTAGTTTTTGCAGCTCAAATTTTATCCTCATAAGATCATTTATCTAAGAGTCTAATCCAGCGATGTTCGCTATGATTGGGAACAATTTTCCAAGATATTTACTAGCATAGATATCTTTTAATTAGCCAGAAGTCTTCTGTTTGCAAGACATATGATCCGCTTGTTGAACAATACAGTAGGATGAACATATTAACCAGTAGGCGACATTTAGCTTCTACTTACTGATACCTTATTACAAATGGGTTACTTCCTGGTTAGATTATGTATAACATTGTTCTTAAATGGATAAGCTATAGGTCATCTGAAATCCGATATCGCATGGAATGTATTCATAATAAAACTGAGTTATGGAAAAATGACAGGGAAAAGTACTATGCGATCATCATTCACAATTAGAAATGAATACATCAGTGAAATGCAATCTTATGGATGTCTACTTAGAAGCAGGTCATAATGAGTTCAGTAAAAATTGCTTCCAAGTAAATATGGAAAGGATACAGATGAAATTTCATATGATACATACTCACAATGCAGTATATTTAAAAAATATCCCTTAGTTAATTTTTCTTTTTCCCTGTATTAACTGGTGCAGAACTTTATAAGTGAAGGGCAATTTACATGATCCAGGTTTAGCAAAGCACATTAAATTAAATAAATTCATTTCCAGTGATTGCTGGGGAAAACAAATAAATAAACTGAGCAAGTTTGGGAGCAGTCAACCCTTTGGAATAAACAAAACAATGTAAGAATCCAGGAGTGTCTGTAAAAACGTGGCTTATCATTTCCTAAATTTTGAGCAAACAGGTTTGTGCAGCTGTATACAATTATATGAAGCTAAAGGACTATTTCTATAACAGCAATGCATTATACATTTACAAGATACAGAGTATGACTCAAGAGAGGCATTCAAATATCTGAAACTGGTTTCCACTATAGTTTGAGCGGGATGATGACGATGATTGAGGATGTTGATTGCACTGTTGACATAAGCACTGTCAAACATTAGCTGGGTTCATAAGCCATGCTTTGTTTCAACCATCAATTGTACAGGTTCATACAAAAAAACGCAATAAGCTTAGAGCAGTGGAAGAACTCTGTCACTGTCAGTGAAAGTCAGCATGCTGGACTGTAGCATTCATTCCTGACAAAAACATGGGACTTAAACCCCTGTGGATTAAAACTGCTTTGCTGGTTTGATGAAGGGGGGAATCCATAATGTGACGAAAAGGGTCTAGGTGGCCAGGATGCTCAGTGCCTGGGGAAGAAATTTGCTAGTAGGTCCAGTTTGATTCCCTTATGACCTGGAAGAAGGAAATTGCTATATATCCCTTCCAACAAAAAATAAGATGCAATGCTTACATCCACAGTAAACATTCACAGTAACATGCATAGAACATCCAACATTAAAACAGCCACAATAAGAATAAAAGAATTCAAGCTAACCCAAAAAGTACTAAATATAACTGAACAGTATTCCCAGTCACTACTAGAATTCATTCTGAATATCCCACCTAGGACAACCATCGACCACCAAAGGCTCTGGGGAACTTACAGAGGATGATGAGGTGGAAGCATTGCATATCATAGGAATGTGCTTGCTAAGTATCAACAGCCCACCCCTACTCCTAGGTGGCTAGCCCATTAGCAACCACAGTACTGGACAGTGTTGGCTATGGCAGTCATTCCTCCATTGTCCTCTGGTTTCTAATAAGAAAGGGAATTCTCTGCCATTTGAAGTTTATGAATTATATGAAGCTAAAGGACTATTTATTTAACAGCAATGCATTATACATTTACAAGATACAAAGTATAACTCAAGAGAGGCATTCAAATATCTGAAACTGGTTTCCACTATAGTTTGAGCGGGATGAAGATGATGATTGAGGATGTTGATTGCACTGTTGACATAAGCACTGTGCAATGAGTTTTTATGTTTAAGTCAATGGATAATTGTTAGGAGAGACTCAGAGCTTTAACTGGTAATGGTAGCAATCAAGGTTTACCTCCAGATATAGCTTGAGAATCCTCAAAACCAATAAATAAAACATAACTGCTGGTGTATTTGCCTTTAGACAGAACCATTCATGATGTGGGCTTGACTGTATAGTAATAAATCCACAAGCTTGTTCCAAAGACGATTGATGGTCACAATGTTCCTTTTTAAAATCTGCCTTGATATGTTCTACAGACTTTAAATTGACCATTTTCAGTCTGGATGATCAGATTTTCTTCTTTTATTACAATTCAGCAGTTACAGGCACAGATGCAATTCAGGATGGAGGACAATTTAGTCTTCCTCTCTCACAGTAACAGAATCTATGGAGAAGAGAAGATCTCCAGTGAAACTACTGTAAGTGATTAGAAGTTCAAGACTGGTAAATGGAAGAACTTTCCACCCCTCAAAGTCCATATTTAAATGATGGAATTAGCTGTCGTAAGATGTAATGATCACCCATTTGCACAGCTGTAAAAAGGGATACACTTTTTTTTTCCTGCTACACACTGAATAATTTACTTGGAACAGCATCTTGGTGGTAAGTGGAGCAGAAGCATTGATTCACAGGGTCAGGGCCAAGACTGGATGGAGGTACCCCTTTTCTTTTCTTGTCTGTTGCTCCTCCTTGCTGGCTCACCCCCCTGCCCCATTTCTCCAAGACCTTCAAGGTCCCATCCAACCCTATGATTCTATGATTCTACTCCATGAGCTCCTAAGGTGGTGGAACAGATTTCTTTTATACACCATAATTCTTATTTTCATGCCTCCCTCAGGGCTGGCCTGATGACATTCCAATGTCCCATTTCTCCATCAAGGTTGAGCAATTTGTTTTAGCACTGAGGCAGACCCCTCCCCCTCACATTTTTAGGATGCTGTAAGAAAAAAGAACTAATGAACCTCTCTATCTTTTAAAACTGGTTGCACCAGTAAGCTCTCTCTCTCTCTACCAAATGATAGGACATCAAAATCACATTGGCTTCTTTAATTGCAGCTTTTAGCTTGTCTATCAGGAAGTTAGAAGATAACCGCTCCACCAACTGAAAAGCTTGCTGTTCTAAGGACTATTCAGATTTTTGGTTCTGATATGTGAACTTAAAATCAAGGCTAGAGAACGCTAAAGACTTGTACAATAACTTCATTGGCAAGCCAGCTTTCTTTTCTCTTTAAACACACTCCTACTGCAACCTGGAATCTTCTTAAACCCATCAACCTTGTGTTGACTTATTCCTTGCTAATGAAATCTACTCTTTTAGAGAATGCTGTGCAGCTCAGATGCTATTTTATATTATTTCTGTTGTTTGTAATTCTGGTTGTTGTTGTTTACTCTCTTTTTAGTCTATTTTTTAATCTGCTCAGAGTCATGTATATGAAATAATCGGCCATATACATTTATTAAATAAATAAATGACTACAGATGCATGATAGCTGTGGATGCTTCCAGCTCAGAAATAATCAAAACAGAATTTGATCCGATGATCTAGTGGTTGTGAAGAGTGATTCTTTCTCAGAAACCCAGCTCATCTGACAATGCAAACATGAAAAAAGGAGAGAAAGCAGAAAGCCTGCATGTGCAAGCTGAAGTGGATGAAAGCTGATTGATAGGGCTACCTGGAGAACACTACTGTTAGTAGGATTCATTGCTGCAAACATCAGATTGCATTCATGTGCTCAGTTATAGTGTGTTTGTCAGGAGGCTGGTTTAGCTTCTCTTGTGGATCCTAACATTCTGCATTGTAAGCCATAATTTATGCTTGGAAGCTTATATGAATCCTGTCCATAGTGGTTAGATAAACAAACCTTGGTTTAGTGCAACATGTGAACCCAATGAACCATGATTATTTCCAAAGGGGAGTTTCTTGTGAGTAGTGTCCTCATTTTCTTAGAAGATCTGGCATCCTAGAATCTGGATTAGTTCCCATCAAGGTTTTATTTTGGATGAGCTGGCTGTGTTTGCACAACCCATTGAGCCAGAAATGAACCATCCATATTTTACTTGATGTATTATGCAAATTCAGCCTGGATGGTTGTTTAATGGTTCAGTGTATTGTGTGAAGTAAGAAAAATGGGTTAATTGATTAAACCATAGCTCAGTTAACCATGTGGTGTGAACCCAGCTGTTCTCCTGCCCAAGCTTAAACTCATGAATGGTTCTATTTCGTTTTCATTTAAATGTTTCTTTGAAAAGTTTAAAGATTGTGCAATAAAACCATAGCTTGCTTTGGAATTTCTGAAGAATTTTCCAAGGTAGGGTAGCTTGATCCTCTGTATCATCTGATCATACAAACTAAACTGGAATTCTCTCCATGCATTAATGGACAATATTTTCCATCACCTCAAGCCACGCTGACCAAGGAGTGATAGGACCTGTACATCTGGATCAACCTGGCTGGGTTTTCCCATCTCTAAATGGCAGGACACTGTGTTAATGATTTTTGCAACCAGGGCTGGAAGGGGGCTCTGGAAACAAGAAGACAGAGAGCATTTGTATTCAGCCCACTTGACAGGAGAGTCTACTGTCTGGGATCAAAAAGCTGAAAAAGATGGTGGCCCTAACTACACAATCAAAACCCCACTCCAACATTGATCACCCATTTGCAACCACTTTCTTGACTTTTTGGACCTAACCCTAACCTCCCCCACCCAATGGATGGCCCTGGTTGTTAAGACCAAAGCAGAGCCAAACTTCAGCATGGAAATTTAACATCTCTAGATATGATTTGAACATGCCTACTTTTTTTGTGGGGGGGACTGACTTTGGGGGCAAGTTGATGGTGCAAAATTGAGAGCGGGGCTAGGAGTTTCGGACTGTACAAACCCTACATTATAGTCTTTGTTTGGAGGGGATCTGCCTCAAAATAGCAGAAAACATATTCAACCCGATAGTCAAAATGCTGCAAAAACAGAACAAAAGGGGGGGGAGGGGTAATCAGGAGCTGCCAGGCCACTTTTAGGACAGCAAAAGGGAATATGGATTTCCTCAACATTTTTATATGTCTAGAACTGGGCAAAAATTTTGTTCATTACTTTTTCCTTGGCCTTGCTTGTTTGCTTGTTGTAAACTTGAATACTCCAGTGTTGGAAGCCAGACGTGCATATGTTACACACGCCAGCCTTAATCAGTTAACAAGCCATATCCATGGCAATATGTTTATTTGCATACCACAGTATGGATTGCCATTTGGCTGTATAGATGTCGTTTAGGTTTTCCAAAAGCACTATTTAGGACAGGAGAGAAGCTTGGCAGTCATTTCAAAACAAAGAAAAAAGGGTTACAGTCGTTGCTTCCAATATATGAAATGTTTGTCTGGGGAAGTCTAAGAAATCGTGCTATCAGGGTATAGTTGTCTGGGATCTTTTTCATTCACAACATCTTCTGCTGTGAAATCATCTCCTTTGTGATTTTTTTTCCCACCAAAGCCTTTGTTTTTGAGCTGAAGGAGTTTACCAATCAGGTGCAAATCTCTGTGAATACTGTAAAATCTGGGAATATTTTCCTTTGTTAAAAGGCACATCATATTGATACATTGGCAACAAAACTTGAGAGACTACATAATGTTAATTCTCTTGTTTTCTTGTGGCTTTCTCCATTTTCTTTTGTGACCTTCCTCCAATTTTTAGAAAGAATAGAAGCAGAATTAATTTTTGGAAAGATAGAAGCAGAATCAATTATTCTTTATCGTTATAAGGATGCTACATCTCCATTCTTCTTCTTGCCCAGAAATAAAGATCTTCAACCTCAAAGGTTATGGTGGGCCCTCAAAGCTATTTCTCTTATACCAACCTCTAGCCATCAGCATCCTCCTGAATTCCATATGAGCTACTTTGAGTTTGAAGAAAAGCAAGGCAGTCCATAAACCTAAATGTCAGGAGAACATTAATTAATCCAGTGATAGAGCATATGAAAGTCTCAGCTTGTGTCTATCTCCAGGTAGGACTGGGAAAAACATCTGTCTGAAACTCTGGAGAAACACTTCTACTCGGTGCAAATGAGAGTAATGGATCAATGGTCTGATGACATTTACTAGGAATAGGCAACCTATAGCCTTCCAGAAGAACTCCAATACTTGTCAGCTGAAGACCTGCCTGGTCAATCCGAGGGATGATGGGTACTGCAGTCCAGACCAAACAACATCTATAGGACTACATGTCACCTATTCTGATGCAATTTATTGATTATGAAAGAGCCTTTCCTACCATCAACCATGGTATCTTCACTAGATGACTTTGGGCCAGTCACCTTCTCTCAGCTAAACCTCCTTCACAGAGTAGCTATTGTGGGAATAAAATGAAGGCGATCCCCTTGAAAGTAATCTTCAGCTCTTGGAGAAAATGTAGGATACAAATCTAATTAATACATAAACCAGTGATCAGTACCCAGACTTTTTGTTCTTATTTATGACATCTAAACCCAATCTTGCCATTAAAAGAGCGAGACCTATATGAATGATCCCCATTCCTGCTTTTATCCTTACAATAACTTTGGGTAGATTAGGTTAAAAGATAATGATTGGCTGGAAGTCAGCCAGAAACGTCCATGGATGAATCCCCCAAGTTTGCTAGATAAAGCAAGAGGGTTATTTAGTCCAGAGAGAGGTAGAAATGTAGATATCTCAGATGTAGATATCTGAGCGATTTGCATACCATATAAACTTTGCCTAGTTAGGTGGAACATTGTGAAAAGCTAAGCAAAGTTGGATCTACTTAGTGATTGGATGGGAGACCAAGAGAAAATTCCAGGGCTTTAGACTACACTGGAAATTTGAACAAGATCCTAGAAGAAGATGATAGTTAACCATTTCCATGCTGTTCCCAGCAAACAACATGGATGGGTCACCAGGGGTCAAGCTTGACCTCAAGGCGACTTTACTTACACATTTTACTTCTTCAGACGAAAAAAGTTTAGATCATAGGAGTAGGCTTTTGTCTAATATCCAAAACAAGTTGCTAAATTCACAACTGTTTAATCGTGTTTTCTTTTGTAACAGGGCTGGATTGGTAGACCTTTGGGTTCTAGTAAAAATCCAAATTAAATCCCCCACGTCTGCCAACTCCTGATCTACTCTAGCATCCTGTTTCCAATAAAAACTAACCAGATGCCTCTGAGAAACAATAGACCATCTAAGCAATTACTGGCATCTGGTGCTAACCGTCCAATACGCTTCCACGGAAGCTGGCAGTGACACTTAAAAACCAAAACTAATAGCCAATATTCGTTGCAAGTTTGGATAAAGGGAGACGGTGCATTTCCTTCTGGCACATTCTGAACTGAACTGGAGCTTATCCAAATCAACAAAAGTATCTTCTAAGGCAGTCCAAACCAAGCTGGACTTTAACTGCAGCTTGAGACCCACTTTAGAGATTCAGGTCCCAGAACACAATGCAAGACATGCCTTTCTTACTCTCCAAGATCTTTCTCCAAAGAAAAATGTCAAGGAGAATAGCGGATTGTAATTTTAGGACCAACAGCTCTTTTTCTCACCTTTTTATTCCCTACTGCAGTGCTTTTGAGGGGAATGTAAGGAAGAGCTCATCCATTAGTATCTCTTGAGTTCAAAATAAAACAAGTCTCAATCTGGCTTTCACTTGTTACAATTCCCTAAGCTCTTTGTTTTGGGGAAAGGTATGCCATTTCCCTATCAATTGTTCTTTCAGTTATGCGAAGAAGAAAAAAAACCTCTCTTCCCCCCAATCCCCCAAATGGTAAAACTCCCTTGCACAATCACTTAGCTGTCTGAAATGCTGTAGGTTTTTCTAGGAGTAAAATATATGCACTTTTCATATCAGTTGACCACTAGGAATGCCCTCGTTGAACCTACACTTCTGCACATCACTGAGGCAGGGATCTGTACCCACTGACTTCATCTTTTGGTGATCCAGCCCTTTTTTGAGTGGTTAAGATAACTAGTGAAGTTTAGGCCACCTGTACAATAGAAATACGTTCCATCAGAAGCAAGTTTACTGTCCTGTGTAACCCTTTGCTTCTGCTGGTCCTTGGTCCTCTTGTTTTTTCCAAGATTCTTGGTCTCAGAAAGGTATGGATTAGGAACATTTAACTCTAAACAAAGGGTGGCACCCTTGCCAAGATTGATTCTGTGAAACTGCATCTTGCTGCGCATTAATGCACAACTCACTCTCCTCCTTTCTTTATAAACTGCATTGCATGTCCTCACTCCCACCCTACAGATGCATAGGAACTTCACAGGTTTTGCAGTTATCCTTCTAGAGTCCTTCTTGTACCCCAAGCTCTGCTCTAATGCTTCCCCCATAATAGTGAAGACTGGTTTATTGCTGCTAACAATGGTAGTAGTAAGGGTATATTTATTGTGGGTAATAATGCTTTGAAATGTGGCTGGCAGCTGTTGAGCTGGAAGAGGAAAGATACAGATGGGTAAAGTAATATTAGCCTTAGTAGCTTGGGTGGGGGATGATGGTGTGGGGGGGGGGGGGAATGGCTGTTTATTTTTCTGCCTCTTTGCCAGCTAAAGTGTTTGAGTGCAAGAGAAAACTGAACATATTTGAGCCGGCTGTAAGTAAACAAATCTCTTCCTTTAATCTGTAGAACCAAGAGTTACAGTGTTTGCAGATGGCGTCAATATGGAAAATCAATTCCCATTGTATGTTTTCTCCAAGCTGGCTCTTTGCCTCCCTTCTTGCATTTCGACAACATATGTCACACCTCTCACTAGTCTTGCAATAGTAACTTGCCACTGAAAAGAAAAACCCATACCCATCCGGTGGCTGGAATACTTAGCAGCATTACCGAAGAGATTGGCAAGCTCTCTCCTGTTTTTTACAAAGCAACTTTGATTTGCTTGCTTGTTCCAAGGAGAATCCGGCATGGAATAGGAAGGCAGGAACAGGAACTGATCCCAAATTCCATGGTTTGAGCATGTGCATGGATCCTACATGACTACAATGGTAGGGATTTTTCTAATAGGGAACCCTGCTTTTCTAAAGATTCAGATTCACTGTCACTTTGTATATGTGCACAACCCATCTATACACATCAAGAATGTAGTAGAGAAGACTAAGTGGAAATGTGATAGCCATCTTCAAGTAACTGTGGATCTTTTGTTGCAGAAATGACTTTCTCTCTATTGTTCCAGATAGTAAAAGTTAAGATACAGGTAGTCCTCAGTTAACAACCACTTGTTCAGCAACCATTCAAAGTTGTGATGGTGCTGAATGAGTGGTACTTACGACCAGTCCTTGAAGTTCTGGCTGTTGCAGTGCCGTTGCAGTCACGTAACTGGCTTGCACTTATGATAGTTGCAGTGTCCCATGGTCATCATTTGTGATCTTCCCTGCTGGCTTCCAAAAGCAAAGTCAGTGAGGAAGCTGGCAGGGAAGGTTGCAAGTCACTCTGGTAAGTCCCCTTGGACTTTTTGCACTTGTGCCACACCATCCACCCCCCAGCCTTTCCGCGCTTGCATCCTGCCACACCATCCACTCCCTGGTCTTCCTGCACTTGCACGTGGCCTCCCAAATCCTCCCCTGGTCTCCTCCAACTCATGCATGGCCTGTGCTGGCTCTCCCAGGGCTTCCCCCAGCTTCCCCAGCCTCTGCAGCACCCCCACAGCACCCCTGCACCCCTTACCTGGGACTCCTGCCTCTTTCCACTTAATGACCCACCATCTTAGGGTTATGATGCAACCGGGACTGCCAGGACTGCTGTTGCTAAGTGATGTGGTCACGTGACATCACACTTTACAATCACATCGCTTAGCGATGGCAATCCTGGTCCCAATTGCTGTCATAACCTGCAGATTACTTGTAATGTCTGAATATGGCAAGGAAACAGATTTGGACTAAATGTTGGTAGAAAGAGTTGCCTGAGACAGATTGCCTTATTACTGGGTTCTTCTTTGCTGAAATTAAGAAAGTAGAGGTTGGGATTGTAAGATTATTGCACTGAGAAAGAGGTTAGACCAGAAGAGTTCCAAAAAACTTTGATTCCAAACTGATTGCATAGAGACCAGAAACTCTACGTAATTGGGTTTTCTCAAGTCATTATAAACTGCAGCTTAATCTGTCTTCTGCTTTTACTGTAATGTCTCCCACTTTTCTACAGCAAGTGCACTCAACTTGATTTAACTGTATCATTCTGGAAGGGTATGAGTTTAAATAGGGAGGATGGGAATGAACAAAGGACGTGCTACAACTGTTGCAGAATGAATGGCTGCCCTTCAAAAGTGGACATGATTATGGCAAAATACCTTAAGTTTGCTTTCATTTAATCTACTTAAATCTATTAATACCCTTGTTTACTTGTCATTTTAAACCATAACGTGGTTTGTTTAGCTTTGCCTTTGGATGTTGAGTGAACCCAGCCATAGTGGTTTGTAAACTATGATTGGTGGCTAACCAATTGTAATTTATTCAATAAACTATGATTAAATCATGGCTTAGCATGCATGAACTAAATCAGTAAGATTTCTCCCCACGTATTTAATAACGTTTCCATTTGTCCTGCTGAGAAAAGCAACTTAGAGGCTCTCAAAGCCACACCCAAAGCTTGGTATCTCTGGGGCTTCAGGGGGTATACTCATGTTGTACATCACCTGGGCTGTTAGAGAAAAGGTACCTTTTCAGATGTGACAAATACAACAAAACAACTCAATGAAGCTGTCTGTAAAAACTCATAGAGGTACAGATACTCCAACAGATGATCAAACATGAACATCTGGGGGCATAGTTAGGCAATGAATTATTTTGTTCCTTAGGAGATGTCCTTCTTTGTAAGGGAAGCTCCCTTTGGCAACCAATGTTCCCTTCGCTTAAGAGAACATTTTTGGCCACTTTAAATGATCTACTAGATCTGGGCTGCCAAGGAAGAGGAACCCAAGCGCTATCTCTTTGCTACTGTCCAGTAGTCACCTGGATATTTGCAAGTCAGCTTTATTTCCATAAAACTGCTTTGGAGAAAGCACTTCCTGTTCCTCACTTGCTCCATTAATCATGCAGAAGCCACTCCAGCAATTTCCAAAAGGCCCATGAAAGGGTCACCTATGCTGGCCTGTTATGTACACTTTGGCTGCAGCCTCTGTCGAGAACTCTAGCAGATTAGTCCTCTATAAGCTTCTTTTCCGACAGCCTGGCTTGTACATCAGTAACCAAGCTGTTCAAATAGTATGGTTTCAAGTGGGGGTGGGGGGGAGGAGGAAGGGAGAAGTGTGATCACCTTAAAAACAGGGAGAGAGAGAGAGAGAGATTAAGCAAACATGTCTGTAATGCTGTCAGCTTTTCCTTTCAGAACTAGTACTTAGAAGACCTGGATTTTTTTCCCTATTTCCCTATGGATTTGGTGGAAAAATGGGAAGCTATTTAAAAAAAGGTCATTGGAAGGACACTACTGTAAAGCAGCTGCAATCCAGACATCCCCTTCAACCTGCAGGAAATTGTCTTCCATGCTTGATTCAAAACTTCCTTTTTTAAAAAAAAAAAAAAGCATAGCCGTTCCGGTTTCTCTTGGAGCAGCAGAATTATCACGTGAATGCTTTCTGGATCTGGGAGGCTGCGAGCTGATATTAAAGGAAGTGAAATCAGCCACATTCCGAAATACTGTTCTAAACAGGGTTTTTCAAACTTGGCAACTGTAAGATGGGTGGACCAATTCCCAGAATTCTCCAGTCAGCATGCTGCCCATACTTGTCACGAGACCTTTTCCTTTCAACTGAATGGAAGCCAGGGAGGCCGCAGGCTGGTTGGAGAGAAGGCCGTGCAGCACGCACAAGGGGGGATCAGATGCACAAAAGCAATGTTGCAAAATCACGGCACAACCCCCACCCTTTTTCTACACCCATCACACATCACACTCATGATGCCGTGATGCTCTTCCATCATTCAGATAATCCATCAATTTTATTGCATAGAATTAATAACATAACAATTGCGCTAAAACAGAAATAAAAATAAATAGTCATATTCACGGAATAAAATAAGGTAAAGATAAAATTATTACAATAAAATTACAGAGTGCAGGTATTAAAATGCCAAAGAATCCTGTAAAATTACAATTAATTTTACAATGAATAATCTCAATGCTATAAATAACTAGCACACATAACTATAAAAGGACATTTATTTATTTTTTACTTATTATGAGATTTATATGCTGCCCATCTCCCCCAGTGACTCTGGGTGGCTTACAATTAAAAACCAGGACTATAAAAACAGTAAAAATATAAATACCCCCCGATTGAACACAAACAATAAATCTATAACAAGTCTATAAAAGCAATATACAAATCCAGAAGATTGGGGAAGTATCAATCATCCCATGAGCCAGTTCCAGCAATGCGAGTCCCCATCGCACCCCCAGGCCATCCAGCATAGCCATGTTTTTACACATTTTTGGTGTAAAAAAGGAAGTAAAAGACAAAAGTAAGAAAAAAGACATAAGTAATACTAGAATTTATAAAACAGCATGAGAAAGTAAAGCTATGCTAACTTATATTTTATTGATTTATTTTTCAAATTTATATATGCCGCCCATCTCACTATACAAGTGACTCTACATCTTAATAATGTAAAAATATTAAGTCTAATACTTGCTGAAACCCTGATAGGGTTTGTTGGATTAAGACTATTACGGCCCAACCGATTATAACAAAGAAATAGCAAAATAAAACATAGAGGGACATGTGTAGATGTAAAAGGAGAAGAGGAAAGAGAAGAAGAAGGGGGGAGGGGGAAGAAGGAAAGGGGAAAAAAAATATTGACAATATCAATATATTGATATATTGACAATATCAATATATTGTCTCATTGAGTTATGGAAGCCTAGTTAAGGCTTAGCATCACCTCACTTGGAGGAGCTGTTTACATTTAATCATAGTCTGAACTGGGCTACATTGTCTGAAATCCCTGCCACCTGGTCAGCTAGCAACAAACTAAGGTAATCAGCCTCTGGCCTGCCCGGGTATTGCATTATGCACGGGGAAATATACATTTCTCATAGATTTCTATAAAAAAGGCAGTACAGCAACATGTGGAAGACAGTGTCGATTTCCCCCTCACCAAAAGGACAAAGCCACAGCTCTTAAAGCATATCAAGTTCTAGAACCTTCCCTCCAAGAGAGTGGAGGGGAGGACATTACAGTGAGCAAGAGTAAAAGCTCTTCTGGTGTTTGGGGGGACAATATTGTAGAGGTAATGTTCAGGAGCAACACTTTTTTGTGGGTTCACTGAATTAATATATGGTGGCGCCCGACTAAAATCATTTTGCAGGGCCATATCTCTGGTGGGTTGCCTGAAAAATGCTTTGGCCTGATCACTGGAATCAATACACCAGGGGAAAATCCACAATGGCTTCAAGTAATGTTCACCAAGAAATCTGGAATTTGTCTTGAAGAGTCAAAGAAGCCAGACAACCTGGGTTGAAAATTAGTTTGAGCCAGTAACTAACTATTCGTAGCTATTTGGGCACGAGTTTTAAATGGAACCATTTCATTTTCAGCCTGAAGGGTTGAGTTAGGAACACAATAAGGAACCAAAAACAGATTCCTTAGAAAGCTTCATTGTACAGCTTCTAGTGGTTCTAGGTTCTTATACGCACATATTTGGAAGCCATAGGACAGCTGTGATATTATTTTGGCCTCAAATACTTTTAGTCCACCAGGTATATAATTACCTCCTATCATGCAAAAAAAAAAAAAAAAAAAATCTTAACATGGCAGCTTCACTTCTTCTGACTGTCTGTTTTAGGGACTGAAATTGGAGCCTCCATGACTGGTGGCATGAAAAACAATTCCAAGGTATTTGAAGGCCAGAACTTGTTCAATATAATTCCCATTTATGTGCCACCTATGATTGCATCTAGAAGTGAAAAGACCATAATTTTTGTTTTTTCATAATTAAAAATTAAATTGTTCTTAATGCAGTAGGAGGCAATTGATTTTAGGGCTGTCCTCAAACTGATGGGTGATGTAGAAATGATGGCTGTATCATCTGCATACAAGAGAAGTGCGATAGGTCTACCAGCCAGGTTTGGAGGATGAAGTTCTAATTTTGTAAGTCTTGTCACCATATCATTAATATAGAAATTAAATAATAAGGGAGCTAAAATACAACATTGCTTTACACCCTTATGAATAGGCACCAGGTCAGAAAAATTTCTTTGGCTGTCAAATCTTATTTGGATGAGGGTATTCTTATGCAGCATTTTAATGAGTGCTAACAAGTGTCATTCAGATAAAAGCAGTAGGATTCTGTGAACACTCTGGATTACAAGGAAATGTAATGACAAGGAGCCTTAACACTACTAAAAACAAAGAGATATCCTCACCCATTGAACACACAGGAGAAATTCTGACCATATCCTCATACATAACCTAGCTCTTCCTTGTCCTCCTTGCTGTGCTCCTCAGGCCCTCCAAAATATTACTGCATGGTCTTTCCAAGAGGTTGGTTAGATATGCTTTATCCCCTTCTTCATTATTGATTGTCTTTATTGGTTTTCCCTTCATTCTTCTTCCAGTACCCCAAGCAATTCAGAGGTAAAGTCCATTTTAAATGTGTGTCGCTTGACACATCTGCTAGCAAAGCCTCCAGCTGCAGCCTTTTGGAGTAATCCATGAAACACCTTTTCCTCCAGTTTCCAGCTAGTCTTAATTTTTTATTCCCACCTTACCTACCCTGAAAATCTAAAGCTCCCGGTGCTCATTCCTGACCATGATATTCCTTAGCTTTTCATGTCCTCCCTGATGTTCCAATTTTAGGGCTCTTAAGAGCAGTATATGACTGTACTATTTGGGAGAGAAATGGTGAGCATTAAAACATAGTATTTCCTCTCTGATTCCCTTCCACTTTCCATTTAAACTCCATAATCAATACTTTCACCCCTTCTTTTGGCCTTCAGAAAGAAGGGGGCAGAAATCTGCTAGAGAGGGGAAACTATGTGCAATCGTCTTCCTTCTGCAGCCCTAATATGGTTGTATATAACTTTTGTGAAACCCATCCCAATATATTTCCTGCTTTGTTTGATCCTATGGTATTTTGGGGGGGGGGGTGACCTACAGCTTGTGGATAAATGTGGTATGGCCCACAACACCTGGAATGCCTTGGAAATGCAGATCCAGATTGATCCAAATTTTTGGAAGATGTCTCTGTTGTTTGGGGAGGGAAATCCTCTCTCAGGTGCAGCAAGGAGAGCAGAGCACTTTGTAACATGCAATGGGCTAGTTCTGTGTTTTCAGTGTACCTATCTGACCTAGGGAGTCAGCTCTTGTCTGCCCCTGGAAGGGACAGCAGGATGCTTGAAAGTACAGATGTGGTGAGCTCCATGTTTTCAAAGGCTGTGCACTGATTTATGAATTAACCTATTGTCTGAGTTTGCACAATGTCTTGAATCATCAATGAGCCAAGCTGTTAGGATAGCTGTGATGATAGGTGGTAGGCTTGTAACGCACCTAGTGTAGTGTGTTGTATGAATTCTAATCCTAACCCACCACTTGCTGCAGTTCTGCCCATCATTCATGCTATGCACTGACATGTAACTTGGTGGAAAGTTACATATCAGTACATCCTTCTCTTCTGGTCCCTGATCAAAGTGATGGAGCCAACCCAGTGCTTCTCAATGCACATACAGACACGTACAGACATATGCAGATGCAACATGAGGAGAGAGCAGAAACACCCAGATGCAACAGAAGAAAATGCAAACATCTTCTACGGCCAGTGCTAGTAAAAAGGTTGAAAAGAGTTCCAGGAGCCATAGTCTGCAGAGTTTTCCTTCCTTCTTTTCTAAGATATGGGAATCACCAGTCCTTGGCTTCTGTTCCTTCTGTCCTACCTCCCCAGTTCTGTTGCAGAAACCCTGAGTCTTGTCTTCTCCAAGCCTCCATGAGACTCAGATCAAAAGTAGCCACTTACGTTTGAAATTGGCATTCAGACCAAATCTGGAGAAATTATGGTTTAGTTTAGTTCAGTTTATAAACATTAATAGTCGTGGACCAAACGCAAACTTAGTTATTTTAGAACAGAAATAGGGATTCTTTTTGAGTTGCTTAGGACAACACCAGGGGCATCCATGGTGAGGGTCAAAAAAGGCAAGATGGCAGCCATGTCCACACAATCAAAGCCCTGGGGCTATCTTTGTATAGTTGTGGCAACATCTTGCCTTTTTTTCTCTCTTCTCTCTGCTCTCTCCTCATGTTGCATCTACAGATGCCTTTATGTGTCGGAATGTGCATTGAGAAGCACTGGGTTGGCTCCATCACTCTGTTCAGGGACCAGAGTGAGAGTGGAGGAACCAGCAACCTTTCTGAACTGCTACCCAGCTGCCTCTCCCATATGGATGCATTTGGGGAATTTTTCTGGAATCCAGCCCATAATCTTTCTCTTGCCAGCTTCTCTCCCCCCACATCCATACGATCCCATTCTGCTCTATTTTCAAAGTCTTATCCTGCTGAGGGACAGGGCAGGCAGCTACAGTCCGAGCTAATTCTTTCTAATGTTCTATTGGGTTGGGGAAAAAAAGACTAATGTTCAAGTGTAGACAATTAAACTCTAACTGACTGTCTTAGAGCAAGCCATAAATGCCTTTGTCTAAACCTGACCCTGTGTGAGAAGAAAAAAAGATAATGATTTGCATAAATCTGTGGCTCTCAGGACCTAGACTGGAGGACTTATTACTCAGTTACAAAATTTATTGCGACAGTCTCAAGCAAATATATCTCAGAAGGCTGTTTTTAAAATGATAGACAGTGGAAGATGGTCAGATATGCCACACTAAGCTGTTTGGATGAAAATTGGCTAAATAAGCAACTGAGATCAAATCACTTAGGTTGACATTGGCTCTTCCCACAACAGGCTGGATTAGGATAACATGGAGTTGGATAGTTTGTAGTTCAGCCAGTTGTGGGAAATTTAACCATGTTGTATAAATCAGGCCATCACATTAATCCGTAGCATAGTTAATCTGCTTGGCTATAGCAGCTTATGTGAATGCAGCAACTGTATTTTGTTAACTTAGGTTTGTGGTTTAGCAAATTGTAAGAACCCAGTTGTTGAGGAGGAGTTGGGAGGCTAATTTATCATGCAAGTCTGAAGATGTCCTCAGTAGGATTGTAATATATTAACATGACCTGGTCCAAATTAAGCATTTTTAAATCCCACTGATTTCAGTGGGAAAAATTTAATCAATCTTTATCTTCCCACTGAAACCACTGGGACTTAAATATACTCCCTTATTTGTGCCTTAAGCTTGTTAGTTTCCAAACCTGCTAGACCAAAATATTTTCTCCATTAAAACGAAAGTATTTATACAGCTTGTGGAAATGATCCAACATGAAATTAAATCCATTACTTTCTTTACTTTCTTCCTGCCAGGCCGGTTCACTATTTCGCCTGTCTTCCCTGCCAAATAAGCAAAACATTTATCTTATTAAGATCTTACAGGAGGGCAGTAGGAAGAACAGGAGAACATACCTTTTCATGTTGTCCTTTGGCTTGCCTGTTTAGATTTAATTGATCCGCCTTGTATGTGCCAAGTTGCATTGATTTGTTGAATCACAAAATGAATGAGTTTGAAAAGACCTTATAGGTCACTTAGACTATCAGTGCAGCAATCCATGAAACTACAGAATCATAGAATTAGAAGAACCTTCAAAGCCATCTAGTTCAACCCCTGTTCGGGGTAAGATCCACCACAGATAACTCTCTGCCCTCTGTTTGAAGACCTCTAGCAAGAGATAACTCAGTATCATGTGGCAGCCTCTCCTCTGGCTGACAGCTTGTACAGTCAGGAACGTCCTTCTGATGTCTTGCCTGAACCTTCTCTCTTGGAATTTTAACCCACTGGTTCTGGTCCTTCTCTCTGGTCAATAGAAAATAACCCCACTCCCTCTTTTGTGTTACAACCCTTCAGACATTTGAATTATCATATCTTTACTCTATCACCTTTTCTGTAAGCTAAACTTACTCAAATCCTTTAACTGTTCCTCATATGGATTGGTTTCCAGAATCTTCACTGTCTTGCTAGCCCTCTTCTGAACTTGCTCCAATCTGTCACATTCTTTTTGAACTGTGGTGCCCAGAACTGGACACAAGACTCTAAGTGGGATCCCACCAAGGCAAAATAGAGTGGAATAGTTGTTTCCCATTATTTGGGGTCTCTGTTAATGCAGGGATTTGTCTTTTTAGCAGCTTCATCACACTGTTGGCTCATGTTTAACTTAGCCATTCAGACCCTTTTTTGAAAACCTCCAGCAGAGCAGAGTCTACCATCTCTCTCTCAATCTCTCTCTCTCTCCACCTCCATAATCTCCATCTCCATCTCTGTCTCTGTCAGACTGTCTCTTTGCTTAATTCTTCCTAATTCATGGGCTTATAGTTTGGGATGTTGTTTCTTCAATCTCTTTCTTTCCCTCTCATCTCAAGGCTTTGTGGGGGGGTGGAATTCAGCTTTCTGCAGCCATCCAAAAGTATTAATCCCAGATGGATGCATTTGGTTACATATTCCCTCATCCCCAGAAAATATTGTAGAAAATGTAACTTTTCTTCCTTTGGCTGGTTAGGGTTTTTTGATAACATGATTGGTGCCACTTGGAACCAATCTTTTCAGTTTTGGGGTGGGGGGATTGATAGGTGTGTGATCCAGAAAGGGCTCCAGATACAAATATTTTAATCATACCTCTGCCATTGAAAACCTTTTGTTGACCAATATTTTAAAAAAATACATGGCAGCAGATTCTAGGAACAGCTGATCAAGACCCAAGTAAATGACAAACATAGCAAGTCCAGAGAAACAAAAATATGATTAAAAAAAAACCCATGGCGTCTAAAAGCCATCAACTTTATCTATATCAGAAGAATAGATAAAGCAAGGACATTTATTGGAAAATATTTATGCCAGGAGGATGGGAAACTTGCAACTGAAGGCAAGTGAGTTGTGATGAAGGAATTTTGGCAGGGCTGATGTGGAAGATGATAAGCTTTTAGAGAACTGACAACTCTGAGATGGTGTGGTGGTGGGGAAAAATCTACCATTCACAACAAGAACAACTCAGCCCTTCCCTCCTCCAGTCAACAAACTCACTATTGAGTGTTAGCAGCACAGGATGGTTGGGTCTTTTATGTGATACTGTGAAGAAATCTGGTAAACTAGATGTTAGACCATTGTAGACAGATACAATTTACCTGCATCTCTGTTTTTTTCACCTTATCATGCAAGACAGTAAAAACTGCCACGAAGACTGAGATAAGAGTTCCTAGAAAGGTTCCATTTCCACAGGTCCTCTCTAGCTTGTCTCAGCAAATGGCTTTTATAAATGGGATGTGCAGTTTTGTTTGGGCCTCAGAATTAAGTGGTGCAAACAGGGAATATTCTTAAGATTGCAAAATGGGTCAGACTACAATCTGTGAGTCACAGTTGCTCACATTTATAGGCGATAAATGCTGATAAGGCTCACTGCTTAGTTTAAGGAAGTTTCAGATACAGCATCTTGGAAGCAAAACTGGGCAATCTACATACCCTTCCAGCCAATTAAATAGATTGTGCCTAGAGTACAATGAAGGAGCTCCTTGAATTGATACTTTAGCTTCAAGGAATATGACCCACTATAGGCTCTTCCTCATGGCTGCATTAATGTGTATTCCTCCTGTCCTTAAGTTAGCAGAAAAATATCCCAGTATAGTTTGCATTGCCTCCATGGCCAAGCTCTAACCTGGCTAAGTAATGAGGCTTGAAAATGGCCCTTCCTGTGAGACAATTTAAGAGCAATGGAGGGTAGATGGTTGGGTGGTTGGTGTCCTCTGAGTTTCCTTCTCTTCCTGCAGATATTTCATTGTCAAGCTAGGTAACATCTTCAAGTGGGTGGAGGAATGAATTTTGCTGACTGTTAATGTGTGATCGCTTGTCCCCATATAAAGAGCCAGCAAACTCTACTCCCCCATGCACTGATGATGTATGGTAATGAAATGTCTGCGGGAAGAGAAGCAAGCTCAGAGCACGCCAAAAAACCAACCATACAAGCCTGAGCTACATATATTCTCCACTATGACAAAAGGTGGATTTCCTTGACTTCGCACTTCCTCTCCCACCTAGAGTCATTATCTGATGGGGGGGGGGGGAAACCCCACCAACTGCTCACCTTAAAATATGGTGATGCAGGCCTGGACGATTCTGAGTGAATATCTGAGATGGAGGCTTTAGCTACCTTTCAATGTGCCCAAGTGATAGATTGCTGGGGTGGAGATACTACAGTGGTCACTTGTGCTATTTCTGAACATGGATCTACCAGACTTCTGGAAGATTGGCATACACATATAAAAAACACCCAGTTGATAGGTCATTTGGGTGGAGGTTGTGTAAAGGGGTAAAGTAGGAGCAGGTTTGCATGGCACATCAAAAATGCTCTATTCTGCTTCATCCTGAGCCTATCCTCTACCTAACCAACCTGACAGCTGAGCTATTTTTGGACACAGATTTATGGTCTTCCAGTCACTTGGTCTAGATGCAGAAATTGGCAGTGATCTTGTCAGTTTCACTTCAGCTTCCAAATACAGTATCCCAAATGGATGAAAGCTGCAAATACCCATGACCAGGAGTACCAATGAACATCTCATGGAGTATATAATAAAATAGTTGAAATTACTGTCATGAAAAATCTCTTGTTAGCAGAAACAGTAAAAAACCTATAGAGAACTCATTTGGGACAAAACCAGCAACACACAACTAGCAGAACCCAGCTCACTTTTAAATCAATATTCTTTGTGGTCAGTGCTAACCCTGGTCTACTGCTAGACCAATAAATGTACTGCAAGGAGCCGCTTTAATGCCTGAAGGATGATTTGCCAAGTTCTAGCCGGACGTTACAGAGGCAAATGTCTCTGCAGCAGCAGAAGTGTCTGATCTCTCCCGAAGACCAAGGCCATGGAGGTCAGTGCCTAGAAGCTAGAGGGGATTCCAGACTTTGCCATAACCAGCATTGTCAACATGTTGTATAGTTGTGTCAGGAGAAGCGGTAAAACACTAAACTGGAAGAGCTAAAGACAAATATAACTGCCTCTGCAGAGGGCTGGGGATGGTTAGCAGGACATCTTTGTGCCATGGTTAGCAGGACATGAAGACGAGCCCTATACAGAATGTGCATCTTGCCTTTGCTTCCATAATAGTAGTGAGGGCTTTCACCATTAGAATAGGTCTCAAATCTCACTCTTTGGGGATTCTTTAGATTTGTTAGACTCCGAGTATGACAATATTGTACATTAGCATCTGAAAAATGAGATGGTAATTTGTATGCATGCTATAGTTAGCCCGTAGAATTCATTGCCAGATGTTATTAATAAGAGGGTATTTAAAAGATGTTAGGCAACCTGACAATCATGAAGTCCACCTGTGTCAAAAAAGCACATGTATGCACAGATCCACGTACATTAAAAATATTTTCACATTTAACCTTTTCCCTCTGCTTCATCGCGCCCACAGGAAAGTCACAGTGAATGGTGTTGGTATAAATTAGATTTGGTTAGATTTCCTTTTCTCTTACCTTCTTTCCTTTACGAATGCAAATCATTCAAAGATCATGGAGAGATTTACCAATAGATCCTGAAACCCAATTTGGATGTTGATAGCTTTCTTACAGAAACATTCCTTCATGGTCACAAGGGATGGACAGAAGGGGAAAGCATTTTTTAAAATAACTTATACATCACAATAGTAAATCAGGAAGGTGGGAATAGGGCTAGGTAGATACCGTCTCTTGTCTTTTTTCCATCACTTCTTGTTCAATTTGACAAAAGCAAATTTGCTTTAGAAATTATTTCAAAAGTAGAAGAGAATTTTGATGAAAATCTCCTGGATGGAAGCTTATCTTAACTAAGAGGTGGCCAAGGACTGTATGTGAATATCCTGCAATAATTCATTCAACAATTATCACTCCAATGGTCTTCAGCCTCCCCATTTTCCCATGCTTCCTTTAAATCCCGAGGGAAAATATCACAAAGTAACTTCTTCTATGATGTTTTTTTTAGAATGGTGCAATGGTCACCGTGAAGAGGAAGAGAAATGGGGAGAGAAAGTCTTTTGCCCTTGAGACATTTGGAAAACTGTTCACCTATTATTTTGCAAGCAGTTTGGGTGGGGAATAGCCAGACGTGCCCAGTTTTAGGTAGGACACTGCCTTATTGGTGTCTCAAGAACATTGCCACTGTACTAAAGTTGCACACACTGTACAGGCTGTGTATCTCAGGAAGATTTGTAGTGGTCAACCAGCTTGTCCTCCATTTCTGTGAGTCACATGTATGTCCCATGACTGCTTTCAATGGAACAGTCTGTAACTCTTGGCAAATGTACTTATGTCAGCCCTTCGAGGTAGACCGGACTAGGAAACCAGAGTTATGAATGCTAATACTACTTTTATTATAGGGTTATAGTAACAGAACCTTGCCAGTCTGAATGTGCTTCTCGCCTCTCTCCCTTTATCTTTAAGAAAACTAGGGAGGGTCAAGTCTGACATGCTTCTCAAATTACATTTCTGCTTTGGACTCAAATTTCTTTTATCTGATTGTGGTCTTGGTTGTGGTTCTCTCTCCTGTTCCTCAAGGTTATTCTTACATCCCATTACAACTTGGAACTGTAGATGAAGTTGTGGTTGAAGCTGTTTATTTCAACTGATTGCATGGCATTTTCTTTTCAGGATATATCCATTTCTTTACATCTCATCTCCAGCGTCTCTGCTGTACACTTTGTGGATAGTGTGGGGAAGATTTTTTGGCCTTGTAGTCATGACTTATAAAACTTTACTAGTCTTCACTATGCCATGGGTCTTTTTGTTGCTTCAGCTGCCACAAACCAGCTCAACAAAACCTTTAGAACTGACAAGGAAGTAAATGCCACTGAGCGAAGGACTAAGCTGTGTTTCACAACTAAGCGTTCTTAGCACACTTGGTTGGATTCATGACGTCATCCAGCATTCATACCATGGCATCCAGCATGACTTTATTGTAGTTAAAAAAAAAAAATTGTCAATCTTCATCAAGGCAGTTTGCTAAAAGGCAGTTGGGAGATACACCATTGTCAGAGAATGAGCAAAGATTTGTTTACTTGTGTGTGCTTGTCAGAAAACTAATTTGTGCATCACTTTGCTATGTATCTGACTATGATAAACCCAACACATCACCAGGTAAACTTGAAACCATTTATAACAGCCTTTTCTTACTCAACACTCTCCAAATGAGCTTGAACACAGCTTCCAGAATGATCAGCCAATGTTATCTTTAAACTGTCCCTGTCCTGCTGTTAAAATCAGGCATAGACTTCTGTTACTTCAGTCTCTTGACGATCTTCATTCCAGAACTTACATACAGACATGCAGACGTACTTTTCCTAACCCTAATCCTATCCCTCACTCTAAACTTAGCCCTATCCCTATTTTGTTTGATTCCATCATCCCTGGTAGCATGCTACTTATTTGCACAGCATTAAACATTTGTGCAGGAGGAAGCAACCAGGAAACCATAACTCTGCTCTGCATGTAAGAAGAAGACTCTTCTAGGCAGAAAAGCCACGTAACCAGAGCAAGGTCAAGGGCCAAGAGTCTCCTCCGGCCCAAGAAAGGGAGGGTTTTGGCAGACCACTTTGGAGGAGACGAAATGGGAAAAGTATGGGATTATCAATTGGGCAATGTATGTTAACTTTGGAAATTAACATACATTGCCCAATGAATTGATGATATATTCCCACGGGAAAACCAGACATTTAGCCTGGTGAACCTGGATTCTATACAGCACAAAATTAATACACTGTCTTCAGCAGGGCAGAGCTTTCTAACTGCTTTGGGAAATCAGGGGAAAAATCAGGTGGAAGGCAAAGCTGTAATAGCACACTTATCTCTGCCATTCAGAATGACTTAGGAATGAGAATAAGGTCTTCCCAGGGCGCCAGTAGGAAATTAGGTATGGACAAGGGGTCACTCCAAATGACAGCAAGGTTTGACTTGAATCTTGTGGTTGGCGTTCATCTCTTGTTTAAGGCCAGGGTAGGGGCCTTTTGTTTCAGAAGTGACATACATCCTCCATAGTTGAGACCACACGCTAAATGTTTGCACATTCTCCATCTCATATATACGTACATTATTTATAACTCTACCTGAATCTCCTTTTGAGATTATTTTGACAAGGGCTTCAGAAGTTTACATACAGTTTTAATAGTATGATCGTTACAGCTAAAATATTAATCAGTTTGGACAAAGCTGGAATTCAGAACTCAGCTGGCTCATTTGGAGAGATGCAAACTTTATCCAAAGTGAAATATATATTTTTATGAAGTAACCTGAATTGGCTTCAGATAAGCTTTGTAGATTCAGAAAGACACAGTCACTTCAAAATGGTTATCTTCTTCCATACTTTTCCTAAAAAGAAAACATAAAGGGAGAAAGGAAAAGAAACTGAAAGACGGATGATACAGTTTTTTAAAATTGATGCATATTTCATCCAATTACACCAAAAATGAAAAAGATGATATAGGAGATTCCTTACAAAAACCCCAAACTCTCAGATGTTGGGCTTCAATTGCACACCCAAACAAATCCACCATACCGATCGGAATTGCACACTCACAAACAAACCTACGCAGGAGGTGTAGTATCCCTAAATATTTTCTCCAATTCTAATGAGTCATATGAAAAAAAAATGAAAGCTATAGGTTTCATATATAGCTTTTATAGACTAAGGTGAGATCTTTATTCCCTCCTGCCCTGAAGATCAGATCTTCATTTACATAATCCACAGGTGCCCTCTCCTTCTGTCAATTTATTCTTGTGTTCTCCTCTGTTCTTTTTCTTTCTCTATTCCCTTCTATAGTTTTCCTCTCTCCCCACCTCTTCCTTTTTCTCTATTTTTCCTTCCCATTTTTGCCAGGTAGCCCCACTGGCACCTGGCTATATAATAGAAAGAAGCTACAGTTAAGCTAGAAACTTTTGTTTCTGCAGACAGCCTTTAGAGACCTTATCAGAAACTCTGGGAAGTCAAAATCAATTCTTGCTGTATGATCTGCCTGAAAGTTTAAAGAAATTAAGCACTGGTGCATCCGAAGACTCTGGATCTTCTTCCCATAGTCTTGCTCTTATTCTGCCATTGATGGCTCAACTTGATGTGTGAGACACATTCTGGGTGTCTAATTCTCCACCTGCGACTCCTTAACCCATCATCAAGAAGGTGGATAAGTGCTCAAAGTGAGTGATGGCATCCAAAAGCTTCTTCTCTCCTTCCCCACCCACAAATAGTCTACAGGGGCCTTGTATTTTCAAGAACGCATGACTGTTCAGGAAAAACTCCTGCAAGGAGATGAAGGTTTCTGATTGACACTCAAATCCAGCTGCCTCTGGGCACCATAAGCCTCCCACTTTCAGAATGGCTTTGACTTTACAAGGGCACTGGGAACTACGTCCAAACAATTGTCACAGACATTGGTTGTTTGCTCTGAGGATAAGCTCCCTGTTAAGAGTTTCACTTGGGAAAGATTTAACACCAGGAAGTTTCCACTGAGACTGGAAAGCTGTAAGTGAGACATGGACCCTGTTTGCTATTTTTGGTTTTCCTCGTTCACAAAGGAACATCCTGAAATGTCACTAAAGCCTTTATTTATACAAGGTAAGGAGCAGTTTAGTTATCATTATTAAACTTTGAGTTCTAGAATTAGACTTGGCTAGCTAGCAGTGAGCAAGTTTCTCTCGTCTCTCAGCAGGCACGGACAACTTTGGCAGGCATTTCAGGCCTGTTTTACAAGAATTCTCTCCCAGCTTGCAATGGTGGCGTCTGTGCAGGCACACTGTGAATATACATCTAATCTGGTTTTCCCCTGGGAATTGTAGTCCCCTGAGCCAGAGAGCAATTTGGAGAACAACTCCCAGACACATTCCCAAAACAAACACATATAGGAACAAGAGGTTTTGGAGAGGGAAGGGAGAGGAAAGTCATAAACTGGACAAGAGAAACAATTGAGATAAGAAGCTTATTTAATGGAAGGATGCTTCTTAGGCCACCAAATTCTGTAATGCAAGGAAATTAATGAAAATTTCATTTAAAAGGATATGGGGGAAGGTTAACATCTAGCACATGTCAACAGGAATCTGAATTTGTTATTCCCATGTAATTGATTGTGGTTTTATTAGTGTATTATTTGCCTTTTGATATCATACTGTATTTGTTTAATTATTGGTTAGAAGTGGATGTTGTCAATCACTGGGAATTTCATCAGAGTGCAATGGTCTATAGGTATTATAAAACCACGACCATAATCTTAAGAATATTTTCATGGCAATCACTGAGAATTGTACTGAGGATAAGACACTAAGGGAATATTTGTATTTGAGCATATCTTGTGGATGTGGGCAGAATCTTACCTTACAGTCCTAGCTGGGAAAAATAATACAGCATGGGGTCATTTCATGATCTCCAGACAAATTAAACTGGACAATATTAATACTATAAGCTAGAAAATTAGAACTCTGCCAATATTGCAGTGTTACAATTGCCCAGTAAGCCTACTCAACCGCATTGTTCCATATATTTTCAATTAGAACTTTCAGAATTCCTGATGACTGGCCTTAAGTCACCTGTCCAATTCCTATCAAATACATTCAGGAGAACAAGTAATCTATTTGATGACCACTAACCAGGCCTCCCTGTTAGACTGTGGGTCAGGATTAGGGTCAGGATTGGGGCTTGCCTGTAAATCATAGATTTCTTGATGCTTCCAGAGGCTTAACTCTTCTGTTAAGTTAAGAGAAAAGTTAACTCCTTGGCTTAACTCTTAGACATAACTAGGCTTGACTAGAATCTTGGATTACAAAAAATAATTAAACCATGCACAACAATTATTGTCTACTGCTAATGCCAAAATATAAAAGATTATTATTCTCTCATGGATTCCAACTCAGGGCTTCTTCCACCTGCCCTCTGAATTTGACAGAAACTTGCTGAGATGTTTGGTAGCCTTGAAGCCAAGAGTCAAAAGTTGTTGAATATTGACATAACATCCATCTCTGGACTGGAAATTTCTGGTTCCTATCTTGCCCACCTTACCTGCCTTAACCCTTACAACCACCGTGGTCTGAATAGTTTAGAATGAGGGCAGAGCCTCACCTGCAAGGCCTTAACTGCCATCTTGCCTATTTTGACCCCAACCACTGACATTAGTGCCCCTAGTCAATACCTGAGTCTTATACACCTGCTGGGACTCCTAGAGAATTCACCAAAACATGCTATGTTCTTTTTCTTTCTTATTTTGAAAATATTTTAGAGTCAGGAAGGGGGAAGCTGGGCATGTATATAGTGACAGTTGCTCGCATCATGGTTTTAATATTCAAAATAGAGGATTTCCCTCTGCAACAAAATGATGTTCATTCCCAAGTATGACATAGCTGTCATCTACTAAGTTCAGTTTAAACAAAAAACTAGCTGATTTGAAAAGAGCAAGGGAAGGATAGGTACAAATTAACCTCCTTCCTTCCTTCCTTCCTTCCTTCCTTCCTTCCTTCCTTCCTTCCTTCCTTCCTTCCTTCCTTCCTTCCTTCCTTCCTCACTTGTTCTCAGGTCTTAATGTAACTGGAAAGATTCTTTTCTCTCACCCCAAGCAATTACTTTCAAGCACAATAAATAAACAAACAAATAAATAAATAAATAAATAAATAAATAGGTCCCATCACAAATCTCCCCTTTATCTCTTTTGGCTCCAAGGTCTTACATCTTCTCACACGGTCACTTTTTATGTCATTAATAGCATTTGACTTCAGGACGGGATCATCTTGTCTTACATCAGATGGAAAGAAACATTTCCAACTGCCTATTCCCTTGGAATATCTCTCAGATCTAATCCCAGAAGAGTTTCGGTCTGGATGCCAAAAAATCATGAAATATTTATATATCAGATTTTATTTACAAATGCTGGTTTCCTGTGAGAAATACCAACTGATGCCAGATGCTGTTCAGGAGATGGCTGTGAGCTTAAGCTGATGAGCAGAAATGGCAACGTTTATAATATGCATTTCTCAAGTCCCATTTTGTAGAGACAGAGAGAAAAAAAATGTAGCAGGATATTTGGGAACTGTTTATGAAGCAAAAAAAAATGTGACTTTTAACTACTCCAAAATGATAGAATTTATTTTTCTCCAGATTGGCATTTTTTTCCTTAGTTAAATGTTGACTGTATGTTATAATCATTGGACAGAATGTAAATTCTGCATTTACAGGTGTTTTGTGTAGGTTGGTGTGCCACCAACTAGGGCAACATGATTAGCAGTCAATATTAGTACAGCAGTGTATGTTCTATGATATATTTTAACCAGCATAGAGATCTTTTTAGGCTGAAGTGTGCACTGTCCTTCTGGTATCAGATTCTCAAGAAATTAGGACAGGCATTACCCCCAAAAAGACAACCCATGACCTGTTGGGTCACCGTTTTAGAGATATTTCCTTACCTAAATAGATCAACAGAATGACCACGGGTGGACAAAAAAGCAGTGGGAACGGGAGCGATTTCCAACTTTCTGCCTGCTTCCCCATTGACTTTGCTTGTGGGAAGCTGGCAGGGAGCATCAGAAATCGCGATCACGTGACTGTGGCAGACTGCGGTGGCATGGCAGCACAGCAGCGGCCACAAGTTTGCCAATACAACTGGTGTGAAGATCAGTGAAATTTCAGTTACACGGGAGTAATGGGTCCCAGATTTTGTATGCATTCTTTAAGTTAGCTGATTTGAGGTACCTTCATTCAAAAACTGTTGTGCTATGATGCACTGTTTTGGCTAATTGAAGGTTACAGACAGACAAACAGACAGGAGAGTTTTACTATATACAGATGGCACATTCCAGTCCCATTTTCCTGAGAATATACAGATACATAAACATCACATTATTCCCTTTTGGGATAAGTCACATAATTCCATTTATCTTCATAGGTATGCATTTTGAGGTGTAGGTTGTGTTAGGGACCAATTTCTAATGGCACTTTCTAAAATATATTTCAATTAAATCTTAGATAGTTTTAATAAGGTTGCTTTAATTTATTAAATCATATTGGATGCCGTTCATTACTGAAAAGGCAGAATACACATTCTCTCTCCTACCTGACCCCCCACATTGTGAAGAATTGTGCATTTATATTCCTGTATAGGGGATTTTATGTACGTGATAAAAATATATAGGTGTTTTAAATCTTTGGGCAGGAAGTTTGCAAGTCATTGGTCATTCTATTTTTCTGGTTCCTCTGTTGCATTCTTTTTTTTTAAAATGACAGTAGGAAGAGGGGCAAAAATGTATATTGTGTAATGATGGTGAGTTCCACTGTCTCTTGCAGTAAAACATTAGCTTACAAAAGTTTAGGAATTTGTTGTCGTATATTAAACACAATGAAGCAAATCCAGAAAGACAGAAGATCTGGGAAGACAAATGAATTAGGAAAGTTCCCTTTCTTTTTGCATGAAGACAGCAGCAATATCAGTGATGGTAAGTTGGAAATGCACAAAAATGTGCATATTGTTCAGTTAACAGACTTTGTAAGACATCGCATTTCATCATATGGGTGTGGAAAAAAAGGCTCCCTTTTTCTTTCTTTTTAAATTTCTTTTCTTGTTTTGTTTGTTTTAATTGATGGTTTCCTGCTGAGTCAAGCCTTATGGCACTTCTATTGTTTTATACATTTTTCAGTTTTGATACACTGGTTGTTGTGACATAGATTGACTGCGTTCATTGTTGTGCTTACAACAGTAGCTGCTCTTCCCAGTTTAGTGGCTTATCTGCACCACTTTCTGGAAGACCCATGTAACCACAATTCATGATCGTACCAGAAATTGGTGGAGAGGAACACTACAAAGATCCAGGCTCTTCCATAAGTTCACCAATCTTGTAAAAGGTTAACCTAAGGTTGAAGAGATCCCTTCTAACTATTTTTAAAGAAAGCTCATTCCCCTTCTACCCCCATTCAGTCTGATGAATATTTTTGCAGATTTTTTTTTTTTAATTCTTAGAAAAATGTGTTAGGACAGACATTTGTCCCCAGACCTTGATAGATAAATGGAACAGAGAGAGGCTAACACTTTAGAAGAGAAAGGGAAGATTTTTAAAGTTTTAGACAGACCTGAACAGCTGTCTGAAACAGGATGAATTTTAACAGAGAGGAATGCAGGTCTTACATCTGGGGAGAAACATGAAAGACACAACTATAGGATTGGGGGACAGGGTAGGGGTGGTGGTGGTGGAGACCTGACTTTGGCAGTAGTACTTGTGAAAAGACCTGGAGGTTCTAGGAGATCACAAGCTGAACTTGAGCCAAGAGAATGATGCAGTTGATAAAAAAGGTGAATGCTATTTGGGGATGCATAATTTGGGTTGTATAGACTGCAGATCATGAGATGTAATTATTCCACTCTACTCTGTCTTGTTCAGGCCCCAGTTGGAATATAGAGTGCAGTGCTGGTCACTATTGTCTAAAAAGGACGTTGACAAACTGGAATGAGTTCAGAGGAGGGCTATAAGATGGTGAGGGCTCTGGACACCAAGCTCTATGTACTGTAACAAGGAAAAGATCTGGATATTTTAGCCTACAGACAAGACAACTGAGAGGAGATATAATAGACATCTTCAGATATCTAAAGGGTGTCATTTAGAGAAGGGAGCGACTTGTTCTCTGTCATTCCAGAGAGCAAAATCAGGACCTATGGCTTGAAACTATAGAGAAGTAGATTCAGGTTAGATTTTAGGAGGAATCTCCTAATGGTATTTGCTGTCAACCAGAGGAACAAATTCTCTCATGAACTAGCATGTTCCCCTTCAGTGAAGGTCTTCAAACAAAGGCTCAATAAATCTCTCTGAAATACTTGAGCAGATCCTGCACTGAGCAGAGGTGAAATAGTTGGCCTGCAAGGAACCTTCCAACTCTATGACTCTAAGAACCCTAAAAGAAATAAAGTGGAAGAAACATTTATTATCCTAAAATAGCCCAATAGAGGCTTCATTTGCTCAATGGCTCCAAAGTTATTTGGGGTGGGAATGGAAAATGTTCAGGGGAAGGGATAACAAGGAATAATTAGAATCCTGAACAGTACATTACAAGTCCTACTTTTAGTTCTCCATGTTGCCTATTTAAGTTAAAAATGAGGTTGGGGAATCGTTCTGCAATGAAGCCTTACAACAAAGTACAAGAAGTTCTCAAATACTTGTTGAACATGAACAAAAAACATTTCCTGCATTCTTATAGCAACCCAGTATTTACTTTGCCAATTAATGAATCACCAATGGCACCACAATATATTTATGGAGATCAGCAGACTGGGGTGTGGGGGAAAGTGGTCTTTATATTCTGGCAGTATTTTTTTTTTTTAAAAAATAAAGCACATATTTTGATAGAACGTTTGGTCTTGTGGTTAAAAAGATAGATGAAGCTATGTTTCAGATAATAGCTAAGGTCAGGCTATAGAGGCAAAAGAAGTTAGGGTTGCTGAGGGCAGCAAGGATTAGAACTTAAATCAGGCTGAAGCCCAAGTTCAGAGCACTAAACAAGGATCAAAGCTTATATATAGCAGGTACATAGCAAAAACTGGCCAAGGTCAAAAGCTAAAGCAGCTATAAAATATTTGGATACACAGAAGCAGGGTGTAGTCATGATCAGAAGAAAGAATAAAGAAAAGGGAGTAAAATCCAAACTAGACTTCAACAATGTGCTATGTTAAATCATAGACTCAAAATGTGGGAAGCCATCACTTAGACTGTCAAGTCCAACCCCCTATTCAGTGCAGGAATCCAAATGCCTGGCTGTTCTCCTCTTCCACACATTTGTCAAAGGGGAGCCTCCACTTGTCATGGTAATGGGGTTCACTGTTGAACTGTTCTTCCTGTTCCACTGGCTATCCTAGCTGAGAAGAACACTAGATCTGGGGAGGCTGAACTTGGCAGTAGTCTTCAGAGTAGAGATGGAGAACTGGATTTGGTCCAAGGCTGGATAAAAATCCCATCTCACCTTATGGGCTAGCTGATTTCAGGGGCAGCACTTGGGGAAGGGAGCCCCATCCTGAGCAGAAATGCCATGCCATGAATCATGACTTTTGTCTATGCATGCAGTGGTAAATGGCAAATGGAGGAAGCCTTGCTCTGTTCTAGAGGCTTGTATGAAGCCCATCTCTGCTTCATCACAGGTTGTTAGAGCAGAGTTTTGCAGCTTCAACCTTGCCTGTCTTTTTGCCTTTAAGAAACTGCTTGTACTAGAACTTGAGACTTTCCAAATGTTGCTCAGCTAACGCTCTCAGTAAGCCTAACCACACAGCCAGTGGTGAGAAATGCTGGGTGTTACAGTTCAGCAACATTTGGAGGGCCACAGATTAGGAGATGCCTTGTACTTTGTACGTGATAATTAAACCTCATTCTATCAACAGTGAAAATAACATACAAATCATTTGAATATATATCAAGGTAAAAGGAGGAAATTATCCAGAAAGAGGAACATAAGATAGCAATAAAATGTTGAGGAAACTCCTCAAATAAAATGTAATGGTAAGTGAGAAAGACCTTGAGAGACGGGGCGAAGAGATGCTGCCTAGGGAACAGTCAGATAAGAGAGGGCATAGCCTACAGCTGCTTAAAGGGTGGAGAAAGAGGCTCAGAAGTGACCCTCTCTAACTTCTCAGACTGTAAAGGAGATAGCAGGAGAACTGTACTTTCAGACTTGCAGGATTCTGTTAATGTAGACTTACAATAAAGTAGAATGAGCTCATCTGGTCATGTTTCCTGTCTGGTCTATCTGAGATAAAATAAACCCAGGAAAAAGTCCAGCTCAGTTAGAGCTACCGGATCTGGGCTAGAAACATCTGGACAAACACTAGATGGGGACAAAGAGTCCATTTTCTTTATGTGTTTGCAGCCATCTAGTGGTTGGCTGGACTTTTGCAGCTTTGATCTGGTAGCCTTTATTCAATCACAAACTGAATGAGAATCAGACAGCATTAGAAACTGTTTATATGGCATCTTTCCGTAACAGTGGCCCAACTGAAACGTAGTGATTTATTGACTGTAAAATACAACTCCAACTGGTGGAGCATCTCATTCGCATGGAAGGCATTTGGCACAGGAACAATCACAGCCAGAGTCTGCCAATTGTCTACATCGTTCCATTTCTGCAGAGAGTATCTTATTTAATCCTCTCTTTTAAAGATATCACATCATGATGACAATGAAGCAAGTCCATTTTCATTTCAACACTTAGGGATTGGCAAGTGGATTAAAAAGAGAGGCAACTGGGGACTGAATTTGGACAACTGAGTATCATTCATTACAAAGCATCCTGCAATCAACAAGAAGTTTTCGTTCAAGTTGCACCCGTTGAAGCAATAATAAAAAGTGCAATAAGTGAGAAAACAAATATGGGGCAGATTAAATCACACCATTATTAGTTCTCTGTCATTGCCTATTAAAATTCTGAGGCATAGTTCCTCTGCATTAGAGCAAAATTGGTAGGAACAAAAACAGGAAAGTATTTATGCTAATATGAGAGAATTTGCCCTCGAGGGAAAATTGGTTGAATTACACCATCAGATACTTGCTCAAAGGCAGCTGTGAGAAGAAGAGAGTTAAATCTAATTTACAATAAAGGCAGAATGAATATGAATATGAATACACACACACACACACCCCCACACACACACACACATGCATGCATGGTGTTGTTATTATTTAAATCTACATCCACAACCACAACCACATCGGCATCATCACCCATAGCCACATGCACATCCACATCAACATCTGCATTAACATGACCATCACCATCAATCTCCATCTCTATCCCCACCCCCAGCCACACGTACAGCTACACCTACGTCTACATCCACATCACCATCACTATCTCAGCCACAGCCACGTGCACATCTGTACCTACACCCACATCTACAACTGCATCACTGTCATGATCCACTGCCAGAGCCAGGTGCACATCTACATCTGCAGGCACAGTATTTCCAGACAGTACCACAACTAAGAAATAAGCACACAGATAAAGCCATTCATCTTATTCACTGTATGAGGAAAAAGAGAATAAGCACCACCAAGAGCAATGGTCACAAACCTCTGATGATCTGAATCTAGACTTTTCATTGGTAAGAATGCAAAGTTCTACCCAGTTCTTGTCATTTCTGAAGATTCTCAAAGTTCAGTTTCAGCTTACTTTCTAGATAGGCCCGCAGTAAATGGAACAGGTACTGTAAATATTGCAGAAGCTATTGGGGAACAAAAAGTCTTTCTTATTTGGGGCTCCACTTGATAATTTGGGGCTTTCGTCTCAGTAATAACTCTCCGGCACAACGATGTCCTGAAGCTTCTCCCGAAGAAACAAAAGTGGGGCACAATTTATGGTTGTTGGCTATGCATGCCGTATCGCATATCTAGCAGCAAAACGTGGGGCAAAAGCTTCTTTCTTTTGATCCATGATTTTTTTTAAAAAAAATAATAAAACAGCCATCAAAGTCATGAAACAGACTGCCGCTTAATGATTACACAGTGCAAATATTCACTTTCAGAATGATTCAAAGCATCACTTTGATT
This sequence comes from Liasis olivaceus, assembly GCA_030867105.1. NCBI lineage: Eukaryota > Metazoa > Chordata > Lepidosauria > Squamata > Pythonidae > Liasis > Liasis olivaceus. The sequence continues at coordinate 71,016,398 of CM061355.1, forward strand.
CAATAAATGGAAGTGACATTTACAATCCCTTTTTGATGTTACTGTCTGGTCTATTTGGTATCATCAGCAAACGTGGCCACCTCACTGCTCAGCCATCGTTCCAGATCATTTATAAACATGGTTCATTTATAAACAATGTTCTCATGTCACAAATTGTAAGTTACTCATCCCACATAGCAATGCTTTCAGTGAAGGTTGCCAGGAGGGGGGGGAGGGGAGAGTTCCTTACAAAAAACAACTGAAAATACGTAGCAGCCAGAGGAAATGCATAATATGCTGATATTAGAAACGCAACTTTCAGGAAGTAGAAGAGCAGTAAGTGGTCCCCAACCACTGGTCTCATCCACAAAGCAAAATTTGCTGCATATAAAACTTTGCAGGCAGGGAAAAAGATTTTAAAGAGACTGGGTAAAGTGATCACTGGCAATATTGAGTTGTTAGTTGTTATTTTAGAGCAGTGCTTCTCGACCTTAGCAACTTTAAGCTGTGTGTACTGGCTAGGGAATTCTGGGCGTTGAAGTCCACACAGCTTAAAGTTGCTAAGGTTGAGAAACACTGTTTTAGAGTGTGCATAAGCTTATCAGTGACAAATAGTGGCTCAACTTCAGTTTGGTCTCATTATTTGGTTGTATTCCTTGGTTGGGTCTTAATAGAAGTTGATTCTCATAGAGGCAATCCTGCTTCAGCTCCAGGCTGAAGATCTCTTCAGATCTTTGGCCAGTCCCTGGAGTTCTGGGTGGAGAGCAAGGCCTGGTGATGTAGCACATTATCCTTCCACACGATAGCTTTCCATGACAATCGTTAACAACCAAAGGAGGCTAAGGGATAGAATGTGTTGTCTTCCTGCCTTCCTGATATGGTTAAAAGGCCAAGATTCCCTTGATCTGAGCTTAACTCCTGGGGACTGTTTGAACATGTCCATGTAGTTTTCTTGGCAAGAATACAAAAGTGGTGCCATTGTATTCTTCTAATATGCTTTTTTCAACTTGCCAGTATAAAGTTGAATTCTGAAATGCCCTACTTGTCTTTCATGGAAATCTGCTTAGGTCTGATCCTGCTTGGGTATTGCCAAGGTCAGCTATGTACCACCAAGTAATTTGTGCATTTTTCTTTGAGGTTTTCATTGACTACTGAGACAGCATCCCATAATAACGTTCTATGTTTTTAATGATGTAATAAAGAGGCAAATGTGAAAAAGAGTACTTCCATGATTCCAGGATATAATCAACAGATATACCAGGATAGAGAAAGGATAACCATACTTTCCACTTGTATCATGATAGTTTAAACTAGAGGAAGTCAAGGACAAGGAAGGGCAGTTGAACAGAGGCAGGAAATGTCTTTGACGGGGTCCACTATTCTTCCCCCCTTCATGGATCACTGCCTTGTCGTGGCGAAGGGGCTTGTGTAACTCAGTGAAGCCATGAGCTATACCGTGCAGGGCCACCCAAGACGGACAGGTCATGACAGAGAGTTCTGACAAAATGTGGTCCACTGGAGAAGGAAATGGCAACCCACTCCAGTATCCTTGCCAAGAAAACCCCATGGACAATGTTAAAAGGCTAAACGATATGACGCCGGAAGATGAGCCCCTCAGGTCGGAAGGTGTCCAATATGCTACTGGGGAAGAGCGGAGGGCAATTCCAAGTAGCTCCAGAAAGAGTGAAGCGGCTGGGCCAAAGCCGAAAGGACGTTCAGCTGTGGATGTATCTGGAAGCGAAAAGAAGGTCCGATGCTGTAAAGAACAATATTGTATAGGTACGTGGAATGTAAGATTCATGAACCAAGGCAAGCTGGATGTGGTCAAACATGAGATGACAAGATTGAACGTCGACATCTTGGGAATCAGCGAATTGAAATGGACGGGAATGGGTGAATTTAATTCAGGTGATCATTATATCTACTACTGTGGGCAAGAAACCCTTAGAAGAAATGGAGTTGCACTCATAGTCAATAAGAGAGTGGGAAAGGCAGTAATGGGGTACAACCTCAAAAACAACAGAATGATCTCAGTGCGTATCCAAGGAAAACCATTCAACATCACGGTAATCCAAGTCTATGCCCCAACCACTGATGCCGAAGAAGCTGAAGTTGACCGGTTCTATGAAGACCTACAAGACCTTCTAGAACTAGCACCAAAAAAAGATGTCCTTTTCATCATAGGGGATTGGAATGCTAAAGTAGGAAGTCAAGGAGTAATCGGAATAACAGGCAAGTTTGGCCTTGGAGTACAAAATGAAGCAGGGCAAAGGCTAATAGAGTTCTGTCAAGAGAACAAGCTAGTCATAGCAAACACTCTTTTCCAACAACACAAGAGACGACTCTACACATGGACATCACCAGATGGTCAATACCGAAACCAGATTGATTACATACTTTGCAGCCAAAGATGGAGAAGCTCTATACAGACGGCAAAAACAAGACCAGGAGCTGACTGTGGCTCAGATCATGAGCTTCTTACTGCAAAATTTAGGCTTAAATTGAAGAATGTAGGGAAAACCACTAGACCACTCAGGTATGACTTAGATCATATTCCATGTGAATACACAGTGAAGGTGATGAATAGATTTAGAGGATTAGATTTGGTAGACAGAGTGCCTGAAGAACTATGGACGGAGGTCTGTAACATTGTACAAGAGGCAGCAACTAAAACCATCCCAAAGAAAAAGAAATGCAAGAAAGCAAAATGGCTGTCTGATGAGGCTTTACAAATAGCTGTGGAAAGAAGGAATGCGAAAAGCAAGGGTGAAAGGGAAAGATATAAGCAACTGAATGCAGATTTCCAGAGAATAGCAAGGAGAGATAAGAAGGCCTTCTTAAATGAACAATGCAAAGAAATTGAAGAAAACAATAGAATGGGGAAGACTAGAGATCTCTTCAAGAAAATTGGAGATATCAAAGGAACGTTTAATGCAAAGATGGGCACGATAAAGGACAAAAAAGGCAGGGACCTAACAGAAGCAGAAGAGATTAAGAAGAGGTGGCAAGAATACACAGAAGAACTATACAAGAAAGATCTTAATGTCCCTGATGTCCGTGCTGGTGTGGTCACTGACCCTGAGCCAGACATCCTAGAGAGTGAAGTCAAGTGGGCCTTAGGAAGCATTGCTAACAACAAAGCTAGTGGAGATGACAGTATTCCAGCTGAGTTATTTAAAATACTAAAAGACGATGCTGTTAAAGTGCTGCACTCAATATGCCAGCAAGTTTGGAAAACGCAACAGTGGCCACGGGATTGGAAAAGGTCAGTTTACGTTCCAATTCCAAAGAAGGGCAATGCCAAAGAATGCTCAAACTATCGCACAATTGCACTCATTTCACATGCTAGCAAGGTTATGCTCAAAATCCTACAAGCTAGGCTTCAGCAGTACGTGAACCGAGAACTACCGGATGTACAAGCTGGGTTTCGAAGAGGCAGAGGAACTAGAGATCAAATTGCCAACATTCGCTGGATCATGGAGAAAGCACGAGAGTTCCAGAAAAACATCTACTTCTGCTTCATTGACTATGCAAAAGCCTTTGATTGTGTGGATCACAACAAACTGTGGCAAATTCTTAAAGAGATGGGGATACCAGACCACCTTACCTGTCTCCTGAGAAATCTGTATGCGGGCCAAGAAGCAACAGTTAGAACCGGTCATGGAACAACCGATTGGTTCAAAATAGGGAAAGGAGTACGACAAGGCTGTATACTGTCACCCTGCTTATTTAACCTATATGCAGAGTACATCATGAGAAATGCCAGGCTGGAAGAATCACAAGCCGGAATTAAGATTGCAGGGAGAAACATCAATAACCTCAGATATGCAGACGATACCACCCTAATGGCAGAAAGTGAAGAAGAACTAAAGAGCCTCTTGATGAGGGTGAAAGAGGAGAGTGCGAAAGCTGGCTTGAAGCTCAACATTAAAAAAACTAAGATCATGGCATCTGGACCCATCAATTCCTGGCAAATAGAAGGGGTAGAAATGGAAGCAGTAACAGACTTCATTTATTTGGGCTCCAAGATCACCGCAGACGGAGACTGCAGCCATGAAATTAAAAGACGCTTGCTCCTTGGGAGGAAAGCTATGGCAAACCTAGATAGCATATTAAAAAGCAGAGACGTCACCTTGCCGACAAAGATCCGCATAGTCAAAGCTATGGTTTTTCCAGTAGTAATGTATGGCTGTGAGAGCTGGACCATAAAGAAGGCTGAACGCCGAAGAATTGATGCCTTTGAACTGTGGTGCTGGAGAAGACTCTTAAGAGTCCCCTGGACTGCTAGGAGGTCAAACCAGTCAATCTTAAAGGAAATTAACTCTGATTGCTCATTGGAAGGATTGATAATGAAGCTCAAGCTCAGATACTTTGGTCACCTAATGCGAAGAGAGGACTCTTTGGAAAAGACCCTGATGCTGGGAAAGATGGAAGGCAAAAGGAGAAGAGGACGGCAGAGGATGAGATGGCTAGATAGCATCACTGAAGCAATGAGCATGAAATTGAGCAAACTCAGGGAGGCAGTGAAAGATAGGAAGGCCTGGCGCAATATGGTTCATGGGGTCACGAAGAGTCGGACACGACTTAACGACTAAACAACAACAACAACTATTCTTCTAGTTTAAATAGCAACCTTTCTTTCTAAAACTGCTTTTATTTTGAATTAAAAATTTATGGTTTCATTTCAGGTGATAAAAGTGAATGATGTGCTATGTTTTTTGCTCTCTGTGTGCATTTCTGTATTTCCAAATTTGCTAACAGGCTGGCTTGTGGCTTCTCAAAGGTCTCTCTTAACAATCTTCTGTTTGGATACCTGGTTCTCAAAGCACTTGAGAATTTATTTTTTATTTCTCTTGAGGGGGAGCATTTAGCTGCTTTTCTTGTTGGAGGTAATGGAGAACATCTGGGATTGTTGTTTTCCATTCTACATCTTTCTATCACTCTGAAGCCTTCCTGACTGCCCTCATTTTCCCATTCACTGGAACTAAATTATGTTCAGTTCAAGGACTTTGTTTTGAATTGGTTTTCAATTTAGACTATCTTTTCTGGAAGATCAGATAACAAGGTAATATTGTAGGTAAATGGAAAGCAGAGCAGTCTTTAGAAATCACTGTCATAATTTAGGGCAAACTAATGCCAGACTTAATAAGGGGAGGAACAATTGTGCTAAAATGTCCCTTCAATTTCTCAAAAGTGTGAAAGGAGTGCCTGCTTGTCTACCTCTTTCTCAGAGGTCATATGACTTATTTAGAATAATCTTTAAAGGTGATCTTGAGGTTCCTTTATAGCTCGAAGTGATGGAGGATGCAAGGGCATCCATATGGGGGAGGGGGGTCAAGATGCTGGCTGTAGTCGCCATTCATATTTCCAGCACTTGGAAACCTCTTTAGTTGTTCATGCATCCCAATCTGGGGGGGGAGGGGGGACCAATGGGAGAAGTTCTTCATGATATATTTCCTAAGGCATGGAAGCCAGGGGGTTGCATGTCATTGGAAAGATGATTGTATCATGACAGACAAAACATTCACATGTATTCCTTGGCCACCATAGTTGGGTTCACACATGTTAAACCTGGGTAAAGAAAACACAGTTGGTACATTTGCATGACATTGTTATGCTCCAACAAACTCTATCATGCCTCAGTGTAACGGCTTGGGTCACAAAAGATGCTACAAATGAGTTCCCATAACACACTGAATCACATACTATTCGAACACATTTTATCTAGTCTAGCGTGTTGTGCAGACCCAACCAACAGAGGCAAGAAAACTACATTCTACCCATGAGAATGACACCACAATTTTCTTCTGTAAAATAAACTTTTAAGGAATTTTTTTTTCCTGAAAAGGAATGACAATTAGTAGAAGCAGGTTTTTCCCACCTGGTATTAGGTTTTGTCCCTATCACATTCTAAATTCTAAAATTGTCTCTATAGAGTAGAGACCATTAAGATAGAGCTGTCCTACTGAGGCATATCCTTCAATGCCTTCCCAAGGAAACTGGACTCTTAGACTGGTCCGTTAATATATTACCAGCAAACTACTTCTACACTTGCTTAATGGTTCGTTAGCGTTCTTGTTCATACCTTCTTGTTCTTTAGGGATTTATGCTGGAAAAAACTAGTCAATAAATTTGTCCCTAAATGCCAGCAATGGAAGCTTCTAAACAACAGCCCTCCTTACATCTTCATCCTTGACTGCAACTTTGGAACATCTTGCCCCCGGGGGTGAGACAGGCCCCCTCACTCCAGGCCTTTCGGAGGGATTTGAAGACCTGGCTCTGCCATCTGGCCTGGGGTGGGGAGGGAGGATACCAGAAATGGGGTTGGCTGGCCCCTTAGCGGCCTGGTGTGGCCTCTATTGGCCTCTTGGATTTTTTAGCCTTTTTATCCTTATCTTTATCTTTGTAAATTCTGGTTTTTATAACTTTTAAACTTTTTTATCATTTTTAATTATGTATTCTCAATTTTAGTTTGTTGTAAGCCGCCCAGAGTCCCCTGTTGTGGGGAGATGGGCAGGGACAAGTCAAATAAATAAATTAATAAATAAACTTCCTAGAAGTTAGTAATTTATTACTATTGCACCACCATAAATTAATCAGCAACAGACGATACCAAGATGTAAAACGATTTTTAATATCAAAGTTTGTGTGTGCATGCACACGTGTGCTTTCATTTCAAAATAAATCCTTTTTGCATCACTGCTGTCTCACACGGAAAAAACGAAGGGAAAAAAAATCAGACTTATTATAGCCTGATCCAGCTCTTCAGAAACAGGTTCATGTGTATGATCTAGTTAATCTTACCTTCAAACTTTAAGCAAAATTGCCTGTGAAAATATCTTGTGATTGGGTAAACAGTCTGCCCTTCGGCAACCTGCAACCGCCTCATAATCACCTTACAGTCATTTAACCTGGTTTGATTTAGTTAGCAAAGTAAGTCTAATACCAGATCCTACCCATTATCCAGGTATCTGAATAATATCTGGGGATGGCAGATATCATTCGGAATGGACAATGGATAGGATCACCAATATTTAATTTTTAAAAATTACTCTGGCAATGCCAAAATAATCCGTTCTTGGCAGCCAAGGACAATGCCGAGCAGAATCTGATGGAGAAGCACTGGAGCTGGGGGAAAGAGATGAAGACAGGAAAATGCATCAGATTATGGCAGAACTTGTCAAATTCAGAGATGGAATCAGCTTCTTTTTCTTTTACATGTGCTTTTTCAGCTTGGTAGTTCTCTGCTTGCAGCATCTTAATTAAATTAAATTAAATTAAATTAAATTAAATTAAATTAAATTAAATTAAATTAAATTAAGTGACACCTTATCTTTGGAACTTATGATTTCTTGATATCCATAACTGCCCAACCAAATTCTTCCTATTCTTTCTGAAGGAATATTTTGCGCATGATCATACACATGAATGTGTTTCTGAAGAGCTGGATGTCTCTGACACGCATCTCCCCCTCTTTTTGATACCCTTGTTTTTTTTTTCTCGTTCTCCTTTCTCATATTCTCTTCTTTCTCTTCTAAACATCAGGCTGCAGGGGATGGACAGAGAGCTCTTACAAAAGAATTCCTCTCTTAGGGCCAGTGATAGAAATGAGATTAACAGCCACATGTGTCTCTTTGGGCCCAGGCTGCTGAGCCAAGAAACAACCAAGCTGCTCCAGGAACATTTAAGGAAGGAATCTGTAATGGTATGTGGGAAAGACCTTGGGAGACGCTGCCTAGGGAGCGGTCAGTTAAGAGACAGCATAGCCCTCAGCTGTATAGTGGGTGGAGCAAGAGGCTCAAAAGGAACCCTCCCTAAGTTCTTGGGCTGTAAAGTGATGGCAGGAGAATTGTACTTTCAGACTTGCAAGACTTTGTTAATGTAGCTTTATAATAAAGTAGAATTAGCTTATCTGGTCATGTTTCTTGTCTGGTCTACCTGGTAAGGCTGACAGAATCATATGTATCTCAACTCATTTTCATGGTCCAAATGCCTTTCAGATATGTTGGATCTCAGCTTCCATCAGTTCCAAGAGGCATTGCCTTTGCTGGCCATTGGTGGTAGAAGCTATAGTCCAGCTCATCTTCAGAGTGGAAAATTGGGAAAATCCAGCCTAGGACCTCTCCTGTTACCACACTTCCATTGGAAGGACTGACTTCCATATCCAAAAGTATCCATTGGTTATGGTCAAAAAGGTCAAAATATCAGCCATGACAGTGCAATGTGTATGAAGATAGCATCTGATACTATACTCCAGAATGTATTTTCCCCATAAATAAGCATAACTCCAGCTGAACTCTGGACTGAGAATATGGAGGCAGAAAATTACACTGGGTCATATAAAATTGCCATTTTTACTGTGCTTAAATATTGAGAACATGGACTGTTGCTCATGATAATTACTGCCCTATTCCCAACCAGCAGAGACTGTTTCTCAGGTAAGAAAAGCTGGAAGACATGACATTTTCAACTTACACTAGATAAAAACCATTAGCCATGCTGAGTGAAATTCTGGGAAATCTTGAGAAGAGAATTTGATGTCAGAGTTGATGTTCCCATTATGTTCAAAACACTGGAATTTCTGGTTACTGTTGTCTTCAGAGAGAATGACAAGGAACGAGTTTCTTGTAAAAACAAAGACCTGGGAGAAAATACCATCATTAAACTATTTATCAAGTTTTGCTTTCATTAAGCTTACTGGAAAGTCCAAGAAAATACATTCCTAACATTGAGAGGTAGTCACTTCGATGATGACTGAATTGCTCATAGGTTGAGAAGTTCTAGACATCTGAATTACTCAAATCTGTTGCTACAAACTGCATTCCAAGGGAACCAGAATATCATCATGATTTTATCAAGGATATTCCCATGAGAAGATAAGATATAGTAGACAAGCTTCCTAGAATGACATCTGGTTGTTCTCAAGAACTTCTGGTACTGCTTCATGAACTTCAGGTGCTACAAGCAGCATAGATTTCATCTTCCCAGAGTTTTTATTGATTCTTCCTAGGGAGGGAGAAGTATAATAGGATTCTTTTGGGGGCATCTGAACTTCCTTGAGCAGCAGACTGCTGATCTGTACCTGCATCCTTGTCTTTGCTCCTTGACGTTACCTCCTGGTATGCCCTCGTCAAGACATTATATGAGGTCCTGAGAATTGGATTGATCTCCCAAAGTCTGTACTTCATCAGGTTTGAAAAGCTTGTGGCCAACCAAACTCAGCTCAGACAAGCACCCATTCAAAACTCAAACCACATTCACACAAGCTGCTATCCATGACTGACGGTTATCTGGACTACTTGTACTACTATCTTATCCTTGTCTTACCTGACCCTTTGATAAAAGAGCCACCCATAATGGAGACAGGCTAAGATGGTGGGCCACCCTACTCTTCAACCACAGAGGGCAGATTATTGTGTACAATAGACACACTCTCAATAAATCTGTCTCAATTAGCATCTAGCAAGCCACAACCCACAGTTGAGAGGCTGTGGCTTAATAGCTCTACAGTATATAAATATTTTAAATATGTTCATGCCAGCTAACACTTATCATGAGCAGTTATTCAAAGGTTTCATATAAGTTTGGCACATTTTTGACACCAGCCATTAGATGGATAGTTGATTTTCTCTGGGCAATAAACTGATTTCCTGGGAAATAAAAAGGTTGAAAAGAAAAAGGTTTTCTACCTAGTTATAAAGTTGCAAAGAACTTTTAGGATTTCAGCTTTTAAGATGCCAGATATTACTTCAGGGTTACACATACATCGGCTATGGGCTTATTTCTGCAAGCTTATAATATCCACTCAGTTGTATTTCATTCAATAAATGGAATATTACAAAATATTCCCATCACCAAAGCTCTCACTTTGGGGGGGGGGGGGGGAAGTGCCTTGCAAAATGTCCAGAAGGAGACACAGACAAAGAATGTGCAATTTACAATGTGCAAAGAATGTGTTCTTGAAGGTATAAACACACAGAGAGAAAGATAGATGTGGGTACTGTTCTTGAGAAATACACTGGTTCCTCTCGACTCACTGTCTCTTACTCCTTTACAGAATACCTACATCATCCTATGATTATTGAAGAGACAACCCATGTTAGATGAGTCCCCCTCCCTACCCCAACTTCCATACATTATTCGTGGTTGGGCATCATCCGATGAAAGAATATGCACCTTTCTGAGCCAGTTGAAGCAACTTCATGTAGAGCGATCACTGCTAATAAAGTTATTGCTAATATACAGGCATCAGTCATCTTTATATTAATATACTAGACCACACTACACAAATTTGAGAATTATTTTCCAGGATTCACATTTTAATGAGTTCAGATAACTCTGCAAACCAACTAGCCTTTACGCTCCATTGTTTGTTCTTTCTTTGTTTCATGCAATAAATAACAGAAATCAAAAGGGTAACTTGAAGGTGCCTGGGCAGTCAAATGCACGCTTGTTATTTAGCAACGATATATGTCTCCCCCATCCCTCATTTATGATGGTTTAATGTCATTTAGGGCAAGCCTGCAGCAATTTTAAAAGCTAGCTGTGCAAACCTTTTGACGTCATTCCCCAAAGGTCCTGGCTGTACAAATCATCTGCGTTTTACTGTATTAACCCCCCCCACCCCAAAAACCTATGGTCAGTGTCAGCCTCTCAGGGGGGCCTGTAAGTAAGTTACTCAACTCTCTGGAATGGGCATATGGTTGCCATCAGAGTTATATTGTGGCTATCATTGCTGTAGAGACTGAACTCACATGCATAACTTTTCAGATGCTAGATGATCACATACTGGCCTGTTTCAGCCACCCATTCATACAACCTGGCATGAGACAGAGAGATCATGAAACTAAGGAAATTGAGTCCTTGGTTCCATTCTCAAGCCTTTTAGAGGTATTTATCCATCCAACTAAAATATGTTTTCTTGCAAACACTCAACTATAAGCTTTCTAAACACTTGGGCCATGCAAAACTGAATTCAGTGAGTAGTTCTTTGACTTGGAAGCAAACTGTTACAATCCCATTGAGTCTATAGCATAGATAAAAAGGCTTGATTTACTAAAGTCAATGACGTTAACCAATTTGCACGCAGAATTAGGCTTCTGGCAGTATGTTGCAATCCTGTTGTCTATAACAGGTATGAATGATACTTACTTGCAAGCCAGTGGCCTTGCAATAGTTTTCTAAAAAAAGAGAGAAAATGCCAACATTAGTGCTGTGCAGAAAAATTCTCCTACATATTCTCTTCCTACTTCTCTTTTGATGAAGAGAATTTGCTTTTGAAATTTCTCTCAAAGTAGAAGAGAATTTCAGTGACATTTCCATGGGTGAAATGGGATAATCTTGCATTTATATAGTGATGGGTGGCCAAAGTGTGTCTCTGTGTATGTCCTGTCTTTCTTTGCACCATTATCTCTCTCCCACTTACTCTGAACTTCTTGGAAAGGGAATAATATTAAAGTGCCTCAGTCCATATGGTTGAGCATTTCCCTAAAAGACCTTTGAGAGATCCATATGAGAACTGGAGATGGATGCATACTTTCTGATTTGTGTGATTTGAGATATGCAGCAACTCACATCACAGTTTAAGAACCACTAGAGATAGAAAGACTGACCATCAAGAGTTAATATCTTCTCTGATGGGCAGAAGCTATCTAGGATCTCAAGAAGAGAGAGGGCTTTCATGTCCTACTAACTGATTCACATTGCCCAAGGATGGGCATCCTGGCTCACATACATCCCCAAACCCCATTTTTGTGGCACTGGGAATCCCTCAATTTGTCCTGCTGACATTTTTGTAGCCAAGCAAATTGTGGCTGTTTCCCCCCAGTTGGGAGGAGAAAAGCAAACCAAATAGATGTTTTGTACCTCCACTAAGATCTAACAGGGCTATAATTGAAAGCAAAACCATCTTCCTAGTGATGGCAAAACTGGGCCAGAAAACTATCTGCTCTAAAATAATTGCCTTCTGTGTGAATCATTGAAACACACAGGACACACATGCTGGGCTCCAGATCTGTTGTGTACATGGAAGTGATGTCAATGGAAATGCCAAAGATATGAACCCAGACTTTTTGGGTTGCAACATATGGAGCTTTAATTAAGCCAGAGCTTTACTGGAAACATGGAGTACCCTTCTTATTATGCAGGTCTGTTATTCTTCCCCCTTTCCAGCATCCAGTGATTGGCTTTTCTGTACACTAAGCATATTCAAAATCTTACTTTGTTCTTCCAAACTCTGGTCCTTTCCTCCAAATCTCTGAATCCCATCTGCAGACTCCAGGATGAAATTGGGCACTTAACAAGTGCAGAGCCAGTGGGTACCACTTCATCCTTACCACTTAATCTTAATTCCTGCTGGCAGGTAACTGAACTGAAATGCTTCTCAAAGAAGGAAAGCACAAAAATTTGTACACTAGCAAAATTAAGTTATGGGGAAGTTTGGATTTTTCAGAGCATGGGCTTGTTCAAGAAAATAGGGTTAGGGTTTGTAAGTGTCACTTTGGAGTGTCTATAGGGGGTCAGAAGAGTCATTGACCACAGCTATCTCTTTAATGTATATTGCATATGGAACACATGTAATAAGGGGTGGGGCTTTGGTTGCATGGGGTTGGCTGCCATTTTGATTTTTTGGACCCTCCCCCCCTCCCCACAGATGCTCCTGATGTATGTTTGAGAGATTAACAAGATAATTCTTTCATAAGAACACCTCCATATTTATCTTACATTTAAGCCTTACTGGTTTTATTGAGGTGGTTTTACCAGAAATGACTTAAAAGTTGCAGTTCTATAACCAGATTTAACAGGAGTGAGGTTCCTGTCTCCTTTGTCCTGATTTTTTAAAAAATAAAAACCAGCGTTAGAAGGCTGATCCCAGGAGCAAATATTTCCTTGGGGATGGTGCTTAAAATGTAATTGTAATTTAGATTACAATTTCCAAATCTTTATTGCTCCTCCATGAGGAATTTTGGGAGAAGTCTGCAGTACCTCTTCCTTGTACAATTGGTTGACCACTATGAGAAGAGACTGCTGGATTGGATGGGCCATGGAACTGATGTCCTTATGTTCTTAGGATATGTTACTGTATTTATGTTTAAATATTTTTAGATTATGAAGGAACTTGCAAGGAGATATAACCTTGCCCCTAAGTTCTACTACTGGCAACTCTTTTCATGATGTCCATGAAAGTCATAGCATCTATATTCATAGAAAACTCAGATGTATTTGAGAATATTGCAAGGCAGATGGACTTGTCCACAGTGGTGATGGATCTGAAGATCTGAAGGACCAAGCCTGGGACAGATTGTCCTGGAAAAAAGAATCTATCTACATGGCTGCTAAAAGTTGACACTGACTTGATGTCACATCATCAGGCCATGAATCTGAGAATTTTAGCCCTTTGAAATGCCTATATGAAATGATCTCATCCTCTCCTCTTGGATTAATTGCTGGATCAGTGTCTAACTATCCACCTAATGTCATACTTCTGCAATGCTATGGTATATGGCTTTTATGCTGCTTATGGGCAGCATAAAAGAAACACCCCCACACATTTAAAAACTTGTAATAAGTATTTAAATGCTATTAGTGGGGGTGAGGTGGGGGGAGAAGCTGGAGAGATGCTTGCTCCAAGTGGAAAAATGGATCACTTTGCCTTGATGCTTCCAACTGAAAGCATTCCAGCAGATTATTTTGCTCTTCTGAACCCTTCTTTAGCTGAATGTCTTCTGTGTATGCAAACCTGCACACAAGACCATCCTAGGCCCGCAAAGTGGTGCTGTGATGTAGCATGGCAGCTCCGATGGGGCACCCAAGATTCAGAATGTCTCTTTGCCTTGTGGAACTGCATCATGGGAGCATCTGACACCATGAACAAAGTGATACCCCACTTTGTATCTATGTACAAGCTTAGAAAGTCTATATTGAGAGGGTTCGTTCTAAAAATACAGAGAGTTGCAGAAATGGAAAAAAAATTATGGATGTACCTCTGCAAAAGTGTGAGGAAACCTCATGCAAAAATAGCTCATTACTTTGGTTCTTAACCAGAAGTTGAAACCACTGATGCTGTTTGCTGGGACAAGAATCAGTTCAGCTCAGAATGAGGTATTTACGCATTAGAGCTGTACAAGCCTTCCATGAGGTCTCATAGCCAAACTGGCTGTCTCTTATACTATGGACCTCCGCATGGCCAACAAACTTTTGTCTGTCCCTAAACTTCTCACCCTGCCAGCACAGCTAAAATGCAGCCCTGCTGACATTGCCATAAAAGAATTTTTTGGAGATATCTATGCATGTGCACTCTCACCTTACCACATCAAAAATGGATGTGAAAAGGGATTTAGCAGTGATGCACAAAGCCTAATTCATTCATACAGCATTGAAAGTACTTTAGGGAGCAGGCTGTGGGAGACTGTTTTCTGCCTGACTAATATATTATACCTGCATAACTCAGTGCTTGCCAGCAAAGTGAGCCATTCTGGTTAGGTAAGTGGTAGAGCGATTATCTAGTATGTAGCTAAAGGAAGCAGCACTTGTAGGAAGGATGGTCTCACAATGGAAAACAAGAAAATGACACCAGTAATAGGCAATATATTGTATGAGCAAAGAGCAGAGGAAGGATGAAGCAATATTGTTCTCCAATACATCTGGTATTGATTAACTGATTGCATTTCTATCCCAGTTCTTTGAGAGCTCATGGTGACTTCTCAGCAGGTCTTCATTCATTTTGTCCCCTCAAGAACAACCCCTCTTGGATTGGAAGACAGTGACTGGCCAAAGGAATTCAATAAATGGATGCTGAACTTGGGTTTCCACGATCCATGTCCAACACCATCACCACTACTGTACATTGGTGCTAGCCCAAGATTCCTTCCCTTTGATGTAGCCCAGCTGTAAATAGCTCCGAGTCAGACTGGATGTTTTGTCTGAACTACAGGCCTCCCATCCTTCAGCTCAAATATCTACTCTATGTTTTCCTTTCTCTTCATCCCATTTTCACAGGATCCTTGGCTTCTGATTTAGCTGTTCTTGGCTTCCAACTCTTCCTAATGTTGATTGAGAAGAGAGATAGTCAATCCTTAGTCCAAAGTCTACATTCAGCCCTCTGGTACCCAGAGCCCTCCAGGACCATTTTTTTCCATGCTGGAGGAAGATTTAAAAGCTGCAATAGATACCTTAACCTTGATCTTTTTCTTCCAAGATTTCACAGTCATCTATAGTTCCAAGAACCCTGATAGCCATAACAGAGTCAAGATGATATTCAGGATCAACAGAAGGAAATAGTTTTTACACAGCACACAATTAAACTGAGGAATTGGCTGCTAGCATTTGTGGCAATAGCAGCCAATTAGGATGGTTTTCAAAGGGGGCAGGGTAGCTTCCTGGAGATTTTGGTCTTGTGAGTTTCCCAATACGCTTGGTTGATCGCTCTGTGAAGGCTCCATTAGATGGTCCCCCAGGGCCTGACATTCTTATAAAGCATTTTCTGACTCAACAGTATTCAGCTCAATGATTCAGAGATACTAGCAGACTCTTCAAATCAATGATGTGCATCTTTTGGGGGGAAGGGCAGATGGGTGCTTTGGGCTCACAACTCTGTTATTGACTCTTTAGGACCCATGAATGTGACACGGGACGTTGGGGGTATGAATAATTATGTTAATATTTGGTAGGGCCAAAACCCGATGACAAGGAATGGGATGTCAATTAAATATTAGGAAGAATTTCCTAAGAGTTCAAGCTGTTTCACAGAGGAACAGTGAACCACAAAAAAAAAAATAAAAAAAAATAATGATTTAAATTAGAATTCTACTAGCAGAGATTGGGTGACCACCTATCAGGGTTTCTGTAGCAAAGGATGAGACTAGACAACCTTAAGATCCCTTCCCACTCTATCATTTCATGTTTGTATGAGTCAATCTGTTACCCAACTGAAGGAAACAAGAGCATAACTCTTTCTGAGAATGTACTATTTGTGTGTCCTTGTTTTGCTTAAATTGCAAACTGGTAGTGGGATCCTGGGGCAAGTGCCCCAGAGTGAGTTCACTGATGCAATTTTTTGATGCTCATAGAAAAAAGCTTGAGAAAAATGTAGCCAAAGAAAACCACTGTAAACTGTAAAATTTCACTCCAAGGGAAGTAATAAATAAGAATGATATCAGATTGTGAGAAACTGTCCGGTTGGAGAGGGCTTTACACTTGATCTTTCAACTGCTAGAGCAGCCAATGCTGTGCAACATGAGTTACAAACTACTAACACAAACTGGAATTTCTGGATGGCCTTGAGACGATAGCACACAGGGAGAAATTCTGAGAAAGTGGAATACATCAAGTCCAGATGAGATCCCTGCAATCTTTCTACTTGCTTTGCCAGTTTGTGCATTTGGTAGAATCAAATTTTCCTGCCCTTGCAGGAAATAAGAATTGTATGCACATCTACTAGAAAAACATGGGAGGAACAACAAGCTTCTATACTTTTGCAGATAGTGCATATTGACAGTATAGCTTCTAATACACAATAAACACCTTCCTGCTCTTGGTTTAAGATTTCCTCTACCAATGCCAAGATTTCCAGAGCTTCTAACTGAGAATCTAGCAATACTAGAATGGTGTTGCCAGGTGTCTGTGAGGGTCGGGGGGAGGGTATTAAAAAAATCAAGGTAGTGGTGGCCATGACCACACAAAATGGCCCCTCCCCTCTTTATGTAAGTTATGCATTTGGTACAAATAAAAAGAGTAAGACTTTGAGTACACAGTCATGGCCACCATCTTGAATTTTTTGACCTCCTCTTCCCTTCCCAGACAGAATGCTGCCCAATAAGCCAGGTCCCCATCAGTTCTGTTAACTAGAGAAACATGTAGCCCAGCCATTCAACGTCATCATCATGACTTCTGGAATAAATCATATTCTGATCGTCATGTTTTAGGATGATATTGGGATGATATTTACTCAACAATGGGGAAAAAAAAGGAAGACTTGTTTCAGATAAGTAATACTGAAACAGTCTGGAGAGCTTCCATAACATCTGGGTCTGGCTGTATCTGCTTTTTTCTTTTACTGTAAAAATGCACTTGTTAACATCTGACTCTTCTTATTTCAGCATAAAGAGAATCACATTTGGAAAGAGGGAAGGCAGGACAGGAGAGCAAACCTTTGTATTTATAATAAAGTCTAACATAGGCAGCTTTTTCTATTTTTCCACCATGTTTACGGACAAAAGAGTCAGGTGAACAATTCCTCTGAAGTTTTCCAGGACGGAGACACTTTCCCTCAATTTTAGTGGTGACAATAGCACCATTAGGGGAAACCTCCTTAAAAGAATCGGGAAAATTCTTAGAAATCTTTCTCAACCAACCTCATAATTCAGATCTCTTCTGCCATTCTTGATCAAATTGAAAACTGTACAAAATATTATTTTCACCTCGGATCTTCCAGATAAAGATGTCTGTGTGCGTGTGTCTTGGCTAAGGAGCCATCTGAGTGGACTAGTAATAAAAAAATTGAATCCACTAGCTAGATCTACAAGAAATGAATTTTTTTAAAAGATTCCTTGCCTCCTTGTCTTTCTGATCTGTTACAAAAAGCAGTAATCAGGACCAGCTGAATCATTGCAAAGAATCCTTGGAGATGTGGAAAATATTATTGTACCTTTGTCAGCACTCAGCAGGGCTGAAGAGGAAACAGAAAGAAAACAAATGAAGTTAGAGGACATTCATTGTCTTAACCATTCTCTTCCTGTATTGCTGAATACATTGCCCATATGGCAATCAGATGTGGTGTTCATGTCTACCTACAAATCCATCATGTGTTCCAGTAACTCTCATTCAGGAAATGTACAACCATTCTGTTGCATTCTTTCAGCTAGAAAACAAATCTAGCTTTCTGATCCAAAGCATTTCATAGTTAGTGATCTTCCCTTGGATCAGAGAGGTCCTCCTAATACAGTTTCATGATGAGTTTAGAATAGCAATCTTCTGCATAGCCTTGCAAGTACTGTATATTTGTTTGCATTGGATGTAGCTCTCCAGATGATCGACTACAGCTGCCAACATCCCTTGCCTACTGACCATGCTGGCTGAGTTGATGAGAGCTGGAGTTAAAGAAGAACACAGGAATAGTTCAGCTGGCATAGGACAAAGCACATCTTAGTCCAGTATTTTGTTTCTCACAGTGGTCGAGCAGGTGTCTCTGGGATGTTAGCAAGCAGAGGGTGGAGATTTGCCCCTTTTGTGGTTCCAGGACCAGACACAGTGGTACCTCAGTTCACGAACTTAATTCGTTCCACGACTCTGGTCGTGAACCGAATTGGTCATGAACCAAATCAAATTTTCCCATAAGGTTCAATGTAAATACGGTTAATCCATTCTGAACCATATGTATTTTTTTTTAAACCACAAAAATATGAAACAACATATAGTACAGTACAGTATGAAGAGAGAGAACACTAACCTTGCTTGAGGCGACTTCTGGTGTGGAGGACAGGAAGGCGGGTGGGGAGGTGGTTATTGTTTGGAGGGAGAGTCCCCCTCCCTACAGGAAGCCACGACCACGTGTCACGGCAGGGAAAATGGCCGCGGGTCATGTTCGTCACCCGATGCGGAGTTCGCGAATGGAAGCAAAATTTTGCAAATGGTGCTGTTCGTGAACCGAATTGTTCGTGAACAGAAGCGTTTGTGAACCAAGGTATTACTGTAGTACCCATACCTGCTTATCTCACCATTGGTCCAGGCCCTTAGTCCTCATCTTTTACAGGAAAGGTCAGCAATGAAGGTGACAATCATATCTACCATACCTCTAGATGGTGCCCACTGTCTCCCTCCATTTTTGATTTTTTTTCTGTTGATATTTCTAATTCATTTCACATTTGTATAGAATTTTCTCACCTGAGATATCATGAAAAATTTATTGACTACTGCCCTATTGAAACTAACCATTTTCCCCTCCTTATTTTCATAACTGTAGTTGTTATTGCCATCATCATCATCATCATCGTCAATGCTTGGGGTATACAGCTGTTTTCTTGCTTGTCACTCTGAAACAATAAATACAGCAGCTCACGTGGGTTAAGGCAAGAGCTCAGCTAAATACTCCTTCCTAGCAATGCTAGTAGCAGTTAAGGATTTGGACTAGGAGTAAGCAGACCTAGATTCTACTCCACCCTCAGCCATGGAAGCTTCCTGGGTGACTTTCCCCAGTCATTCATTCTCCACCCAACCTCCCTCTCACAGAATTGCCATTTTGGGAGAAAAAGGAGAAGGAATCTAGCTGCTCTGACTTCAGCTCCTGAATGAAAGGCAGGAGATAAATCTAACAAACAAATCAGATTGATCTTCTTTCTGTGAAGGTGGTTTCAGTTCCTAATTTGCCTTACTCCAACTTAATGAAAAAGTGGGGGAAGAAGAACTTTTGTTATTACTTAAATTGTACTCCATCCCTCCATTACATTTAGGCTAGACATATACAGAAGGGGAGTGGGTGGGTGGGTAGGTAGGTTAATGCTATGGCTTTCCAACCTAGCCCCTTCTAAACTTACTGGGACTGCAAGTCTGATTATTCCCGGCCAGCATCACTACAGCATCATGGGATCAGTATTATCTGATACTTTGATAGCAAGTATTATCTGATTATTTATTTGATTATAATTATTTATTTGATTATAATTATTTATTTGATTATAATTATTTGATTATAATCAAGGATACAGAACTTGCTGCTCTTCAGATGTCACTGAATTATATTCCCAGCAACCTTTCCTAGTGTTTGGTTGTGCTGCTACGAGTCCAACAACATCCAAGGCCATCTGTTTCCCATAGGGACAAGTTTTCCCTCTCCACCCCATTCTAAAAACAACTACAGAAATGGCTTCATGGTTCACTGATGTAACAAGAATGCTAAAAAAAATTGGCTGGCTCTGGAATTTCCAAGGACC
This sequence comes from Liasis olivaceus, assembly GCA_030867105.1. NCBI lineage: Eukaryota > Metazoa > Chordata > Lepidosauria > Squamata > Pythonidae > Liasis > Liasis olivaceus. The sequence continues at coordinate 71,036,302 of CM061355.1, forward strand.
TAATGAGGCAGGTGTTCAGAGTCTACCTGAAAGAAAGGTTGATGGAGCTTACTTCTGAGTAAATATCCACTGGCTGGGAAGTATAACCACATGGCAGAGGCTGACCCTGATACATTTGAGGAAAGTAGAGCTGCAAGAAAGAAAGGAACCAGCAGTACATTTTCTTAAAAGGGCTTCAGATCATTGCTTGTGGTCTAACCACATAAACAAGGGCTTCCTGCACTGGAAATAGTCTTCAGATGATCCAGTGAATCATTCCTAATTAGCCGGAAATGAATCTTTTGGGTTTGAATCAAATGAGACTCAGAGGTAGGGAATTGTTCTCATGACGGAATTCACTGTCAGCTTGTCAATAAGTGTCTTCCTGCTAATTAAATGAAATTCTCTTCCGGTCTTCCTTAGGTTTGTGAGTTTTCAGTGCCTTGTGTTCCAGTTCCAGTCTAGAAAGTGGAATGCTTCCATTTGGAGGATTGCAGATAATAGGCACCATGGATCTATTCTGTTGTTTTCTCATTTAATGAGTTTTTTGGTTCAAAGAAACAGAAGGACAGAAAGTATTGAGCAAACATGGAAGAATTAGAAATGGGAGACATTACCATCAAGCCTAGGGGTGGGTGGCTATATCAAAATTTGTTTCAATTTTTCATTTTGGTGTAGTTAAGTTTATTTTCCTGAAAGTACATTTTTTACACTAACATTTTATATATTTGGCACATATTTCTCCAAACGTGTATTTTTGTGTAATAACTATGGTTTGCTTTGTGCATTGATTCGAAAATACAAAATTATATAAATTCACATTCAAAGGCAAGCTAGATTTCGCTTCTAACCAAGGGTGTCTGTAGAGAGGTGATTAAAAAAAAATCAAGATGGCAGCCACAAAGCAAAAAAGAGGCGGAGCATAGTTGTGGCTGCCATCTTGACCTTTTTGATCCCTTGTGGACACCTGTACTTCTAAACCTAATCTGAGACTTGGATAACATTTTGTGAACAGGACAATGCAATTACATGTGTTGCAAAGAATCCTCAGTCACTTTGTGTACTGCCTTCTTATCCAAGGCGTATTTTCCTAAAAATAGTGTAAAATTCAGGAATCATCACACAGGAGCTTGTGTGATGTCAGTTCACACAAACATCAGTCCAGTAAGATGTGGTCCAACGGTAACATCAAGAATGGAAATAAATAAAGCAAAATCCATGAATAGCACAACACAGTTTTATGAGATTGTGACATATTTGGAATGATCCTGTGAACAGAAGGAATGAAGAATGATCAAAAGTGGAAAGGGAAGAAGGGGAAGTTTTTAGAAGAGAGAGAAGTAATAGGGACCTGAGAAAAAAACAGAATTTGTAAGTACAAAGTCACTTGCCGGGATAGGTAATAAACAAGGAAGTCAATCATGGTAAAGTTAAGCTATTCAAACAATATTTGTAAATAGTACTGTATTCCACAATTAACTATGCATGATCCAATTATCTGTTAAATAAAAAATATATGAGATTTATCTACTTATGTACACAAAACTATTGCATGTTGTGAAAATATGTGAATAGCCAACATGAGCTTTTTTTCAAAAAAAAAAAAGATCACTTCTCTGCTAACAGGGACAGCAAAATGACCTACAGACATCATTCCAGTCAACTCCTCTGCCACGTCCTAGCCAGAAACCTGTGGAAGTTCCTGGAAGCTGAAGAAATTGATTGATCTAATGTTGCCATCTTGTTCTAACAAAAAGACAGTTCACCCAACCTAGTGTTTTCACTGACAATGGGATACAGTAGTGTGGGCAAATGGCTTGTCCAAAACATTTGGAGGGCACTTGGTAAGGAAACCTGCCAAGAGTTAGGCTGGCTCATTGTCTCACTATTCTGATCTGATAAACAAGGGGGCAAGCTGACACTCTGAACTGCAACATAAATAACATGTGATGTGATTCGATTTGTTTTCTTGGTTTGGTGTCGTTCTGCTCCTCCCCCTCATGATTCTTGGATGTTCTATTGCAATCAGCATCCTTTGAGGTTTGAACAATGTGTTTGGTTCGCCCTTGTCATTATGTCATCCATTCTTTGTTAGAATCCATATGTATAGATAACATGTACTACTTAATCCATTTTCCCCTCCGGACAAAGATTAATTATTGCAAGTCATATTTAATTCTCCATGCTTTATAGTGAATCACAGATGCAAAGAGAATACAATAAAGGAACATTTCTTTTATTTGATCCTCCTGTACGTTATCTGTATCAAGTCAACAATGGTGGTAGGTCTGTCAAAACTGAATATACACGCTTCCTTTAATAGTATTCTTTGAGATAGGAGTCTTAGCAAAATTGGTTCCCAACCTGCATCACAGATGCCACAAGTGAGTGTATTTATACCCAAACAAAACTAGGAGGACCTGTGGCTCTGGTTACAATCAATTCTCTTTGAATGTCCTACCTTTTGGGGCTCAATAAACTCTGGGCCCCGAACAATGTATGAAAGAGGGTTACACATATACAGTGCTAAGTGCTCACGCAACCATGAGCAACTTGTGTTCGTAGGAGTGCATGTGGCCTTTAGTGTAGTTTCAAAAGTCTTTTTAAAGAAGTTGAGACTTGTGTAAGAACTACTGTGTCTGCCACATCCCTCCAGGCTATTTCTGGAAAAAGAAATAGAGGGGGGGAAAGGCTACTATCTCTTTCAGTTTTGGTCCCATTCCTTGGCTGCTCCTTCTGAGAAGAAGATGGGGGAGACTTGGAGAAAATTCAATGTAGCCAAGAGGTGAATGTGAGCATCTTCTCTTTCATTCCATCACCATCATCACTCCATTGGTCTGCAAACATCTGGACTTCCCATCATGGAACAAACTACAGCACAACACCATGGATTGTACCATTTACTTAGTCCAGAAGTTGGGGGAAGGCTTCCCTTTTTAAGAACGACATTCTATCTGTTGGTGGGCTACAAGGAGATGGGAAAAAGCAAGCAAGGAATGGGATCAGAGCCAAAAGAGGGAGGAATTGTCCCTCCCCACTTTTGTTTTTCCAGCAGCAGCCTGGAGGGATGGGGCAGATACAATAGCGCTTGCAGAAGTCTTAAGTCCTTTGAGAAGGCTTTTGAAATTAGGCTGAAGGCCACATGCAGTGCTAGGACCACAGGAAATGCATGAGTGCTTTAATGATTTGTGGTATGACTAGAGTATGTATGCTTCCCACTGTGCTTTTCCTCTACTGAACTGCAGAGGGCTTCATTTGTACTGTAACCAAGCCAAGGGTTCTTTCCTGCTAACCAGGATATGATCAAACCTATTTCCCATTCCACAGATCAATCTCCCAATCCCAGTCCAAGCAGCGTGAAGATTCCAATAATAGTAGACAGTTGCATTCCAAATCCCAGAGTTTGGAAGATGGAAATGTACAAAATTCTTTTATGATGAGTTTTCAATGGCTCGTTTTCTCTCAGACAAGCAGCTAGGTTCTACCTGCCAAAAGTCTGTTTTCATATCTCACTCAACGTTTTTATGCTTTTTTGCTTGTAACTGTCTTTTGGAGGAATGTACGGGCCAATACAAGAAAAAGATGGGCCGTAGGGAATTACTACTGTATTTCTAAGCCAGATATTTCTTATGCAAAAGCTTCAGTCAAATATCCTTCTTCAGCCCTCTCATCCCTGAAAATGGCTTGGACTTTGATCATCTCTGGTGTTCCTTCTATCAAAAACTTTTGGCATTCTTTTGTAAATCAAAATGGCATGAAGACATTAGAAACATGTTTTAAATCTCACTGTCATCTAATCCTGGACTTTGAAGAAGCAGGCTAGGAAGAGTATTGACGCTTTTGAACTTTGATATTGGAGAAGACTCCTGACTATACCATGGACGGCCAAGAAAACAAACCGATGGATCATCGAACAAATGAACTCAGAGTTCTCACTCGAGGCACAAATGACCAGGATCAAATTATCCTACTTCAGACACATTATGCGAAGACCCAGTTCTTATTTATTTATTCTAAAAAACCCTTTATCATCAAGCTGTTTTTCTCCACTTTATAACATAATCCATAAATGGATTCCAGTCTTTAATAAAAGCCTCTAGGCATGTCAGTTTTGCCATCTGTGTCAAATCCATAACTTTAAGCTGCAGTAACTTTGAACTGACTGTCCAGTTTTTGTATGTTACCAAAAACAATTAATTGAAGAGGCATGGCTATATTTATTCCCTGACTTACTCAAACTATCATGGATTTTTACCAGTAATGCTCTTCCTTCAGCACTGTCACAGAGAAGATATTGCAAAGTCCTCATACCTCGTTGTCCCTGACTGTGTGGTGCACAAGAGGTTTAGATTTTTATACAACATTATGTCAACTTCACTTTCTCCTTCTAGTAGGAATCCCTGGACAATCAGACAGTTTCTATATTGATTTTCAGCTCGCCGATAAGGCTTTTTGTATGACCTATAATGTTGCAGTGTTTTGTTATTTACCATGCAGGCTTCAGCGGAGGATCCATGGTAGGACTGAAGATGGATTAGTGATTTCTTATTTATGTTTGTCTATTTTGATCTCCCCCCCCCAAAAAAATCTGGTTAAAGGTCATAATAAAATTGATCTAAATCTTCCTCTGTAACTTCTAGATGTAAAACCTTCTCTTGTCCTCCGTTCATGATGGATTTCCTACGAGGGTGCAATGGGGTCAGCTGTGTGACACCATTCATGCACATATTATGAGCCCAAAGGGAACATTCTGCAAAAGATGAGAGGTTTCTTTCTGACTTTTTAGAGGAAAAGTTCTGTAAAAACACTTGCAAGGCTGTGTTAACTTGGTGTTCTGCCCAGGGATCAGTATGTGAAACTAACTCTCCTGTTTAAAGAAAGCAATCAGGTAGGGTTCGAAACACTTTCTTTCTCAGGCATCGGTTTGAAGCAGCCCCCTGGCCTTCATCCAGTCCAGGCGTGCTTCTGCCTGCTGCTTAAAATAATAACATGAAAGACATTGATTCAGACGATGCAGACTGGTTCATATCACTCTCTTATGCCGTTTCATAGTGAGCTGATCAAGATTAGCCTTTGGCCTCAGCTACGGCATAAATATTACCATCCCCTTGTTTGACTATGGTGGCAAATCCTGAAAATGTGCAGCCTGGTAAAAATTATGTTATACTTGTTTTTGACATTTTTTTTTCCTGATAGTCTATAGTCGGGGGTACATTGTTGTTTGCTGACAGGATTTACAGCTCTGCCTACATCATTTCTCTAATTCTTTATTGCCACAATACCCTGGGAAAGTTTTTATCTCACTAGGAGGAGGTGATAACGTCACTGTGATTGATCACAATGTAAAAACAAGATTAGTAACCAGCGATAGCTGTACACCCTCAAAAGTCAGACAAGAAGATGCAAATACATTTATTCAGTATCCGGGGAAGCTAGAATCAACATGAATGAGATCCAACATCATTGAATCAATCCGGCACTCCTGATTAATTCTGTTTGGAGCAGTCCAGCCCAAATCTGAGAAAAAAGCTGCAAATATGGACTTGGCATCTTGCCACTAAAAGTTTTTTTTCTGGAACGAAACAGGCTGGCCCAAGAAGCTGCTGAGGATGAAGAATGGAGAAATCTGCCTGAATCATCTTCAGTAATGCCCACATTTTCTTTAGCAAAGTTTCCAGGTTACTTCAGCATCTTCCTGCATAGTTTTGAAACATTTCTGGTTAATAATTAAAAATTAACAATGGTTAACAGTAATGTACTGATAAGCATTTTCATATCTATAAATATATAAACACATTTCCCCCTAATGAATATATTTTTGGAAGTAATTTCCCATTTAATAGAAGACTTTGTGTACATTGTTTTTCTTTATATACATACATACCCTGGCATGTGATTCTCCTAACGTGCATTTTATATGCATTTCTTCAATGGGAGAATGGCACTGCAAAATTCTAAGAAAGATTTTAAAAAAATCAAATAATTTAATTTTGCACATAAATTCATGAAATGCAAAGTAGGCCAGTTCTTTAGTGCAAACCAAATGGGTTTCTGTCACATCCCTACTAGGAATTTTCCTAATTTAAACAGCACTATCAGTGTTATCACATATTTTTTGAAGTATCCCCGTACTATGGAGCTTCTAGTCTAAATTCTCACAGTATGGGAGATTTGGAGGAAAACAATATCGGAAGAGAATAAAGACAGGCTAAGAATAAATACTTGATGAATTAAAGTTCTATCTAACCCATCTGAAGATCCATCTAATCAATCTAAGAGTCCATCTTAGTTCTGTCTAACCCATCTGAAGATCCATCTAATCAATCTAAGAGTCCATCTTATTTACCTGAAGGTCCATCCAGTCCATCTAAAGATCCACCTTGATTAGACTAAAAGTCCATTTAGACCAGTAGGATATGGTTCCAACCAACAGGTAGCTCAAAGACGCCCATGGCCATCCTGTTGACAAATCTTTCTTTCAAAAGTCCTAGGGCCCATGGGTTACCTTGAAACAGATCATGAGAAACTGAAATTTCAATTTTAACGTTTTGTATTTATGTTTCAGTGCATTTATGATATGTTCACATACTAGCTACATTTTACAGTTTTGTAGTAAGAGAGAGAGAGAGATAATTCTAAAACTACAGGTTTTGTAGAAGGAATTGAAGAAAGTGGGGGAAGTGACAATCGATCAACAATCTGGGAATTCCAGGCATAGAAGGCAATAACACAGACTGGATTAAAATCCTACTAAAATCTTCTAGTATAGCTTTTCTACCAGCCCTAATACCACAATCAAAGCTATAACTAGAAATTAGGTGCCCTCTTGAAAGAGTTTTCTCCAGCAATTTTGGAATCACTCTGGAACAATCCATTGATCTCACATATGCAATAAAGGCTCCTTGTATGGGAAAAAGATATTTTGGTGTGCGTGCGTGTGTGTGTGTGCGTGTGTGTGTGTTTTTTGTCCTGTTTCCCAAAGCTTATTTTTGGTTTTGTGTGTGGATGTCTCTATTCTTTAAGAGTGGAAAAAATGGGTTATGGGGTGATGAATGAATGTTCAGGAGATGGTACTCAGACACAGAAATCCTTTACTTTCCCTTGCTAACATCTTTGAAACACACTGAATGGGGAGACTTTTCTTTAAAATTCCTGTGCGAAGAACACTTGTGGAGGTTGGTCAGATGTATTTCTGTCCATTTGCCACCTTGACTAGGCTTCAAAGTACAGCAAGTGCCACGGGGTGGGCAACAGACAATTTATTCCTATAGAAATCCAATTAAGAACCAAGGAACTAATTGTCCTGATTGTTCAAGAGCACAAAGCGAGTATAAAGGTTTTAGAGTTGTAAGGACCTCTCCTTGGTCTTGTGCATCTGCTCTTGAGATCCTCTAAAGCAGGCATTTTCCTACTCTTTCACATCGTGGAACCTGCTAGTTAAAAAAGAAAATCTCAGCACTTCTGATTATGAAGCAAAGCTGTAGTATAGAAAATTAGCTGCATCTGAGAGAACGTTCCACCCCTTGTCTAAAGAACTGAGTAGCAAAAAGAAGCTGGGAATAAGTATTGGATTTCTTTTAAAATTAGAAGCAAGACTACAGTACTTTAAGCTCCATTTCAACCACATCAATGTATTTTCATAGCCTATCTAAATTATAATTGGAGTCTTGGCAATCAGATTCTGCTCCGTTAAGGTATCAGGAAGGCATCACTAGCACTTTGGGCTATCCCATGTACTAGTGGTATTATTATTGTTATCCCCAAGTGGAATAGGAGGCTAATGTTTGCAGCATAGTCTGTGACGTCAGACAAAACTTTCTCGAGCCCTAGCAGAATTGCCTTAGATTCCAGGAATTCCCAGTTTGGATTCTTGTGCTTCCAGACAGATCTGCAAATTCCAGTTTATGGAAACCACGTCCATTTTCCTATCCATATCCAAACATGCTGACAAAATATGCTAAAATGTTCTTAAGACACAATGCACATCTCTGACCTTTCAGAGGTCATTCTGCTTAAGGAACTCATGATCAGCGTATACCCAACAATGGAGAGACTAAGGTCAGAGAAGCAATTAATGAAACTGCTAAGGACTGGCTGACATTTCTGAACAGGTCTATCTTTTTGAAAATGCTATTGTAGGGAATTACTGAGAACTTCCTTCTATTCTTTGCAAACATCAGGAAGCTAAAGAAATCTATCACTGGCTCTAAACAGTACACAAACAAACAGAATGCTGGAGAAGCCAGAAAGGAATTTCAGCTCAGTCTCTGGGAAAAAAACGAAGCTTCTAAAATAAATTCCTTTGTGTTCCTGTGGGAATGATGTCTTACTGGGGACGTTGGCAAATGTAGCTGTTTCAGACTTCAGTCTCCTTTGAGTCAAGCTTAAACCTGGTGACGTCCAGGTCAGTTTCCTGGCAAGATACAAAAGTGGTTTTCCTTTGCCTATTTTAGAGATGTATTTTTGATTCCTAGACTAATCTACAGCTTTGGGATTTCCTAGTGGTCTCCTACCCAGATACTAACTACATCCAATCCAGTTGAACTTTTTCAAGATCTGTTAGTGTTGGCTAGGTGCTTCCATCTGCTATGAAACAATATATATTAGCTTTTGGGGATAAGAATTTTGACTTGAATGTAGATTTGATACTATTATTTTGACACTCTTTGGGGTGTTCTATTTTTGACCCCACTTAGACCTGTAACTATCTATATCTTCCTCACAGCTGTAGCAGAGCGCAAGTCGTAGTGGTAAGGTGGATAATGATGGCATTGGGGGTGTACCATGGGCTGTTAGCTTGGTATCGTGCCCTTATGTGCTACTTTTTTAACTCTTATGGCCTTATCCAGTAGGACCGGCCTTCTTAAGATTATTTCAGAGAATAGCATAGATGCCGTAATGTAGTCTTGGTATTGCACTGTTGGCAAGTGACCAAAAGACTAGAACTATTACTCTATAGTTCCATATAGACTAATTAGTCTATAGTTCTACATGGACGAATATAATAGATTATTCCATTAGTTTCACACAGACTAATGGAAGCTATGGGATTACTCCACTGAAAATAATGTTTGCAGTGTGAAAGGCATATGAATATGGTAAAAAAAAAGATAGGCTCTTCCAGAACATCAGCCAGAGGTGGGAGACAGTTTTGTGTGATGGCTGCAGGTTTTATATTTCCCCAGGCTTTTTTCTGCAAAGAATCTGTATCCTAAACACCATGAAAGGAGCTCTTATTAAGGGGTGTGAGAACAGAAGCATCACCCCTGAATATAACGTAGACTCTGGTGCAACGTGTGCACAAATAGATTTAGCAGGAAATCATACAATGCTAAATAATGTCAGTTCTCTTTTCAGTGTGGCCTACATGGCAAATCCATGTCAGGGGTCAACTAGCTTGAGGGACCTGGCCTAATTCTTATTTTTATGATGTATTTAAAGTATTTTTATCTTGCTCTTTAGCCCTCCCCCCCAAAACTCATAGAATGTCTTGAAAATATCAGCAGCAAGACACGTCCTGCTCTAAAGCTTATAACCTAAAAAGAAATTGTGGCCTGCATGGAAAAGGGAGGGGGAGGGAGGGGAGGGAAAAAATAGTTTTTAACATTCTGTTATTATCCCTACCAGTTGGAATGAAAAATGTTCAGGTAGCAAGATGGTATGGCAATTGCGTAGGTGACGACCTGGGCAGCTCAAAGCCCTTTTTCTCATTATTCTGACCTCTTCAGTTTCTTAATACTTTGGAGTATAACTTTGCAAAACCTAACATTAATAAAATAAAGGCGGGCAGTCCAGCATTCACAGCTAGTGTGGTGTCCATGGCAGTCTTACAGGACATCCACTGATCTTCCAATTTTAAAATATTATTTTTTAATTACAAATATTTGAAATCTCATGAGATAGCCACATTTGCCAAGATCTTGGTTCTCATACGAGATTTCCGTAGATGTTGGCCACTTTACTTTTTTATTATTTTTAAAATATTACTTTCTTTATTTGGAGCTTTGTTCTGGCAACCCTGATGCTGTGGTACCCTAATGGATCTCAGCCACCGAATTCTGCTGGAAAGGGAAAAGAGCAGACTTGGGCTTTCCTCAACAATGTCCACAAAGGTTTCTTACTTCACCCCACTTCAGATATTAAGGCTTTGTTGTAGGGCCAAAACCATTTTAATACTTATTTGAATTTCTCACTGCAGGAGATGAAGTATTGATTTGGGAATCTGCCCCAGGCAAAGGAATGGCCACTGATTAAACTGCCAGCTCTACCCAAACTCCTTTGTTGAAGTAAATAAGAGCTATGCGATAGCAATCAGATATTTTTCACCAACCCCTCAACTGAAACAATTGCTTGTATCTGATCATTGTGAAAAAGCCTTCACAAAAGTCAAGAGATTTATGAGCTACTAAGTATTGTTCTATCATGTGTAGCAGCTTGCAAAAGTAAACTTCCTTCATGCTAGGTTACCAAGCGAGTTGATTTAAAGGGATGCTGTTGACTCCCCCCCCCCCAAACAAAACCACAGTGTAGGCAATGTTAAGCCATGCTTTCTTCTGCCTCCCTTAAATTTCATAGGAAATTGTATCAAGTCAGACTCTTTGCCCATTTAGGTCAGTATTTCCCCTTGATTCCCAACAGCTCTCCAGAATTCCAGTCCGAGATCTTTCATACAACCCATTTCAAGGGTTGACATCCCTTTATTTTTATTTTTGGGTGTGTTTTTTGGCCTCTGGTTGCTATGGCAGAATCCCACAGAAAGGCATGATCCATCTTCCAAAATAATGTCAAAATCTTACTGAATCTTCCACAAGATTTTGGAGAGATTTCAGCATGCTTCCATGAGTTCTCATGAGATGTCAGCATTCTCACATGAAATCTAGACTTTCTCATGCAAGAGGAAATAAGACTTCATGTAAGATCTCCATGCTGTCATGATATTTCATTGATGTTTATCTATCTATCTATCTATCTATCTATCTATCTATCTATCTATCTATCTATCTATCATCTATCATATTTATAAAGCCATCCATCTCATGAATTTGTGACTCTGAGTGGTGTACAGTGTATATGTATATGTATATGTATATACATATCATATATATGAGATCTTGGGATTGTTGTGACACCTCTTGAATTTCCAGTATGTGGCTGACTCCTGACCTATTAAATCAAAAGTGGGGAAATTTACCATCTTCCATATCCAGCTGAATTACAACTCTTGGTTATCCCACTCAGTTTGGTTTACAGGAAAGGATGCTGTGGGCTGTAATCAAGCAACATATGGAAAACTGTGTGCTGCTTACCATTCAACTCCTTCCCATTTAATTGGTGATTCCAAATGTTGTGTTTCTTCTGATAAATCACATAAGTCACATAAATCAGGAGTAGGGTTTTTTTTTTTTCTGTTTGCTTTACTGAAACGTCTAGAAGAACTCTAGTAAATCTGAAAGAATAATACCATATATCAGTAGGGCAAGGTAATCAAACAATATGAGGAGCATATATGCTTAATCCTCCAAGGATAAAATAATACATTCCACTACATTTCCACTCAAAACTTTTCCATATTGCCTAAAATTGGAGATGGAACTAAGAACCTTCACCATCAAAGCATGGGCTTGACTCTTCAACTGTACTTCCTTTTCAATAAAATCGTGAAAACACTCAAGGCATACACAGACTTACTTTCTTCATAGATTCATTCATTCCTTAGCTGCCAACAAACCAATAAAAATATATTTTCCTTCTTCCCCTACCCCTGCCACTCCAAAAATTGCTATAAAATTTGCACTTCCCAATGTGTCAAAAGGAGATTAAAAAAAAATTGGAATAGTCAATTAATTAATTAATTTTTATTTATTTATCATATTTATGTCGTATTGATATATATTATAATATGCAATATTAATTATATAACAATTAACATTAAATGAAATGTAATTTAACTTTTGTCCTGGCCCCACCCACCTTTTACATGGCATCTCTCAACAGAAGCAGAAATCACTGATTGGCAACATTAGGAAGCAGTGTAGTTTATAAGCTCATTTCAAGTATGGAGGGCCATGGAAAGATAATGTATTTACAGAGAAGGATCCTACCTTTGCCTTTCCTTGCAAGTTATTTTTTCCTTTTAAATGCACTGGGATTTCATTACAGTATTTCTTTTTGTCCTGTTGTTTATTTCCCTGGGACAATACTTAAAATCTGTGGTTCTTCATTCATAATTTGAAGTGACACAGCTAAGGGGAGGTGAACCACTTCGGCCAGTCTCTCCCTGAATGTGTACATTGGATCTTAGACAAATATTATTCATTGAAATGGGGGTGGGGAGGAGCCACACAAACAGTGTGAGAATCTAAGTAGCTCATCATTAATTTCATTAGAGTGTATATGGCATGATAGATGTGGGAAGCCTGGCAGATCTATACTGAAGCCTTCTGAAAGAGTAATGAGATCATACTCTCTTTAGAATACAGACATGCCTCGTCTTTCAGTTCTGGCATTTGCACTCCCAACAAGATAACACTTGCTTGATAAGATAGACCAACAAACCAATCTGGTTCTCGAACAGCATGCAAGGGAAATCTCTACGTCACATATGTGAACTTGCCCCTTATCAGCGTCGCTATTTTTCACTCTTTCAACAGTGGTGGAAAGAAAAGCCCCAGGGTTGCATTTCTTGCCTTTTCAATCCTCATAATCCCATTGCCCGCCCTTCTCTGCTGCAAAGTCAACACTGCTCAGATGCTGTAATAGCAAGATATAATGCCATGGTACTTTCTGCTTAATGAGCTGCAGTTCTCCCACCAGCTTGACTTAATCTCCCACCAGCCAGTATCATGTAGACTGGAGACAATGGGAGCTATGGTTAAATAAGATCAGCACACATAGTAGATACATTAATAGCTGTGCTGTGAGTCAATGCTTTCTGGAGAATCTCCCTTTTTCTAAATAACCCACAGAGATCCCATTCCAGTATATGGCTCTCTTATGTTTATTATTCCCCCACAACTGAAGTTAGTTAAAGGTCTCTTCTCTATCCAGTGTAATGAAATTAAATTCAGATTGTTGAACAGAACTGGTGTAAAGGAAAAAGAGAGAAAGGAAAGGAAATGATAGAGGATACCATCAACTGAATGTGTTATAATAACTTGATTTCAAAAGGGGCATATTGTTGTTGTTATCCTGAATCAATCCAATGCGGGATGAAGGTGTCTTCATTAAATGTTGTGGGTTGTAATCTACCATACTAGTCCAGTGTGGGTTGATAGATAGATGTTTTATATAGAGTATAAAAGGGTATGTTTTTATAAAGAGTAAATAGCAAAAGCAGCAGATTATCCATTGATTCCATAATTGACTTTCACAGCAGCAAACATGATTTATGGATGATTGGAACTAATCCACTCTGGAAAGAACAATTGGTAGAATTTCATCTACACTACCATATGTTTCATTTACACTATCAATATGTCTACATTATCATACATCCCTATCATTTATGTCTCTCTCATTAGAAATAAGGATCTAATATCTATGTAATATGCCTCCAATAAAATTTCTATTTTGAATAATAATGAGAGGATGTTTCACAATGACTGCATATGGATAGCAAGGAGGAACTGTGTTCCAGACCCTCTTTTGTCCCACTGGCATCTTTGGTCATTGTGCAGAGATCAGTCTTGCCCTTCCCACATGTGTTCATCATAGCATGTAAGCTGTGGGAAATTAACCTTTGACCCTTCAGATGTTGCTGAACCACAGTGCCCAGCACCCCTCCACTGACCACGTTAACTACATTGCTGGGAGCTGTAGTGCAGCTGCATCTGCTGGTCCACAAAATTTCCACCACTATCCTAGAATAATAGAAAATTGTATATTTAGTGGTAACTGCAAGAACTGATGCAGCATTAAATGGAGAGATGCAGAAGATCCAAATTTGGAAAGAGTCTTTTTTGTACAGTATTCTGTTTACCAAATTGTTAAGTGTAGAAGAAGCTCACAAGGAAGCTAACCATCTTCAAATAGCTGAAGAACTATTATATAGAATACGGGGCAAGTCTGTTTTCTGTAGCTCCTGAGGATATGTTCAAAACCAAGGTGTCAAAATGATTAAAGAAAGGGAAATTGGACTAAATATTACAATTGATATTCTTATTGTATGAGCTGATATTGAAATGGACTGCTTTTATTTTTTATTTTTTTTAAATTTTTGCATCATGAAACTTGTTGGAAACTCAACCCGATGGTTCTAAACAGGACAAAAAGGCAATACCTAATAAACTAGAATGGGTAGAAATGTTGCCTCTAATGCTGGAGGGATACACAGAGTTGTCTTGACTTGTTGCCATGGGCAACTGTAACCTCCATTTTTTAAATGCCCTTTTAATGTTGGTGGCCACCACATCTTGTGCAAGTGAAGAATTACTTCATTTTACTTAATTAGAATGTGGAGTATGTTCTGTATGATAAACATATCCGCTCAGAATATGAAAGTAGGGAAAAAAGTGAGTAAATACAAAAGCAGTTTGATTAACTGTAACACAGTATGTTAGTAAAGATGAAGTGACTCTTGAACTAAGCTCATCTCTTGGTTGCTATACAGACACGTTGGTATGAGTTTTTTGGCAGCCACAGGCCTACCTCGGAGATATGGTGGGTTCAGTTCCAGGCCACCACAATAAAGCAAATGTTGCAATAAAGCGAGTCATACAAATCTTTTGGTTTGCCAGTGTATATAAAAGTTATGTTTACACTATCCTGTAGTCTATTACGTGTGCAATAGCATTATATCTAAAAAAAGTACATTGTTGTTGTTGTTCAGTCGTTAAGTCGTGTCCGACTCTTCGTGACCCCATGAACCATATTGCACCAGGCCTTCCTGTCCTTCACTGCCTCCCTGAGTTTGCTCAGTTTCATACTCATTGTTTCAGTGATGCTATCTAACCATCTCATCCTCTGCCGTCCTCTTCTCCTTTTGCCTTCAATCTTTCCCAGCATCAGGGTCTTTTCCAAAGAGTCCTCTCTTCGCATTAGGTGACCAAAGTATCTGAGCTTGAGCTTCATTATCAATCCTTCCAATGAGCAATCAGGGTTGATTTCCTTTAAGATTGACTGGTTTGACCTCCTAGCAGTCCAGGGGACTCTTAAGAGTCTTCTCCAGCACCACAGTTCAAAGGCATCAATTCTTCGGCGCTCAGCCTTCTTTATGGTCCAGCTCTCACAGCCATACATTACTACTGGAAAAAAAAAAAGTACATACCTTAATTTAAAAAATTCTTAAAATAAGACAACAATGAAGTTTGCCATATTGATTGACTCTTCCTTTTGTAAGATTTCTCTGTACCATGCAATGCTGTTTGATAAACACAATATCTGTGAAGCACAATAAAGTGAAGCACAATAAAACGAGGTATGCCTGTATATGGAAATGATTGGTCATTAATGATGACAATGATTTTACTTCCCAGTCCATTCTATACCACTAGGTTCTTGTGTATGTGTCCATCCAAATTTTAAACACATCCAACCCTGCATTTTGAGATCTGCCGAAGTCCACCAGGTGTTTCCATCTGTTATGAAACAATATATATTAGTAGCTTATGGAGATAAGTGTTTTGATTTGAACATACCTTTAGATATATTATTTTACACTGTTATTATTTTGTACTATCCAGAGATGCTGTGTCTGCTTAGTTTTTCTGAAATTAGCCAAAGTCACTTAGATGTTGCCACCAGTAATGAAACAATGATAGTATTAGGAGATGGGATGGCTGATTGCTTCTTTCTTTTCTTTCAAATCACATTGAACAATACTGAAATTATGTTGAGCATTCATATCCTCCAATTCATGAGTTTCCCAAACTGTCTAGCAAGCTCTTGAGTGAAGCATCACCTCCTCTACATAAACCCTGCCCCACCTGTAAGCACCTCATTTGCAATATACATAAGCCCCTATACTGTACATGACATTAGAGCTAGTAAATTTTAAATATAAATAAAATTACTAGCTATAATGCCATGTACAGCATAAGAGCTGTTTAAACACTTTAAAAGTAGAGGTATTGCAAACATTGCCCTGAATCCTTTGTCAAATGCTTGAAGATAAGCATGCAATAATAATGCCTCTCTTTCCACTGAAATAATATTTCTAACTTTATAGGAAAGCAAATGGTCTAGGAGAAGCCATAACCAATGCATTATTTGCTATAAGTCTATTAATGTATACAGATCAGTATAAGCATTGTCCTTAGTGAGCTGTTTTAGCAATGAGCTTACCCATTTCCAGTCTTTGCACAGATGGACTTATGGGACATTTATTGTTGGTCAATATATTAGGTCCTAAGAGTTATTAGAAAATGTTTTAACATAGTAGGTATCATGACATTATCAAACTACAGTGCAACTATATTTGATAAGCTGAGGAATGTTCTGATTGGTCTATGTCCTACAATGATCTTGTTATGAATTACTGGGTGTCCACACCACTCATAACTTGTATGATAGATCTTGCTTGTTGGCTCAAGTTCTTCCTTCCATAGAAGCTAATGGTTGAGATGTGTGGAAGTTATCCCTTACAGCTATTTTGGAAAAAAAAAATTTTTTTTTTCATCTCCCTGCACTTATGTTGGGTTTGGCCCTAAGCATGCACCATACTTTCCTCAATTAAAATGCTGTATATAGAACATATGTTCTTGAGCAGCCTGAATCCTTCAACTAAACTTCTTCCAGCATTTGTGAGGAGACTGCCATGTTCACAATTTTCACTTAATCTGATTAAGTTAATGTGTTTTGTGGGGTTCACACAGCACACTGAACTAGTGGCCTGGATTTACAAAACACATCGAGCCACAGAAAATCCCAAATAAGGTTAAAACTAACAAAGGTTCATATGGGAGAGCCCACGTAAGCCACCTTGAATTCCTGGAAGAAAGGCAAGATATAGATCCAACTTATTATTATTGTTGTTGCTACCATCATCAACTTCATCATCATCACATTTTAGCAGTGTAGCAAATCGTGCGGCATGCTATCCAGGAAATGTGCTGCATCTTCTGTGCCTTATAAGAAATCCAACAGTGGAAGATAATACTGTTACAGGTACCCACTTTTTTTCTTACTCACCATTCTGCTTGTCTTTCCTGCCACTCCTCAAGTTTCTCCTATCTTGGTGATCAGACAAGCTCTCTTCTCTTTGAAAACACCATACCAAAGATGAGGCAAAATGCTTGTGCTCCTATTGTCACCCACTTAGGCTGAACTTTAAACTCAGCTTGACCCATCCCTTGAAGTCTTATCAAATCTTCACTAGAGTCCTGCTTGTAAATAAGAACTCTATTAATGGAGGAATGCTCCTGGGTAAACAAGCATGATGTGCTGATACTTGGATTTGTGAAACTGTGTTCCGTTCTCAAGAACTGTGTGTTTTCTTGGGTAGCTGGAGTGTTTGCCATATAGTTTTGTGAAACGGAATGCTTGAAACAGCCCATGAATGACCTTGTGATGACGACAAGCTTCCGTTCACATGGAGAATGACACCTAGAGAACTGGCAGGGCAGTTCTCCAGATCTTTGCCTGCCTTAGAGCCAAAAATACACCCGTGGCTTGAGCAGATCCATCTTGGCCTTTTACTAATCTTCATTTGGAAGAGGCTCAAATGAAGTACAACTAAAAATGTCATCGTTCACTGAGTCAATTTAATGGTAATCTGGGTTTTACATTTCCAGTGTCTGCCTCCAAAAAATGTTGTGACACTTCAGTGGATCTGGAAATACAAATACATACAAAAACATCCCCCTTATAGACCATCACTTAAGGGGGTGCCAAATAGCCAACTGATTTATTTCATTAGTTATAGCAGAATACTGTGCTTTTGCTGAAATTCCTCAAGATTAAATAATTGGTAAATCCACCCATTGCACAAAACCATAATGTTGTCTGTTTGAATTCTGCTTAGTCTGGAATGTTCCTGAGGCTGATTCAACAACAAACATGGTTAAAACAAAGCATGGCTTAGCTTATCTGAACCTAAACAATCTATATATCTCCATACTAGGGAGTCAGAATTCTACCATCCTACCAAAAAGGGTGGTCCTCAGGAGTGGTGTCAAAAAAGTAAGATGGCAGCCACAACGATATGATCAAAGCTCCACTGTTTTTTTAAACATGTGTTGTACATGCAACATGTGTAAAAAAGGGTGTGGCTTTGATAGCTCCTTCATGACTTTTGGACATCCTCTACAGATGCCCCTCCTCAAAGTCTAATCAAGAGATATGCTGGCAGATTATTGCAAAAAGTTGATTCTAAAAGGGGAAAGTAACTTCTTTTTTCCTTAAAGAAATACTATGGCTCCCACCCTGCTGATATTCCAAAAGTCCTGGCCAATTTTCCAGGCCTTGGGGTGGGTGTTGAGCCTCTGTCAGTTGCTTCGGGGTATGCTATATATGCTTTTTCTAGACAGACATGATTTTATTTCTCTGTTACTGTTTTTTCTTTGAAAATGTAACCTGCCTAGAGTTGTTTGCAGTTGGGCAACCTCTAAATTTAATAAAATAATTATTATTTGGAAAAAAAAACCACTTCAGGTAGGGCTTTCTTAGATGATCTTAAGAAACATTGAGAAAAGAATGTCTTGAGGTTGTTTCTCCTTGTGTGAATCCATTCTTGAGTTTGACAACATTCCCAGAGTCTTGAGGAATATAGGAAACACTTTTTCATTTCCTGTTTTAATGGTTAGTTATGCCATTATTATCCTTTTCCCACAGCAGAGTCATTGTGCCTGGCAGGAAGATAAGGTTTGTTAAGCTTTCCACTTAGCCACACAACAGCAATTCAGGGAGTGAAGCGGTTTGTCGATCAAGAGTCCTCAGAACCAGCCAAAGTAATTAAAGACTTCCACATACAACAGAGTTCAAGAGAAGAGCCAGGGCCCAGGACTAACCAGGCCTGGGTCCATGTAGACAGTGAGGAATAAACCAAGAATTTTAGTAGCTGAATATAGAGGGTTAAGAAAGGGAGGGGGAGAGAGAGATTTCTAGTGTTTGGAAGTGAGCAGCTATATATTCCAGGTTAAAACCTTCACTCTAAATGAGCTAGATTGCCCTGGCTCAAATCAAATTGTCAGTCTACTCTGGAGCAAAACGGATTCTTGAGTAAACTACTACTCCCAAGATGTCTTTCCCCATAATCTTGCACTGATCAGCCCTCCAGCTCTGGAGGACTTGGAAAGTACTCAGGGTGTCCCAATCAGGATCTGGGATTGTCAGATGGCAAAGCCAGGTTTCTTCTCCATCTCTCCTGCCAGGATATCAGCAGTGATTATGCTGCGGTGCAGGAAAAATTGGACCCATATCTTTCTTTTATCTTGGCTTGCAAACTACTATGGTTGTGCCAAAATAAATGATCCCTAGATCTTGCCACTATAGACTTGTCTTCTACACAGATTTGATGAGGCTATATTTGATTATTTGCTGCGGGCTGGTCACGGTTTCTCAGCAACCTTAATGAAGATGGTCAGAATAAGCTGACGGATCTCAGGGACTGTTGTGTTGCTAAAGAGACTTTTCTGCCACTTTTCAAACATGCCGTTGATCAGAAATCAGGCGGAGAAAAATTCCAGGTGGATAAAAAAAGTATGTATTAGGAAAAGAAATTTGAAATGCTCCCCAACAGCTGACGGTGGTGCAGGCATCTGAACTATTTCCTTGCTCTAAAAGCTATGAATGTTATCTTTTCTGGCAAGTGAGTTGATGGAGTTAATGCAGTAAGTATTATAATTAAACATATCTGAATCCCAACTTTTCTTCAAAGCCCTGGGTACAGAAACATTGGTACTGCCAGAGTTAAGGGGACTTGGGCAAGGTGCCCAGGAGTGGGGAGAACACTCTTGGACATTTCATCCCCAGTTTCTTTCTTCCTCTTTCTAGTTTTTTCTCTCTGTGGTGGCTGCACAGATGTCTGGTATAAGCCTCACAATATAATTTGCATCAATTGCATCATGATGTGAAAGAAAAATAGAGTCATTAATAATTTGTACAATGACATCCTGATGCACACAACACCATTTCCCCTCCCCACTATGGACATCTATGTGTGGCTGGCTTTGTGCAATGTGCTTAACTTGGTTAATTCATTAACCATTTTTGGAGAAACCCAACACACATACCTAAAAAGTTGAAAACCAACTAAAGAAACCAAGCTTAGTGTTTTTGCATGAATACAGTTGCTTGGGTTTAGATGATTTGGTATTGCATGTTGTGTGAATGTATGCATTGTGAATGAATTCTCTTTCTCTCCCCAGTAGTACTCGTGTTTGTTTGTTTTCCATTTTTCCCAGAGGACTTTTTTTTCATGTGGGTGATGTTGAATTTGGGGGCTTAGAGAAGCTGGACTTATGCTTGGTAGCTTGGAACTAGAGACACCCTTGCCCATAAATAAATGTATTTTGTTTAAGATTCACAGCCAGGTTCTGAAGCAGAATAGGTGACAAACAGCCACAGGTCCAGGGATGTTACTGTGTGATTCATGGCTAAATGTAGGCTAAGTTCTCACTACCTCTGCTCCATAATCAATCCTCCTATGATCAGAAATAAGGGGATATCAAATGCCTCTCTTGTTCCAACTCCTATCAAGGCCAATGGTCATAGCAAAAGTAAGGGAGATTGGTAGTGGTACTCTAAATGTCTGGAGGAATCCAGGTTGAGGGAAGAGGATTTAGCCCAAAATATTTATTCTGATTGATGTCAACCTTCTCAGGTTTTACCCATCCCTGCAGCCTCAAATGTTACAGTCAGAGCTATGCAGGAAAATGAACTTGACTTCATTGACTTAATGAATTCAAAGACAATACAACCTGCCCTAAGTGTGCTCCCTTGACAGTCCCATGAAAGCAAAAACCTTTTTAAAGCCTTTTGTAAGCCATCTCCATAAAATACAACATGACTGAAGAATAGCTTTCATGTTGACTTTTGTGGAGACACTTCATAAGAAAAGACTAACCAGCTGTGATTGAAGTTACCCAATAAATAAATCTGCAGTCCAAGCAGATGTTTTCTTTTTAGATTCATGGCATTCTTGTAGACCCTTTCTGTTCCAGGAGAAAATCTGAGCAGGTTTGGAATATAAGAGGTCTCCATTTCCCTGAAGTCTAATAATCAGAAGCATAAGGGTAGAGCATTAACTGTAGTTCTATTTTGGCTTGTTTAGATCTTTTGCTTCCTCAGCAACCCATCCCTTTGAGCCTGTTCTGACCTAAATAGGTTGCAGATACCATATGTCTTTGCTATTTCTCTGCCATGTATGGATGTCTGGATTCCCATTTGCAGTAACAGCAATCAGAGGAATGTCAAGCAGAGTTTTGGTCTCTCTCCCCCAGTCAAGACCTACTCAAAGAGGTAGAAGATGACTCTCCAGGATGAACCATGAAGGACAATGCACTGCTGCTCAAGTCTAGACATCAGTACATTGAACTACACCAGTATTCCCAACTTGGGATTCTCCAAAAGAGTTGGACGACTGTGCCCAGAATTTTCAGCTATCATGGCCATTGTATGTGGGCCTTCGAGTCAGGTTTTGACTCTTGGCAAATGTCTGGACTAGTCCCCACAGTTTTCTTGGAAAGGTTTTTCAGAAGTGGTTTGCCCTTGCCTCCTCCTTCCTAGGGCTGAGAGAGAGGGGCTACTGTTTTATCCAATGGCTCAAGTTTCTGATAACATGCAGCACTGGGTAGTACCTGGGTAGTTATTTACCCTTCTTTAAAAACTCCTCCTTGTACCAAAACCCTCACCAGGTGGCTCGCAATATTTGTGGGACCACCTTCATCCAAGCTGTCAATTGTGGCTTGTTGATGGTATTTTATTCCTGGCTGCTATAGAGGAGATGTTATTATTATGTTTGATGCTGAAATTGTTTCCCTTGGCGTATTTTTTGAACCTGACTTACAGAAGATGAATTGTACACGGCAAATTTGGTTCTGACTGGAGTGGCCTATAAGCCTTGCAAGCATGTAAGTAAGTAAGTAAATAAATAAATAAATAAAATATGTACAATATGAGCAGCTTTCAAATCTGACACTAAAGCACCATAAAATCAACAGGAGCACTAAAAACAGCTGTATTTATAAATACTATAAATATCCTTAAGATCAGTTCAGCCATATGTATATCTAAGCTTTGATTTTAGGGCAAGGCTTCATCACAGATGCAGCTTTCAGGTTATGGTGAGCACAAGTCTTGTTCTCTTTGAAGAAGAGATTGGCCTGTAAGAAATTGGGAAGGTGCCAGTTTCAAATGAGCTGAATTGTTTTTCATTCCAGAGTCTAGAAGGAAATATCTTCAACCCAACTGCTAGTGATTCTGATAGAAGTGTTATCTTTGTTTGGTTGTTTATTTGTTTTATGGACCGCAAATGAACTCAGAAGTAGGTAAATGTAATGAATCATGGAACAGAGGAATTCTTCCTAGAAATGCACCCATTTGTATCTTTATGACAGAAACACGAAACAGGCCTCAACTTAATCCTTTCCATTTTTTCTTTCTCAATTTCTTTATCAAGCTCACAGAAACACAGGAGCTTTCTTTACTATAGTGATGTTGTTTCACTTTTCCTGCAAATATGAAAGTGCAGCTGCATCTGTGGAGGTTGGGGGGGGGGTCAAAGCAGGCAAGATGGCAGACATGGTGTCACGTTTTATTAGGGGATTAACAGTTCCATAATCATGGATCATGACGGCCAGGGAAGATGTAAGTTGTGTTCCAACACATATAGAATGCAACAAGCAGGGGAAGGATAAGATTTTCAGTTTAGCTTTCACTCTCTCTGATATAGTCATTGTCTGTATTCAGCATGATTCTGCTAGGTGACCTACCAGAAGAATTTGTACAACTTATTAAGCTTGGTTAATTTCTTTGTGGCTTAACCTGTAAGTTAGATTTGGTTCAAATTACTCTGTAATCCCAGAAAATAGGTTAGTAGAGCAATCAAATTAAGTGTGCTGTATGAATCATCGTCTACCAAGTGTCATTTTTGTTAACCACAACAGGAAGAACATTAAAAAAAATGAAGTGACACATCTAAGCAGTATCATGCAATTTGCTGAACACATTCAATACTTGGGTCTAGATCCCACATCACACTTAACTGTAATAAGGTTGGTTTGGTTTTAGTATGCTATATGAACCACTGGTCTATAAACAATGGCTTATGGAGTACCATGTGGTGCCAACTGTGGCTTGTTAAATAAACCATGGTGCAGCATGATGTGTGAATCAAACCAAAGATCTCCACTAGCTGCCATTAATCCCAGCCCTGTGAAAGCCATTCCCACTACATTCGGTGAAGCTCATTTGCAAATACTGTTAACTAGAACACCCTCTTTCCAGTTCCTGGAGATTTGGCAATAAGAAGAGCTTGTAATATTTTTTCTCCTCTGTCTGCAGTCAGAAAAGGAAAAAGGGATGCTTAAGATGAAGCATCTCCTTTCTGAATAATATAATAGGGCTTTCAGAAACTTTAGACTAGGAGTGAGGAACCATGCACCTCCTCCAGAAGTTGTTCAACTAGAGTTACTACAGTATTATCTTTGACTACTGCCAATGTTATATGCTGCCAATTGGAATGGGAACCCAACAAGAACTACAGACCTATTTCCCATTCCTATCTTGTACATTCCCCAGAACTTCACACTTATCTCATTCATTTGAGATAGGTTTATTGACTAGCTTCAGATCAGTTATGGACTTACTACCTATATGTTTCACCTTTCTCAAGGTAGCATACCAAGGATGTCCAAGAACTGCTGCAAGTATGTACAGTCATGTGAAAAAGAAAGTATACCCTCTTCGAGTTCTATGGTGTATGTATCAGGACATAATAAAAATCATCTGGTCCTTAGCAGTTCTCAAAAGTAGGTAAATACAACCTCAAATGAACAACAGCACATGACATATTACACCATGCCATCATTTATTTTACAAAAAGAAAGCCAAAATAGAGAAGCCATGTGTGAAAAACTAAGTACACCCTTACTACTTCCATAGGTATGAAGAGGCTAAGTAGCAGCCAGGTGCTGCTTGTCAAATGTCCTTGATCAATTGATCATCAGCAAGTGTGACTACCTCTACAACAGATGAGGTTTTAGGATTTTGCTGGTCTCGAGCATTGAGGTGTGTGTTAACACAATGCCAAAGAGTAAAGACATCAGCAATGATCTTAGAGAAGCAATTGTTGCTGCCCATCAATCTGGGAAGGGTTATAAGGCCATTTCCAAACAATTGCCAATCTTCCCAGGAGTGGACGTCCCAACAAATTCACCCCAAGGTCAGACCGTGCAATGCTCAGAGAAATTGCAAAAAATCCAAGAGTTACATCTCAGACTCTACAGGCCTCAGTTAGCATGTTAAATGTTAACGTTCATGACAGTACAGTTAGAAAAAGACTGAACAAGTATGGTTTGTTTGGAACAGTTGCCAGGAGAAAGCCTCTTCTCTCTAAAAAGAACACGGCAGCATGGCTTAGGTTTGCAAAGTTGCATCTGAACAAATCACAAGACTTCTGGAACACTGTCCTTTGGACAGATGAGACCAAAGTGGAGATGTTTGGCCATAAGGCACAGTGCCACGTTTGGCGAAAACCAAACACAGCATATCAGCACAAACGTCTCATACCAACCATCAAGCACGGTGGTGGAGGGGTAATGATTTGGGCTTGTTTTGTAGCCACAGGACCTGGGCACCTTGCAGTCATTGAGTCGACTATGAACTCCTCTGTATACCAAAGTATTCTAGAACCAAATGTGAGACCATCTGTCTGACAGCTACAGCTTGGCCGACATTGAGTCATGCAACAGGACAATGATCCCAAGCACACCAGCAAATCTACAATTGAATGGCTGAAAAAGAAAAGAATCAAGGTGTTGCAATGGCCCAGTCAAAGTCCAGACCCCAACCCGATTGAAATGCTGTGGCAGGAACTTAAGAGAGCTGTGCATAATGCCCACAAACCTCGATGAACTGAAGCAATGTTGTAAAGAAGAGTGGGCCAAATTCCTCCACAATGATGTGAGAGACTGATAAAGTCATACAGAAAACAATTACTATTCCTGCTAAAGGTGATTCTACAAGCTATTGAATCATAAGTTGTACTTAGTTTTTCACACATGGCTTCTCCATTTTGGCTTTATTTTTGTAAAATAAGTGATGACATGGGGTAATATGTCATGTGTTGTTGTTCATCTGAGGTTGTATTTACCTACTTTTGAGAACTGCTAAGGACCAGATGATTTTTATTACATCCTGATATGTAAAACCATAGAACTCAAAGAGGGTGTACTTTCTTTTTCACACGCCTGTATCTTCAACGCTACTTCCATATCACTTTATGCAGTTAGCTCCTCCTATTGTGCTTCTCACGTAGACATTGCAGGAGAGCCGTGTTAGTTTATGGTAGCCAAAAAATCCAGAAGGAGTCTGGTGGCACCTTTTCAGGCTACCAAATTTTATTAGAAGACATAAGCTTCCATGAACCTCAGCTCCCTTCATCAGATGCACGCAGTGAACAGGTGAGCTGGAGTTCACAAAAGCTTATGCCTTTTAATAAAATTTGGTAGCCTGAAAAAGTGCCACCAGACTCTTCCCATTTTGGACTGGTGTTTACCTGGTACTTCTCCAGGAAATTATTTTCTTATTGCCAAATGTTAGGTGCCACAAAAGCACTTACTTTTTTTTTTTTTTTTTTACTATGAATTCCCTCCAGGAGCTTCCATGAACACTCAGGTCCATGGCTTCTGTTCTGGGGACCTAGGAGCAAATTTCAGCACTTCAGTAGTTAACATGGTAACTAAAAGGGAGTCTTCCCAGCTGGCTTTTGAATCACAACCCGGTTTATCTGGAGGAGGAAAATGTGCAGCTGTGGAATTCTTTATCACTGGACGTTTTGTGTCTGTTTTGTGTAACCCAAGCAGCAATTTAGACTTCAGTCACATGCTTCTAGGTTTGTGTCTACCCAATAATTTTGACAAGAGTTTTATTAAATAAAGTGTCTTGGAGCCTGGAAAGTGTTGTTGTGGTTGCTGTTGTTTTTATTCTGTGCACTTTCTTGACTTTGCTTCTAGAGCAGCTTTCCCTAATCTGGTGTCCTACAAAAATGTTGTGCCAGACCTCTCAGATTTTGCAACTAGCCTGGCTGTGTCCTGAAGACACTGGGTTGGGAAGGCTGCTCTTAACAATGATACTGTGTAATATTAAGTCCTGCAATCCCCTGTATGTGAAACTGCCTTTGAAGATTATTGGAAACTGTAGAGCTTTTAAATGGATGAGGAAGAAGGACATTGATATAGGAGGCTAGGTTTTATGAAAGGTGGGAATGACTTTTACAATTTTAATGGTTTTATGAAATTCTACAAACTTCCAGGAGTTTCTGGATGTGGGTGGTATCTAAATGATGTTAGTAAATAAAGAAACCACTCAACAAAACTGGGTATCCCCCTTTCATATGCTGCTTTTTCTCCACTGCTCTCAGAATAGCATATCAGATGCATTCTCATTTCATTTTCACAATCACAAGCTGGGAACTTTCAAATCCATACAGAGACCACTTCCTAGGCAGTGAAACAGTCTTCATTTATGAATGCCCCCTCCTTCCCATCCTAGCTGAACTGGCCAGCCTGTCTAGGAATTATGGGAATCCATCTGTACTTTTGTACGGCACTGACTGCTCCAGTTCTTCCCAGTCCTCTACTGATCAACCTCCCTCTTTGTGCTGACTCCATGCCTACATCAGACTCTCAAACCCACACCTGGGATTCAACCTTCCCTGCTTTAGACAATGCCTTTTCTTCTGCTCCCAGGCCTGATAGTCCGCTTCCTTGGAGCTGATCTTCCTGAACAATCATTCCAAACCACTCAAGTGTAAGCAAATGAAAGATTTCCATGGAATCTGGTGGGGTGGAATTATGAGCTATGCAGAGGGCAGCTGAACTTTCTTCAGAAAAGGTGCAACTGCTTTTAAGAGTTGCAAGCACATATTTTTTCACATTCTCCAAAGCATCTCTTGGAGTTGAATCTAAAGTGCTATATGACACTGTTCTCTAGGCATTTGACTCAATTCTATAGGATTAAAAGGTGAGCATATTGTTTTTGCTATGAACCCGATCTTCTAAAAACTATTTACCAGCGGGCCTCAATCACTCCCATATGTTATAAAGTAGCCCCTTTTCTTTTTTCTTTTTTCTGCTTAGCTTCCTCAGCACATAATAGTGTTTGCACCTTTCCCCCCATGATATGTGTTTCCCAGAGGCGAACCCAACACAACCTTGAGCCAAGCCATATAAATCACAGATTGACTTCATAAATAAGTATCCTTGTAATAATAGCTGCCCTGGTCAGGAAGAAAGCAAGTAAGAAATCCAGAGACAGAGCTATTGAAGTTATGGTCCATTAATGTTATATATTGTTCTCAGACACAATCATTTTTTAAAAAGAAGGAACATGGATATGTTGCCAACAATCCAAGACCATCAGCAATGTGCAGGGACTGGAGGACAAGGGGACAAGGAGGTCATCTAATCTAAATCGTAACCATGACTGTGTAGCTTCCTTGCAACAATACAGAAGTGTTTGTCAATGCCTTCTTTTAGTATTTGTTTCCCCAACTTCCCAGTCTAGGTTAAAACTCTGAGTGGTCTACTATCCAGATACTAACCAGGTGTGCTTAGCATTTTCAGATCACCTGCCTGGGCTCTCTAGAACTCTACAAGCACTTTAAAAAAGGTGAACCTGAAGGTATTGCTCAATTGTCAATCCCTTGTTCTACAGTGTAATCTTTACTAGCTGGGTGATTTGTAGCCTATCCATCTGGGACCAGAAACAGGTCAGAGTCAAAGGGTGCAAGCATGGTTTTATACCATAGGCAGGTCCACTGAACCCAAGTTTTTCAGTTCAGTGAAAGATGTACATCCTCAGCTGCTAGTGGCACAGGACAGTCACCCCTGGAGTTCAGTCTGAAAATGTTCCAGAACTTTATAAGCCATCATGGACAATTTCCCTTCTGCTCAGTTCAGAACCGGCCCCCAAATTATGAGCTTTTCAGGAGAGTATGCATTGTACAATATGGTGGTATCTTCTTGCTCATATTTCCGCTACAGTTCCCAATAAAGTTATTGTGGAGGGTTACTTAAAGATCCAATTATTCACTTCCTCCTGCAGTTTTAGAGCTAGATCTGGATGAAGTGGCATATAGAATTTGGTAAGGAACCTTGGATGCAGTCAATCTAAACGAAAAGGTATTCACCAGATAAAAGACTACCTGGTTTGATATTTAATGAGTGAGAGTTTCTCCAAGAATTAGACTTCACCTTCATGAAATTCAGCAAGTGTGTTTGCAGATCAGCTGATTTCAAGCTCCTTGTCTGTTGCATACAGGCCGGATTGTCCCAGACACACCCCGGCCATAAGAGATCAGAATGGCTAAAGTTTGCTGAGCTGAAATTCAGCTGGCGAATTTACTCTGCTAGCTCACAAGTGGGCAGAGTAGGTGTGTTTGAGATTTTTGGATCCAAAGCATTTCACATTATTTAAAACTCTCCCCCACCTGGTTTATGTTTATGTTGGGATGATGGGCATTTCCATAATCTCAGTGACTGAACGTGATGCCACTGCCTCCCTTTTCTTCCACTCCTTTTTGCTTCTCAGCCAGCATGTCTCCTTCTTCTTCTTGGCATGAGCTTGAAGAAAGTGCTTTAAATACCTTCTGCTAGCCAGATAGCAGAAGTGACTTGGATGCAGCCTAATCTGCTCCAAGCACAGCTAGTAAAGTTTTACAGCGTTGGATTGTACCCTTAATTATGCTTGGAATATAGTCACTGAAACCAGGTTAGACATGACAAATGAAAGCCTCATTGATTTTAACAGGTCTATTCTAAACTACAGGAGTCTGGACTGAACCCAGCAGGCATGGACTGAATTGCATGTTGCCATTTTCCTTTGCCTCCAACCAGCAGAAGAATGTTAAGGGAAAATGCTGTAGAAGCTTCTGCATTTTCTGCCTACCAGTTCAGCTGAAAGTGAACCTGCTTTTGACCTTTCTGACAAAGGAGAAGAGAACTTCAATGAAATGTCCTAAGTAGAGTGTGGTGTTCTTGCACTTACTAGAATGAGAATGTCCTGTGTTTTGTTGGACGCTCATCTTTCCAATAATGGCAAGCATCTCATGTTTCTATTAAATCCAAAGGAAAACACTGGAAGGGAGTGTTGTTCCATGGGGTCTTTCAGATGGGGAAATGTGGGCATCTAAAGAGGCTTCTAAGTGATAACAAAGAAGTGTAACAGAAAACAACACCACTAGTAGCACCTTCTACCTCTACCTTTAAGAATCAAGTCAGCTCAAAAACATCACCAAGAGAAATTAGAAAGAAATTAACAAGCTACCTGAGAATAAGGTAGAAAAACAGAAGCTCCTTGCAAAAGGAAAGCAACTCTGAGAAAATGCAAAACAGATTTCAGTAAGTCTGATCTGAAACAGAGTTTTCTGGCTGAGGCTACGCATATAAAGATCTGCCATTCCTACTGAATAACTTTCAACCCATATCCCAGCATCTTAATCAGATGGTTAATGAAATCTTGTCTTCTTCCCCACTTGGAAGTATTTTTGTTAGATTTGTAAGCAAATCCATTTCCTTCCCATTCAGGAACCCAGTTCAGGCTTTGAAGAAAGTGGCTGAAATTGTGTCTCATGAATGAATTAGATTTTTAGTCCATTTGTGGCTCATTTTATTCCTAGTAAAACAAGAGATGAAGCTGTAGGTTGACCTTGCAGGTGGTCATGAACCTGTCAAAAGAGATTTATGCACTTAAGCCAGGCACTAATCAAATAGTTAATCTTCATTATGGCCATGGAGGTTTGACAGAAGTCAGTTAAACACAGCATAGCCATCCCCAAACTAGTCCGTGCAGCTTTGCTTCACTCAAATCCATCAACTGGAATAAGATGAAGTATCTGATAAGCCAAAATCTTTAGCTTGCATAAACATCTTTCAACTGAATGAATGCCACTAAACATTAAACTTTAATTTTTGGGGGGGGGTTCCCTCCAAAATTAATTTGGATATTAATTTGGGCATTATTATTTCAGTGGGGTGGATTTGAGGGAGTTTTTTGCAACTTATAGACAAAACCCAACCAGGATGCTGGCATTTCTCTATGTTTTCTCTTTCTGAGGGATTCATATGAAAACACAGGGCCCGATAGCTGCTCGGCAGTTGGACCTAAATTAGATAGAATGGGATGCTCTCCATGAAGTTCATTTGGAGGCTTAACCTACCTTTCAGAATTGTTGTGAGATAACACTGATATCAGGAGTAGCCTCTGTTTTGAAACAAGTCTCCCCAAGGTGTTTTCATCTGTGTGGGGGTATGGATGTAAATTGGTCTGTAGTATTTTAAAGCAGCTGGGTCTTTTCCCAGACTTGCATGGATGTCTTCTATCGGGTTCCTGAGCATGCTAAAGAACCTTTTCGGAGTCAGATCTGTAGCCTGGCACAGCCATAATTGATAATGTCACTGTGCTATTTTGAACCAGGAGGAAACCTTTTAAACAGCTTACCTGGAAGCTTTGATGACCAAACATCCAACTCTGATTATTCTTTGTTTCTCTTGTGCTTTCCCAAATATGTGATTTTGTAGGAATTGTGAAGTTTAGAGGGTAGAAGTAACAATGATACTGAGGGGATCCCATTTCTGATATTAGAGCAATGTGGGGAGTTAACATCCATAAATGGGATAGAATGTCGAGGAATGATAACTCATTATACTAGTCTTGTATTCTTGTATTTTGATTGTATGGGCACCATCCAACATAGGTTAGTTATACACAGTCCAGACCAGATGATGAAGACTCATAATTACCATCCTCTTCCTTTTTTGTTGTCTTAATTGCCAGCCCTGTATGACTGCTTTTGAAACTTGATATAAGGTGATTGAGAAATCAAATTATGGGTTGCCTGTGTCACACCTGTTTTCATTCCAAGTTTCTGCATGGCTGGGAAGCTATTGGTCTGCCCACAGGTTCCATACCAAACCCCCAGATAGAATGTGGACATCCATGGCGGAGGGGGAACAAATGCTGAAATTATGCAACAGTGCATGCATGTACATAAGGGGTAGAGACAAAACATCAGATTCTGAAACAGAGGTAACTTTTTCATCCACTTATATTAGATACTTGGGTTCTACCCTCCAACTCACAAGGGTCTACCTCTTCATTTTCAGCCACCACGTCCCAACTCAATTTTGATCTGCAGGAGACTAGACAACCTGAAACTTATAAACCTGAAGCTTATAAGATCCTAACAGATGGTAGAATTATTTCAAATGTTGATCAGGTTCAGTCAGATAGAACTATATGAATCTTGTTAGCCCTGTAAGAGAATATTACTTTATAGGGGTTGTTGCTGTTTTGAGAACCCAGAGAAATCAAGGCAGGAGAGATATATTTTGGGCTGTGGTCTCAAATAAGAATGACAAACATGACTAATCTGATTACTGCTACATGGTCACACATAACTGCCCTCCCCCATCTTTTAGCAATATTATTTTAAGCAATAAATCTGTTTGTTTTTTCTGTCCACTGAGATAACAGCTGAATGTTTTGTCTGCACAGAGCTAGTCTTCATGAGCTGCTGGAAGATTTGAAGCTGATTTCTGATTCTAGGAATGCCAGTTCAACAAGAGTCATAATTTATAATGTTTTGCATTGGACATTCTGGAGATGAAGATTTATTACCATACAAATTCTCCCCAAGATTGGGGATTAAAGCAAAGTTTGCACCAATTGCTTGGACTTGGAGAATAGATGGAAAATCCTTCTAAGCAAATTACTCCTGCAATTTAATATTAGATCTCTTCTAGGGCAAATATGCACAGTGAATGTCTGAAATGGATGAATATTACGAACACATTTTTATGAATGCCTCAAAGCAAAACATTTTTTTAACTTTGTGAACTCAACATTTGCAAAGTTCACCTATTTTTGTGAACATTTATTGGAATATCTCCCAAAAGAGAGAAATGGCTATTTTCAGACATTTCCAGAGTGATGTTAGACATGCTTATTCAGATGAATGGTTCACTGAATTTAATGTGACCCAGGACCAGGTAAATGTTTCCTCCTACAGTTGACCTTTGTAGAACGAAGCAAGTAAACATGCATAAAATTGCACCATTGGAAATTGTAGCAGAGAATATCAACAATGTCATATAAATGACAAAATACACCATCTTTTGGATATATGCTATTACACATATCTAGAGTATTTCAGTATATTTTCTTTAGAAGTCTAGACTTCAGGTGCCTGAGGTCCAGGCTTAATATTAATACAGGGGTGGCTGCAGGGTGTGGTAAAATAAGTTAAGATTTGTGTGTGTGTGTGTGTGTGATGCATGCATAGGAGGGGTTGGGGGACAAAGATTTGAGGATCTTATTTCCTTTTTCACTACAATGCCTATTCTAAAGCTCATGCTAATTTTCCTTCCCAAAATGGTGGGAAATGGTGTTGAGAGTTTTCAGTGTTTATATTCAGAGGCAACAGCATCCACAGAGGTGGGTCAAGATGGTGCTCACAGCAAGGTGATCAAAGATCTGTCCTTTGGTACTTGTGTTGAAGTTGCACACATGGACAAAATGGTGGGGGTTTCAAAGTTTCACACAGTCTTAATAAAAACATCATACACCCTGATTCAACATACAGCCAGATTCATTTGAAAAGTTTGTAAGCAGGATACAAGAGAAGACAAGAGACGACAAGGCAAGGACGGGCAGTCTTGATTAGCCGCCTCACTGGGCACTTGCAGAAGTCACTGGTGTTGAGTGAAGTGCTATCAACTCTCGGCTCCGCTGCTTAGAAGTGGCTTAGATGAAGAACTGCTTCTGCACAACCTCATCTCAGAGCAGGAAAGTTTCATTTGAAACCATTAGAGCAAACAAGGATTGACGGATGTCTTATTTAAAAGCCAACTTTTTTATTTATTTATTTATTTATTTATTTAATTTTATTTGTCCTCGCCCATCTCCCCTACAACGGGGGACTCTGGGCAGCTTACAATCACTAAAATCAAAATACATAATTAAATTATAAAAGGTTTAAAAGTTATAAAAGTTATAAAAACTAAAAATTTACAAAAATAAGATAGAGATAAAAAGCTAAAAACTCCAAGAGGCCAATAGGGCCACACCAAGCTGCTAAGGGGCCAGCCAACCCCATTTCTGGTATCCTCCCTCCCCGCCCCAGGCCAGATGGCAGAGCCAGGTCTTCAAAACCCTCCAAAAGGCCTGGAGTGAGGGGGCCTGTCTCACCCCTGGGGGCAAGATGTTCCAAAGGGTGGGGGCTACAGCAGAGAAGGCCCACCTTCTGGACCCCGCTAGTCGATTGCTACTTGAAAGGAAATAAAATCTGTTACCACTACTGTTACAGCTTGTGACAGTGGAATGTAGTAGAAAAGCTCCATGGGGGAGTCTAGATCAGTTCTGCCTACAATCAAAAAGACAATTTTAGATAAAGATTGAAACTGGGGCCTTTTCGGTGAAATTTATGTGTTCTGCTCCTGAGCTGCACGTTCACACTGAACCCTCAATGTATTTAGAAGGTAGGTTCTTCAAAAGTCCTTTGGAACTCTGCATTTGTCTCTGCAGGATGGGATGGTCCTCCAGCACTACGTTCTTCACAGCTCCTTCCATAATGCAGTTAGGGAAAGAACATTAGGACAAATCATGAACAGATTTTCTAATACAGAGGCTGGTTGATGCAAGCTCTCCTTATTATCCTCTATGTGTCTATTTCTACTTTCTTGTCCAATAAAAAAAAATAAGAAAAAGATGTATATTGGTTAAACCACCCCCAAGATGTCTAAGTTGTGGTTTTACTTTTGTTGTATTGCTGCATTGATACTTGTATTGTTTGTGATTTTATATGGTGCTGTAGCTGTAGATTTTAACTGTTTTTTTCTTCATATTTCCGTGTTCTGTTGGATCATCTACCTTGCTAGAACCTGTTTACAGTAATAAAGTTTACTCTGATTCTTACTGATCTTAAATGACTCTACTCAAAGGAGTCCCTTCCCATATTTTGCATTATTTATTTATTTATTAAATATGTCCCCGCCCATCTCCCCCCAATGGGGGACTCTGGGCAGCTCACAACTCATTAAAAACAATAAATAAATATACAATTAAAAGCCTATATACACAGATACAAAAGATGAAGGAAAAAGTCCAGGAGGCTGATGGTTCAGAGCAGCAACACCAGGCCTCTAAGGGGCTAGCCAACCCCACACTTGATGACTTCCCTCCCCGCCCCAGGCCAGATGGCAGAGCCAGGTCTTCAGGTCCCTCTGAAAGGCCAGGAGTGAGGGGCCCAATCTAACCTCCAGGGGCAAGATGTTCCAAAGGGCGGGGGCTACAGCAAAGAAGGCCTGCCTTCTGGACCCTGCTAATCGAAGTTCTTTTACTGAGGGGGTCCGAAGCATGCCCTCTCTGTGTGATTGGGTGGGATGGGTTGAAGTCGTGGGGACGAGGTGGTCCCTCAGGTAACCTGGCCCCATGCCATGTAGGGCTTTAAAGGTAATAACCAACACCTTAAATTGGACCCAGAAGCAAACTGGTACCCAGTGCAGCTCGGGGAGCAACGGCGTTATGTGGGTCCTTCTTCGGGCCCCAAAAATAGCTCACGCTGCTGCATTCTGGACCAGCTGAAGCTTCCGGATACTCTTTAAGGGTAGCCCCATGTAGAGTGCATTGCAGTAGTCTATCTGGGAGATAACAAGGGCATGAGTGACTGTTCGAATGGCATCCCAATCCAGGAAGGGGCATAACTGGTGCACAACCCAAAGTTGTGCAAAGGCCCTCCTGGCCATGGCTGCCACCTGCTCTTCGAGCAGGAGCCATGAGTCCAGGAGGACCCCCAGATTATGCACTGAGTCTGTCTGGGGCAGTGCCACCCCATCCAGCACCAAAGATGACAAAGTCCCAGATACAGAGGATCCATTAAACCACAGCCAGGGTTCAGCTGAAGCTTGTTGTTCCCCATCCAGACCCTTACAGCCTCCAGGCACTGCGAGAGGGCAGTCACGGCATCACTTACTTCACCAGGGATAGAGATATATAATTGAGTATCATCAGCATACTGATGATACCTCATCCCATGATGGCAGATGATCTCACCCAGCGGTTTCATGTAGATGTTGAAAAGGAGCAGAGAGAGGACTGAATCCTGTGGCACCCCACAAAGGAGGGGCTGAGGATGGGACCTCTCGCTCCCTATCACCACCGATTGGGATCGGCCCTGAAGAAAAGAGGTGAACCAGCACAATACCGTGCCGCCCACCCCCAATTCCCTGAGTCGTCCCAACAGGATACCGTGGTTGATGGTATCGAAAGCCACTGAGAGATCAAGGAGAGCAAGGATGGTCGCAGTTCCACCATCCCACTTCCACCAGAGATTATCCATAAGTGCGACCAATGCCGTTTCTGTTCCATAACCAGGCCTGAAACCTGATTGAAAAGGGTCCAGATTCATTTCCTCCAGAAGCCTTTGGAGCTGTGATGCCACCACTTTCTCAACCACCTTCCCCAAAAAGGGGAGGTGGGAGACTGGACAGAAATTGTCCAGTACAGAAGGGAGGGTTTCTTGAGGAGGGGGTGCATCAATGCCAATTATTTATGATTAAATAATTCCTCAAATTTATTATAGTACAATAAAATGGCATTAGGAATAGAGTATTCATTGTCTGGATGACTGAACCAAGTAGAGATTGATTATGGGAATGGATTAATATTGGTTTTGATGAATTACCTGATTTTTAAAAATGATGAACTGCTCTTAGGAATAGCACCATTATTCATCTATTTATACTGCTAGTGATTCACTTTGAAAGCAGTAATTGCGGAAAGGGGATTATAAATAAAGGCTTGACTTGACTTTAGCCATTGCATGCAAAAAAGCACCATTTGTCTGTTTCAAATTTACTGTCAGTCATATTAAGAAGTTCAGATGACTACCACCAGGTCAGACTGAAAGATCACATACTCCAGCTCTCTGTTCCAAAGTCAATGGGTCGCCCATATGTAGGAATATAACTGCAACTGGGTATCTTCAGATCACTTTTATTGTATTACATCCACTTTCCACATGCTGTTAGTATAGTGTAGCATGCAGGCATCTTCCCTTCCATTCTTCTTCAATTTAATTAAAGAGAACTTGCTTTCAAAATTTCTTCCAAAAGAGAAGAAAACTTCCATGAACTTCTCGTGGGTAGAGGATGATGTCTTGCACTTATTTATTTATGATATAGTTAAGGGGCATGTGTGAATGTCTGAGAGAGGCCAGTGGGTTGGAATTGTTAAGGTGTTGGAACAGGACTGGGGAGAAGCAGATTCAAATCCATCCTCGAGTGTGAAAGCTCAGTGGGTGACTTGGGCCAGTCACTGTCTCTCAGCACAACCCACCATGCATGGTTGTTGTTGAGGGGAAATACTGGAGGAAAAAGTGCAAAGTATATTGCCTTGAACTCCTGGGAGAAATCTACCAACCAACCAGCAGTCTACTCTTTCCCCAGCTTCCCATGTTCCCATTAAATCCCAAGGCAGGCATCCTGAAGGGAGTTAACCCCTGGGAATAGGAACCATATGGATGGCCAGGGAGGTTTTAGGAGGAAGAAGCAGTGTGTAAGAGAAAAGAACCACGCCAATCGTAGCAACTTGTCCACCTCCAACGATAAGGCACACCAGCAGGGGAAATTTAAAATAAATATTCAAGGACTCTGAGAATTTGACAGCAAAACAGGAGCCTTTTCCACAAAAGAAGAAATCTTGGGAAATTGTAAGATCTATTTCAGCAATGCAGTCTTCACATGGAAATGTCCTCCTTCCACTGTCACTCTTCTAAGATTTGCAAGGACCTCTTGCTACATTCTCTGGCCTTTGCCATTCCCAAAGGACAACCCATGGTCACTTCATTATATACCCATATGTGCTGACTTCACATAACATTGGGTGGTTATTGACATTGGCAGAGTGACATTGTCTCATCTGAGCTTCAGTTATTTCTACCCTAGACTAATTTAATATCATGGTTACTTCCCTTGCCAGCATGGCTCTAAAAATGAATTAGACTTCAGAGGCGATAGGATGAAATTTCTGCATGAGCAGTAAGTATAATTATCATCCAATTTTCAGCCTATATTTATGCTGGCTATATTGTCAAAGTAAACAGGATTTTATGCTGTAGACAGATAGGAAGAAGAGATGACTGCTTTGCCAAAAGCTGTTCCACTGTGGTTTTTAAGAGAATCATCTCTTTTCTGCTTCAGAGATCTGGAAAACTTAAAAGCTTGATTATTCTTCAACAGACCTATGTTGACAGTGATCACAGTTTTCATGAATTGTGATCTGGAAGCCATATCCACATCTTTCTAACTTTATATTTCTTTTAAATCATTTTAATGAGAGAGAGAGAGAGAGAGAGAGAGAGAGAGATTTGAGAAGCTGTCATGCTGAAAAGCAAAGCAAAGCATCAGCGTTTAGTATTATTTTTATTTCCAAGAATGCTCCTGGACCTGAAAAGTAAAATGTGAGCTAGAGAGATTGGAGGAGATAATTCCCTGGCTTGAACTACTTCCTCTACTCCCTATTTTAGTTGTATTTTCTATTTATAATAGGAAAATATAAATACATTACAAACCTATTAGGAAGTCAGATTCTGACTAATTGCTAATGTCCCAACAATAGCAAAGTTTGACAGTGGAACCAATTTCCTTGAGATGTTGTGGTCTCCCATTTGATGGATATGTTCAACCCAAGATTGGGTAGCTATTTGTTAGTGGTACTTTAATTTGAATTCCTGCACTGAACAGGAGGTTGGACTTGATGGCAAAATGGCCTCTTCAAACTCTAGGATTCCATTTATTCAAGTTATTATCCTTTAGCTATTTACCAGAAGGCATAATGTCAAATGAGCATGAAACTGAGCAAACTCAGGGAGGCAGTGAAGAACAGGAAGGCCAGCCGCGATATGATTCATGGGGTCATGAAGAGTCGGACATGACTTAACGACTGAACAACAACAACAAATAATGTCAAAAATCCAAACTGCTTCTTCTGAGAAGAAGAATAAGGAAATATACCACTTTGCTGGAACTGTAACCCTTCACACCATGCTTAGTTGTTTTTGATTAGACTGTGGGATTAAATTATCCCAAAGAGTCTTCCCAGGCCTAAAGTGAGAGATCAGATCCCTGATCTCTGCAGGTATCACTGGTGACTAGATGGGCAGGTTCTCTACATCATGCTGAAATTATCTGTGATTTACGGCTTCATCTCTGTACAGTTCTCTGAAGTGCCCTTCCTAGACATCTGGTGGGATGTAGCTGTCAAAATGTGTCAGGCTGCTGCTAGGGTGATCCATGGTTATGTCTCAAAAGAGGCTCAAGTCATTAGTTTTGACTGCTAGAATAGAACGAGATGTCACCAGATGTCTTTTGTTGCACTCTATTTCTTATCTTTAAGTAGTTGTTAGCATTGCCTCTTCTGTTTAAGAAGATCCTGTGTGAAGATTAGATTCATGTTGGCTGAAGTTGAGAGAGTGTGTGTGTTAGCTTTAAAACATTCAGAGTGAAACCACAGTTTGGAATTGTATGGGAACTGTTCTGAGCAAGCCATGTTTTCACAAATCAGTTTCTTTTATCATTCCTGCATTAGGTTATTTTAACTCTCCAGGTGTGTGTTGGGGGCCTCTCCTGAAAGCTGAGAAAGAACACACACTTTCAAGTATTATAAATTATGTTATTGCTTTACACAGTTGTGAGAGACCATTTGATGCAACAAGTTCTTCTCGCTGGCAGAATTTGTGGCTGATAAAGAACCTCAGCATGGAGCTGATAGGCAAATGGGTCTAAGTGTAGAGAACTGGGAAGTGATCATGGTCAAACTGCAGGAATGATCTTAGAGCAGTCTGCAAATTGGAGCAAATTTCTAGTGACTATCCTGGGTGCTTCTTCTGGACCCAACCTGGAGGGGGGAGGCAATTCAGCAGAGTGGTCATTTCAAGGTTGCTATTTAGGATATATAGAGGTTAAGCTTGTTAGCCATTTGAATCATGTACAGTGTGGCTTCTTATCCTTCAAAAAGTGTGTGGCTCTGCTTCATGGTTGATCAGGCACCACTAATCGTGTGTGTATAGAGTTTTATCATCTGAGCCTAATCTGGTGGTAAAATGGCCATGTGCAATGGGGGAA
The DNA here is from genome assembly GCA_030867105.1 of Liasis olivaceus. Lineage (NCBI taxonomy): Eukaryota > Metazoa > Chordata > Lepidosauria > Squamata > Pythonidae > Liasis > Liasis olivaceus. The sequence goes on from CM061355.1 coordinate 71,075,559, forward strand.
GATAATAAGAAGGCCAGGTACAGAGCTTTCTGGTTCATACTGCAGCTTCCTGACCTGCAATTCCTGACTTGATGGTGGAAGCCCATACAGTTGGCTCCACTGATAACTATATGTGCAGTTTTTGAAGTGGATGGTGCTACTTAACATTTTGCTGATATTACACACTAGGTTGTAGAGACTTACACTCCCATCCCACCATTCGGTCTGTCCTTTCTTGCTCCACCTTCTGCAACCAAGATGAGCTGAAGTCAGTGGTATCCCTAGGATTGAGTGTTTTTGTTGAAACGTCCACACCAGCTTTATGTTGGCACACTGCATGTTCTACTATTGTCATCCATTTGTCCAATGTCATGATGCATGTCCAGAAGGGGCATTGCTTGCAGTGTGATGGTGCAGTGCTGCTTTAATTTACTTCCACCAAGTTGCCTCTGGAAGTCATTGAGTGTGAGGTCATAAATCAGGAGGCACCCTGCCCTTTCACCAAGAGAACTTCTGTAATGACTTCCTGGCTACCAAGTTACAGGCCAAACGGGGAAAAGAGCCTGAATAGATGTACGGAGTCATCCCATTCCAAGCAGCCTAACCATGGTTGTGGCGACCTCATATTGAAACGGTTCTAGTTGAACTATAGAACAGAAGTTACCAGACTCTCATAACTGACTCTGCATTGGTGGTGCCTGCGAGAGTATTCTACATTCTACATGCAAGTCTTCAATGTAAGACTTAAAATGTCTTTTGTGACTGGTTACATCATCATGGTGGTCATTTTAAGAACAGATCAGCTTCAAAAATGACTATAGCTTCCTGTCTAAATTCCAAATGGGTCTATCAGTTATTTGCTTACTGCTATGGGATGGCATGGGAACACCACAGACTGAGTTGCACAGTTTTACTCCATGACACTGCTATTTTGGCACAGACTATGGAAATTTGAAATAGTTCTAGCAATTCACTGCTAAATGTTACCACTGAGCACCAATCATTAATTGCAAATCTAGCTGTTACACTCCTTCAGATAAAACCAGTATTAATTTCAGTAGATCTACTGTGGATCTCTCTCTCACTCTCCATCCTTCCTATAATAAAAGCCAAGTCATAAACTTAAAGTCTTTGGTGTAGGTGTTCTCCACTGAATAATAGTGGAACAGTGCACCTAAATTAAATGGATTAATCCTCAGGAATTGGAGATAGATTGAGTTTCAGAATGAAATGATCAAAAAGTCACAGTCAGCCACATTGGGTCTTTCATGTTCTCTTTTCATAAAGCACACACAATTTTTGAGAATTATGATAGATGGTTCTCATTCAGCAGCTTATATTTTCATTTTTGCACTTGTTTAACAAAATGGTTCCGGTGGGTAGAGTGGGTGGAAGCACACTAAAAATGACAACAGAGCTTCCTAAGGAGCATAATTCATTGCAATGAGAAAGGTTTACTCCTCTGGATGCCATTCGTAGGAGGCTGAGACGGACTTTGAAATGTTTCCCGGTTAAGTACTGCCCACGAGTTCTATAAATAGGAGACCTTTTCCCATCAGTACCTAGCTAGATGTTAAGATTTGGAATCTGAGCTTTTAAAACTTGAGTGCAGGGAATGAAGATACCAATAGTAGCAGGAAGCAAAACTTTCTTGGAAGTAAGCGAATGATCTGTCTCAGATGATGGAGATCTTGGTTCAAGAATGCAGTCTTCTGACAGAAGCTGGTGAATGTCTTCTTTTATAGACTAGTTCCTTCTGGGTTCCTTCCCTACCATTGAAGCAAGCAGTACTAAACATCTTTTTCTAAATACTTGGGCCTGCTCACTCTTGGCTGGAGGCTCTGCCATGAAATGTTAAAGATAAAGATAAAATGTTAAAGACATGAAATGTGGTCCCTAAGTTGTTATCAAGTCTTAACATCTGATGTGACTGTCAATCAGTTGAAGATGATGAATAAGTAAGCATCTGCCTGTTAGCAGATTACTTAACTATTTTTCACCACCCAATGAGTTTCCTTTGAGACTGTTTTGGGTTTATTCTTCTCTGAAACACATCCATACTATATTAACAAAGATGTCCTCAATCTGATATCTTTCTCAGATCGAGGATTCCAGAGTGGACGAGGCTATGATACAGATTGTAAATAGCAAGGGTCATTATTGCAGAATTGGGATCTGTGTATGTGTTTTCCTTCCTTCCTTCCTTCCTTCCTCCTTCCTTCCTTCCTTCCTTCCTTCCTTCCTTCCTTCCTTCCTTCCTTCCTTCCTTCCTTCCTTCCTTCCTTCCTTCCCTCCTTCCTTCCTTCCTTCCTTCCTTCCTTCCTTCCTTCCTTCCTTCCTTCCTTCCTTCCTTCCTTCCTTCCTTCCCTCTATAAAAATAAAATCCAGTAGGAAAATGTTTGGACTTTGAGATTTAGAAGGCAAATATTTGCTTAGTTTGACAATCCTTTAGCATTAGAGCCTTGCAAACTATTAACTGGGCCTAAGATATTATAATTTGATGCAGTCTTCTTCAAACTATGTACCTCCAGAAAGTGGATTTCAGTTTCCACTGAACCCCAATCAGCATGGCCAAGAGACAAACATGATACAAGAGGTAAGACCAGCCACCTGGAGAAACCTGGACCAACCTGGAGAAGTATGAATAACCATATTTCAGAAAGATCAAGTTTAAAAAGTTAATCAGAATAAAATATGTTTCCCATGCTGCTTTCTTTGGATCTTGGCTTTACAAATGAAGCTCCCCTCCCCATAAGAAAAGAAAAAATAAAACTTCCCTCCCCTCCAGCCCAACTCTGAACTTACATCCAGTTGCATTTTTAATTCTATCTTCAGGAATGCAACTGAATCTGAATGTCAGTCAGTAGAAATCCCTTCGCAGCCTCTCTGCTCATTTCGCAGGGATGCAAAAGATGCTCTCAAACTCTTTGAGTGCAAAAGCTGGAGCAGGAAAGAGTAAACCCAAAGCTGGATTAACTGGGTGTTTTCCTTTCTATCACCCTATGTGCAACAGCAGTAAGATTTTACACAGCGCAGTCCACTTCAGCAACGGAACCGTGCCAGTCTCTGTGTCTCCCTACTCCCTAAAAGGCCAGTCTTACTGTGAAACCTTCTTTCCTGATGCAGAAAGAAACCAGCAGGGGGAAAAGGGCTTTAGAGACAAGAGAACTCTTCTTACCTCAACCTTAAATGGCTAACTTCTTCTTAAGATTTCTCAGGAATCCTACCAGAGTCAATTGCATTGCTGTTTCCTTTACCTGCCAACTGAAAATTGTAATTTCCGTTGATCACCAGGCTAGCGAAATACCTGCCTAGCCCTGCCATTTTAATTTCTTTTCAGGTTCCAGTAAAAATGTTACTCCCTGGAACTTGAAAAGGAAAGTTTACTTGGCTGGTTGAAACATTTCTGTATAATACCATCAACCTTGTATTAGAACCCGTCTGCTTCTAGCACTATGGAAGAAAGACAGGCAGCAAATACAACGTGGAGAGAATAAAAACAGATACATACAGACCCAAACAAATCCAAACAAACCACACTGTTTCCCTTTTCGACTCGAGACAACACTGTAATATTTTATTAGCTCATGTTGCGTGATTGCCAATACTTTAGTACAGCTTTGTGTTACTAATTCTAGGCTCCCCCCCCCCCCCACTTTCCAGGAGTTAGTGGACATACAGCTTTTCAAGGGCAGTTGTTAATTAAGGCTCTTCAAAGGTTATAGACTCCAGGACTAGAATAGGGATACTGTAAGCTAAGCACAGTTAAGCAGGCTGGATGGGAGACCAAGTGGAAATCTAGGGTTGTAGCCTAGGGCTGAGAACTCCAGGACACAAACAAGAAAAAAAATCAGGGGAAGCTAACCGCAAACTATTTTTGTATTGTTACTAAGAAAAAATACAGGAGTTGAGGTGGATTTGAGGAAGGTTATTTTTATTTTTATTTATTTATTTAAGCAATTTATAGGGCCACCTAATTCACTCACTGTGATTCTGGGCAGCTTACAGAAATAAAATCCCAAATAAAAAAACCCACTACTAACCCCCTGGAGACAACAACACATTTACACTAGCCATTTGATGGGCTCCATGTTGACCTGGGATCCCCAGGTCTGCTGGCAAAATCATGTCTTCAGGGCCTTGTGGAGGACTATCAAGGTGGGGGCCAGTCTTATTTCTGTGGGGATGATGTTTCCCAGGGAGGGAGAAACCACGGAGAAGGCCTTTCTTCTCGGTCCCATTAGATGAATCTCCTCAATGGGAGGAACCCGTAGCATACCCTGCCTCCTGATCTGGTGAGTTGGGCAGATGAAACTGGGAAAAGGTTGTCCTTCAAATAACCTGGCCCCAAGCCATGTACTTACTTACCTCTGAGCAGCAGAGAAACATTTGCTTTATTAACATCCCATCACTTCAATCCTGCCTCTGCATATTTTCACTCTAATTAAAAAGTCTTTTTGATAGGACGAATGTCCTCTTTCTTTGTCCACCTTCTGTTTTGTTCATCTGTCCACAAATGTAGAAGAACCATGGGAGAATAGTAGAAGGTCATCTGCCTTCCTGACCTCCCCTATTCACTTTTTTTTTTTTAATATCTGCAGACTAATATTTTTCTTTGCAAAAGGGACACATTTTCCTGGGTATATCAAAGAGGAACACCCTTCTGATTCCTAACTTCTTCTGTTGCAAACCATGAGTTTGCTTGTGTTCATCATAAGGAGGTTTACCAGTTTTCTGGATTAAGCAGGGCTATGCTCATTTCAAAAGCAACTTAGGGGAAAGTGTTTGAAAAGAGAAATAGGATGGCCTAGGACAGGTATGGACAGTATTTGGGAGGCTGAGGGCCACCATGTTATGTTTTTGGAGAGAAATGTGGGGGCCACCATGGGCAGAGTGATAATGCAAAGGGTGAGGCCCAGGTTTTCTTTTCCTTTTTCCTGATTGGGAAGAGTGAAGGATTTTCTTGTTTTTAAAATACTATTTTAGGCCTTGCACTGCCATTTTCAATGCAACACACCTAAAAAATGGGCAGGGCTTCAATTGCACCATTACAGGGCCATCTTGGCTGTTTTGATTCCACCTTGTACACATCCCTGTCCCCAGCTCAGAACAAGGAGAAACACATCAATGAGTTTTCATCAGAGGTAACTCTGGGGTCTGCAAAAACTAATTTGTGGATCACATCCAGCCCTACCCTATCTATCTATCTATCTATCTATCTATCTATCTATCTATCTATCTATCTAACAAAACAAACAAAACACCATGTAAAATAGTATCAGAGTTACAAGAAAAAAAAATCTCAAATCCTTCAAAGATTTCTTTTAAAGTTCTTGTCTGTCAAAATGTAAACCCTTACCTATATGGCCTTTCTAAAATTTCCCTCCCCAAAGGACAACAGTCAAGATGTCACAGTCACTTCTCCAGAATCAAGAGTTAGGAAAGTTTGGATAGGAGAATTTCCTCTAAAATCTTGTTAGGCTTTAAACAGTGACCAAGAAAATTCCCTGAATCTCAGTGTATAACTTAAAAATACCAATGTCTGTCTTCCTATGAGCATCTCTAAAAAATAAACCTGCTACTAACTTTGATAAAATCCTCTCAACTCTGAATTACAATCAGTCTATTTTTCTTTAATATCTATGGCACAAAAGTGGCCCCTTTTTATTGCACTTCTGGGTAGTTTTGTATCTCCTGATTTAAATGAGTTAAAAGCAATGTTAGATAAGTAGAACCTGTGAGTTCAGGATTCAGGTATTTTCTGCTGTCCCTATGGCAATGAGTAGATTAAGTATTGCAACTAAAGGCGATTTCATGAAGGTCACAACTTGTAGCTGGCGTCTTAGCTCTGGAAACCAGGTTGCAAAACCTCCAATTATGCCTCAGTTGGCCTCTGTTACAGGGCCTGTCTTGAGGCAAATGAAAACCCACATACTGCACCCAAACAACTGTGTGCCTGGAACCTGTTTGCTTAACTTTGAGAAAAGTATTTAAGTCACTTACAACCAATTGATAAATATAGCACAATGAGTACATGAGGCTCAAAGGCAAACAAAGTCCAGTTGAATGAGAGTGCTAAAACTCAGAGTCACAGAGCATGGTGGCAAATATTTGCCTAAAATGTCCAGTTTGATTTGCCAGCTGATACAGAAATGCCTGTGTTGTTGAAAACTGTTGGTCTGATGGCAGTTTCTTGCTAAGTTGTGTTTCATGCCCACTAGATGGCATTGCCTGTATCTAACACAAAGCAGTAATATACTTGAGTCTTGAAAGGTTTGGGGAAGGCATAACACATGGAAAGACACTAGAATCAGTTGCACTAACTGTCTGCAAATGTTTAAGCTACTTTCTCCTCAGTATATATCCATGTTGGGTGAAACCACTGCATCTCACAGGGTTAAGGAATTACATCACATCACATATCTCTCATACTCCAGAATTTACAGAATAGAGAAGAAAGAAGAAGGGAAGCAAGCAAGCAAGCAAGCTATACAGGACTGAATTATTAATTTGAAATAGAAAAGTAGAAGAAAAGAAACATGTTACTTCTTAAACTCTGACCATATTATTTGTAGGCAAAGTTACCACATTCCTAATGACTTTGTGAGCATATCCATGTAGCTTTCTACATGGAAGTGATTTACCATCACTTCTTCTCATATGTTTTTCAACTTCCTTCCTCATCTAGATTATAGCTCTGAGATTCTGTTGAGGTTTGTTTCTGCTTAGTATCCAGGCCCATATAAGGTCAGCCAGATGGTAAGACCTTCAAATCTATTAGATAACAAATTCCAGAATTCCTAGGCAGGATACTGAGAATTCTGGAAGTTATAGTTTAATACATGAAGATGGACCAGATTCAGCAAACCTAACTTATAGTTTGTCCTGGTCTCTCATACTCCAGAATTTACAGAATAAAGAAGGAAGAAGGAAGAACTTCTTTTCTCACAACACTTTTAATTCTATAGACCTGCTAACAGAATTAAAATGGCCTCCCACCAGCAAGAAGGTACTTTTGAAAGATATGAACACAGTAGTCAAACTTTGCAACAAACCTAGATGCCAAGTAGGTCCCATATTGTGCAGTATTAATATAGGACATAATGTCAGCTATGACATCAGTGGTCTTGTTCACAGAAAATAATCTCAAAAAAAAAATTAAAGTTCAGAAACAGTACTAAAGAAAACTTGGAATAAATTGATAGCGAGAGAGAAAAACAGAAACTTTCTTTGCAGGGAAACAAAACTTTTAGAAAGACATTTTTAGATGACAAAAATTATCTCTCATTGTGGAAAGGTGGACAGGCTGTGGCATTCTACATGTTGCTAAAGTACAATTCTGGACATTCGTCATCACTGACTATGTTTCCTACAACTGCTAAGAACTGAAAATTAGCAACTTCTAGAATGCCATAGCTTGCCTATCTCTGATATTGTGAGGAATTGTTTATCAATCTGGAAACTTGCATATCTGTGGAGAAAGTTTACAATGGAGGATTAAAGCACATCACCACATTCCATCTATCATAACTGAAGATATTCTCCTAGTTATACCATAAGACATTGGACTACTAATAGGAATGATGAAGTAATAATTCATAAAACCATCTGTTATGTGAAGAACAGGAACAGGAATTTCTTATTTCGGTCACTTATAGTATAACTGAGGAACCACTCATGAAGTTGATTTAGAAAAGGAAAAATATAGTATTTTGTGGTTTCACAGAATGTTTATAAGTTTTTAAAGTTTGTCACTGCAAACATGGCAATGGCCATTGGCTTATATGCTTGGAAATAGAGATCAGATGTATTCACGGAAGAGAAATTTATCAATTATAGTACTATTAACCAAGATGGCAGCATGCCTGAACAAAACCAGATGCTGGGCACAAACAGCTGGCAAGGACTCTCACAATCTCCCCACCCAGATAGTCTGGGGAAAACTATGTATATTGGCCTTCTGGAAAGTTTAATGCATATCATGAGCAAGACCATTGAAAAGAAACATACATATAAAAAAGGAATTGAAAGTTTCACCTGCGCCCAGTCAGAAACTGAATTTTGTGTTTCGTTCATTGAAAACAAAACAAATGTAGACCACAGCCACACAAAGATTGCTTTTCATGGCTAGGTGGGCTATTGATAAGATCTTAGTGGAGGCCTTGTGTTCTCAGCACTCGCATTCATCAACAGGCGTTATGCTGCTTTGAAAAGAAGCCTCATGGCAAGTGTTCAGTCAACCTTCCATTTCAAGGGACTGTGTGGTCCACTTAGTTCCATTAAAGGAAATCACAGCTTAACCAAGCAGCAACATGCTTCAGCAACTTGCATGCCCAGAACAATGGCACCGCCACGCATGATATCATTGTTAGCAGGCACTAATAAGTATGTATAACATTTTCAACAAACTCGAGTGGCAATTTCCTTGCATGTTTTTTTCAATACAAAAAGAAAAATTAAAAAAAAATCCTACTGAAACAGTGGGTTAGAAATGGAAATCCAATGGAAACTTCTTAACATCATGATCCCAGGATAGTTTTTATTCTAGCCTTTGGTGGTGTGGAATTACTCACGATTTATAGTGAGAGAACAATCCTAACCTGCCACTACAAATGATAGCTATGAAACATTTGTTGCAGGCAGATATCAATCAATCAGTTAATCAATTGATTTAGTTATATACGGTTTCCTGTGCCAAAGTATCCCAAAGCAGTTTACAATGAAAGTAGCAATAACATATATAAAATATGTTGATACAATATGAAGCAATGTTCAGTTGTTTTGTATCTAATATAAAGCAACATTCAGTAAGACCTATTCATTAAAAATTGGGGTGGGGGGAGGGAACCATTTTTCCAACATTCATACTGGCAGCACCTGAGTAAAGAGGAGAGTTTTCAGCAGGCATCTAAAGAAGGTTATGGTAGGTACTTGTGATGGAATGGAATTATGAAGGCCAGGCTCAGGGAGATAAACATTTTCTTAGCTCGCCAGAACTGCGTGGGAGGAACAAGAGGATGAGACTGGCACCTCCCTGAGGAATTCACACTGTTGTGGCTGGAGGACTTTGGGAACTGAGGTTTTAGTCTGGGAAGATTCTTGCTAGAGGTTGTTGCTAATAAACATAGCTGGACTGAATTTACATGGTCTCTTGGAGTTCCTTGGGCTAGGCCTGACAATACTTCCCAATTTTCAAGGAGGACGGCATTCCAGAGCCGAGTTATTATCATAGAGAAGGTCCAGCCATGATCACCATCAGGAAGTATTCAAATGGTTCCAGTACATGTAGGAAGACCTCCCCTGAAGATCTCTGTGACCAACCAGATCTAGAATAATGAAGGCTAACTGAGATTTACATTGCCATGCAGTATAGGCAACTATAGATGCAAATATATTTTCATCATCCAGTCAGTTCTCACTGGTGACCACGGTGATTTTATTTCCACAGAGGGCCCATCTGAACATGTGGCATTGGGCCTTAGATTAGGGACAACAGGTACTGTCAGTCAATGAAACCAGAGCTTTGGTGGATGAAACTCCAGTCTCCAAAAGGCAAAGGAAGGCACTGCTATATAATTTTACTCCTGATGCAAGATGGTCATTTTCAGCTTATTCTGTTTTTTTCTTAACAAAGAATTATCACCTGAAAAAGAATTGGGAACAAGGCATGAAAATTGAAATGACACTGTAGGTGCTTTGTTTGTTTTGTGGTGGGTTTTCCATCTGCTTTTCTCTTTTGGGTTTGAGTTCCTTGTCACAGGAACATGTAGTCTTCCCTTTGTCTCTCTCTCTAGAGATGCTATGCTGAGATATTCTATTCCCCTTCTCCTTCTCCTTCCCCTTCTTCTCCCTATGCTGAGATATGCTATTCCTCTTCTTTCTCTCTGTCTCTCTCTCTGCTGAGATATTCCTATCATTAACTAAGTGGGTTGAAAGCACCCATGGATGCTAAGCTATGGTCAGGCTAAAGGCCCCATTTGATCTTTGAATGGTATGCAGGGACCGTCTTGATCTAAGTTAAATTACATTACAATTTAATTTAATTCAAATTGAATTAATTCCATGGAGTTGAGTGTTCATATCCATCCCTTTTTGACACTTTAAAATATGGTAAAATCTTTTAATTGGGGTAGGGAGGAGGCTGGGGAATGTATCTAATGTTTTTGGGAATTGCACCACACAGATATAGCTATATGAAAAATATCTTAATAAATTATGAACGGGGGGGGGGGGGGGCAAAAGAAAGGGAAGAAAAGAAAAGCTGTATGTATCACTTTCATACAAAATGTATTAACTGCGCTTTAAAACCATTTCTAGGAAACTATTAGTAATTTAACAAAACTTCATAAAATAATGGATTCTAAAAACAAAGTCACTCTTTGCATAATATCGTGACTGGCGTTTCATCTATTCCGGGCTATTTTCATTCAGATAACATAAATATTTTGAGTGTCTCCCCTGAGCCAAATTTTAGAGTGGCCTTTTCATTAAACACTTCCAGGTTCAGGTTATTCCAACCTGTCTTGTATATTTACTTTTGTTTGCTGAACTCCAAGACTTAGCTTATATAAATGATTATATAAAAATATTCATTTCTAAGTTAGCTGTCTGGAAATATCTCAGAGGCTTCTCAACCAAATCACTTTACTTGCAGAAACAAGGACAATGGCCTCTGAGTTCTTGGGATACTTGCACCAGACCATAATGCAATGCTTGGACTTTAGCATTAAACTGTTGGATCTGCACGTTGATGTTCTCTCTAAAAGCAGAGAGAGTGGGGCCCGGTCACAAATCCAGTGAGAATGTGTTGAGAGAAGTAAAAGTTGAGGTCCTTTCCCAAGTTCTCCACAAATGGATTCAGAAGATCCTCTCTTCCAGATTTTAATGTGTATAATAGTCAAATTCATCCTGAGAAGGCAATCCTGCAGGTAAACAGGACCCAAGTCATTTAGGGCTTTAACAGTTAAAAACAAGTACTCTAAATTGTCTCTGGAAAACAATTGGTAAGTAGCACAGGTTTTTTTCAATGGGTGTTATGTGACCATAGCACCCTTCTGCCACATTTGTACCAATTGAAGTTTATGGAAGCTTATCAAGGCTAGTTCAAGGTAGAGTACACTGTGGTACTCTAATGATGATAAAACCAATTAATGGACTAGTCTTCCTATACTTGACCAGCCAGGTGGATCAGCATTCATGTCTTTCTTACCGATTGTGATGGTTGAAAGCACCCTTTCTCAACTGGAAATATGATGGATCTTTCTGAGACCTTGGGGGGAAAACGTGGGGTAAGGTAGAATGAGGTGTAACCTGAAAGTGTCCAAGCAATGGGCATTTTTCCTTCTTGGTCCCCTCTCCCAAATTTGCTAAGTAGTGGGTAGATAATGGGTGACAAAAAATGAAGTATGTAATGTAGTATTTGTAGTATTGTAATGAAGTATTTTGGGCATATTATTGATGAGAACTCTGAAAAGTTTAGTGTTGTTACATGTTAATTCCACCGGATTCATTTATCAGGAGGAATAAGAAGGCTAATAGTTCCTATTAGCAAATGCTGGTTTTCTTTTCCTCCTTGATAGGTTTGAGAGGAATAGGGAGAAAAACTGGCAGACCATAAGGCCGTGTCACTACAGGTTTGAGGATTTGGCTCATATTAGTTGTGGAAATGACCTGTCCCCACCTAGGAGATTGCTGCAATAAGCAAGTCATTCCTGTCTTTGGGCTCATCCACACAGCCTGCTTACTGTGGCTTGAAGGTAACTGCCTCCAATTTGCTGACGATATGTCCTTATAACAGAGCCTCCGTTTTGTGGAAAATCCACAGTTGAAGCAGGCTGAAGCTGGCCCAAGGTGTTCCAACATGAAAATAGTGTTTTTCTAGCTGCTATAGCAGAAGATCTCCCATGAGATTATATATGTACTTTGTGAGCCGCCCAGAGTTCCCCATTGGGGGGAGATGGGCGGACAATAATTGAATGTATAAATAAATAAATAAATAAATGAGACATTATGGGTCATAAGGAGGTGTCTTCAGAGGGCCATAAATCTGTTCGGCTCCAGTTGGCTTCTGCAGTACTGCCTCCACCTGTCTGGCCGCTGTACCTCTATGGCCAGTTTTGTGCAGCCTATTGTGACTCCTCCCCTTCTTTGTATGTGTGTGCATGTGTGTGTGTGTGAGGTTTCAACATGGGAACCTGACCTTGTAGAAGACTGTTTTCAGATCAATATTCTCAATGGTACCCAAAATAAAAGGCTCCACAGGACTTGCACGGATTCCTAGTATGCAAAAAATGTTCCTCGGAGACTTGTTACTTACCAGTTTTTGCAAATGTGCAGTCTGTTACTATTTCTTCCATGAGAAAACAGCCTTCTGCAGCCCTTGATTCCAGAACTGAAATTCTATTCATTGGATTCATAAAGACAGGACTTTGGGGTGGGGTCAGAATAGCCCTTTGAATTTTCACTCATTCATTAGCTGCCTCCCATGAAAACTATGTCTCCCACTGAGTCTTTGAAATATTTCAAATGCTGGATCTTACTTGGGTACAGCTTGGACACATTATGTCCCTCCCATAAGGCTACAATCTTATAGAGCATCTCGCTGGGGTGGAAGCTCATTGAATTCAATGTGGGGTTGAGTTACCTCTTGAGTTAAAAGGTGTAAGATCTCCTAATCAAGGTGGCTATGGCTACACTCCAAAACTGGTTGTAATGTTTCACAGCAGAGCCTTCTGATTCGAGGTTGAATGTTGGAGGAGGGTCTCCTCACATAGAACTGCTTTTGCCCAACCCATCCCAGTCATGCCTTTCTTCCTTACATACTACCCAAGGGTTGCTGAGATACAGAAAAAGGTAGGCTGTAAAGGGCAGCAGTTTTTCTATCAGCAGAATTTCCTCCCATCTCAAGGATGAGAGGAAAGCACATTTTTGTCAATGTCAGGCCCTTTGAAACTAGCAAATTCAGGAAAGAAGGGCCGCTTGGATTTCTGGAATGATCTTTATTGCTAGTAGGGTAATGTAATTGAATTTTGAAAGCCTGCCAAAGTAATTTGCCAGATCAAATTATACCTAGAGTAAATTAAGGTAGTGTAACTCTGAGTCTCTTTCTTAGGTTTGCCCTGTCCCCTGGATTAAGGAATCTTTTCTGTAATGGTCCTGCTCCCTCCTCTATCTTCCTAGGGTCTGTTAGACATTCCACCACAGCCAACGAGAGAATGAGCCATTTGTTAATACTTCCTGGTGGATCAGTAAGGGTGGAATTCTGTTTCATGCATCCTGATCCTTCTCTTCTTACTTCACATCTCTTCCTTTCCCAATTTCAGCTTCATTTCAGGGCCTTAAATCTAGGGCAGTAGCCTAGGATTGAGGCATGTAGGGGTCTCCACCTTTGCTGAATTAAAATTCCCACACAATTTCTCAGAATTGGCTATGCTAGCTAGATATTCTGGGAAGGGATACAACAGCATCTGAAGGAGCATATGTTTCCCAGCTACAGCTTTATCCTTACATTCTTAAGGACTAGAAAAACCTATGCAGGTGAAACCCTGAAGTTGGTTCAGCAGTTACATTTATGGTCCATGTTGAAAGCTTGGGAATAACATCAAAGCTGTTCTGGTGAAAAGAGACAAAAAGTCTTCATTCTATCCTATTGCCTTCCATCAGAAGGATGCATATCGTGGTCTTCAACACTGTGATAGGAATAAAGGAGAACATGCTTCACATTTTGGTTAGGGTCACACATAATGCCAAGACATAACATGATTTCTTTGGTTTTGGCATACTATGTTGTATAAAGCTCACTGTTGTGGTTTGTATAAATGGTTTAATGGATTAATGCATTATATGAATCTCCAGGTAACTGTAGCTTGTTCTATAAACCACAATTAAGCAAACCACTTTAGTATCATGAATAAACCAAATCAATTAGTTGTTCTCAAAATATGTTCAGCAAGTAGCAATTTCGTGATGATAGGTCAACTCAAGTTGCCTTCATTATTTTAAGAAACAAAAGGATTCTGGGGGAAGTTACCTTCATTGCATGACAGAAATCTATGTTAACATGTTGCCATCAGCAGTACTTTCCTCCATTTCAGAGAACATCTGCTAACATGCATAAAGCTTGTTTCTTACTTGCAATTCACTGAAAGAGCCAACTTTTGAAGCATCAAAAATGAAAAATTCGGCTTCCTTAGCAATAACAAAGGACTACCCTAAACAATCAGTGCAGCTGCATTACAAGCCGCATTGCCTTCCTACTAGCACCCTTAAAATCATAGAATCTTGTTCCTGCTTCTTACTATAACCAATTATTTGTATAGATGGGGGCTGGCTGAAGGCTCCTTATTGCTAAAGAAATGGAGAAACCAGTTGGATTACATAAAAACACCACTTAAATCATAGCCGATCAGATATGCTTTGCAATTAATAAAAATAAGATTTCATGAAGTAAATCTTCCTAAATATTTTATTTTCCAATTCATTACACTCAGTTTTGGATAGCAGCCTTCTCCACTGAAAGTTTCCATAAATACACTGCTAATAAGTGAAAGGAATTCATATTCTGTAGATGTGGGAAACCAAAGTAAAGCCTCTTCCATTTTTACTTTATAATAATTTTAATTAGAGTTTTCAAATGCAAAGATAAAAAACTAATGCAAACTAAGGAAGTTATAAAGTGTAAAAGAAGAAGAAAGAGAAGTGCAAAGAGCTATAGAAAGAGAGAGAGAGAGAGAGAAAGAGAGAGAGAGAGAGAGAAAGAAAGAAAGAAAGAAAGAAAGAAAGAACGAAAGAAAGAAAGAAAGAAAGAGCTTTTAAATATCTTTTATATACAGCCTCTTCCACTTTCTGAGACGAATGGGAAATTCATAGTAGAAAGTCACTGACTGAGGACATATTTTCCCAAAGGCCATGAAGTGAGTAGAGAAAAAAAGATTTGGTTGCATTTAATCCTTCTTCTTAAATTTTGCTCATTTTCTGTTTGAAGAACTTCCTTTTCTGGATATCAAAACCAGAAAACGACACGTCTAACATACCTCAAGTATAGTTCACTGCCAATAAAACCTGATATGTTTTACTGCCATTCAAATTTCCACCTTGTAAAGCTGGAAAATGGGTCTTTCTTGCTCTAATAATACACAATGTAAGGCTCCAAGTACATTTTATAACATTAAAGCTTTGTGCCGAATAGTGATGGATTAACCATTCCTTCTTTGCCCATAAATTGGGGAGCAGAAGGAATGCCATTATAATAACACTCAGCAAAAAATGCTCTTTTCTATGATGGTCTTGATTAGAATTGGATCGTGTGTGTTTCATCATTCAGTTAAAAAAGGAAAATGATGCAGAAATTGTTCTAGAAGTCTTCAAATGTGAGATGGAAAGTTTGGTTCATGACCCTAATGTGAATACAGATAATGTCTTTTTAGACATTAGCTTTAGTTCATCTGACTTTGGTTCATCTGACTCCATACTGGCCACCAGATGAGCACTCAATCTTCAAGGGAATGAGTTGTACACAGGAAACTGCCAGTGAAATAGAAGCCTAAAAGTGGAGCCCAACCAGATATCAAAGTTCTCCCCAAATCATGAATCAAGCACTCTAACCATGGCGCTACATTGAATCAGTTACTTGGCAATTCTTGGTGTCCTGAAATCCAGTAGTAGTATTAGGGACCACTTCAACCACCATTAGGCTTGAAAAGTGGTATTAAAATCTCGTTAAACAAATCAAGCTCAAAATTACATCGGCCATATTAAAAGTTGACTGCTTTATACAGTCCTTAATTGGCACAGGAGGTACATATTAGAAGGTCCACCTTCTATTTCACGAACCTGCTCATCAGTGGTGAACATCTTCAGATGTTCTCCTCCAAGTTCCACTAATGAGGATAATGCAGCTGCTTGGAAAGGAAGATGGGGTCTTTTTTGGTTAAAGTCTCCTCACTGTTGAAGTCATTCCCAAAGAGGTTAGCTGGCTGGTTCTTTACTGTCTCCTATGTGCAGTTCAAACATTTTGTTTTTGTCCTGCCAGCCATTACATGTGTTTTCATTTTATTTTTCTGCTTTGTATTGGCTTTGAATACTTTTTTCTAAGGAACATTTTACAAGGAAATCAGTGCTTAGAGATACAGAAGTATCCTATTTCATCCATCAACAAAAATAAAAGTAATTTTCATGGGAAGGGATTCCTACAGAATGCTGGGATTTTCTCCATAGTTACAACACAAAACTGGGTAGGATTGGAATGCTTGTTTTGTCACATTTTATATATTTCTTTTTGAAAAACCAAACAATGTTAACATGTATGCCTTCATCCCATATTATTTCTATATAAATGGATATTAATCTATATTAATTGAAACTCATGAGGCAGGTCTAAAGCATCTGGTGCACTGCTTCAAAGTCACACCACAAGTTATCACCTCTTAATTGGAAAATTTATATGTTACATATCTTTCAGAAAGCAATGCCAATCACACACTTGCAGTCCAAATATTAAAGCAGAATGACATCCGAGAATTTGAAACAACTCTGAAAGTTATTTTTGTAGGGTACCACAAAAGTGCATGTATGTGGGTATAAAAATTCAAATAAGAATAGTATTTGTGATAGGAAGGGGAAAGAAGACTGGTGAGTTACAGTATCATTGATACACAGCTTATTCAGTACATAGTGTTGTTTTTTCTCTCTCAAAGATGGAGAAAAATGCACTTACTTGGCATTAAAATGAAATGGTCTAATTTCACATTTTTGAAGCAGTAAAACTAACTGAAGTTCAGTTAATTTTTAAAACTTGCACTTCTCTGAATTTTAAAATATAATTTTTGAATTTAAAAAGGGGAAATTTATATAGAAAATCATATATTTAATAAAACAAAAACAAAAACATACAAATATATCTTGAAGACAGTGGTGGTGATAGATGTAGCAGTGCCAAGTGACAGCAACATCAGGAAGAAGGAGGATGAGAAGCTGGAGAAATACCAGGCCTGAAGGAGGAACTAGAGAGGATGTAGAAAGTCAAGGCCAAAGTGGTCCCAGTGGTGGTAGGAGCACTCGGGGCTGTGACTCCTAAGCTGAGAGAATGGCTCCAATAGATCCCAGGAGCAACCTCAGAGCTCTCTGTCCAGAAGAGTGCAGTGCTAGGAGTAGCTCAGATACTACACAGAACCCTCAAACTCCCAGGCCTCTGGTAGAAGACCCGAGATTGAGGAAGACATAGACCACCCATAGGGGTGAGAGGGGAATTTTTTTTATATATGGAGAGAGAGAGAGAGAGTATGAGAGAGAGGAATATTCATGAAATGCAAACTTTTTTAAAAAATCAAAACTAATATGGGAAAGGGGGAAATGTAACTTGAAACTGACACATTCACTAAGGTGAAAAATTGAGAGAAACTGAAACAGTCAATTTCACCAATGCAGAGCTTGAACTTACCGTTGTTTACTTAGCTATAACATCTCCTGCATTCAAAGCCACACCAGAAGCTCCTCTTAACTGAAAAATGAATATTTTACACATTTCCCCCCCCCCCCCCCCCAGAAAGCAACAGTGTTGGCAGAATTGTAATTCAAAAATTAAAGCAATGCCATCCAAGAATCTGAAATGAGAGGGATATTTCTATGTGCTGTGTATGTGTGTGTGTGTGTAAAGATCCAAATGAGAATAATATTGATGAACTAGAGGAGAAAGAAATCCATTAAGTTTCAGTATTGTTCATAAATACCATGTAAAAAAGTGAAAGAATTGCAAATTTACCACTTCTCTATGTAGGAGGTGCTGTATACCTCTGTGAGTTTTAAATCAATTTATTTGTCATGGGTTTATACAAAAATCTTGGAAATTATAGTTTGGTGAGGGAGCCAGGGATTCTCTATCCATGAATCACTGTCTCTACCAAACCATAGTTCCTAGAGTTCTCTAAGTGGGAATGGAATAGGTGTTAAGCCAGTTTGCAATGCAGATACAGTCTCATTTCATACGCAGCCAACAAGCCGTGTGTGTGTAGATATATGGAAAATCAGACTGATCAGGCAAGACTGGTTAGGCATGAAAGCTACGTCCAAACATTTTCAAAGCCTATGAAAACAAGCCAGGTTGCAGTGCTGCGTGTCTTTTCTCAAGAAAAATCTTTGAACCAGAGGCTACCATGAATGTAAGCAATGAGGGGAAGAGGGATTTTTTTTTTTAAATGGCTTCTGTTTGCATTCCATTCATGGAAACCTGGGTTGAATGAAAGAGCCTCCCTGGTTCTTTGTACCAAAATCACTGCTTTTATCCCAACCAAGGGCTAAACTCTCCCGCTGAAATCAAGTAGGGCTTAAAAGTACAGAACTCTGCGTATCAATCTTCAAATTTTGCACATGTACACACACATAGAAAGAGGGAGAGAGAGGGTTCATGCTCCATGTTCTACCTCTTCCTCTAACAAACAAGGTAGGATGGCTTTCTCTCCTACCTTCATAAGCAGTAGTTAACCACTCATTAGGGCAGAGTGTACAGTGAAAAATCAAGGAAGATGGTTATCAAAAACCATGAGAGCTGGGGCAGTCATCCCACCTAGTACCATCAGAGGATGACATAGGGTTTTAGAAGATATGCACACACAATGTGCTGCGGACCACTGAAGGTACATCATCCATCATCCATCAGCAATCTCACAGCTACACATTGTGCAACCTGACCATCTCCATTTGCACCTGGTAGGGCAGTGGTAGTTGCTCCTGGTCATAATTTTTCTTTCTGTGGTGCCCAGGTTGTGGTTAAAAGTTGCTGCCCTTTTTTTAAAAAAAGTTTCAGACAAGAAACAAAGACTTGGTTTATTTCAGTAACTTTTCTGGGGTGGGTTCAAGTTTCATCATGCTACATGTGTGTGTTTGAGAGCATTTGCTAATTTTTTAAAACCTATTCTTTGGTTTATTGCATAAAGTTGATTTCAGTAATTTGGACTGTTTTTATCTCATCTTCTGTGTCGAAGAATTTGAAACCATGTTAACTTTATTTTATAGAAGGAAACAGAAAATATATTTAAAAATAACTTACATAATCTTCAGACTAGACTGGAAAGGAATGCCTAGTGAAGATCATCAGATATATTTCTTGATTGAGAGGGGATTTAAATTTGTGCCTCCCCATTTCTAGTAATGTGATACACTAGCCCTGTACAACAAACTAGTTCTCAAGAAGACATTCTGTCTATCTTACTTACACCCCAAGACTTTTAATTGGGACATTTTCCAGATTGAATATCCTTATTTGCCAAAGTTACTACAATGCTTATTTTGTCTATTCTTCTGTTACTTTTGAAAAGACTTCTCCCTAAGCAAAGAATCTTATTTAAAATTTTCTAATTCCATTGGCTTAACTTGCTATATTGCTTTAAAGTTCCTTTAAATCAAATCAAATCAAATCAAATCATGTCATCTAATTTCATTTTACCTTACACATCTTTTGCTCAAAAGCTTTTTGGCATAACTGTTAGAGCTCTTTAGGATAAAATGCTGCTTAAATTTTGTTTGATAAATACAGGTTTAGAAATTAAATGTTATTCCTTTTTATTACTTTATCCTTATTCTTTACCTATTTATAAACTGTTTGATTTTTATATTATATTTTAAAATTATATAAAATTATAAAATTATTTATTTAAAAAATTATTTTAAAAAATTCAGAAGGGCAACTGGGGTGATAGGGGAAATAAGCTATATGCATCAATAATAGTTATCATTCCCTATTTAATGTTCCCAATTTATAAACTAACATTCTCAGTGCTACAGGACAGCTCTAAACACAGAAATATATACAAAGTCTTCTTGAGCTTATATCCAGTGTTGCAATTTAAATAATTAAGAAGCCTTGGATCACTCAAGCCAAACCATGAGTTGTGTTGCAAAGAGAGCAAATGGGACTCCTTGGCTCCAGTAACATAGACAATGAGTGCCTGGATAACTCTGTTGCTCACAGAGATTAAAAAAACACATTTTTCACCAGAGACATTTCCCTCTGTTTATAACTTTTGGGAAGTCCTAAGGAAATCTCATGAAATGTAGATTATTGCCTAGCAAAAAGATCAAACTGAGTATGCTAAAAAGCAGCTTGGCCCTGTAACTGTGTCCCAGCACCAAAACAGATGTGACACAGAAGATCTGTGAATGGATCTGCGTCCTCTTCCTCCTCTTTCAAGGAGCTAATATCTCTGATTTTGATTTTGAGTAGAGGTGCAGAAGAGATCCAAACTGAACCACAGTTTTGTTTTATCAACCTGATTTTTCAGTTCAGGATCATCTTTTTCCATAGATTAACAACTGGACTAACTTCAAGTCCTCCTTCTGTTCCCACCTGAAATGGGAAATGGATGGGCCCTAGAGACAGAATCTGGGGACACGACATTGTGAGTATGGAAAGAACTGCTAAGGTAGGGAGAGGATCACCTGGATTTATCAGTGCTCACTTTTTAGTGGACAGTGAAGACATTGTTATTTCAGAAATCCATGGAAAGACATATTAGCTCACCTCATTATTCGTGCTACTTTTTCCTGTACGTTTTATAAAACAATAAAAATAAAATTGTAGAGGAGGTGAATAGTGTCCTCATAACACCAAAACGTCTGTCATAATACCACATCTTGGACATAGCCAATGAAATGGAATGATATGAGATTCAGGATACAGACACTTCACCCACCACATAATCAGTCTATGGAATTTGCTGCCACAGGATGGCTACTATGGATAACTTTAAAAGGGGGATTAAGCAGATCTGACAATGCTGCTTCCAAGCTGCTTAGATAACTCAAAGTGTACACAAGTCCCCAAGCCTGTCAAATAGCTGTGTTCCATTTCAAAAGAATCCTCACTTGTATGTGCCTGACTAGCCTTCAAATGTGCCCATTGCAAATTAGGTCAAGGGCCACATGCAAACCCACAGGCTTAGAGAATTAGGCTAGGACATGAGACCTCCAAGTTTCAATCGTTATTCAGCCATTAAGCTCAGCAGATGACCTTTCAACCACATGCTTGCTGCCTAAGCAACCATACAGATTTCATGCAAGGCTAAAATGGATGGAGTGAGATCCATGCATGCTGCTCTGAGCATCTTCAAGGCTGAATTCATATACAAGTAGTCCTTGCTTAATGACCATTTGTTTAATGATGGTCCAGAGTTATGACAGCCTTGGGAAAAATGTTTGAAGGAAGGGGGAGGTAAGTAGTGATGGTTATCTAACAACCATTCAATATGAAGATCAACTGTTCACTAGGCCAATTACCCTCCTCTAAAACAACCATCTTGTAGCTTCTTTGGAACACTGTTAACCACCTTCAAGCATGCCTCCTTCCCTCCCCAGCACTGGCCCCAACTGAGATGGCCCCTGCAAAAGCAACTCTACTTTGCCTCTTCTCATTCTGTGTCCTCCTTTTTGGAAAAAGCACAAGATTACCATGCTGGCAGGTGCTCCAGCTGGATGGCCTGCGAGTCTGGCTCTACTCTGGCCTTTCTGAAGTTGGCCCAACTTGGCTCTGAGGCCCAATATTTGATGATGCCAGTAAGGCTTCAGGTCCTGACTACCAGGGAGTTGCTCCTGCGCTTTGATATGATGTGAAGAGACATGTGTTTCGGCCAGATCAGAGTTGTGCACTATAACAATGTTTGTGGTTTAGTTCATCTCTCCTCTCCCTTCTGTTGGCTTACTCAGATTCTTTCTTTTTGTTCCAAACACTTCTCAAACCATAGTTTATCTTGTTGTCTGAAATAGACAAATTCTGGTCTAAGTAAACCAAAGTTTTTCCACTGCTCAGGACTGTAAAACAACATGCAAGGCTCTTCTTGCCCATCTGTCTGTTGGACTGAGCTGCTGAAGAAAAGCTATTATGTCTAAAGATGCTTCAAGTGATTCTTACGCAACATATTCGTAGTATCTGTACAAATCTAAATCCAGAGTTCAGTTTCATTGACATATATGGTAAGGCAAGTCCACCTCATAACTAAACAACCTTTTTCCCAAGGAACTTACAAGTGAGAACTGCTCCAGCACAACATAGCACAGCACAGAGTTTAAGAATATAAATAATTTTTTGTTTTCCCTTTCTTTATCTCTCTAAATGGCACACTGTGCCTTAAATCCTAAATATCAACACCTGTTCAGCATTGAAAGGAGAGAGGAAATAATTGTAATAATTGTGGACATTTGTTTTGGGGATTTTTTTGTAACATTCTATAAAATGGAGGCAGTATGTTCAGATGAGTTAAATACTTTAGCTTAGCATATGCTGTTCTGTAGATAAATAAATAGATTTTACTTGGTCACCTTTAGCAAATTTAGAGGTTCTTGCTGAGAATAATTCAGAAGAATCTGAACAAGACTAAGTACATTTCTCATTCCGGGTGTACTTTTGTTAAAAAAACAAAAAAAGAGAGAGCAAAGGGTACAACTTTGAAGATGTATTGCTAAGATACAACTACTTATGATATTTTTCTCCACACAGATGTTGCTCGATAGACAATTTGCAAAGGCCACTGAAGCTGACATTTTTAAGCCCAACCAGGAAGATATTTCTTCCCTGCAAGCATCTGTTATGAGAGGGGAGCTTAAAAACACTTGTTTTTCAAAAGATGTCTGAAAGTGAGGCATATATATGGTACAGTCCCAAGGATCTTAGCTAGTTCTGAGACCTTGCATCCTGCAGCATCAAAGCATTATTTCTTTCATGCCCTCCCTGTATGATTCCTCTCTTCAGGAAGAGTAAGAACCTTCTGGATCAAGAGGAAGTTCAGGGCTAGCCAAGATGTCTAATGTCAGTCCTGCTTTTTCAATCTTCAATGAAATTCTGGAAGACTCTTTGGAGTGTGAAGATCCACCACTGTTTACGATCATAGGGCTGGAAAAAGACCATTACACCACTGAGCCCAAACAGCTGTTTGGTGCAAGAATCCAAATTAAAACATCTTCAACAGCCTTGATTTGAACACAGCCTGTCCACTCCCATTGGGGGGAGATGGGCGGGGAGAAATTTAATAAATAAATAAATAAATAAATAAATAAATATTTACTTTCACCTTTACTTCTTTATCCATGCTGATCTCACTGCTGGCTCCTGAATTCCTGCTTACTTCCTTGACTCTTCATTCCTTTGGTGTTTCTTCAACCAGCCAAAACAGATCGGTTGTGGTTGCCAACCAAACAGGACAGCTGCTCAAACCATCATCCAGCCTATTATCCCCTGCACCATGGGATAGCTAAACATAGCCTGGTTTACCTAATGTCAAGCTTGCTTAATGCCAGGCTGAGCTCCCTTCCTTCTACTACTTTCAGCCATCATTCTTCTCTAGGAGTTCTTTGTTTCTAGCTCTACCAGCTGCCATTTTAGAAATTATCTGTTCCGGCCATCCTTTTCCTATTAGGCCATATTGAATTAAGAAAGGTTGTCCCTTGACACTGCTTTATATCTTTAGAGCCGGGTATTGTCTACTCTCACTGGAAAAATCACCCCAAGTTGTCTTTCAGATGACCTTTTTAAACTGGAGATGCCAAGAACTGAAACTGGGACCTTCAGCATGTAAAGCAAATGCTCTATCACTAAGTTATGTTCTAAGATGCAGATACCTAACTACTTTCTAGCCCAAATCTAAATGGTCTCTGACATACTTGTTTTGAGGGAAGAGGCTCCCTGTTACATGCTATCACCTTAGAAAGACTTTCTATTTTCTACTTAGGCATAATCAACACAAAAGCTTGTAGCGGTGATTCTAATATTGCAAATACTTCCTTCTAGATGTTGTGTTCCTGAAGAGGGCAGTATGAAAAACCTTTGCTGCCAACTCCCTCTTTCAATGTTCCTGCTGTGACTGTGACATCCGCTTAGGTGAGTGAAGCATTCACAAACAGGATGCCTGGAAAATCTCTTCTTCCATTTCAACCTTAAAGAAAAGGCTATTTCTCCACCATCACTATCAATAATAAAAGTATACATGAGGATGACATCAAAAGAATTGCAATCTAAAAGGTGTTAGGATCAGGAATCCAATCTTCCGACACACAGGCTTCATAATCCCTCATTGGTTCTATGTACAACAGGCTTTTTTCTCTGAAGGCAGAACTTTCTCTTCTGGAACAACCAAATGTTCACTGAAATTCAACTCAAGGGTCAGTACCATCTTTCTACAATGCATAGCAAACCCTGCCCACTTTATCTGCCCTTTATAACTTGTCTACTAACTGCCTTGGTCCATCTGTCTGGTTCTTGAGAGAAGGAACTATTGGGGAAGGTCTTCTTCTGAGAGGCCTCTAAATTTGGGGATCATTCTAACCCTTATCACTTGGTAGAAGACCATTGTTTAGAAGAGGGCAGCTCTGTTACTGGTTCATTGATTCGCATTATTCCTTCTTACACATTAACTCAAGAAGCAAAGTGTGAGACAGTTGTAAACAAAGGTCATTTGGAGTTTGAGAAATGTTCCACAATGTGCAAACATGGGTCTGCTTTTGGTTGCTTCTCCAGCCATTTACGAAGCTGATGAGTCATTGTCATTTGTGGCCTCTGATGATGAGTCAAAGTTTTATGTGCCACTTTTTATTTGAGTTGTTAAACAGTTACTCCCCACTTCCGGTCCTCCAATCCTCCAATCCACAATTTCTTAGAAGTCCAATCCACATTTCTTAGAAGTCATTGAGCAAAGTTTTCCTCACCAGGTGCAAGATTTCATTACAGTCAGAATCTACCCTATCATTTTTTACAAGGTTTCTTTCCTTGTGAAAAGAGGCTTCTGTTTTAATACGTTACTCTCAGAGAGCTTAATCAGGTCTTCTTCATCTCTCTTGCTAATGTTTTAGAGCTCTACTATTCAAAGTGACAAAGAGCCTCACTGCCATTTTGCTGTTTTCCTCTTACATATCTTCCTACCACTCTAGGCTTCCTTTCCTAATCTGAAAAAGCCCCACAGGAGAGAAAGACCTTCCTGCCATCCTCCTTTGAGTTTTAATGGAAGTGTGGAAAATCAGGGAGGCTGTGTTGAAAAACTACTATGGGTCATTTCCAGCTACATTTCTAGCCAGCATGCTCCAGATCATTCCCTAGATCCAGACCAGAGCGAGCGCATATGTCACTCAATACAGCTAGCAAAAAATATAGCTGGATGTTGATTTATTAAACATCAGGAAAGGTCAAAAACAGTTAACTGGCAAAAACAGGATAGAAGGCAAACAAAAGCAAGGGGAGAGAAAAAGACATGAATGGGCAATCATTCACATTATCTGTATCTATCTATATGTCGATCAAAAGGCAAAGACTTTTCCAGAGCCACTAGAAATAATCCTGGGGTGGGGGTGGGGGTGGGGGTGGGGTCAGCAGCTTGGACAGTCCCAAAGGAAGCTGCCTTTGGTTCTTCTAGCTTTAACCCTTTTATGTACATAACAGCAGCGAGGTAGAGATGGAAAGTAGGACACCAGGTGATCCCTCTATTCTGCACCAGGGAGGAAACAATTTTATTTGTTTGTTCAATTTATATGGTTGCACCCTTGCCAAAAGACTCTGAGTGGCTAATGAAGGTTAAGAGAAATCAAAATACGAAGAGAAAATTGAAAAAATGAAATGTACTGCTTCGGAGGCCAGATATACATCTAATATAATTACAACAGGCTCGTCTTGGCCCAGTTTCTTGGGTAAGAATGAGGTCTTCAGGGCCTTCTTAAAGGCCAGCAGGTTGGGGCCAAATGAATCTCGAGTGGGGGAGGAGGCTGTTCTATAGGGCAGGTGCTGGAACAAAGAAGACATACCTCCTGGATCCCTGAGGTTGATCAATAGGACCTAGAGCATGCCAATCCTAACAGGTATTCATTCATTCATTCATTCATTCATTCATTCATTCATTCATTCATTCATACAATTTATAGCCTGCCCAACTCTCTGAGTGGCTTATAATTAAAAGTAAGGGGAAAAATTACAAAGAAATCACAAGAAGCCCAAAGGCAAACATGTCAACAGGGGCTCAGCCACCACTCTTTCCAGAGCCAGCTTTAGGCTAAAGACGAGCAGGCACTGGCCTAAGGTGCCAAAGCTTAGGGGGCACCAATGCCACCCCTCCTTTCAAATCATTCTAAAAATACAACTCCACATTGGCAGGAGATGACACCATCAGACAATGCGGTTTAGGGGTGCCATTTATCTTTGAGCCAGCACTGACCATCCCCCAAAGCTTAGGACAACAGCCGGGTCTTTAACAGCTTCCTAAATGTCATCATGGTGTAAACCATCCAGATCTCTGGGGGGGGGGGATATCATTCCGGAGTGCAAGTGCTAGGCAGAGAAGAGACCCTACTTCCTGGGTCCCACTAGATGATGCTACTTAATTGATGGGACTTGAAGCATACCCACTCTGCCCAATCTCACAGGATGAACAGGAATGACCAGAGACAGATGGTTCCTCAGATAAACAGGCCCTATGCCAACTTGTAGGACAAGCAGAGCTAATGAGACAGCTGGACTCGCTAATATCCCAGCCCTGTGCCTTAAAGGCCTTTATTGGTGACCTCCAGGACCTTGAATTGCACCTGGAAGCCATCGGTAATCAGTGATTTTATAGTGAAAATAAGATGTTTATAAGCAAAGGTGTCCACAGGAGGAGGGCAATGTGGGGAAATGATGAAATCCGTCTCATGAAGCAAACAATATGACTCAGTGTGAAACCCTCAAGGATGAAGGGCAGCGTCATGACACACATCATTTTTTTTCCTCTGGGGTTTGTTCCAGATAGCTCTGTATTTACACACATCTGTTGGCCTCATAGCTTAGAAAAACGTCCCCGAACACTACCATCAATCCTTAAGGCCTTCACTAAAATTTCAAGTACAAGTTCTCTTTCATCACACTGAATTAAAGCTGGTAGAACCAAACACAGACCTTTTCAGCATGGATCTGGGCTCACATCATTAGTTCTTACTTGGGGGAAGAAAAAGAAAATCCAAAACAATATTCTTTCTTTCTCTCAAGGACAGAAGCAGAAAATGTTTCCACGCTCTGTCTCTGGAAAGCATGAAACACCGATGGAGCATGTCCCCGTGTTTCCGCTTTGCTCTATTTGTGCATTGATCAGCTGGAAAGGTTCGATAAAACAAAATAAATGACCCAAGACTGAAAACTCATGTTTAATACAAACAATGTCAGGAGCACATTGGAAAATTGTTTTGGAATGGCATGAAGAAAACATTAGAAAAATGATTGCTAACAGCCTCATAAGTCCAGTTTTCATGTGCCCTCCCCTTCCCATCCTAGTACAACGCCACTGCTAATTTGACTGCATTATTGTTTGGAAGAATGTCCTCTACGCAATATGCATGGGTGTATTTATTGAACAGCATATGGTACATTTTCTGCACCACTGGGTGTGAAGAATTTGGAAACGATGTAGCCCATTTTAACTTTCTACCCATTTTTCTGGTTTAACTGAATAAATACAGATACATTATGTGTTACTAATCCCACTCATTTGCAACAGCCAACATTCTGACTTGGCTAAGCAAAACGCAGCGGCCGCTATTTGCATTTCTGCTTCTTTTTTCCCCTAAAGTTCATTCATTCACAGTGAAATATTCCTTTCTCATCTTACCTGGCCCAAATAGCTTTCAAAACACCTGACCAAATCAGTATGCAATTCAGTGAGAAGATACTCTAAGAAAAAAGAAAACAGGCATCACCTGCAACATTGAATGATTAAAATCAATCTATGGACCCATCTTTATGAGCTCCCGTCAACAGAAAACGCTGAAGAGTTTACCAGTCCTCCCAATATCAGTAAATAGCAAACTGGAAGGACCTCCTGGAAGTGTGACTTCTACAACTGAGGCAGAAATAGACTTTCAGTGAAGGTAACCCATTTGCTATTGCGTATCAGATGGAGCTTTCCCGTTCAAACATAAATCCAGGCCCGGGTGTCCTCCCCCCATCTGGTAAACTTTGGGCTCTTTCTGGGAGCACCCTCCCTCCTCCCAAATTCCAATGTCACCTCCAATAGATGTAGCGGCTTCCATTTAAATGTGTCACAATGCATTAGATCAATATCACATTGTTTTGGGCCACTGGGGGGAATATGCACATGAGATCTGCTTGGGGGTGCTGATCAGATTGCCTCTATTTGTTATCCTGTTCAAATACATACCGTATTTTTCCGACTATAAGATGATACTTTTTTCTAAAATCCTTACCCTAAAAATTGAAGGGCGTCTTATTCAAGGAAGTCAGCCGAGGAGAGAACCGCATGGTGGCAAAACTGCCCATACTTTGTCTCTGCAGGCAGGCTTCCTCCTATTGCTAGCCTCCAATCACGAGTGAAATAGCTTGTCTCCCAAACAGACTGCCTCCAATCACAAGCCTTATGTAACTGACGTCAGCTGATGCTGAACAAACCAATTAGAGGAAGTCTGCAGAGACAAGCTATTGGCAGTTTCACTCGTGCTTGAATGTAATCAGTTATGCAAAAGAGCATGGAAATAGAGCTGCAGAGAGACGGTTTGGACCTCCTCTCACCGAGTGTAGCAGGTCAATGTTAACTAATTACTAAATAAAAATGTGTTCTGCACTATCTTTAAAATATTGATTTCTTAATTTTGGGTTGGAAAAGTGGGGGTCGTCTTGTACATGGGGGCGTCTTATTGTCGGAAAAATACGGTAGATTCACAACCAACAGAAAACTGTGAGTGAGATGATACTCCCTGCAAACACATGGAAAATAGCAGGTCCTGGACTTCGTATGGAGCTCCACACCCTTGATGCATGGAGAAGGGGACTGAAATTTGGGGAATGGGAGGGACTTCTATTCAGGATTTTGCAGAAGTCCCATGGACCACATTTGGTCTGTAGGCTGGAGGTGGCCAACTCTTGGTTTGTAACCTCCTCTGAGTATCCTGCACAGTTATCATACCCACAGTATTTATCAGAATATTCACCCTAAAATAAATTTCTATTCAGAAGTATGCTTTTAAAGTGCTTTACAGAAAAGACTAGGATATGCAACTTTCACCCTAATTTAAAATATGTAACTATTTTATTTATTTATTCATATTTCAAATTTGTCACTGCCCATCTCATTATAATTACTTTATGCTT
This sequence comes from Liasis olivaceus, assembly GCA_030867105.1. NCBI lineage: Eukaryota > Metazoa > Chordata > Lepidosauria > Squamata > Pythonidae > Liasis > Liasis olivaceus. Next base: position 71,104,633 of record CM061355.1, read on the forward strand.
ACAGGATGAAAGATTCCAGGGGATATAAATCTGCCATATGTCCCTGCTTTCCTTTCTATTTAACTTAAGAGACTATTGCAAGTCACTTGTTAGGTGCTTGTAGGTTCCAAAGCATCTGAATGCTCCCCAGCTGATATCCATGAGAACCCCCAAAACAAAACGACACTCCCTAATTACACATTGGAATGGCTGAAAATTCACAAAGTCACCAAATCTTGCAGGTTTTCAGCCTTCATATAAGAGGTCACAAGACATCTTACAAGATAGAGTGACCTAGGCAGATTTTGATACACATAGACACACACATACATACATACATCTTAAGTATTCACACAATCATGGAGTCTGGCTTTCTAACAGAGTGCTAGATTGCTTAAGCATAATGTATGCAGGTGACTTAAAACTACTCAATCTGATTGATTTTTACTCTGCTATCAGATCAGTACCTACGATGAGCCGGAAAGAGCTTTGGTCAAGTAAAGTGTGCTTTTTTTGAAAAAAAAAATTGCTAAGAAAACTTCCCAGCACTACTCAATTTGCTATTGTACAGCAAATATTCAGGGTGCAGAGGCATTATGGGAAGCAAGTCAATGCAGTTCAAGATGCCAGATCAGCCTTCAGCCACTGGGACATCTTCCAAGTACAAGGACTTCAATTCCTAGAAATCACAACTAGGGAATTCAGGAGGTATCTGGAGAATGTGAAGTAGCAGATGAATAGATAGAGCAAGAAGGGCGATGGAGACAATCGGGTAGTTATGATCTTGGTCTGATAAACCATGACCATATTGTGATGTCAAGTCCTAATTAGAAGATGCCCAACCTCTTTGGGTCAGAGGACATATGTGGAATTTCAAGACCATGTTATGAGAAAATACTGTAAAAAATGGTATGGGGATAGCTTCAAGACAGTAAGTCATCATTTCTCAATCTAGCTGCCCTCTGGTATCCATTTGGGTGGGGTGGGGGGAGATCAAAATCTTCAAGATGACAGCTGTGGCATTGCAATGCAAACTCTGTCCCTTTTTTTTGTGCATGCAATATTGACACACTTCCAAAAGGGTAAGGCTTGCATTGCAATGCTATGTTGGCTGTCTTGCAGATTTTTACCTCCTTCCACCACTGAGATGACCAAAGTAATTCTGGGAGTTGAAGTCCATACATCTGGAAGATGCTGTGCCTGGGAAAGATTGCTAGACACAGTAGCCAGCTGACAGTGTGACAAAAATAGAGAGGCAGAGAAAAAGAAAGATGCTGGCATGTCATCTTCGAAGACACGTTTCCTTTCTTCTCAATCGTGTAGAAATTTCTTTCCATGTATCTGCTCATGAATAAAACATGTTGCTGGAAGCTTTATGCCATTGGTCAAGAAAGGAACTCCATAAACTTAGCTCATGAATGTTATTAAGCCTTTTCAGTACTGTAGTTCTTTTTGCAGAACAGAAACTTTTACAACGTGACTTCAAGAGAGTTATGCAACAATTGACCTTTGTTCTGTCTGGTGTGAATTTCCATTGTCTTCCTGATCTTCAGCCGCCACTGCTCTCCCTTCCAGTTAAACAGGCTGAGCTCTTTTCAGTACAAATACTTCTAGATCTGGGGATTGTCCAGTATTACAGTGATAACAGTTTCTTGGTTTTAGATAAAACTGACCACTTCTTAAAGACTTTCTAAAATTAATCATCTACCTCTGAATCAACTGAAAAGCCATTTCAGTTGAAGTGACTTACGTCACAAAACAAGAGGTTGGTACAAAAGGTAAAATTTTGGGGTGGCAAAGACTGCTGGAGTAGGAAATCATAGTAATGAGTGCTCCCCCCAAAACGTTTAGCATTATATAATAAATGAGTTGGAAGGGACCATATTTAGGTGGAATCCACTAAAGGATTCATCCAGTCTGTCTGAAAACCTTCAGTGAGAAGATTCACTACTTTTCTAGGCAGATTGTTCCATAGCTCAACAGTGTTCACCATCAAGAAATTCCTCCTCATATTCAGCCTGCATATTTTTTCTTTTAATTTCTGTTCTGCTCTCATTTTCAACAGACCACAAGTCCACCTTCTAGTGCCCAGGGGCAGCATTTTAGATACTTGTAGACTGCTATCATATCTCCCCCATTCTTCTGTTTTATAAGCTAAAGGTTTCAACTGATTTCACTGTATTATGATGTAGTGATCTGAAAGGCAGAATCCAATTTTTTTTAGAATTTTTTATCCATTCTTTATTATTTTTTATAAATAACTCAAGGTGGCAAACATACCTAATACTCCTTCCTCCCCTATTTTCCCCAGAACAACAACCCTGTAAGGTGAGAGAGAGTGGCCCAAAGTTACCCAACTAGCTTTCATGCCTAATTTTCCCTGTAATTTCACAAGAGAAAGGCTTAAAGAACTCTCATTTCCATGAAAGTGGGAACAGCAAAGAGGGGACCTCAGACTGTGTCCAAGAAAGAGTCAATGCCTGGGAACTTTTCTTGGTCAATGTGATAGATTGGCTAACAAGTCTTGGGAAGGCAACTGGAAGGGCAACATGGAATCCAGAGAAATGGGGGGAATGTGAGAAAGAGATTCAGAGTGACTCTGCCTTAAGGTATCAGTTGTGCAGGAGAATTACTTTGGTAGGATTTCAAGATTCTGTTGCATTACCCTACTAGCAATAAAGATCTTTCCAGTAATTCAAATGGTTCTCATTTGCTGAGCTTGACAACTTTACAGGGCTGGATATTAACCATCCTTACCCCCTTTCTGGGCTGAGCTTCTTCTATAGTGGCCCTATTTCTTCCCTTAACTGTCTGGCTGCACCCTCTATGTCTTGTTAGGCTTTCCAAGGCTCTAATGCTGGGAAAGGTGGAAAGAAAGAGAAGAAGAGGATGACCTCTTGGTGGATGGATTTGGTGGATGGACTCAGTTAAGGGGTGATAGGTGGAAGTTCCCAGGCATTGGCTCCTTCTTGGACACAGTTTGAGGTCCCCTCTTCATTGGAAGATGAGAAGATGAGAAGTACCAGGTTAGGTTCAGATTGTCATGGAGAGAATCTATATGATTGCTAAGAGCTGACACCGACTGGATGGTACATAAGCAAATTAAAAAAAAAATTAAAATACATACTTTGCAGACTGTAGGTCCCTGGTTCAGCCCTGCCTCAAATCCTATATAGCTTCTCTCAAATAGTACGTAGGACAGAGGTGAGCAACTACCGACACCAGGGCTTCATGCAATCCTGGACACCCCCATTTTATGTTTTCTGCCTAGAGCTCTTTCTAACCATGCCTCTGAATTTGAGTTATGCCAATACCCTAAATTTGATTGATTATGTGCCATCAAATGGTTTCTGACTCCTAGAAACCACACAGATAGATTTTCTCCGTGACCCTAAAATACAGTAGTATAAAAATAAGCACTGAAATATGGTACATGCTTAAAAAGCTCATTCCCCCAACAAAAAGGAAAATGGGAAATCTTGCCTTTATTCAAGTGCCTAATATAGCTTGCTTCTTAATAATGACATAGCTAGCTAATTAGAAACTGTTTCCAAGTACCTGACTTCCAAATTTGCCAGATTTCAGTATAGGAAAGGAAGGGAAAAGCTCATGGGACAGAGAAAAACACAAATTCCATCTCTGGCCTGCAACAAAACACCACATTAAATACAGCTCTAACATACAAACATGTAAAGAAGAAGAATCCATGCAGTGGAGAAGTATTTGCAGGGCCCAGGGATGGATGGATGGATGGATGGATGGATGGAAGATAGATAGATAGATAGATAGATAGATAGATAGATAGATAGATAGATATTTTGAAGACAGGTATGTGTAAAGAAAGGTGAAGATAACTTTGATGAAGGAATGGATGAACCATTAAGGGAGGAAAAACAGCAACTCAGTCTTGGGAAAGTGGAAAGTGTGAGAAAGAAACACAAAATAACTCTATCTTGATTCTCTTCAGTATAAGAGGGGGCAGAGGGACACTCTGGAAGGGTTTTAAGATTCTGTATTATACCCAGGAACCATAAAGTAGCATTCCTGGAATCTTTGTGGGGTCTGTTTCTTGGCCTGGCTTAACTCACAAGGCTAATAGTGAGGTTGGTTTGATTTAAACCCACCATACAGAAATAGGGGTTCAAATAGAAGAAAGAACATTTGGGAATGGGGTGAAATGTTGAGAGCGTGTTCTCAAAAAATGGTTGCCAGGGTGGGGGTGACCAGTCATAAAACAGCCATTTTCCAAGAAGCAAACTGGTGAAGTTGCTCCTTGCCACCCATTCAAAAAAGTCAAGATGGCCATCGCAACCATGCAGTAGAATCCCTGCCTCTTTTTATAATGCATGTTAAAAAGGGTAGGGTTTCAATCACATGGTTGTGGCTGCCATCTTGACCTTTCCTGACCCCTTCCCTGTAGGCATCCTTGTCTAGTGGTTACAATGGTAGCCTGAGACCAGGAAGACCCAGGTTTAAGTATCTTCAGGTCTGAAAGCTCCCTGGGTGACTTAGCACCAGTCATGTTCCCTCAGCCCAACCTTCCTTATTGGGGGTAGTTGTGAGAAAAATTGGAAGAGGGAGTAACATGTATACAACCTTCAGCTCCTAGAGAAAAGGTGGGATATACACCGAACAAATATTCCATTCAGATGTCCTGGGGGACTTGTTCAATACCAGCATAATTTTCACTTCTGAGAAAAAGGAGGAAAATGGAGAGGGAGGCATGGGTGCAGTTTATTTGGCAGTCATTTGCAAAAATATCTTTTAAACAAGAAGTTTACACAAAATAATGGAAAGTACAATTCATAATGTATTTGTTGATTTTATAAATATGCATGGCTGTGTGTGATCTTCAAGGAAGTGTAAACCAAGTAAGGGTGACTAGATAATTTTTTTTTTTTTTTGTCTGCGCTCAGTCATTACTGACCCTGCAGTGACTGCCTGGACGAATCCTTGCAGTTTTCAAGGCAATTGTTTTTCGGAAGTGGTTTGCCAGAGCCTCCTTCCTAGAGCAGAGCCCAGCTGGCGAGCGCAGGAGGCGGGGTTTCCGTTGCTTCGCGCCCTTTTCGGGCGAGCGCGGTTTCGCGCTTACCGGCAACTGGTCCCGTCTCTCTGTGCAAGGCGCCGCCAGCATTTTTCCTCCCACCGGAGTGAGAGTCCCCATTTATCTACTCACGTGAGTTTTCGACCTGTTGGGTTGACAGGAGCTGGGGAGGAAACAGGAGCTCACCCTGTTAACGCGAAGGCTGGACTCGAACCGCCGAAGCGTCAGCCATTTCTGGCCGGCAACTTTCAGCGTCATTAAGCCGCTGCGCCACCGTGTCTCCGACTAGATAATACAATACTTTAATTGTGCCCAGCATAATTCACTTAACTTTTATGTGTAATAATAACAAGGAGGAAAGATGAGAAGGTTCTCATTTGGTGAGTTAATGCTATTCTCCTAATAAAAGTATATAGTTGTGTGGGCTTTGTCTAATTACACCTGTAAGCTGAAAGCACTATGCTATTTTAAGTTCATTTTTATGATGCTGTTAATGAGCATCTCCTTGTATAATCATCACAACCACTTTCTTTATTAAGAATGTGCCCATTTAATAAATCAAAAGTTGACACTGTTAGCTAGGGTAACTATATTTGAACTTTCTAAAAGGAGTTTGTTTTGATGGTGCATCATGGAAATATTTATTTATTGCACGTACCTCTCTCTTTTCCTTCAAGGTGGCTGTCATGCGAACTTGCCATATCTTATTTTATTTATTTATTTAATGGCTTTAGAAGGCTGCCCAACCCAGAATAATAAACTGAAAAAGAACCATGTAACATTAAAACATACACCATATACAAATTTGATATACAGAATATAAAAAGGAGCATAAAAGCAATCAAAAGTGGACTGGCCCCAAATTGCCTGGGGGAAAAGCTTTCCTAAAGCAGAGTCTGCTGTATATCAGGGCCAGTGGTGAGGTGGAGATTGTTCCAGAGAACAAGAACAGCCATTTTTCAGGCCCCACAAGGTGACAAAATTTAAAAAGAGGGAACCTGGAGTATGCCCTCTATGTAGGAATGTGTGGGATGGGAAGATGTTGAGATTTGTCAAATTTATATGGTGGCCCATCTCACATGAAGTGACCCTGGGCAGCATACAATAAAGCCTACTCTTAAAACCTGTTACAAAAGCAATTATAGCCAATTAAAACAATAAACATAAATAAAAACAAGACCATAAGCAGGAGAATATTACACATAATACAGCCAACAAGAGGGCTCCCTATTACATGAGATCCCCAGGCTTGCTGGAAAAAAAAACATATTTTAAGGATTTTCCGGAAGGCCATGAGGGTTGGGGCTAACCTCACCTCAGGAAGGATGATGTTCCAGAGGGCAGAGGCCACAGCAGGAAAGGCTCACCTCCTAGGTCCCATCAGATGGAACTCTTTTGCAGCCAGGACCCATAACATGCCTCTCCTGCCAAATCTAATGGGATGGGCTGATGTGATCAGAGAGAGGTGGTCCCTCTGATAACCTGGCCCCATGCCATGAAGGGCTTTAAAGGTCAAAACCAGCACCTTGAATTGGACCCGGAACCAAACTGGCAACCAGTGCAGCTCACGAAGCAGAGGTGTAACATGTGTCCTCTTAGGGACACACATAATTGCCAGAGCTGCTGCATTTTGTACCAGCTGAAGTTCCGGATGCTTTTCAAGGGAAGTTCCATGTAGACCACATTACAGTAGTCCATGCGGGAAGTGACCAGGGCATGAGTGACTGTGAGCAGGGCCTCATGATCCAGGAATGGGTGCAACTGGTACACAAAGTATAGGTGAAATAAGAGCTTCATGAGCACCAGAAAGCACTGGATTACCACTGGAATTTCATTTCATTTCATTTCATTTCACAGTGTTCATATCCTGCCAAAGGATTCCGGACTGTGCACAACAGCATCAACAACAATATCAACATTTTTAGGAAGATTTTTGGTGTGAATCTGCTACAAAGCTCTTCCTAGACTCTTATACAATTCCCTTTTTGGTAAACCTAGAATGCCATTATTAGCAGGTGGATGGTGAGTAGATATTCGGCAGGTAGGACCTTTTTCAAGGTGAAAACATGAATGCTCAGGGAAGTTGGGTGTGTTTCTGTGTTTCAATACATGCCAATTATGGGGCCAATTAAAGATGAGGAAAACATTCACAAAGAAGCAAAGTTGTGTCACCCAGATTGCTCCTAGTTTGAATGAGACCCCCTCAGTCTCGAATGACTGGAATTCAATTACCGGATAGTCTCTTGTACCCTTTCTTCTTCCTCCTTCTGTTCCTCTCATCTTGGAGTGACCCATTTTAAAAATATCATTTAGCAGATTTGCCTTGCAAATAAATCTCTGACGTGCATAAGTAAGGATATGAGTAAATATGCAAAAAGAGGGAGACAAAGAACAAGAGAGGGGGCTTTGACAAAACAAAGGTCCTAGCTTAATATTTTGTGGTGAGATGCATGGATAAGTGACAGTCTGATGAATAAACAGTGGCTGAAAGCCAACACTAGAAACAGAGTACAAAGCAGTCACCAAAACACATGGATTTGTTTAAAAATCTCACCCTGTTTCAGTCAAGGAATGCTTGTGAGCCAGCTTCATTTTCGTAGGCACCCATCTCTCCCAGCAAACATTGCCACAGAGCAGGGGTGAGCACTGTCAGAAGCCCCTGCTTCTCTGTCATCCCCCAATGGGGCTCAGAACCCCATGCAATATACAATAGATCTGCTGGGCCTTGAGAGAGGATCTTACAGGGATCCTCTAGCAACTGTTTGGATCTTGGAAGCAGCAAGCCTTAGCGTTCTCAAAGCTGTACTCAAACATTTATCCAACTCAACAACCCTATTTGCAAACAGAATCTCTCCTTTCTGTGATTTTTCTGCCCCCTTCTCCAGAAGTAAGAGAGAAGTGTTGATACAACTTAGGACAGATTTGTAATTTCCCCCATCATTAGTAGGTGCCATTTTTGAGCCATAAGACACCAGAGCATTTCTACCATTGGCTCTCCCCCCATTATAGAGTAATTGTGGATCATCCCTGTTTCAGGGATAACATCATTTCGTGGCCAATGGCCTCATTGTATTAATTTACCTCTTAAAGCTACAGGAGGAGGTGGGCCTGGGGCCTGGGGGTGTGCAGGACCAGAACGTTGGGCCTACTTTTTTACAGGTTTGGGCTTTAAGGAGTTAATGACTATCTTAAATTTTGCAGAGCCTTAAGACATCCATTTTGCCCCTTAAAATACCTCAAACCCCGGCTTGGTTTATTTGGGGAGAGAGGGAGTTGTTTAGGGATAAAATGTTTGCCTTAAGCTTCTACTTCAGACGTCTGCACATAGCCAAACTTCCTTGGCTTTGTTGTATCAACAGGAAGCCAAACCAGAGTGATGGCAACGGAACCTGCCTTCAGCCCGATAGAAATTAATGGTTTAGTTGCAAAATCAAGGCATTTCACACAGGACTAGCAGCTTCACACAAACATACTTCATAAAGCCTGCAGATAATTGTATACAGTAACAAGAGGACTTCCCTGTGCTTTATATGGAGTAGATTCACTTAAAAATAACTAGCTTTGAATTAACTCATTTTTAGCAGAGATGTTTTCTGAGCTCTGCCCAGCTAGTGGGAGCATTTCACTAACCTTGGCTGATCTGGAAAATGTAAACATGGTTGGACCTGGTTAGCAATTGGATGGGAGACATGAAGAAATGCCAAGGCTGTAGGCTAGACTGGGAAGTTGAAAATATCCTGGAAAATGCCATTGACAGTCCAATAGTCAGGTATCATGATCTTCTGAGGATGGTTACATTTTTAAAGGTTCATGCAAAATATTGCATTTAGCATCACCTCAATTTTCTGCATGGCCCTGAGACAACAGTAACTCAAACTGACAGAAGAAATAAATAAAATGAAATGTTTCCTAAATTTAATATCTGATAATGATTGTCTGTAACAATATCTAGGCCCTGCCAGCAAATAATTGTTGAATATTTCACAAAAGATCTAGGCCACGTTTGTCAGTGCATCGAGCCTTTGCAAACCTTGGCTGAATAGACGCATATGTTTTCTGTTCCTGACTGTTTTTGTGCAGAGACTGTGTCTAATCCCTGAATAGCCTTAATCTGTATTTATTTGAATGGTAAATGACAATCAGCATCAGCCAATATTGCAGTGTGAATGAGAATCATTCTTCCCGTAAACATCATGCACAGACACATTGCTAAAATTGTGCAACTGTGTGCGGGTATGACATTTCTAGGCATTTCAACCTGAAACTCTGAAAAAGATACTTTTCAACAATGAAAAAGCTGAAACTATAAGCAACTCTATTAGCATATTTAATTAATTAATTAATTAATTAAATTTGTCCCTCACCCATCTCCCCCCAGTGGGGGACTCTGGACGGCTCACAACACGTTAAAACAATAAATAAATATACAATTAAAACCTATAACAATACACATTCACAAAAATAAAAGGGAAAAAATCCAGGAGGCCGATGGTTCAAGGCAGCAACGCCAGGCCACTAAGGGACTAACCAACCCCACACTTGATGATCCCCCTCATCGCCCCAGGCCAGATGGCAGAGCCAGGTCTTCAGATCCCTCCAAAAGGCCGAAATTTTATTCTCGCAAAGCAAAAGCAAAAATATAACAGGCACCATCAAACTTTAACTCTTCTGAACACAATATGGCAATTTGGACAGGATTCCTTGCTGCCATTTAATAGCACACATTCCTTCAATTTGTTGTCCTCCAGACGTCTTGGATTTCAAATCCCATAATCTCTAGCTAGCACAGCCACAATGACAAGGAGTAACAAAATACTGTTACTCATACTAATGGTTCTTTTTTCCAAAGGAGGATGAAGGCAAAGCAACTATAGCATCAACATAAAGGGGGATTTGGGGGAAGAAGTTGTCAAGAACAGAGAAAAGGGGGTCTTCTGAAATACTCCAGAAGACAGCTTCAAGCGTAAGGGTCAGAGAGAAAGGAAAGGGCATTTTTGTAATAAGTATATTACACATAATATTATCTTGTATAATATGGTGAAGGGTGGCAACCCAAAATAATGTTAACATCATGAGCATAATGTTTTGCTGGGATTGTTTCGTCAAAGTTGTATGTTTCAACCATTGTCTTTCGAAGAAGAATCCACCCAACTATAAAGAAGGAGAGTGGAAAAAAGAGAGAATAGACAGGAGTGAATGTATAGCAAGCTTTCCATTCAATCAAGCCATTATGTAGAGCAGTGTTTTTCAACCTTGACAACTTTAAGATGTGTGGACTTCAACTCCCAGAATTCTGGGTGGGAATTCTGGGTCTTGCTGGCTGGGGAATTCTGGGAGTTGAAGTCCACACATCTTAAAGTTGCCAAGGTTGAAAAACACTGATATAGGGTATGGAGAGCTGAAAGACAAGTGGGAATGGCAAATGGGGAAGGAGACTGTTTAAAGACCCACTTGCTGGAAGTTAGTAAGCATTGGGGAGGCCCAGGTTCTAGTCTCTCCTCAACCCCAGAAGCTCAGTGGGTGATTTTGGATCAGGCCCTATCTCCCAGCTCTACTCACTTCATAAGACTGTTGTTGTGGGGAAAACTCAAGGAGAAAATATACGTAAGGCACTCTGAACTCCTGGGAGAAAGGTAGAACATAAATAATGGAATAAATAACATGCTTGCCTTCCTCCTGCTTTAACCTGTGCAAATATAGGTTAAACAACAACCACATATCACAGCCACTTGTATATTCCTGGTCTTTTAAGCATCTTTCCTGAGGAAAAGGTCATGGAAAGTTAAAAGCTTGCTCAGCGTTTTGTTTGCCTAATAAAGGTACTGCTTGAAACTTTTTCCACCACTCAGAAATAAGAAAGGGTGCAAAGCAGCTGATAATTTCAATTGCATGAAAATATTTGCACAACGTGTATGTACACCATCACAGTATAGCTGGCTTTTCCTTTTATTGGGTGCAAAAATTGCTCCCACTTATGTGTCATGCTGGCCAAAGTTAAATATTTCTTGAACGAAAGGCCCGAATAAAGCACAGTTAAACAAATAGTTGGCACTTACCAATATATTCTGTTGAAAGGTTGGCAGTCATAAGGGGATTCTGATACTGGTTCCTACATACTATAATCTGAGCTATGGTTCATATGACTAGCATTTACCTCTGTGGGATGACTGTTCCCTACAAGTCATACGGAGGGATTACTTGATTTAGCAAATATTGAGTGACTTATTAATAGCGAAACAGCTGGTTCAAAGTGTGACGGTGCGACAATCTTGGGTACCCCAAGGATGGCACATATAACACCTTTACTGAGGGAGCTGCATTGGGTGCCAGTTAGCTTCCAGGTCCAATTCAAGGTGTTGGTTATTACCTTTAAAGCCCTACATGGCATGGGGCCAGGTTACCTGAGGGACCGTCTCACCTCCATCACATCAACCCATCCCACCCAGTCAGGCAGAGAGGGCATGTTGCGGACCCTGTCAGCGAGAGAATGTTGGCTGGCAGGGCCCAGGAGGAGAGCCTTCTCTGCTGTTGCCCTTGCCCTTTAGATTATTCTCCCCCCAGAGGTGCAGCAGGCCCCTACCCTCCTGGCTTTTCAGAAAGGACTAAAGACCTGGCTCTGCCAGCTTGCGTGGGGAGATAAGTGTTCTAATCAATCCTGGGGGTGGCTTGTGCCTTATGATGCTCCCCGAGCTACTTGCCCATTCCATCAATTCTTGGAATTTATTATTTATTTAAGGCTGCTTTTATATTGTATTTTAATTGATTTTATCTTTTCGGTAAACCGCCAAGAGTTGCTTTTTAATGAGATGGGCAGTGACAAACTTGATAAATAAATAGATAAATAAATAAAACTTGGGGGGGGGGGCTCCTTTACCCCTTGGAAGAGAAACTGGAGTTTCACCAAATGTATTCAGGAAGAGGAGAAATTGTTTAGGGTTGGGGTTAGGGTTCCCTTAGGCCAAGTCAGGGAATGGCCGGAGAGGTGAGGAACACTCAGTGACCTCTTTGAGCCTCTAATCATGAGTCCCAGATGGGAATTTGGCCTGTCTTGGGTTTCCCTAAACCAGCCTTTTGCCTCCATGTAAGATGTTATCCAAGCATCAATGTAAAAGTAAGATTCATCTGCCCATCCAGAGGGCATCATATATGGATTTGGAAGGGGGATCTTCCTTGCATCCTTGGCAGGAAAATATCCCTCTCTTTTAACAACTGATTCAGTTAACTTAGATTTGGAGTTTGCATAACATTCCTTCCCATTACAAACCCCTTGACCCAGTCAAGTGTGTCCTGCAAATGCCAACTAAGTGGGCTTTTTTTTTTCCCTAATGGGATACAATGAAAAAAGAATATTTCAGAAATGTTCCCAATCAAATGCTTTCCAAATTGGGCTAGACAACTATGACCTTATAATGTTCTCCACCAAAAATTGGTGGACAGTTATTCTAAATTTATCCCAGATGAAGGGCTTCAGCCACTTCTTCTGGGCAGGATTCCCTGTTAGTGGTGGCAGTTAGCACCCCTCTTGAAAAAGCCCCATTGGAGGAGTGATCTTCCCTTCCCCAGAAGTGGTGGTGAAATCTTTCTCCGTTAAGATCTTGAAGTAGAAAGTGGATAGCCATGTTCTGCAGATATTCTAATTCTGAATTATATCACGTAGGGACTGAACTATGCCATCTAGTTTTCTGAATTTATTAATAGGATAAATTGCTTCATATGTGCTTTCTATAAATGGACACTACTTTGAAGTTTTAATAAAGCATTCCCATCATAAATCATATGTAGTAAGGCTTGTTTGTAGTAAGACTTTTTAATGAAATAAACTTTAAAAAATCAAAGGAGCACCAAACTTAGTTTCGAAAAACGATGCAATCAGACTATGTTAAACCAGCAATTTAATTATTGGCTATATTTGTAGAAGTATTCAATCAATTTGTATCACTGTATCCCAACCAGGCTTCAGTGATTGAGATATCTAGAACCATATCCAGAACCATAAGCCTGGGGAATTCCATTGCCAGCCCAGACACAGAGTCTAGGAGTGCAGGTAGGAAGGTGAGGAGCAATCCCCACTGATCCCTATGGCCCAGCCTCACAAAAAGGTTCTCACGTTCCGCAATGTCTGGGGCAGAGCTCCTAGTGGCCACCAGAGACTTACAAATGACAACCCCCCCACCCCACCCCTGCCCTGGAGTCGCGGCTGGTGCCACACTCGAAACCTGGGAGGGCACATTTCCCAACCAGGTTTCAGTGATACTTTTTTTTCCAATCAATTTCAGTTGATTGTTCACTGTCAGTTACATAATTTTTTCCCTGCTTCTGTTCCCCTGCCTCGTTTATTGTTCAGTACTTTTAGTTCAAAACTTAATTCAGTTGCTGAATAATATGTGTCTCACTTTTCACTAAAACAGCATTATAAAGGGGGTTTAGGGATTAGGCACAAAACATATATCTAAAAACAACAACAAAAAAACTTCTCTACCATTTATGGGCACTGCTATAGTTTCTTAAAACCCAACTCAAATATCTTCTGCAAGCATTAATCTTGATTAAACATTCTTAAGGTCCCACCTTGCTGAATTGGAGCATTTCTTCAAAGTTTTGCATAGCCAGTTTCTAAGCAGTGTTGTCTGTTATGTGTAACTCCTCTAGAACTGGTATATGCTAATAGTGGGTTCACAACAGACTGACTTTTCAAAACATAGTCCTGACATTCTGCAATCAACTGCTACTTCTGAGCCAAAGGTAATGCTACATTACTGTTATAACAGTATCAGACAGACTTCTGAGTAGATAACTGTGGGATGGTAGACCAAGACTGGTCTACAAAAGTCCAGATTACTGAGAAAATTATCTTTGCTACCATCTAATGGTTGTCTTAGATTTTAGAAGATGTAATAGTCTTAATGAAAGTTCATCTAAGTTGCCACAAATGGTATTTGGCCATTTGTTACCTGGGTGCAGCAAACTAATTTGGAATCCACAAATTTCCACCTCAGAAATTCTTTTCATTGTCCACCATAACTATTGATGCCAATCTGGCCCACAGCCTACTTCCCACTTCCACAATCCCATTTCTTTTCTATTAGGCTAAGTCAGTTCAATTCTCTTTATTTCAGATTTGTGAAAAGAGATATCTGGTTCTCTTAAGAAGTAATACCTGTCTCCCACTCTCTCTCTCTTTTTTTAACCAAAGGAAATGCTGAAATAATAATTTTTAAAAAAAAAAATTTTAAAGAAAAGAATAAGCTGGTAATTTCCCAAGAGAATTCTTCTTATCATTTATTATTTGTAAAGAAAACTCTAGTTTGAAAGTTATTAATCATTTTACAGCTGAATAATTTCAAAATGTATTTACGTCTTCAGAAAAATTTGCTGAGAATATATAATGACAAAAAACAGCTGTTACACTCAGGAAAAGTGCAGAAATTAAAATCAATCAGTTGCGTGATAAATAGGATGGCTGCACACCCCGTCTGAACAAAATGAAAGCTTGTAACTCGTATCCCATCATTCTTTCTAGCTTAATTGAAGGACAGTTACGAATGGATTGTGTTACATTCTTCCAAATTATCTTTTTAAAAACTATCCTTTGAAGAAATCATTCATTTATCTCTAACTCCTTCCTGAGATAGTTCTTCAAATTGATCGGCCCTGACACCTCATGGATTGGAACTACCCTAGTTAAAATTTGAGATGAAATACATGCTTGTAAAGTTGGTCTTAAAATAATGGACACTGCTAGTTTTTAAAAGTGAAATTTAAAGAATTATATCCAGTGCATTCTTTTCACTACTGTAACACAACCGTTTTTTCCAGTGGAACAGGAACAGACCCATCGCCTCACCAGTTCTCTGTCCTTCCCAAAAGAATCCAGAGTGATGGACAGGACCATTTGCAGAGTGAGGTCCCAAAAGTCATCTCAACCTTTTTGACCACACCCTGTGGACACCCCTGGTGTTAGGTGCCTTCTGCAGCTGAATTTGAAGGAAGGAAGAGGAGAGCTGCAGAGAGTAGGCAGAGAAAGAAAATTTTCATTATGCAAATGAAAGTTTGCTAATATCAATTAGATCTGACTCAGTATTTGCAATTTTTAATATGCAATTCTGTTTTATACCACAAATGAGAATTATTAAGGGTTGATGTCAGCAAATGGTTCAGTTATTGCAATTATGAAATGATGAGAACAGTCAATTTTCACAAGATTATTGTATGTACAATGAGGGAGGAATACTGAAATTCTCACAGTAGAGGAATGGATGGCGAAAACATCAGAATTAATAGAAATGGCAAAACTGATCTGTTTGGTCAGAGAAAAAAGCAACAAAAACATTTCTGAAAGGCTGGAAACCTTATATGGGCTTTCTGCTGAAAGAAGAAAGAAATGAAATGTCGATTTATGGATTTGAAAATTAAGAAAGATGTGGATTAAAGAGAGGCTGAAGGGACTTGTATAACATCTAAGAGGGAGAAGGGATAACAAGATTGTAATTATCTGTTGAAAAGACAGTCAGAAGTCTTTCATATATTCCTTAACTTTACATTTCCTTCCTTCCTTCCTTAACTTTACATTTCCTTCCTTCCTTCCTCCCTCCCTCCCCTCCCCTCCTTTTCTTTTCTTTTCTTTCAATTTGTCTTTTATTCCATGAAAAAATTATTAATAAATATAAATAAATAAATGGTCAATTTTCAAAAGCCATATACAGCAACACAATACAGTACTATGAAGCAAGACAGTGCAAACCAGGATTTCTTCAGTTCAATGATGCAGACTCACTGGATCACTCCACAGAAACAAATCCTTCCCTGGCCTACTTCTAAAGCACTGGAAAAGGTTTCCGAGCATGTGCAGAATCCACGTTTTGACTCTTGGAAGTGTCAGGATAAGCCCATGTGGCCCTACAACATTGTTGAGGCAAATTACTTCCCCTGAAGAATAAGAATTGTGATGCCTCTGTGGCACAAGGCACCTTGTCAAGACGAGCCCACGTCACCTCATACCTCCTTCCACGTATCAATTATCAAATCCTGTCATATCTTGACAGCAGATATCAGATTCAGAACTGATAACAACATTCTGAAGGTTGTGTGACGTTTAACAACCCTGAGTTGCGGTTATCCCCCATTTTTTAGTTTCTAAGACTGTCAGACTTATAAGATCCTTGAGGGTGATGTGCTGCTTTAAGGGGTCTCAGCTTTCCACTTCTTTACCTTTTAATTAAATATTTTTAAATTAACAAAAGTGGGTAGGGTGGGGCTCCAGGTAGATGCCAAGAGAGGTTCCTGCAGGTGTGTTGGCTCTTGTAGGCACAGCCCTGAAATACATCTTGCAAAAATGATGATTGGCAGGTTCTTAGTAGTTGCACAGAAGTACATTGTGGACTGTGGCTTCAAAGTAAGACCCCTGAAAGATTAAGAGAAGGAGCATTCAGACTTTAGGTTTGTCAGATAAACAGGGACATGAAATCAAGAAAAGTTAAGAGAAAGGCAACCGAGCACATACATATTTGGGCTTTCACTTGGCAGTGGATGAGCCCAGAATCAAAAATAACCACAAATCTCTCTCAGCTGGGGCATTATTATTGTTATTGTTATTATTTTAATATTTCTCTGATCAAATCAGGGCTTTTGCCAAATCAGCTATTCTGAGCCAACATATCATCAATAAGTGATAGTTTTCTCCATTTATTCCTTTCCCTTCCCAAGTTCTAATTTTATTGATGCACAAACCTTCATCTTTGTCGGCAGAACAGTCTTCTTAACCTCGCCATCTGATCCTAACTGTCTGCCAAAAGGGAATATACTATCTATGTCCAAGGGAATATACTGTACTGGGTCTTTATGAGTGCTTCAGATTTGGCTCAAACAGTATTTATCTAGACACTATGAAGGTCTGAAAATATGACAATGGCTTATATTTGAGACAAATGGGTGGGGTGGGGGAATAAACAGTAGATGGGTATGTGAAAAAATTGGCCTAAGTTCACCTTCCTTTATCCCAAAATGTCATTCTTCAGGATTCATGGGACTACAGATAGTCCTCATTTAGTGACCAAAATTGGGGCTGGCAACTCAGTTGTTAAGTGAAGTGGTAGCTAAGTGAAACTGTTCCTGTGCTTATGATCTTACTTCAGCTTTCCTTTGGTTTCCAGACCTGCAAAGGTCATAAATGTAAACTGCAAACAAGTTTCAAATCAAAATGTAATGCTCGGGTACCCGCACAAGCGCCCTGGGGAGAAGGAACTGCCTCAAGGCCACCCCAAATGTTGCTTTACATTCCTAGGGACAGTTTTTGGAAGGCTACCACATCATACAATTATATCAAGTTTGGAGTAGAAAATAGTAGCCAAGCTCCCACAACACACTTAATTGAGTCAATGACAGTGGTGTGAGAACACCAAAAAAGATCCAATTGACCCAGACGCCCAACTTCTAAGGCAGTGTTTCTCAACCTTGGCAGCATTAAGATGTATGGACTTCAACTCCCAGAATTCCCCATGCTGGCTGGGGAATTCTGGGAGCTAAGGTCCACACATCTCAAAGTTGCCAAGGTTGAGAAACACTGTTCTAGGGGGGTTAAATTAACCTAAACCAGACCCAGTTGTGCACAAGGTTAAACCAACATGTTAGTTGTATTATGGGAACAGCTAAACGGAGTCAATTAACACATCCAAGAACTAGAGAGAGAGTGAGTGACCAAAAAAGCAAGTGTCTCCATTACAGAACTCAGTGTCAAAAACTTGCAGCACACAACACATCTCCCAAGCATTGATTAGCTGCTGTAGCCAAGTCATGGCGGCTACTACCTGTCTGGTCCATGCAGAAAGTGTTAATGATGCTATGAAGCCTTGCCAATACTTTCTTGGAGAAAGTAAGCAGTGATGTTCTGTCAGTTTTGTATCCCAGCTAGGTGATTGTATGCTGCCAGAATTACCAGTAAAGATATTTGACTGAGTAGGCAATGGACTGGGTTAAACATGTTGTGGGAATAGGGGCAGAAGATATATTATAGTCTTTTCAACTGAAAATATAGCTTCTATGTGTGTGAATCCTACAGGGTTTAACTGGAACAAAATGGCAAAGATTTGAACCAAACAGTCCCATTTTTGCTCAGGAGGAAAGAACACAATGGTATGGACAACTTGCTTACCTCTGCAAGAAAGCCAGCACAAATTATCTATCAGTTCACCAGGGTGCCAGATAATTTGGAGATGTAATAACTTGTTGCCCTTTAAAATATATATCTCTTGTATATATTATTAAACTTCCACACACATACAGTATATATAATCCACTTATCTGATGCAACTTCACGGAAGTTCACAAACGTTCTCAAAATTTGAAGGAACTGGTGCTGATGCTTTGCTTTGAAAGCCAAGTAAGTTGGGGTTGCAGGACAGGGAGACCAGAAGCATTGAAAGATACGGAGCTAAGGTGTAGAGGAGTAAGAAAGAAATAGGAATGATAGGGACATGCTTCAAATCAAAACATCAGCACAAAAGAGGTTGTGTGCTGCTAGTGGAAAGGGCTTAATCATTTTATTTTTCTTTCCATTCCTAAAGCCATCTGGCTTATCCCCCCTGCAGAAAGTACATAGCATGCCAGCAATACCAACCTGAGCTGCACTCAAGCTACGAGATGTGTACATACTTAAATGCTTGGGAAAATAGAATGTATATTTCTTCTACCCCCTCCCCTTCCCCATTTCCTGTCTCCTGGAAGATCATGGAGAAAAGCATTGGGATATATTAATAGATTCTCCAACAGATGTACATGGCAGCGTATAAAAGGGAGTTCTGGCACCCCACTGGCAAGAAGGCAAAACAACAGGAGGCTCTAAGCCACTAAATGAATTGGAATAGCCTTCCACCACAGGGAACTGCCCCAAACTTAAGTTTTTCATCTGAGGTCTTCCTCCAAGTCCCAGCATTATCAGAAGCACACCTACCTACTCAAGCTCAGATACTTTGGTCACCTAATGTGAAGAGAGGACTCTTTGGAAAAGACCCTGATGCTGGGAAAGATTGAAGGCAAAAGGAGAAGAGGACGGCAGAGGATGAGATGGTTAGATAGCATCACTGAAGCAACGAGCATGAAACTGAGCAAACTCAGGGAGGCAGTGAAGGACAGGAAGGCCTGGCGCAATATAGTTCATGGGGTCACGAAGAGTCGGACATGACTTAACGACTGAACAACAACAACAACACATCGTTCTATTCCCTTAATTGCAACTGTCCTGGTATTTTATGCAGAAACGCTCACCATATTGCTACTGGTGTGACTGCTGAGCCCATAAAAACAGGAGGGTGGACCCAGCACCACGTCAAGCTGAAACTTGCAACCAAGAATCAAGTGGCTGGGTTAGCTTTCCCCCCTCCCCCCCCCAGTCCTTCCAATACTTTTTCTTTTTGTCTCATGTCCTTTCGACTGTTCGGTAAGTTCTCTAGGAGCCTTTTTGGCTGAAGACTACTTTAATGGAGCAATCCAATATTTGGAGACTCCACGTGGAGTGCTCTGAGAAGCTCAGCTTTCAGTTCATTAGAAACAAGGGATCTCCTTCTCTTCCAAACAGGGGCCCAATTTTTTTTCTTTAGGAGGACAGAACAGGGAGTGAGAGGTTCAAGACTTGCCTTCTACTCTCTGCCTAACCCATGGAGCCTCCTATCTGGGGCTTTTCCAAAGCTAGAAAAGACCACACTTCAGAATGATGAGAGGTGAAGATGGGAGATTTTCCCTTCCGAAGTCAGAGTCCCATCTCCAGCTTTGGAGATGAGAAAACCAAACAGTCCTGTGGTGTCTGGGACATTGTTCCAGAGGTAATAAGGCTACACCTTACAAAAATTCTATCATCCATCCATCTATCCACCCCCCCCCTCCTGTTTTCTACTCAAACTCCCAAATCTAAAGCAAGCCATGCAGATGTTTTTCTTTTCTTCTTTTTTCTGATAATATTCCATAGTGGAAGTAGCTAGCACGAGCTCCTGAAGCAATGGATTCTTACATTGCTCCCATTTAATCAATCAAGATTTAGGAAGAGGTGCAGAAACAGCATTTCATATGCAACTTTAAAAAAAAAAAAATCCCAGATCTGTTCTGTGTTTTATTTGCAAAACAAAATATAGTTTGTAAGCAGAAACCTAGTGGTCCTTCACCCACGTTTCATTCTAATTTATTCAAAGAAATAGGGCATGAATAATACTGCATGACATTCTCCCACTGATGTCATGGTTGTACTCCACTCTAAAGAAGGTCAGAGAAACATAAAATTGCAAACACAATTCGCAACTCATTTCCCCTCATAAATATCCTGCACAGACCTTTGTTTGAAGATGCAATTTTGGGGAACGGAGGGGAGGGAGAGGAGGTTCCATTTATAAATGCTTAGAAGCAAAATAACTGGAAAACAGAAGGCTTGGAAAAGTAGAAGAAGCAGGTAAGAATGAGATGCAGATGGGCAGTATTGCAGTAAAAGACAATAGCAGAATACAGTGGTCAAACCATCGGCAGATTGCTGATGAAACTCCCCCATCCCATATTACAATTTTCAGGATCTTTTTAACTATCATAAAACTGAGGTGTGCAAACAGAAATGAAATCCAAATAGGGCTGCTGAAAAATCAAGAGAAGTCCTGAGATCAGCAGAATCAGGTCAAAATAGCTGACTTCATCCCTCCCAAAACAACTACTACAACAACAAAACACTACCATAAGGATCAGGGTCTTTTGTCCTTTCTACTTCCTCTGGCTTCTTTCAGTACCACTTTCTGCTGGTATCAGTAATGTTCCTCAGCCTCAGGGGGTCCATCAGTCTGCCCCTTTGTCCGAGGAATGGACAAATGTGGCAGACATCTCCAACATGTTACTCTGAGGACTGCTTAGAAAGGGACCTCTAGGGTGGATACCCATGGCTACAAGCTACTCCAAGAGCTGAATGCTTTAAACGTAATGGAGCAGCTGTGGCCCATTTAGAAGGCTGGAAGTAGGAACTCGGTCCAATTAGCCATCAATTTTGGTCCATCACTCAAGGCTTATTCTGCCCAAAGGTAGGGCCAGTTCTGATTAAGGAAGGAATCTTCACCAAACACCCCAATGAGAGCAGACCAGGCTCAGCAGATATGGAAATGCTGAAAATCAGATGGAAATGGTACACTCATGTTGAAATGGACTGCTCATGGCACACGGTACCGTAAGGGAATTTCTGTAAAGAGGATTGTAAAGGAACAATCGAGAGTTTTTCATATCTATTATTGCAGGAAGCCTAAGAACTGTCTTCAGGGTAAATGAGCGTTGATTTATACTCCTCATATTGAAGATCTGGGTGACCAAATTGCAGAAGACTCTTTTGCCTAAAGCTATGGAGTTAATTTGCTGCTGAGGTAAGATGTGAACTCCAGATTTCCCAATTCCTACATTTAACTCCTGGATTATTCCCATCATTAGCAAGTTAGTCAGAATTAGTAATGTTCTCCAGATGTTCCATGTGCTGGGGTAACCACGTGGCATTTAAAAAGGTTCACTGCTTCCAGTGAAGACCAGCTGATCAGCACGGTAATGACACATTTCACTGCTAGAAAGTCTAGCTCAATTTCCAATGAGGTCATGGACAAAAATCCAATGGATTTTATTTGTGTTTGTTGATGTTCACCCAGTTGTTCACTCTGATAAATGCTGAACTCCTATGTGAGGATATAGATGGAAGACTACTGTGGGAAAAGTACCGCAGCTAAATCTCTGCGCAATCCATACTCCTCTAATCCATGGGCTTTGAAAACAGTAAAATAAACAGAACAGATTATCTCACTAAGATCAAACTGTCTGCACTACCTCAGTAAAGATTTCTGCAGCTAAACCACTGCCTGTAAGAGAATTGTTTGTTTCATAAGCTGATTTTTTCCAAGTTCTACAGTGCCTTCACAAGAAACTTGAGAACTGGAACAATGTACTGTGGTGCTGACCTGGATTCCCAAATGTGCTGCTGTTAAGCTCCAGTATATGCAAGGTCATTCCCCATGGCTCTGTGCCCTTTTTTAAAATGCTCATTAAAAAAAATAAATAAAAAGGTCGGTATGTTGCGATGCAAACTGCCAGCACCTTCTCCCCAACATCTGTATGAATCAATGGATGGAACTGGAAGAGTGTTGAAAATAACCAGAAGGTTTTGACTTGCCTATTATACTATTATGAGAGCCAGTCTGGTGTATTGGT
The DNA here is from genome assembly GCA_030867105.1 of Liasis olivaceus. Classification (NCBI taxonomy): domain Eukaryota; kingdom Metazoa; phylum Chordata; class Lepidosauria; order Squamata; family Pythonidae; genus Liasis; species Liasis olivaceus. The sequence goes on from CM061355.1 coordinate 71,126,858, forward strand.
TAAGGCACCAGGCTAGAAACTGGGAGACTGTGAGTTCCAGTTCTGCTGTAGGCCCAAAGCCTTGGGCCAGTCCCTCTCTCTCAGCCCTTGGAAGAGGAAGGCAGTGGCAAACCACTTCTGAAATCTTGCCAAGAAAACTGCAGGGACCTATTCAGGCTTTTACCAAGTGTCAAGACTAATTTAAAGGCATCAAAAACAAAAAACAAAATAAAACAAAACCCACCACCTGATTAGAAGAAATGGTCATGCATTGTCCATTGCAGGACAGACTGGCTGGGTTCACACAAAATGCGTAATCCTGAATTTGGTTAAAAAAATATAATTGCAGCAATCACAGAACTGTGATGCCCAAGAAAGAAAATTTATTTTGCTTTCATCCAGGGGTATCCACTGGGAATGGTTAAAAAAAGAAAAGTCAAGATGGCAGCTGCAATGTTGAATTGCTACCTGTTTTTTTATGTGTATTGCGATACACATGCTTAGCTTTTTAAATCATATCCTGTGGACACTTCTTCCACCCGTTGACTTACTTCATGCAATGTGCTAAGTCAGTGCTAGATTTCCCACTGGGTGCTGAGCCCTGAAGTTGCCAATCCGGTTTTATCGAAGTTTAGTGAGTTGTGCAAACCCATCGTAGAGTTTTGAGACCAACACCGTGTGTGGAAGTCTCTCATAGTGCAATTCCTTATGGGCAATGATTAGCATGTGCAATCTATTTATTGCAAACAGTCTCATTAGCCTAATTCTTTGCCCTTGCTTTGGAATGCTGGCAAAGTGTAAAGAAGCATCTAATGCGTCCCATTAAACAAAGATCCTGCACTGGAGGGGGCTGAATTAGATGTTCTCTAAGCTCCCTTCAAAATTTCCATTCTAGGCCTCCAAGAGATTCCTAAACAGGTTGAATTACAAAGGAGGAATAATAATCACCTTTGACTGACTGGATTCCTCTGTTAAAATAATGAGAGCAGCAACAGAAGCCACAGAGGAAATTGAAATGTTTCAGCTGGTGCATAGCAAGCAGTCCCATCATCAGCTGGTGGAACTTGGCCTCTCTTACTGGAAAACTTAGAATAGCCCTGAAATTGTTCTGCGGCTATTACCACTGGCTAGTCCAGGAACATGGACAAATATGGAAAATAATGGAGAATGAGCAAGTATTTGGGCAAATGGTGATGTTCAAAAGGAATCTGTATAAATCAAGGAAGATAGGCAATTATGAAACTTATCAACTGGGCTCCTGTCTAGATTCTAAAGTACATCTCTGGGGAAACAGATCCAAATATCTAGAGCAACGTTTGGGGCTGCTGGGGAATTCTGGGAGCTGAGGTCCACATATCTTAAAGTTGCCAAGGTTGAGAAACACTGCTCTAGAGTTTTAGTCATTCCAACCACTTGCAAGTCTTAAGGGTTTTCACAGAACTTCTACTAAAAATAACGCCAGAGGTCACAAAACCAATATAAGGATCTCATCCAGTTTAGGGTGTGATGCTTTTTCTGGATGAACAGTATTTTTTCCTCATTAAGGAAAAGGAACTAGGTGGGGTTGTGTTGAATTTTTTTTCATTTGTACCCAAAGCGGCTGAATTTACAGGCACAGGATCACATGGTCAGTGCTATCCTTCAAGTGCTACTTCTTAAGTTTGGGTTTTTTTTTTACATATTTTCTTTTTTTATTTATGATTTCTTTTTATTATATTATTGTAAATCTTAATACATTATATTGTTTCAACAGAGTGATATTTGTACAGTGGTGATTGAAGATTAAGTTTTTTAAAGAGGTCTCAGGTCATCGTCACTCCCAAGGAGCCCACTACTTTAATCTATTTGGTCTCCTAAGAGGCTACCAGTCTCATGACTTTGAGCTTTGGGGCATTGCCTTAGGCTTAAAGCTTAACAGGAATTTCAGTAAACTGGGAAATTTTCTGAAATTTTGTCATTTGGATTCAGGTTTTAAATGTGGCTCCAAATCCCAGCATGTAAAGATATCTGTGAGCTCCAGTTTTCCTGTTGAGGTAGATGGCAGTGTATGGAAGTGTTTTCTAACTGCTTAACCATACAGGTTGTCCTTGCTTAACAACTGTTTGTTTAGCAGCTATCCAAAGTTATGACTGTGCTAAAAAAAAGTGACTTATGACTGGTGCCCAAATTTACGACCGTTGCAGCACCCCCATGGACATGTGATCACATTCCAGGTGCTTGGCAACCAGCCTGCATTTATGTCAGGTTCAGCCCAAGAACAACAACGAGGCAATCCAATACAGTTCAGTTCCTTTATTAGCTTGCACCTAATAGACAGAATCTTGCCAGACTAAACCTATGCCAAAGCAACTAGTGGATATACCCCGTGAGACTCTAGGGAGAGGCCAGCCTCATCCTCTTTGTCTTCCCACACTCTTGTTGTGGGCTGAGGAGGTGCTTGCTCTGGAATGTCTCTCCCCCCTCCTGACAACCTTGAACTTCCATTCCAGAATCCTCCCTGCTCATGCCATCCATTACAGATGGTTGCAGCATCCTGGGGTCATGTGAATGCTGTCTGCAACCTTCCCAGCTGGCTTCTGACAAGCAAAATCAATGGGGAACTGTGTGATTCACTTAATGATCACCACAGAAAGGTAATAAAATCTGGTGCAGTCACATGATGCTTTGCTTAATGACTGCCCCACTTAAAAACCAATTTTCTGGTCCCAGTTGTGGTTGTTAAGTGAGGGCAGCCTGTAGTTTCAATGCTACCACCTTCACCATACTACTGCAGTGGTCTTCTAGCTTCTATTAAAAGTAGAAATCAAATGACCACTGCTGGGTGGCTGGAATGTCTTTGGCACTGGTTTTTCCAGCTATCCAAAGAGGCAGGTGGAGTGGGGAAAAAAAATCAAAATTTGTCAACCGGAAGCCAGGACTAGACTTCAGAAACCTCTCACAGTTGGTATGGACACCCCACCTCCCTCCTGGCCCCCATGCAATGCCTTTAAGCTTGGAAACACTACTACAACCCTCTTTTTACTACTAATCCACCAAACCAACTTCTTTGTTATTTAGACAGGCCTCTGGAGCTGTCAGAGATTCTGGAGACTGAAGGATGCCCCAAATCTCCAAGGGCCAGAAGGTATAACCTCAAAATCATGCATTGTTTTTATCACTAATAAAAATATTTGGGGTTGGGTAAAATTTTGACTCTGATTAGATTGGCTAGTGATCACAGGTGCATCTACAGAAGAGAGATCATGACAGCCGTTAGATGCCTTCAAACATGATTAATCTAGTAGTAGCTTGGACTTCTGTTTCATGTTAAATTATTTTTTCCCCCACAACTGAGGAAGACCTGCTTTAGGAGTAATCAAAACATCACAAAACGTTGGGCCTTTTCAGTTTCCAGAACCATTAATGAAGCTCAGCAGAGGCTGAGAGGAAGAGGAAAGATAAACTGACAAACCAACGAAAACATACACACACAAAGTCTGGAATTTGTGGCAGAAGATTGACACTTTGTTTTAGCATACTTCTGCTTGGAGATTCTAGTTCAACGAAAGATCACACTGTCCCTCCTCCTAATCAGATGATACTGCAACGAGTGTCTTGCAGAAACAAAACTTGTATATGCGTGTGCATAGTTTATGTTTGGAGAATAGAAGTAATGATGATGTTTCCCAAGAGACGTCATATTTCCTGCCACCACATGGGATGGTCTGTGCTCTTGTTGGTAGTATTCCAGCTGCCCATCTCTGGCTACAGCAAACTGGCTTACAAAACAACCCAAAATGCAGAGCTCCTGGTCTACCAACATCAACAGTTGTAGAAGGGGAAGAGAAACACCATCACAGTGAGCAAAGCCAAATACCACAGCATAAATAAAGTAAGTAAGTAAGTAAGTAAGTAAGTAAGTAAGTAAGTTGTTTAGGTGCTAATCTGAAAGCTCAGAGCTCTCCAGCACCATGGTGGCTTTCCTAGAATGTGATCTCCCTCACCCTCATAATGTCCTGACTTCTGCAAACATCCAAAATGGTTGGAAGAACCCGGACCTAGACTGAGTTTTAAATTGCCATTGGAACTGCCTGATCATCTGAATGTGCCCAGAAGCTCAAGATGGAACTCTTAAATGAATGCATCTATGTTGAGGGCTGCAGGTAAAAAACAACCAGCCAACCACCCACCTAAGAATCCAGAACAACAAATAAATTTCCATCCTAACTCAATGGAAAGTTGGAAAGAAATTACATAAAAGTGCTCTGGACTCTCTCCATCAGCAGGATAATTTCCTGAAAACGGAACAGAACGGAACCAAATTTGGTATGGCAGGAAGACAGAAGTTTGAAAATGGGCTAGATCTGACCAAGTGCTATGGGGGGGGGGGGGGGGGGAGGAAATCTCCAGTGCATTTCTATGGGAAAGATAGTTGGGCAGGGTTTGGAGTGGTTCTGACTCCTCCATTCTAAGTACCCCTTCTAGTCACATAGCCCAGAGCAGAGGATAGGCAACCTACTCAGTGCTTCCCAGTGCAACACCCATGTCCACAGAGATGCATCTCCAGCAAAAAGCAGAAGTCCATATGCACAGATGCATGCAGACAGACACAAGTTAGTTTGTTAGAAGAAAATACAGACACTTCATATGGCCGCTGCTGATAAAGGGAATTCCAGAAGTCATGCTTTGCATGTTCTTTTCACCTTGTTTAAAAGAAGGCACACATATAAATCCTCTGGGCTGAGGCCTCCACTCGTGGCTGAGGGCCACACACCAAAAACTAGTAGATAGAGCCAAGGTAAAATTAACCTGATTCCATTATATTTACATTTAATTAAAATTAAATACCATTAATAGAATTATCTGCCAGACATGATTTAATCATTTCTCCTTTGTGTAACATTAAAAATCAGGCTTTTGAAGGCCTGACAGCAGGGCTTTCAGAGGCTGCAGTTTGTACCTCTCTGAAAAAAAATAACATCTGAAGGCTATTAAATCAGGATTTTAAGGCCAAGTAGCCACAGCTCTTAGATCAGGGATTTTGAGTACTTGCTTGCCACTCAGTGGGCAGGGAAGGAATCTTTCTCCATTATGAAATTTCTCAGTTTGGCATGTTAGGATGGGAGTTTCCCTTCTGGTTGCACCATCCCTCACAAGTTCCCTTCTTCTTCTTGATAAGTTACAGAACGTTTGATGGATTTATTCTCAGTTATTTTACTGGGTCATCTAGCATTTGAAGTTTGGACTTATTGTTCCATTTATCTAACACATTTTGAAGAGGAAGTGAATAATGTATTGGGAGAGTGCAAGCACGGATCATTTTCTTTTCCCAGAGGCTCATTTGTTTTTTTAAGAAAGCTGTTGGAAGTACATAGAGAAAATAATAAATAGATGACCATATAGAATGACGGCATTGAAAAAGTAAGGATACCAGGCAGAATGTTCTCAAGTTCAGAAAATACAAAACATGAAATATGGTAATCATATGTGAGATAAGATTGTGATTCATGTTTCGCAGAGCAATTAATTGGAGGGCTGAGTATGAATGCTGGAGATGCACATTTCAATTGTGTAATTGGGATGAAATATGGTTTGTTTGTTTGATTTATTTATTAAATTTATATGCCACCCATCTCCTCCAGAGGGTGACTCTGGGCGGGTCACAATTAAAATCCAAAACAGTAAAAACAATGAAAATATAAATATCCATGTTAAAATTATCTAAGAACAATTCTATATAAAAAGACTATGTACAATCCAAGATGATGGGGCGGGGGGGAGCAGTATCGGTTATCCCCCCCAGCCAATTCCAACAATGCGAGCCCCCACTGGGGGGGGCTATATATAACTAGACTTAGTTGCTTGCTGTATTCTAATCACCCATTTCAGCCACCACGATATCATGGAACATCAAGAAATAATAAAACAATTGAGGGGAAAAGTGCCAGTAGTAGAGCATAGACAAACAGGACACATTCTGTGAGAAATACGGAAGGTCAGTAGGGTTAAGGAAAATAGTCGAAGCTGGAAACCAGGAGACGGTGAGGAAGATGTGGTACTTTGTGGCTATATGGCTCTGGAATCACAGAAAATGTGATGTGAAAAACTATGGTAGAGTTGTGTGATTAACAGTGATTTTAAAGTAATCATCCATGTCTTGGGCTGTAGGTCTGCATTATCAGTAGAGGACATCAACAACACATAGGGGTTCAGCTCTTTGGGGACATCAGTAAATGCCTTCAACAAGTTAGAGAAACACTGGCACAACCCATAAGCTCTCACTCTGTAATTGTATTCCTATAGTAATCACACCCAAAGAGAACAGGCATTCATTTCTAAGGTGTCCTGGCAAGTGGCTGATGGCGCTTAAAAATAGCCATGCATAGCAAACAAGTTATAAAACCTAATGCACATATGCAAATATTTAAAAACAATAGTGGCTGTTTGATAACACTTCTTTCAAGTGCAATCATCACGACACATGATAAGGAACTGGCAATGTGTTCTGCATTACACATCGGTCAACATTACATGAGAGCCAGCAATCCGTTCCCTGCATTCATGCGCAGGCCATGTGAATGTGGAAGAGGTTGAGACTCAGCTCTGAAATGGCCTGTATTAAAGGACTTACGGTTTTTTAGTGTTCATTTGCAGCACTCTAAGGAAATATTATCCATCATTATGAGTTTCATTTTAGCAGCTTAAATAATAATTGCCCAATGCTGGAAAACTCTACATAACTTAACAGTTGAGATGTGGATTAACCAGGTCTCTTCAACTGCCACATTATAAAAAAATCACAAAGTTAAAATACTGAGACATCAGAGGCAGCAACCACAATTCTATCAAATCTGGATGGAGTTAGCAACAGACCATAATATGGTAATATTTCACATAAATGGTAAATGGGTACATGTATGGTACCTGTCTTTTTACTGACTTTTTAGTAGATTTTTTTTGTGTTTTCCATACCATTTTTTTTCTCTATGCATCTTGGATTTATGTTAATTTAGTTACTTGATAATATTGGGGGGGGGGGGGTTCTATTGGGTTTTTTATTTGGGGTCTGATTTTTTTGTAAGCTGCCCAGAGTCATTGTGTGTGTGTTGGGGGGTTATATAAATTCATTTGATAGATAGATAGATAGATAGATAGATCATAGCTTGTTTAAAAAAAGAAAAAGAAGCTAAAATGAAGTCAACTTCTGTTATAGCCACCCTATTTAGGCAGACAGTTTTTACACCAGAATTCTCAAGAGCATCAGTGCTGGATCTTGAAATAACCAGATTATTATTTTTATTTAAGGCAGTATGCATAATGCTTCTGCCTCTACTTTTCCCCAACAACCCTGCGAGGGGGGTTGGGCTGAAAGAGGACAACTGGTCCAAAGTCACCCAGCCATCATCTGTGCCTAATGGAGAATCAGAATTCATGATCTCCCAGTTTCAAATCCAATACCTGAACTTCTAGACCACACTGGCAATCAGCTTATTTCCAGCTGGTGATCCCGCTTTGGATGTTTCTTCCAGTACACGAAGGCTTCAAGGAGACATTATTATTTTGATTTCATTTATATTCTGCCTTTCTGCTCAGCAGAGTATTCTAAACCCAGAATTCAAAATATGGCAGGGTGTACCCAAAAAGAAAAAGGTAAGCTGTTCTCTACCTCCCCAACTTCAGAGGTTCCATTTTTAAAAAAGTAAAATTCATTCATTCATTCATATGCTGCTAAAATCCAAAACAATAAAAACAATAAAAATATAAATATCCATATTAAAATTAACTAGGACAATTCTATATAAAAGGACTATATATAATTTAAGATGATGGGGGGACCAATAACAATGATCCCACCAGCCAATAGACATACTGAACTGACATACCTGTTTTACTTCTTATATGATTTGCCACCAAATTTTGATGTCAGGATCGTGGGGAGTTTGGTGCGTGTGTGTGTGCAAAATTAAAGGCTAGGAGGGGCTGCTGGTATGTGGGGGGAATGGGGCATCTCTTAACTAAACTCTGAAATTTATCCAGATTTTGAAGGAAGGGCCAAGAGGCCAAACTTCTCTTGGTTTCTTTAATTTGAAATGTCAGGATGGGTAACTAAGAGTTTGCAATTCTGATCAGCTACTAAAACATCAAAATAATACGGATCAATTTAATTATTCAAAACATGTATTTTTGGCTAGTTCTTAAAGCCGGTCCAAATGAAGCCATCACTTTTGGTGGGCCTAAGAAAATGGGAAAGCCAGTCTGGTGTAGTGATTACATCAACAAGCTAGAAAGCAGAAGATCTAGTCCTGCTTTAGGCACAAAGCCAAATGGGTAATCTTGGGCCAGTCACTCTCTCTCAGCCCTAGGAAGACAACTGTCATGTACCCATAAGATGAATGTATTATGATTTTGCTTTTGTATGATGTATCAATTCTGCCCTCATTGTTTGCAAATTGTGGCAACATGGACCCATCCTATGTGTAATGGCCTGGATTTTGTTGAATACTAATGTGTACGTTTGGCCTAACACAATGACCGGATTGCCTAAAACAGAAGAAATACACTCAAATTTCATTTACGGCTTGTTGCTGTTGAGTACCAGATCCAGCAGAATTTTCTCTCTCCCATATCACCAGATTTAAATTCTTTGAATTTTTTTTCCCCTCCATGTCTAGCCTAATTTTCCACTTAATTCACGCCTGTCTGCTTTCTATGAGGAAAATTACAACGCAATTTTATTTCCAGCATTATTTACTTCTGCTGGGAACAAAAAAAGAGGAGCACCTGGGCCCACAGAAATTGCTTTATAAAACGTATTCCACCATCTTGTATTCATGCTTAGTTGGGGTAAGGAGAGGAAATAATTACAAGTTAATGGGGAAAAAATCCCAAGGTCCAGATTGTATCATTATTCCCCACTGAACTGTCCAAAAGGGCATACATGATTTTCAAATTACTAGACTGGTTCAAGACTCATTTGGATAAATTACACTCATATTTGGAAGAGGAATTAAGAATAAGGCAGCATTTTGCCCACATCTGGAAACTGAAAAGGTTTTAAGTGCATTTGCCTCACTTCTGGCAGGTCACTTTGGCTGGACTTCTCCTAGGATACAAAGATGTTCTATCATCAACGTATCTCCCAATTTGGTAAGCTCTATGTGAAACTCCCACCTTCGTAATGGTTATGTGCATCTCTCTTGCCCTTTTAAACCCAAAGGGTCAGACAGTGAACGCAGCATAGAACCCAAGTCAGACACAAATCAATATTAAGACCTTGTCATCCCCAAAACCACTGGCTTATTTTGTGGGGTGGAAAGGCATTAGCTTTTAGTGTTCCCATGCTGGCAAATGCTTTTTTTTCCTGTAGCTGTGTGCTAAATATATAACCACATAGCACTGACGTAGACTATGGTTGTGAGATGTTCAGCCATACGTACGTGTCCCAGACATTAAGGCATGGAGAATGTCTCATGTCCTTTACTTCATTAGAAATTTTACCACTGAAACAGAAAATAAATATTTATTTGCTCTGCTGACTTCATGGCTCTGAATTTTAGGAAGGCAGTACTATTTTTTAAGATTGTAAGATTATGAATGTTGAACTGGCTAACGATGTAAACAGCAGCTGGCAATCTTTCCAGATACAGTTGAACATCACGGTTCAGGTGCCCAAAGAACATGATTTTTTAAAAAAGGGTGAAATCTCAAAAAATTGCCAGATCTTGCATGATTTTGGCATTTTTGCTTAGAATTTGTGAGTTCTTTGCTTTCTTGCCTGAAGGATCATGAGATTTCAGACAAAATCACCAAAAAACTTGCCGGCTCATGGGATTTTAAACATTTTAATTAATAAATAATAATGTTTTTTAATTTAATGTAGAGATCCTTGGGAAGAAGTGGCATTTGCAGAGGGTGGCAGTCAAAATGGCCCCGCCCCTTGTGCATGTGCATTGGCCCTGGAATACGAAGAGGGTGGGGCTTGCAGCGTGAAACCTTTCCACCATCTTGCCTCTTTTAACCCCTGTTTTAACCCCTTCCATGGATAAGTCACAGTGATAAGCACAAGCCACAGATTGCCAACCCCAGATAAAACACGGTAATGCAATTCCAGTGACTTTTGGAGGACAAAACTGAAATTGTTTTTTTTTTCCTGCTCCAAGATCAATTAGAAACAGATATAGCAGTTCTGACAACTTTGGCTTGTCAAAATTCATTTACCTGTGAGCAAGCCTCTTGAAAAACATTGGAATTTACTTTGAACATACATTAACAAGATTGCAGCTAGCAAGCATTAAACAAACAGATGGTAAAAAAAATAGTAGGCTCTGTTGTTTTTATACTGTATATAAATCTTAGGTTTTTTTCTAATCAAATATCTGCACTGAAATATTTGATCAGAAACAGATTCAATTAAATATGCTAAAAATCAAATTTCTGTACACAAGGCCCTCATTATTCACAGGGGTTCTATTCCAGCCCCAAACTCACAGATAAGAAGACTGTTTAAAATGTACTTTATGCATGTTTTACATTTAACAAAGTTTAACAAAATTAGAATATGTAAAATACCTGAAATACAGTCCAGAATTGTGGATATCTGAAACCATTTAGTATCAGTAATGATGTCTAGTCCGTATTTTCCATCTGTAGGTATGGGAGACAAGGGCCACCTGAATACAGTACATGTTGTGGGGTTTTAGTTCCATGGAAGTTAATGGGGCTTATTTCTGAGTTAATAGGCATAAGTTTGAAGAAATTCCAAGCATAGCTATCAACTGGCCATCAGGAACAAAGCTGGTGCAGAAGCACCCTCAAGATGCAAATCTGCTCCTTCCAAGGACAGACAATCCTCCATTGAACAGGTTGCACATTTAATATAGGGTTGGAGTTTCTACTGTCTCTGGATTAATCCCAGCTCCTTAGCTTCCAAATATCAGAGTGTTAAGTCACTGTCAATTTGCTTGGCTTCACATGCTGCCTGTGAAGCACAAATCATCGCTTAGTGTGCACCATGGTTGGGTTCCTACAACTTGTTAGGTTCAGTTACAGTTGTTGATAATTTGGTAGTTCTGGGCGTTTTGCAAAACTAGCTAGTAATCTATAGTTTATGGTTTAATGCGCTGCAAAACTCAGATCAGTGTCCTCCCAAGTAGAACAGAAGAATCCCAAAATGGGACTCCCTAGGTACAGGTAGCATCTGGACTGCATTTTTGGGCAGCTAGGATTAAGCCACACAGAATCAATGACAGAACTCTTGTTCTGGGAGATTTAAAATTGAGTTATAAACCGCATCCCATGTAATATGAAATCCACTGGATGGTACTACGCGGCTTGATTCTGGCTTAAGTGTGTTGTGTGAACACAGCCACTAGTTTGTAAACCAGGATCCACAGCTGAGTGCATTTTGTGAACTCAGGCAATTTAATACACCATGATTCAATCTGCTGAATGGATGCAAGTAGAGATTCCCTGAAAGTTGGCCTGGGACCTTTTCTCACAGGCTCTCAGAAGGGTCAGAATGATTCCCTGGCTAGGCTCATCCAGCATAAGGCTTATCTGAGACAGGGTGCTTTTTGGTACGTGACAGAAGCCCAGCCACATAACGTGAGTGACCAACTGGAAGCTGGATGGGCGAAATCCCGCTGCAGTTAATGGGCTGGCAACAGGATCCCATCCTACGCGCCTTCTCAGAAGAAAGCCCCCTCGAGTTCCGTGGACCTGACGCGCAGACCGCGCACTGCAGCATTGGAAGGGTGCACTCTGCCCCAACTACTCAGCGGGCGCTGGAAGCAAGTGTCCCGCTCAGTAAATTGGAGAGCCACGCTTCCTTCGCTCACAATTCTCCATTATTCACGTATTGTTTTACGTTGGGTCGCGGACTGCCTCCTGCGAACAGCCTGGAGTCTCTCCAGGAGGTCGTCAATCAAGAGTCCCGTCTCTTTAAGGGAGCTTCAGCGCACCTGGGCGGGTGGGTGCGTGCACGCGCGCGTGTGCAAGGAGCCCCCAGGCCAGCCTCCCATCCCGGGCACAGCGGTTGGCCCGGCGCCTGCGGCGGAGGTGTCGGCCAGCGGGAAAGTTATTGGCGCTCCGGCTTCTCTCGCGCGGCCGTCCAGCGCAGTTCCTCATCGCCGGCGCGCCGGGAAGAGCGGAGGCTGGGAGCTCGCGCCGCCGGCCGCCCCCGAAGTCGAGCCCGGGCTGGCGCGCACGAGGCCGGGGGGGGTGACGCGCCCAGAGACCCCCCCGCCTCTCCCGCCCGGACCGCTTTCTCCAGCCCTTCGCGGCCGCGCTCCTGCGGGATCGAAAACTTGGCAACTCGCGCGCCGGGCGCCTTCGGAGCGCCCGCTTCCCCCTCTTCCCCGCAGCGGCTCGGCCATGAGCTGCCGTCCCGCGCGCCCCAGCCAGGGGGCCCGGCGGCGCCCGGCGGCTTGGCGCTGAGGCCTCGCCGGGAAGGATCGCCGAGCAGAAAGGCGGCATGAGAGAAGCGCGCGGAGCCGGCGCAGCGGATCGCGGGCAGAGGCCAGAGCGCGCAGCCGAGCCGGTCCGCGGCGCGCCCGGCAGCCCGGACGCCTCCCTTCGGCCTCGGTTGCACCCGCCCGTTGTCTAAGCAGGCAGCGATTCGCGGGTCCCGCTTTTCCAATACTTAAGGCGTTGGATTTCTTCTCTACTCCTCCTTTTTGGGGGGAACCTGGAAATACGGATTTCCAAACTGACTGAAAAAGAGCTGCGTGAACTCTGATTCCCGCGCCGGCTGAAACATCCCTTGCTTCACTTTGCAAACACCAACTCTTGCGAGCAGCGTTGCAAACTCTTTCCTCCCCCCCCCGTTGCAATTCCCCCCGTGCAAAGCCGCGGCTTTATTATTGGGAGGAGAGGAAGGAAGGGGGTCGCTCTTGGCTTAATTCTTGCCCCCCTCGCCCCCCCGAGAGGGAGGGAGGGGAAAAAGGCTCCCTCGCGATGGCCGCGAGCGGAGACTCGGCGAGCGGGATCCCCCGTCAGGGCGGCTGGAGTTTGCAGGAGGACAAGCCCGCCTCGGCAGCGGCCGCAGCGGCGGTAGAGGGAGCCTTCAGGGCCGGTTGCAACGGCTGCTGCTCCGTAGCCGGGGCGAAGGAAGTGAAGCAAAGCAGCGGCCGCCCGCGGGGAGGAGGCGGCGGCTCCAGCGGCGCGGGCGCGGCGCCCCGGACTGGCCGGGCGAGCAAACTTCCCTGGGTGTTGGGCGCCGGGTCGGTGGCGCTGCTGCTGGCGCTGGGGACCCGCCTGGGCCCGGGCGCGCGAGGACGAGGGCGAGAAGAGGCGGCCGAGCGCGGCGAAGGCGGCCCCCCGGGCGGGCACGCGTGGGCCCCGCCGCCCGGCCCCGCGCTCTGCTGCTGCTGCTGCTGCCTCCTCCTGGCCGCCTCCTTCTGGCTGGGGCTGGAGCTGCTGCGCGCCGGGGTCCGCCTGCGCACGGCGGCCCTGCTGCTGGCCGTCTGCTGCGGCGGGGAAGCGCTCGCGCACGTGGGCTTGGCGCCGGCGGAGGACCGCCTGCTCTCCTTCTCCGCCACCGGGGTGGTGCTGGGCAGCCTGGCCGGCTGGGCATGGCTGCTGCTGCCCCGGCTCCGCCACGGCGTCCTCATGCTCGCCTTGACTAGCGCCCTGCGGCTCACCTCGCTCGTCTCCTTGGAGGGCGTCCGGGCGCCCTGGAGACCGTACCTGGCTTATCTCCTCGGCCTGCTGGGCATCCTTCTGGCCAGCTGCGCGCGGCACGCCTCGTCGGGCCGCCCCTCCGGAAAGCGGGAGGAGGAAAGCGGAGCAGGGGCGGAAGGAGCGGAGTCCGCCGCCGCCGCCGCCGCCCGGCCGGCCAAGGAAGACGCGCCGGGGCTGAAGAGGAGGCGGCGGTCCAGCTCTGCGATCTCCGCCGAGATGGCAGGTTGTGGCAGCAAGACCCACCGCAGGACCTCTCTGCCGTGCATCCCTCGCGAGCAGGTAAGGGGCAAGCGCCGGGGCAGGCGCGGCGGGGAGGCTGGAGTCGGGGCGCCGACGGCACCCGGCTGCCGAGTTTGCAAACGCGCGCCGCTCGGGGAGAGGGGCGCGCGAGCGAGCCGGCAGAGGCGGCAGGGAAGTCCGCCGCCGGTTCTTCTCCCTTGGAAAGGGGAGGCAGCCGGGAGGATCCGCGAGTGAAACCCCCCGAAGAGCGAAGACGACCCTGCTCCTTCCTCCCCGTCCCCGAAGCCCCGGCTCTGCCTTCCGCCGTTGCTCTTTCCTCGATCATGCGCTTGGAAGTAGGCTGGAGGGAGACCCTGTTGCAGAACTAAAGATGGAATTAAGTGAGCCTGAGGAAGGGTAGTTCATCCCCCCCATGCGAGCAAAGTATTTTCTTAATGCCTCGAAGTAGAGCGGATAACCTGTTTTTTGAGGAGTTGGGTCCCGTAGGGGTAGGAGTTCTCAGGCTTGGTCATACCACCCCCCAAAACGTGTGCAGCCCCCTGTGAAGAAAACTCATGATGTATTGAGTTTATTGAACCGCAAAAGGCCAGGCTTGTCTGTCATGCCTGGGGCAGCATTTAAAGAAAATGTTAGGACCCCTTTCAAAGTGGATTAGCACCCCTCTCCCAGGGGGTGCTGACCCACATTTGAAGACCCCGTTCCGAGTCAGTGTTGGAGCAATTCTGTTTTTCATCCTTCCGTATAAGTTGCTTGTGATGGCTCTATTGCGTAACTTTAAAGATCATCCCTCTCTGAGAATTATTTGGAGGAGAACTTATCAGCAAAAAAAAAAGTATCTGTATGTTTTAAAGGAAAAGGACTTGTTTTTGAACTGCTGGCACCGATTCTACCCAAACTGATATATTGCAGATCCAAAACAAGCAGATGTTAATTTCCGTGTTATTTAGCGGTACATTTCAAGTATCTTTTCCATGACAAGGCCTTCAACAACTCAGTTGCTTGCTTGTTGTTTTTTTGCACACCTAACCATGTAATAGTTAGATTTCTGTTGGTGCAACAGCTTATGCAGCTGGATTTTCAGACTGGATCCGTGGTGTCTCTTCATTTCCATTTGGCGATGGAAGAAGAAGATTGAGATGTTTGAGAAACTTTTTCATAACTTGAAGAAATAGATTCAGAAATTGGGTGTCTTTGTGATGAAAAGCCCCAAACAGCCAATAGAGAAATGCAGCATTTCATGTTAGTTTTCTCAATTCCTTTTTAAAAGCTGTAAACATTAGCATGTAATGCTACTTTTCAGCTTTTAAAAGATGCTTATTGAGTTTTGTTCATAGATTTTAAGGAGACCAGGATCTTAGTCCTAGGAAAATGTAGAATTTAAACTTATAGTTTAATCCTTTGTATTTTTATGGGTTCTGTAGACTTCCTCCTAAATAAGTATGGTCAGGGTATTTACATACTAGATACTGGGCCTTTCATTTAAGGCGATAAATACTAATTTGACAGACCTCTTAAATGTGAATATTTTAGTTTTGCTAGGTGGTAGAATATTCACTGTGATGATAGTATCAGAGAATATTATGATTCACTGGGTGCTTTTAACAGCGGCATGAGCTTTTCACTGGATATTTTGGAGGTGTGAAGTTTTCACTAAATTTGAAGAATAGAAGAACTTTAATCACACACTATGGAAGTTTTTTGTCTGACATTCTAAAAAAGTGACACTAAGCTTTATTGGAAATTATTTCACAGTAAAGGGTTGGGAGGGAAAACGATAGCTCTAAACAGGGTTTCTTGGAGGTAAAATCAGCTAATCTGATGGGACATTTCCATAGGTATAAAGGCAGATGCCATCTGAATAGGTATTGTGTACAAAAATGGCATTTTAAATTCCTTTCTGCTCAGAAGCAGCTATTCTTTCCCCCCAAGGCAGTGACATAAAACTCTAGTTTAGTTAGCAGATTTTCCCCTCTTTCTTTCTGACCAATGCTGAGATTGTTTAGATTTACATTATTTTAAGATTACTTGTCTCAAAAAGCTCCTGTCCCTTGCAGGTTGTTTGAGGTTTAATTGGCCACAAATGCACTTAAACAATTTAAGGGAAAAAAGGAATACTGACCGTATTTCTCAAGAGCAAAGACCACAAATAAAAATGGATCCTGAAAATTGGATTCAGTTCCCAATGCTTCGTCATATTCCTTTGTCCCCCAAGGGGAGGGAAAATAAAAAATGAAACCACAGATTCTTAATTAAAACCAAGGGGGGTGAAAGTATGGCTATTATTCATATGATGGTAACCATATGTATTTTTTTAAAAAAAGAACATGTCATTTGTATTAGCCAGGATGGGGTCTGACTGCTATTGTTTGCTTACATGATCTCCTCAGTACACCTTAATTTATGTGGTATGAAAAATCAGTATCCTTAATTGGGTTTCCATTCATCTGTATGGAGCTAATTATACAACAGGAATTAAATTAAATTAAATTAAGTTAAATTAAATTAAAACAACAGTGCTATTGAGCAGTTCAGCTTCTCAGCTTCTAGGGTATCTTAAATCTCAGTAGTTGGGTCAGCCAACTTGAACAGCATTGTTTCCCTCTTTGGAAAGTGAAGGACTTGTCCCTTTTAGCTGGTTAGTTGCAAAATAAACTCAGTGTATGTTATCAAAAGGAAAAAGAAAATAGTAGTTTGCATTTAATTTGGGAATGTGTAAACTTCCAAAGTTTTGTTTCAAAGTTTTAAACTCTCCCCTCCTTCTTTTTTTGGTATTTTAAAAGAACTGCTGTACTTTGTGAATTATGTTAAAGTTATGATTACCCTGGACTACAAAACTGCAATATTACAGTAGTTCTTCTTTGTCCTGTATAGAGAAAAGTGTTATGAAAATACAGTAGGTGTTTTTCCATGTTCTTGTAAAAAAACATGCATGATTTGAAATTAATCCTCACAGCGGGAAATGAGTGATGCAGATTTTTAAAACCCGGGGCTTCCTCTTAAAACTTGCCAAATGATGTGAACACCTCTGACCTGAACAATGAATGTACAGAGCCAGGAAAATAATGAAGCATTTTAGGTGTATGAAAGTTAGAGTTAGTTCCACTATATATTTTAAAAATTCACTCCTACTGTGATTGATCTTATGTAATCAATGCACAGGAGTTAAAAATATTTTGTTTTACACAAAAAGTGTAAACAACTACTTGAAGTTAAAAAAAAACTTTTTGAAGCTCTTGTGTAAGGATAATGCTTTGTCCGGATTTAAATTTGAATATCTTTCTGAAATTAAAAGTTTAGAAACTTAAAAAAAAAAACCAGATTTATTATGCTCATTTAGCATGCAAGAGAAAGGTATTTTGAGAAATGGTGGTTATTATTTTTGAATAACTCAAGATTGTTGAATTTTAAATTTCAGTGTCTGATTCAGGGTGGGAAAAAACCCAGAAATTCCCAGAGTGTTAGTGGCTCCTTCACAGTATTTAGTAATGCTCAGATGTGTGCAAGAGTGCAAGGGTTTTCAAGGATAAGGAAAGCATGAGAGGCCAAAATGGCTATGGCTACTTGAAGTTTTGGAAACTCGGCTTGCTCATCAGTAAAAAGTTTTTGGAAAAGATTTTTATAAAGTAGATAGAGCAAGAATGTAATGCCTTTCTGTCACCGAGCAGAAGCGTCTCTGGGATTTGGAATGAACCCAGGTGGATTCACCTGTTTCAATGCTGGAGTGGAATGCGTGTTTCTGTGACTAGATATTATTGTTGATGAGCCCCATTGAGGAACCTGGTTATCTGGAACAGGCACCTACCCAAAGGTGTTCACCAGTATATTTAGGTCTGCACAAATTGGCACGAGCCAGTGCAGAGGTAACCTGCCAGCAGTGTTGGGGGATTCAAACATTTCCCATTTTAGGGGGTTGAGAGTTTTGGATTGCAACCGGGCGATCGTTGATTGCCTAAATTGGATTGTTGTACGCCGCCCAGAGTCGCTCTGCGTGAGATGGGCGGCTATATAAAGGTGACATAGAAATAAATAATTAAATGGCGTTAATCTCGGGGAATCGGAAGCTGCCCAGATCTCAAGGGATGTGGGGGGAGCATAGAGGGTAGCAGCTAAACCAAGGACAGCCAGACGGAAGCAAATGCATCAAAAGATGTTTAGACTCCGAATGGTTCAGAATACAAGATTCCTTGATCTCGTCTGACAGTTCGTCGACCACAAAGGGACGGCCTGGGAGCTGGGTTGTGACCGTAGGAGTTGCTATTTATGCAGTGTCATTAATAAATGTGGTCATAGTTCCATAAGTTCTTACTATCTAAAAGTAGTGGTCAGGAAGTAGCAGACAAACAAACAAAAAATGCCTGTCACTGTTGCATGTCCTTAAAATTTGGCTTTGATATTCAGAGACCACAGGAAGTTGCTTTTTACCATTTTACGCTGTTTACGCATTTAGCCTGATACTGTCTGCTGTGAGCTAAGAGGCTGCTGAAATGTCCTTTTCCATCACATGCAACTTGATATTTTCTTCTGGAAATGTCTGGAATTAACTCCTTGAAAGAAAAGCACAGGCCACCTGTTTTTGTGATTGGGCTACCTATTTGGGGGCTTGATGTCTAGCCCTAGATATGTCTAAAAAAGCCGCAGTTGGCGCTCAAGACTTTTCACCAAGGGGAGATTTGAAATGTTTCTAGTTGTCCTATCCCACATTCTTGCTCCAGAAACAGCTGTCCTACTTCTTTATAAGGTTCACACAAATACTCGTTGTGCATAACAACAAATAAAAATGTGGACTTTGGCTGTATTTGCAAATGGCAATGTTGACTTTATAACATTAATGAGCTTCATTCATTTTTGCCCATTATGACCCCATTGCCCTAGGTGTTAAAAAGGATATCAAAACTATATTCCATAGGTGTCTTATATGCACTGCCAGGCAATTACTTCTTTAATTGGAAATTGAACCAGCACTCCTTCAATAAACTGAGCATCATTGACATTCCCAGGGGTCTGTTAATGGTGGGAGATGACTTCTCTGTTCAACTACAAGTATTGCTTTTCTAGATGGTAATACGGCCTTCAGATGGTGGTCCACCAGATAAATGCACCAACACTAATGGATTGTCAAGCTTGTAAATCCATTGCTGCTCATCTGAGAAAAATAAAAATATCCCACCAGTTGACTAAAAAGTGATTCCTTAGATGGGAAGGAATTGGTTGCTTTGAATTTCCGTGCAGTCATTATGCCACGGGCTAATAAATAGATAAATAGAAGTTGGTTAATATTTTCAGCAAATGTTGCTCTTTGTTTGCTGTTCTCAGTGATTATTCTGAATACTGCTGATTGACTACTGTGATATAGCAGCCAGTTTTGGACCTATCCTGTGGGTCAGGAAGATAGATGTTTGCCATACACCTCTTAAGTTAATTATGCATTATGTTAAGAGGATCAGGAGTTGTTTCTACCACTTTCAGTCACATCCTGTGTATGTTTACTCATAGTCATACTGCTACTCAATACCTGAGTTCAGTGGAGTTTTTGCCACCCCAAGATTATCCATTTCTATCACCTTACCACCCACTGCCAATTATTTTCCCTTGTAAGAATTATCTGTAGGCAGATCCTGATATTCTTGCCCCCCTTGCATGTCCTTGGTTCTTTACACAAGTGTATGATCCCTGTTCGAATGAGCTTACATTCTGAATATTTCATGGAGGAGGCATCTAAAAAAGAAGGAAAATAAGATTTAGCCTCTTCTGGTAGTTACCCATCATGTTGGAGACTAAAAGAAAATTCAAAAGATTTGTCTGAAAGTTTGCCATGTATTTTGAAATTGGTCCATTTTTTTCTGATCTTTCTTCCCCCTCATACATAGATCTGGCTTCTGCAATCTACTTGTTTCCTGAATTAAGGCCTAAAAATTGATGGGTATTATTACTATGATGAGGTAGTTTATATAATATATAGTTGCACCATTCTTTTGCAATTTGATATAATGGGATGATTTAAAATAACAGTTAATTTAAAAAAAAAACAATATATAAGCTTCAAATACTTTTGCTCATTACCTAAGTTAAAGTGTGTGTGTGTGTGTGTAAATGGATACACCTTCAAATGTGAAAGGTGGTGGCGCAGTTTATAAACTGACAAAATAGTTCATAAAAATGTAAGATGACAAAATTGTTTATAAGAAACATAAGACAGTTAAAAAAAATGTCTTGGAGTGAAAAAAGTTGTAATACAGTACAGTCTTTCAGCTGTTGTTAAATGATGTGTAAAGTGAAATACGGGCACTTCTAAAAGTGCTGAACTGAAAGGAACTCAGTGTGTGCTGGGGCTTATGTCAGTTGTGTAAACACCTAGGATGGGGATGCTGATGAAATGTGTTGCAGTTTTCTGTGTGAGTACGTGGTGGGGATTGGTGTCCCTCAATCTACAGAGTATTAATATGACCACTTACAAAAACAAGCTTATTCTTAACTTTTCCTTTTCTGTATAATCTCTTGGAAACCTTGGTGTGTGAGTATTCAGGGAGAAATTGTCCCCACCTCCTCACATCCTTCTTTGCTAGTAATTTAATTTAAAATTTGGAAACAGCTACCAGCCATTATTACTTTGTATGCAATTGGTAAGAGGTGAAGATGTCCTCAAGTCAAGCTTGATTCCAGGCCAATTATTTTTTTTTAATCTGTTCAGTTGTGTCCAATTCTTGGCAGGTTTTCTGGGCAAGGTTTTTTAGAAGTGGTTTGCCATTGTGGAAATGGTTATGGACCACAACCCTGGAGTTGCAGGACGTCCCCCAACCAAATGCTGAGCAAGTCTCACCTTGCTTAGCTTCTGAGATCTGCTATGCGCTGCCCCCTGCTGAAGCTTAGTTAACTATATTATGTTAATTGCATTTTAATTAAATGTCAATGACATTACTTTTGATCTTGCCCTACCATGCCTCTATTCTTGTCTGTCCTTGTTTTTGGAGTGCCGCTTCTGTTGTGCCCCTGAAAAGCCAAGTGCGGCCCTCTGTCCAAGAACGCTGGTCCCCCTTAACTTAGATGTGATTTAATGTCAACACTGGAGAAGATGATCTGCAAATATTGGATTACTGTAATTCATCTTACATGGGACTGCCCATGGAGAACATCTGGAAACTTCAGCTGCTACCCAATGTGCATATATGCTAATGGTTTGGACAGGTGATTGCCATCTTGCACCACTGCTACAGAGTTGGTAGTTTGCTTCCATGTGCAATTTAATGTGCTCGTTGTTAACTACAAAATCCTGTATGGCTTGGGATCTGGGTATCTTTGAGGTCACCTGTTCCAGGTAGAATCTGCTTATATGTCTAAACAGCATCTACTGAGGATCTCATACGAGGAGATCCAACAGGAAGGTGTTCAGAGGTGGGCATTCCTTGTGAGCAGGTGCTGGCCCCTCCTGAGCTAAAAACAGCTCCTTTCTTTGTGGCGTTTGGGAAACATATGAAAACCTGGTTATTCCAGAAGACCTTTGGAGCCTCAATTGGTTCAGAGTGTGGTGCTGTCAAGAAATATTGACAGATTATTATACTGCGTTGCAATGATTATATTGTGGTGCTGTTTTTATGATGAATATTCTGAATTGTAAACAGCTTGAAGTCATCTGCAACTGAGGCACTCTAAAGTCACCTGAATAATTAAATGTTGAGCATCTCAGCAAGTCCTGAAGGTTAAACTGAGAAGTGATGTTTGATGTTTAATCTTTCCAGTGGACATGGTTGCCTATGCCTCTAAAGTTGGTTGTGAATTGTACTTGTAAATCTAGTAAGTAGGAACCTTTCAAACTTCCGTGTATTGAAAATCTTCATAGCAACTTGCTATGCGTTTATTAATAATTAACCTCTAGATTTTCTTGCACGGCATCCTAAGTTTATGCCAAGTAGTGTCCCTTAAAAGAAAATAATATATATTATTAGTGTTTGGCTGACACTTTTATGCTTGTTACTGGAAATGTGAATACCTTGGATAAAAGATCAGTTGATGCAGTTGGGAAAGGTCCTTTTGTAGAAAAATTGATAGCACTGCGAATCATCTAAATCATTTGAATTTCTTAGTAAAATGTATTTCCATTGTTTCTTCTGCATTTTAAACCATTCTCATTCAAGTTTGATAGAAGAACCTTTATCTTCCCCAAAGAGAAGAAAATCTTAGTGATCCTTCTATGGCCAGAGTTTATATGAGTGTCTTTTTTTCACCCAGTCTTTTCTCCAAAATCTCAGCCTGACTTCCCATACTGTACTTCAGTATATAGGAAGACATTACGTGGGAATTTCTTCCATGGTCTTAAATCAGGAAACTCTGGAGCAGCTTTAGAGAGATGGGAAAATGTGTAACAGAAACCAGCAATAGCTGGATCCTCCCTCACTTTACAAATGACAAAGCAAGCTCAAAAACGCTTTCAAAATCAAACTTTTAAAAAGATCATAATCATCCAGAGAATGAGATAGAAAAACAGAAGTTGCTGTTGCAGGGGGAGAAAAACTTTCAGGAAGCTATGAAAGATTTCAGCACAGTCTTAGACTTTATAAATAACTCTTTGCCGTTGGATTATGAACCATTTGCATTGGGTGAATTTCATAGAAAATGTTACTTAAAAAAGAAAATCGGGTTCTTAAATCTTATTTCTGGGAAGAGCTATTGGTTAAGTATTTAGGAGCCCTCATCTTTTATTGGCAAACTACTTCTTGCTAATCCAGGTGTCAGGTAAAATGGCCCATCTCTCCATTACTGGAAAAAAAGAATATTTAATGAAAAAAGAAGAACCATACACTTAAGATGACCCCAATGCACGACTAAGCAGCAAAATAGCATTTCCTCCCTTGCCATATTCATAATGACTCTAAAATGAACTTCCAATGTTAAATTATTTGAGAGGAAAATCTTACCACCTTTTCAAGCAGATTCACTGCTGTTATGTATTGGCAGTTGGGCCTTCAGCCATGTTGGTGCGTCTTCGTAAGGTATAGACGCTGTTCAAACACAAAATCGGTCAGTCTCGCTTGTTGGGTGAAGGGCTGTACTGTCTTTCAACAAAGCCTGATTTTTTTTTTTTTTTAAATTGCTAAGTTGTCCTGTCCAAGGAACAATTTGAAAAAAAAAATCATCACGGTAGATGTTTTACAACTTCTGTCAGTCACGCATGTTCCTTCGGAAGTAAGTCCTCCCAAGTTTGGTTGAAGTTGATTCCCAAGTAAAAGCGATAGGCTTGCAGTCTGATGACCAAAGCATGTTTACTCAGAAGTAAGTCCTGCTGTTTGCAGTGGGGACTCTTGCTCCCAAATAAGTGAGTTTTAGGATTGCAGATCAAAGAGGCGAAGATTGTTCTTGACTTTGCCAGTTCTAAGAGGAAGGCTTGAGAGTCTCCAAGAGGCACGCAGGAAGAAATACAGATGTGCTGGCGGAAAAAGAGACTGCTCTTGACTTTTTTTCTTCCAGCTGCTGGACTTAGTGAGCCAATATTTAACAGTTCATGGCAGAACTGCTGTGGTGTTTGTTCCACATACAAGAACAAGTTAGCTTATAGTGCTAACTTGAAACTGCTGTGAGGCCGTTCCTGGCAATTTCTGTAGCACAGATGGGTCTTGAATTTGTTTGGTTTTGAAATTGATTTTGCTGTTATTTTGTAATAAAATCTTCTTTCTATTCCATGTTCCTAAATTGGAGGACAAACCAATTTATTGTAAATGTTTATTTGAAAGGATTGGTAAGGTTTCACACTTGGAAAGCGAGCTCACTCTTTCAGCATCATCAGAAACAGAGCACCTCCCTGTTTTACAGTATGTAAATATGTGTGTTTAATAGACTCAATGAATTGGCCGGGAGCCTGGATCATTGGCTGGCTGCCATTTTGTAAATAAGATGGTTGATTCTGCTGAAATCACTGGGGTTAAGTCTTGCAGGACTTGTTTTACACGATCAGTAGCCTTTAAGTTAAGCCATAGTTGAAGGAAAGAAGGAAAACGATAGGAGGGGGAGAGTTCTCTGTCTTTGCAAAATACAGATAAATCATAACAGCGTAATCATGCGACGGTGTGTATGACGGTGGTTTCAGATATGATCCAAACCACCTCAAGCTTAAATTCAGGGTGATTGGTTTAAATAAAGCAGGAGTTTTCAAACTTTGTAGTGCTGTGACCTCCCCCTCCCTGTGCCCTGGCCATCATATGTGAATGTATGTATGCCCCCCAAGAAATAAAACAAATTATTTCGCTGGGATAAGAGTTGGGCAAGAAATAAATATATTGCCTTTAATAATTAAATTTTAATTTGTAGAGCAAAGTAAACAATAATGCAAACAGAAGGTTAATGGAGTAAAACTGTAAGAGAATATTTTCAGTGGACATACAATTATAAAGCAAGCACATTTAACCCCATAATTTTAATGGGAACAATCAGCTTGCTTGGTTTAGTGCATTTCCTGAAATTTCTCATTCCCCTTTAACTTTGGATCAATTTTTGCTGTATAAAACTGCTGACTTTGCTGGTGGCTTGTCCAGGCAGAGACAGAGTAACATCTGACGGTGATCCACCTCACTTGGGACTCTCCTGTTCATTCTGCCTGGAAAAGCTGGCTTTCAGATTCTAACTAGGTCTGACCCTGATTACTCTTCTTAATTGCCCTGCTCACCTCCTGCCCAACCTGGCGTCAGGTTTCCACCTCTTATAAGCATCTCCTACCTCCAAAGGATGTTGAGGATATTGGAAGAAACCACAGGAGGGGAGGAACGAGGCACCTTTCCAAGAGTAGAAGGGAGTTGAATATACCCCCCCTCCCCAAGGAAGCTACTGCAAGCTAGGCCAGGTTTTCTTTCTCCCTTAGCTTGTCTGAGCCAAGTGGGGAGGAAAGGCCTGAGTGTGGCCAGCAGAGGCTTTGTGACTCCCCTCAAATTTATTTGTGGCCTCCCACGTTTTAAGAACTCCTGGTCTAAAGCATTGGGACAGGTTATTTATTTTATCAGCATTGTGACATTTGGTATCTATAGCATCGATGTGAAGCTGGGTGGGGGGGAGAGGGACAGACATATGAGAGGCCATCTGCTTTCTCAGAACAATCAACCACCCAATCCATGGTTTTTTTTTTTTTATATCCTCACTCAATCGTTACCGATTCTGCGGTGACTGCCTGGACGAGTCCCTGCAGTTTTCAAGGCAAGGTGCCACTGCCTCCTTCCTAGAGCAGAGCCCAGCTGGCGAGCGCAGGAGGCAGGGTTTCCATTGCTTCGCGCCTTTTTCGGGCATGCGCGGCTTCCACGTTACCGGCAACTGGTCCTGTCTCCCGTGCAAGCGCCGCCAGCATTTTTCCTCCCACCGGGGTGAGAGTCCCCATTTATCTACTCATGTAAGTTTTCGAGCTGCTGGGTTGGCAGGAGCTGGAGAGGAAGCAGGAGCTCGCTCTGCTGCGTGGAGCTGGGCTCGAACCGCTGAAGTGTCGACCATTTCTGGCCGGCAACTTTCAGCGTCATTAAGCCGCTGCGCCACCGCATCCCCTAATCCATGTTTACTCTGCTACAACAGAGAGGGGGTCTGCAGTGGGATTTTCCAAGGAACAGAGGGCTTAATTTTCCTAGGTGTTTTTGAAGCTGGACTGATAGAAGCAGAATATCACACTTACTTGCACTTTTTAAAAAACTGTAGTGAAGGCAAAGCCTCTAAAAACATGAATTTTTGGACCTGAGTCAGAAATAGTTGGGGGGGTTCACTTAAAGCACCCCCTTTGCTCTTCTCAAGGAAAAAAATTGCAAATGAAAATGCTGAAGTTGAAATACCCCGGCTGTGCCTGGTTTGTGTATACCTGGAGCTCTATGGCTCCTTGTGTGGTTTGTCTGCTGTAAAGCAACACACTGAGAAAGAACTATTTCTGTCGGGGAAGGATGTGCAACTCTTTCTGGACCATGAGGTGCAACTGGCTGTTAAAGGTGAGTTAGGCTTCACACCCCCCGAGGACAAAAGCTAGAACTGATTTCATTTGAAGCAATGATAACTAGGTAATCAAGTATGTCCCATTTAAAGTAAAAAGTTGGTAATCGTTTTGGGAAGCATCGCCTGGAGCCATGTCAGCCCTGTGATCTTCCTTTGTATATCTTATATCAGTATTACCTACTTGATATATGCAGCTGTTTCCTGCAGACAGTTTTACAGTCTTATTTTTCAAGCAAACACTTCACTTGCTGTTCACAGAAGTGCGCTGTTCAAGCTTTTGTTAGAATTTGTGGCTGCCCCAGTGCTTTTCCAAAGGCAGAATGCATTGATTCACGGGGATTGTTCTGATTTTCTTCATAAAATTTACGGTGGAAAATTTACGGTGGAAGCTGTACGCCATAATCATCACAATTATACCAAAGTAAGGCTTGACATATCTCGCTTTGCATGTAATGCGTCTATCTCATATATTGGTTTCACCTTTTGAGTTGCCAAACTCACATAAATGAACATTTGCACGATATTCTAATTTTTCGAGTTTCACTGTATGTATGTGTGTGTATATATATGTGTGTGTGTGTGTTTTGTAAAGATTTTTTTTATTGTTTTTGTCATTTTTTTATGCGTAAGCCACCTAGAGTCACTCGTGTAGCGAGATGGGCGACATATACATTTGATAAATAAAATAAATAAAAATAAATATTCATCACTTCATGGATGGGTGGGCAGCCATGTGTGCAAGATTGACTTTCTGATTTTTATGGGATCCCTCCTCCCGTTAATCCACTTGATTTATGATGCAAAATAGGGCTTGGCGTGCATGAAATCAGATTAAAGTATAAGGGGTTTCTTCATTTTAATAAGAATTTAGGCTGCAATTCTTTTCCACGGAATCTACTTCTGTGTTACTGTTTTCTCATAGCCTGACACCTCTGCAGATCTCTCTGTGTTGAATTGGACATATTTGTATACCCTACAGAACCTGAAAAGGCAGCGGGTACCCACTGGGTACAGTGGGAATTCCTGTACCCAGTTTTAGTGGAATACACATTTCAGCTTCTCTGAGGATTCCAGCACTCAGCAAATGAAGCTCTTTAGATGCTTGTGAACATTGAGATGAATTGCATGAGAATTCTTGTCTACTGAAGGTTTAAATTATAAAAGCCGGTGTGGTGTAGTGGTTGAGCCACTAGGCTAGAAACAGGGAGGCTGTGAGTTCTAGTCCCACCTTAGGCATGAAGCCAGGTAGGTGACTTTGGGCCAGTTCCTCTCTC
Source organism: Liasis olivaceus (assembly GCA_030867105.1). NCBI lineage: Eukaryota > Metazoa > Chordata > Lepidosauria > Squamata > Pythonidae > Liasis > Liasis olivaceus. The sequence goes on from CM061355.1 coordinate 71,153,953, forward strand.
TCAGCCCTAGGAAGAAGAAGGCCGTGGCAAACCGCTTCCGAAAAAGCTTGCCAAGAAAACTGCAGGGACTTGTCCTGATTCGAAGGCACCCCCCCCAAAAAAGTTTAAATTACCTTTCCCCAGTAAAACTGTAAAAAACCTGAGATGAAAATGACACCAACAATGGCCTACCGTTGCAGATAGAGATCTGCATGTCATACAGAATTCCTGTGGTTTGTGCTACAGGAAAGCAAGGAAAGGTAAGAATTGGGGAGGATGCTAGCTTCTGTCACTGCTAAGAGAGATTAAATCAAGCTAAGGGAATTTCTTGTGGATTGGACATAAAAAAATAGAAGTTGCTTGCCTGGCTGCTGTAGAAAAATCGAGTGCAGTACTGTATTCCATTTGCGATGAATCTAAGGAAGCCAAAACTTTGTCAGAGCACTAAATCTCAACAGAGGTGATCAAAGCAGGTTGAGGTCTTGTGACATCTCTGGCAGGAATCTTGGGAAATGTTGGTATCTTGCAAGGTTTAGATGGTTGTTTTAATAAAATAATTCAATTTTAGGTGGCTTGAGTGCTGGGTTGGGGGTGAGGAATGTCCTAGGGCTAATAGGTGTCTTGTTGTCGATCCTTTCTTAAACAGATGAGCTCATGAGTGGTACTATTTTGCATAAATCCATTTCACTACTTCAGGGATTTAGTTTTTCATCTAGCATCATGTTTAGTTCTGGATTTGATCTTTGATTCTAATTTTTTTTCATGGGAATGTGGGAGGTCCTCATGCAAAATTAGGTCTCTAATCCAACGTGTTGAGTGGTCTGCTGCTAAAGATCTTCCTGTCATAGCTAAATACTTTTTTCATTTCCTTCTTGTTCTTGCACATTACAAGGTGGTATGAGTTGGGGATTGCTGAAATTTGCTATAGTGTAATGGAGTTCTTGAAGAGCATAATATGCTTTCAAATTACAGAGTTGTGGTGCCTTATGTTAAAGAGGAAGAAGAGATATATACTCCTTGAAACTTATAATTTCCAAATTTGCAGCAAGCTGTGGCCGTCCCCACAGGATGGATTTATGCCTGTTTCTTCCCAACTTGAAACTCAAGTTGCTGTTTCTTTTTCCTTAAACAAATAACTATTTGGCTGTTCACCTCAATTAAGTAAGAATCCTAGATTCCATTTAAAATGTAGGGAAACTCTAGTTAATTAGAAAGAATGATTTCCTTGGTTTGCTTTCTTAAGCTATTGACATGTATTCAGTCACATTTCCAAAGGGTGGCCTGTGTGTTTCAGAGAAGGAATGTAGATTTGTTTGAGGTGTTTCGGCTGCATATTATGAATGGGTCTTCTGAAAACCTTCAGTGGAACTCCATCCAGGTTTACTTAGAGTTAAGTCCCTCTGAGTTGAATGGCAAGCACTACATTGGATGACAGCTTCTAAAGTAATAGATACATAAATATTTCAGTTTTATTCTAATAATAATGCCGCTTGGCTGTAAGTAACTGAAGTGGAGAGAGATATGATTTAATATTCAGCTTTTGATTTTAAGCAAGTTTGGGTGGGCCAGTTTGAAATGCTGGTAATTGAATGGCTTCAATGTAGCCCGTATTACCCAGGCATTTGCATAAAGCTGCCAATGAATAAACATTTCTTTTATTAATGGCCAAATGCCACATTTCCTCCTCTCTTTGAGTGTTTTAGTTACCAGAAGGAATGATTTCTCTCCCCCCTCCCCATTCTCCAATTACTGCTGATGTATCAGTTCCAGATGCGGAACAGGCTCAACAACATCATCGGAAAGTAAGCCGTTCACAAGTCTGGTCCTGTAATGAATACGGCTGATCAGGTAGGGCTGTTTTTGATTGGATGAGGCTGCTTCTTATCTGACTTACTGAATTAGAGTAGCTGATTTGCAGCACATGCATTTATTTGGGGTGCCCACTTAGCCTGTGTGGACCAAATAACCAGCAGCGCAGTAAAAGAAGAAGTACGGTTTCCTGAATGTAAATAAAGAAGAACTTAACACCATATAATCAGTTGTCTTACCATAAAGCTGCATGTGAAAGTCTCCTGGTTGTTTTTCTGCAACAATACAGAAATGATATGACATTGCTTTCTTCTGGAATGCTTTTTTGATTTGTCAGTAGAGTCATAGCCCTGGAATTCCTGATTGTCTCCCATCCTGTGGGGAGGTTGGACCTATTAGATGAGTCCAACCCAGGTGTTTTGGAGGGAGCTTAGGAGTTTTCCTTGGGATTTGGTGGGCAGTTTGACTGAGGTCTTAGTCTCCATATGGAATAGATGTGTGTGAAAGGGGCCTTCGATCAGGACCGGTGACCCTTGTTCTTGATCTCTTAGTGGCTTTTGATGTCATCAAGCATGTTATACTTCTGGACCAGTTACTGCAGTTGGGAGCAAACAGGCACTGGATGAACTACTGGAACTCTGTTTTATTGTTATAAGGTACAATGACAGAATTTTGAAAGCCTGAAAATATTCTCTCTATCCCCTCTTATACTAAAGAGAACCAAGGTAGGGCAATTGTTGTGAGCTACCTAGAGTCATTGTATGAGATTGGCAGCCATATAAATCCTGTAAGTAAGTAAATAAGTAAATAAATAAATAAATATCTTTTTTTCTTCACTCCCTCTTCTTTATCTAGACTAAACCGATGTTTACATAAAGGTCATTTTTTCCCTTCTTTAAAGCCATCTCTCTACTCCTCTAGATACGTCCTGGTTATCTGAGGAATTGCCTTTGTTTCTGCCAGTCCTGTGAGATCCAATAGAGTGGGTTTGCTTCATGTCCCATATGTCAAGCACTACCATCTGATGGGGGCCTCTGGAATAGCAGTCCTCCTGCCCTCCAGGATTTGAACAGCCCCAACCTCATGACTTCTAAATGGGCCTTGAAGACCTGTCTTTTTCTCTTGGCCTTGGGATAGGCTGATGCGTATGCCTACCTGGATTGCAGTATGTGGATTAGTTTATGGTGTGTATATGCATCATAGTTAGGATACCCTTTTTTTCCTTTTAATGTGGTTCAGTTTCCATTTTGTGAGCTGCCCAGCATTGTTGTTGAGTTGGACAGCCTTAGAAATCTAAAGTATAAATATACAAACAAATCCAAGTATTAAACCAGAATAAACTCTCCTTAGCTCTTCAAGATCAGTTAGGGTGGAATATTGTTACTACTTGCTGTGATTAAAGATACAAGTAATCATAATGCTGGGAAAGAAGGACTTCCTTTCTTCCTGATGCATTGATATTCTGCATCTGGAGCCATCTAGGATGCAGTATGTCGTTTATCCCTCTCCTGTTTTGAAGGACCATCTTCCCTGGCCAGGAAAGTTTCTAGAAGCGAATATGTATAGTTCAGGGTTGAACTGTGGAGTTCTTGGAGTTCTCTGAGCTTGGCTGTTTTCTTGCAAATGTTTCGTTACCTGGCTAGGACTGAAGATGTTACCTAGCCAGGTAACAAAATGTTTGCAAGAAAACAGCCAAGCTCAGAGAACCCCAAGGACTCCACAGTGTCTAGAGTCAAAATGTCAGCAAATGCATAGGGTACCAATGAAATTGAGATGTCCAAATTTGGTTGAGCTTATCCATATTTTTGAGCCACAGTATATTTTGGTTGGCTTATCATAGTTTGGTTGGGGATAAGCCATAATATGTGCCTTAATATGTTCTGTGTTCTCAGCTGCAGTTATAAACAATGATTAAAAAAACCTAAGGCTTATCACAATGTATGAATTGAGCCAAGAAACATTTTTGCACAGGATTGCAAAACCCCCTCCCCTTCCTGAATGTCTATTGATTTGGTTTTCTTTACAAGTTCTCTGTCTCTTAAAAAAAAAAAAAAAGGAAAAGTGAAGAGAATCTTTTCAGTTGACTCTTAAACAAGGCGGTCTTGAGTGCAAGGCAGGTCATGGTGGTTGATTGGTTGTGTCAACTTTCTGATTGCTTGGAGTAAAAAAGCCTGTCGGTTTGAAGGGAGAAGCTCCTGGGAGGGTGAGATGCACCAGTAGTTCCAATTATTTATGTCATGATGTTCGGGGACACAACAGGTGCACAGTATGTTTGCACAGTGGCTCCTCTCCTCTCCATCCTTTTCTTTACATTTGCTTGGAAATAAAGAGTAGCTGATTTGTGTGTGAAAGAGAGTACAGCAAGAACCCCTAAGTAGCAGGTGCACAGAAGTATTGTAGTAGGTTGATAAGATGATGAAGTCTTCTGGATAACTCTTCTGTACTTTCTCATTTCAATCTGCCACTGTTTAGTTGCCACCATGTTACAATGACTGGGGTAGTGGAAGAGCTATAGCAAGTAAACTGATGCATTATTGGGCCTGTGCCTTTTCTGAGTTATTAGAGTTGTCTTCACACGGCTGGATTTACCTTCTCAGTGAACAAATGTTCATGCTATGAGTGTGTCCATAGCTCAGAGGTAGAGAGTAGTTTGTGAATCCATGTGGTCCATGACATTCTAAGAATGGCTGGGAAAATGGCTGTGTGACATTCTGGACACCAGCTGTTGATCAGTGTTGCCAGTATAGGACTAGTTGGACTGATGGTCTGGCTCACTGTAAAGCAGTGTCTCATGTTTCTTACCCTGATACTGGAGAAACTCTGCAGAAACTTGCAGAGTTGCCTTATACCAAGGCAGATTATTAGCTCTTCTAGCAGTTCTCCAGGATCCCAAATAGATGTCTTGCCTGTACCTTTTAGAGATGCCAGATGTGGAGATATGTATGCAGAGCTGTGAGAGTCGGGACAAGAGGGGTTAAGAACTTACTCTCATCACCAGAGCAACGAGGAACAGATAAGAGGATGAGACTGAACCCTCCCTAAAGAATGCAAGGGAGGTTGGGAGGGTGACCCTGGAATTTGCTCTCACTCTGAGAAGATTTCTGTAACAGGAGTAAGGCCATTAAACTTTGCTGGATTGAATCTGTACTGTCTCCTGGAGTTTCCTGGGCTAATCCTGACAAGAGCTGAACTACAGTCCCTTTCATTCTCCAGGTCCTTCTCCAGATCTGGACAATTTGCTAACTATAACCTATCGGCAGAGTAATTTGATTTGTTAAAGGTCTTATGGCTCTTCTTTGGAGTCCAGACAAGTACAGGTAGTCTTTGGGTTATGACTATTAATTCAGTGATCATTCAAAGTTATGGGGGTGCTGAATGAGGGGGACTTATGACTGGTCCTCAGAGTTCTGGCTGTGATTGCGATCCAGGCGCTTGGGTGCCGGCTCGTGATTATGATGTCGCAGCAAGGTGCAGTCACATGTGCACCATTTGCAACTTTCCCTGCTGGCTTCCCACAAGCAAAGTTCGCTCCCGTAAGTCACGCCTGCTGCTTTTTCTCTGGAAGAATGCTGCTACAGAGTTCAGAAATGCCCGCCTGCAGCCCCCACCGGCCCGCCCATGCTCAGTAGCACTTGTCTGCGGCTCTCACCTGCCAGTCTGCTTACCTAGGACTTTGGTCACATAGGTCCTCTCCTAACAATTCGTGTAGTCTCTGGGTTACGATGGCAGCTGGGACTGTTGGGATTGTTGTCACTAAGCGATGCGGTCACATGATGTTGCACTTTATGACTGCATCACTTAGTGATGGAAATTCTGGTCCCAAGGACTACCTGTAGAAGAATCTGAAGTGCTAAACCCCTGGTGGCCTTCATAAGTAGTTGTGTTCAGCTTGGAGTAACATATTGTCTAGGGAAGCATTGATGTTTTCCCCAGCACTCTAGTAACATTTTCCCTTGTGTTTTCAAAGTCACTCATATGCAGGGTAAATTCATTATTATTTGGATATTTTCTAAATAATTTGGAAAAGATGTCAGTACTGACTTCTATGGGTGAATTATTTTCTCTGCTTATGTACTTTCTTCTGGTAGCATGAGAGTTGCTAACGAAGAATTGGGCAGCTTATGGCTACAAAGATCCCCATGCCCTTTTGCGGACCCTACCACAGGATCATTGCAGCCAAAGTTTCTCTTTTTTTCTAGGGGCTTTTGGATAGGTTTTAAGGAGCAAAATAGGTACATTGAAATTCTGCATTTTGCCCTAAACCCTACAACTCAACAAGCACACTGAACTATTTTATTTCCCTTGATGACATCACTGGTCACATACCCTTTGCAGCCCTGGGGCCATTTAAGTGCAACCCTTGACTTCAAGCAAAGGTTTGGTTTCTTAGTTATTTACTAAATTTGTAAATTGCCATAATCAAATTGGTTCCTGGCAATTTACAATATGATTAAAAATATGTTAAATAAGTCCCAAAAGTAAAAGCAGTCAGTAAAAATAACAAAGGTGTAGCCTCAGTGCGATCCCCAACATAATGACTTCAGAGATTAGAGCTCAAAGTACAAAAAAGCTGTGTCTTCATTGCCTCGTAAACTGATAATAGACAAGTTATGCTCTTGAACTTGTGGTGGGAGGCTCAGTGGATGACTTCAAGCCAGCTACCATCTTGTACCCTAGCTTTCCTCGCAGAGTTGATGTGAGAGTAAATGGTGAAATAAAGAAACACATTTACAGTGCTGAACTTGTGAGAAGGGTTGCATCCAAAATCTACTAAATAGAATATTTAGATCCTAAATCTACTAAATAAAAAATGATAGTGCCTCTTAATATTACCTGGTGGAAGGAGATAGCAAGAACTAAGGCTGAAAGGTAGAATAGAAAATTCATTTTAAGGTTCTCTTGGGCTGTGTTTACTTAATAGCACTTAAATCTACAAAACGTTATCCTTTTTTCTCAATGGCATGACTTTGACCATGAAGAGGAAATAGAACATAAGGAATGCTGAAGGTTAGAAGTACTGAAATGGTAAAAGTCTGTAATGTTGGCCAGGCCAACATTAATAATAATTAATAATACCTGAGTTGTTTCAGCAGCAGCTGATTGAGGGGTGCTAGCAACCAACTCACAATAGCGTTGCATAAACTTCTATTTTGGGGATTTTTACCTGGTATTGCATCCTGCTCATGTCACATTTCCAAAGCACTGCTGAATAACCATGTATTTTTATTTATTTAATTTATTTAGTAGACAGACATAAACCAAAAAGGTTAAAAAAAAAATCAGTGAAATTGCATAGTGATCATTCACTCATGATTAGAGAGAAGTAAAAAAACATATAAGTTGCAGCATTTGGGGCACAGCAACAGTCAGTATGATGTGGGTAGATGTAATGGGAAGAAGGAATACCCTTGAGGAACAGAAGGAAGAACCACAACCAAGGCAGGGGTCAGATGAAAGAAATCTGAGTCCAGGGCAGAATTGTAACCTGAGTAAGCAGACAAGACCCTCCCTAGTTCTCATGAAGATAAAGGGAGGGAGGGGGGATACGCATTCAGACTTGCAAGATTCTATTATCATAACCTTGTAATACTACAAAGTAGTATTAACTTGCGTGTCTTTGATTTCCAAGTTTGATTTAACTTAGTGGGCTGACAGTAGATCAAACTCAGAGAATAAAGAATGTTGTGGAAGGTGTTGAAATGGTATACATGATTGGTGGAAGAGCCTGGCATGAGGCAGCCCACTAACGTGAAAGTGGATGGATGGAAAACCAGATCCTGGACTTAGCTGATTGTAGAGCCAACCACAATTTCTAATGTTCATAACTATGTCTGAAAATTTTACGACCTTCTTAGATGTTTCAGTATGTTGATCTTGCAGGAGCTAATCTAAAATAACTGATTATGATAAGTGGGAAAACTTACTAATAAGTGGTTCAGTGAGATCAAGGTGCCAGGTGTGATATGGGATCGATCTAATAACACACCTGCCACAACCTTGTTTTGTCAGCACGCACAAAGGCAATCCTGGCAAGGAATGTTGTGATATCTACGTTTAGTAACAAGTGAGGGCAAGGCATCAGATTGTGCCTGTGACACTATATTAGGGTACAGTTAGGGTGAGTTGCAAGTGCTTTGAAGAATGGGACCAGAATGAACATTTTGCTACAGAATTAAGTCATATATTACCCCTGTAGGTTCTCAGGTCTCTGGTCTTAATGAATGGATGATGTATACTCAGTAGCTTTAAAAATGTTGGGTAGGATTCAGCTTTCAATAAATCACAGGAATTAACCTGAAATTCCAGGAATTAATCTGAACCCTAGATTATATGTTGTGTGTTCTGGTCATTTGCCCCAGAGAAAGTTCTTGTTCTTTATAGAATGAAATAGTGGGATTGTTGCATGAATTAAAAGCACCAAAGCAAAATATGCCACCCAGGATTGACTGCAAATTTAGCCTTAATGTCTACTTGCTTTTCCTGGACTGTCAATCTGGAAAAGAGGGTGGTTGGAGTCCTATCCATCAAACATTCAAACAAGAAGATTTCTGTAATAGATTATGCAGGATTTCCTAGGTGATGGAAGCAGAAAGCTGGAGAAACATATTTTGGTTGGTTGGGTTAGTCTTGCCATACAGCCAACCTACAATGCCTCATTGCCATCACTTGGGCCATCAAGCTGATGGTTTCATCAGGACCTTGGAAACTCCATGTTTTGGAACACATTGCATCTCACTTTTTTTTTTTTTTTTTGGTGCCTTGGAGTCAGGTTTTGACCCCTTGCGCCTAGACAAGTCCTTGCAGTTTTCTTGCCAAGGTTTTTTGGAAGTGGATTGCCATTGCCTCCTTCCCAGGGTTGAGAGAGAGTGACTGGCCCAGGGTCACCCAGGTGGCTTCAAGCCTAAGGCAGGACTAGAAGTCATGGTCTCCCAGTTTCTAGCCTGATGCCTTAACCACTATACCAAACTGTTATTCCCACAAATTTCTATATCACTCTGAAGCCTGGCTACAGAAAAGAGTTTATTGTGTTAAATTAAGAAGATTATTATTTTTTTAAAATTTTTGAGTATTGTCTACAAGAATTTCATACCATTGCCTAGAGTGCAGGGCTGGTGTATAGACAGTTGATAACTGCAAAGATTCTGAACAGTCAGGGCAAATGTAATTTGTATAAGTGTTCTGAAAGCTTAATTTGAAGTGTGCAGGACCACAACTTATACATTCAGTCATAATACAATTTGTTTGGGCCAAGTATACGAAAATAGCAATTTAATTTTGTTAACTTGGATTTAGTGTGTTGTCAAGAAGTGCTTTGCTCAGTCAGTCCAAGGGCTGACTTCTCCAGAAGTTCTTCAGAAGAATTGCAGCACCTAATGGACAGTTTGTGGTCCATCAGTAATGTTTGATGGTCTCTGTGTGCTAGTTCTGAAGTCCAGGCATCTGGGGGTACGGTAACGAGATGTTTCCTTGTGTATCTTGGTAAGAAGCTTGCTCCAGGGTGGGAACAATCACTTTACTAGTTTTTGTTGATATTTAACAACAAGCTAATTTAACATCTGGTTGTTCAAGAGTAGTTGAATGAAATGTACAGTAGATTCTATGGCCTCAGTCTCTGCACAGAGAAGGATCCTTCTATGGTAGGGATCTTGCAAATTATAAAAAATCCCACATGTGATGGTTTTGCACACCAACATTTTTAGTATTAATATAAAGCTGATGAATAAACAAATATAAATGTTACAAATGCATACACATAAGACCAGCTATAAAACATCCATATATGCTGATTTTATGTGCCTTTTGAGGGTTTAAATATGTCTGCTTATGATTAGAGTTACAGAAGGCATTACAGGCAAGTTGGCTTTGGAGCTCAAAAACACCAAAACTGACATGAAAACAAATATAATTTTACTAAGTAGGGGAAATTCTTTGCAAGAACTATCCAAGAAAGGTATTTTAACCCACCTCCTGCTCAACCACATCCAAATAATTGTTTTCTCCCCGTCCCTTCCCATTTTGGGAAGAAAAGGAGATTTTTAGGTAACTGAAATACCCACTTGATTCAGCTAAAATCATAGGTTTTGTGGCTCTTTTTAATGAGGGATTTTTGGTTCTCTTTAGTGATGTCTCATCACTAAAATACTTTGGCAGTGGAGGAACAGGCCAAGTGTTGTTAGCTGTTCATTTCATTTTTTCATTAGAGCAGTGTTTCTCAACCTTGGCCACTTGGAAGATGTGTGGACTTCAACTCCTAGAATTTCCCAGCCAGCATGGCTGGCTGAGGGATTCTGGGAGTTGAAGTCCACACATCTTCAAGTGGCCAAGGTTGAGAAACACTGCACTGGAGGGTTGAAGATGGTCTTTCCTGGTGTCCAAAGGATTGTCCTTCAGCAACGTTGACTATAGCAGCTTTCTCTTGCTTCCTTTTAATCATGAAGAGACAGCCTTGTGTTTATCCCGGGCACAAAAGGAAGATGATCAATCTGTGCTTGGATCTGTGTGAAGTTTGAAGGGTGGGTAATTGGCTTGCAGTGCTGTTGAAAACTGCAGGATGGGGCTTATTTAGAAGTCTTTGTCGTTTCATTAAAATGATTTAGTTTGGTTTCTAGCTCGGTTAGCCTTCTGCAGGAAAACCAGTGCACATAATTATTATACCGTAAACTTTGCTGGATTCTTCACTTTACTCTGCCCTAATAGTGTGTATGTGTGTGTCTACTTTAGTGGTGACAGCTCTGAATGGTAACAGCCTGATCAGTAAATAAACTACTGATGCAAATAGAATAAAATAATATGAATGACGGAGCAGACATGCTAATCTTTTGAAGTGAAAGAGGATTTTTGTGTGTAAATGGCTCACGTTCTAAAATAGTCCTTGAAATGGGAATTTCACCCCTTCTCCAACCTTGCCCCCACAATTAGACGCAGTCCATGTGATTTGAAAGAAGTGTTGATCGATCCTCAAGTTTTGGCTTGCTATTTTTTTTTTTTAAATAGACTCGCATATATTTTTGAATGTTGTAATTTAATTGTGATAATAGCTCATCGCTGGATCGGTTGGGAGTCATTACTGTACAGCCATCCTTGGATAAATAGAACTTTAGGCTCGACAGTTTTAAAACCAGTTTATTTCCTTTCTGTCCTCGCTTCTCCCCAAACAGGGACCAAATAATAAATAGCATTACTGCCAAGGAGAGTGGAGAAACAATTCCATCAAAGATTTGTGAGCCATGCAAAATGAGCAGTTTGCTTGGTTTCCCCCTCCTCCCCTTCCCACCCTCTCAATTATTGTGTTTACTTCTGGCTTTCCTCTTTCCAAGTGGTTGTGTTTTGTGGTTGAGATAATAGTCCGTAAATTGTCCCTGACTGTGGTTCTTTTAAGTGTGTGCATGTGTGTGCGCGTAAGCTTGCTTTGGGATGTGGGGTGAAGGAAGTGGAGAAAGATGAGAGTCTGTATAACATGGGCAGGAATAGGGCATTTCAGCGGTTTGGAGGGGACCTGCCATCTGTGGTCTCGAAAAAGGGAACCTCTTGAGATCTGTATGATGAGTTTTCAGTGGGGGAGAAAACAGAGTAAAATGAGGGAAGGGTGTGATTTCAAAACCCATGGTTCCTGAATCTGGGAGGTAGCCCTCAAAAAACAGCTCTTACCATTCATTGTTGCAGCAGTTGGCTTAACCCTTGGCAAGGTTATTTTACTGGACTAGGCACAAGCTGGAGACTGCGGGGGGCAGGAGAGAGGAGGGAGAGCAATCATGTGATGAAAGCCTCACCCCGAGATGCTTTCAGAGGGTCTGCAAAGTCAAATATTTTAAAACTTCCCAGTTTTAATTTCTAATACAGTAAAATAAACCAAAGCTTTTTGGGGTCCTCAATCATTTTTAAGAATGTAAAGAGGTCCCGAGACCAAAATGTTTGAGAACTGCTAGGTCTGTGAAAACACTAAGAGTGTCAGCCAAGAATAAGAGTTTTTTGTTGTGTGTGTTTTTTGAATCTCCATACACACGCTTGGGTGTGCTTTGACCAGAAACAGTGAGATCAGACTCTGAATAGCAGGTTAATCATGGACCACATAGTCCACTTCATAAGTAGATGAAATACCAGATCTAGGTAGGGTCTGAATGCATTCATTTCTGTGTATGCAAAAAAAATCTACAATATTTGCCAAGATCAGCTATCCTTCCCAGCAGAGTGTACATATATACAACCTAGAAATTTCCTTTGTGTACCAACCCAGTCCATTCGTTGCATTACATTTTGCAGTATCAAAAGGAATGTGGATAATTTTTGCCCAAACTGCCACATTTTATTGCAGCTCCTGCTTGTTTTACTTAATTGCAAGCTCAAACAGAAGGAAATATTCCCAGAAGAGAGAAGAAAAGGCTATCTGCCCATGAAAGAGAAGAAGTGCATTTTTTAAAAAAAAACTTCAGTCCTGGGATTCAGCTAGCTTTTACCCAAATGGTTCTGCATTGCCAGATTTTCTCCTGTATTTTGAATATAAAAATATTTCTTCTCAGATAGCATATTTCACACTGTTGTATGTGTGTGTCTGTCTCCTTTGTTCCCTCTCTGAAAATAACGAACCTTGCCATCTAATCCCAAGGTGCCATATAGGCTTGCCAATCTGTTTCCCATCTGCCTTTTCAGTGTATATTTGGACCATGAATCAATTTTTCATCTCACTCTATTCATGCCCAGAGAGGCACCCAGAAGCATAGGCAATAAATAGAAGCCAAACCTAAACCAGTCTGAGTCCTAGTTGAGATTCCAAAGAAGACAAAGGGAAGTGGGCAAAAGTCAGGATCCAGACCATGAAGAATTGGTACCCCAAGGAGATCTGTCAAGGTTCAATGTTGAAGGTCCAAGTTCAGCTGGTTGCAGACATATCAGGCAGTAGGCATTGTTGCTCTAGAACAGACCATCTTACACAGTTAAGAGAAAGATTTAAAGTAGACATTTGGACATTTTGAATTGAACATAAGACAGAATTTGAAACTGAATTATGTGCAAGTGATGAACATGTAATTGCTAAAATGGATAAGCTTTTACTGAAATTTGAAATGGAAGAAGAAGAAGTTAAAGAGTGTATGATAAAATGGGCTAAGAATTTTGGTTACAACATACAGATGGATCAATGGGAAAATACGTGGCTGAAAGCACTGAAATTCACATTATGTTACAATTTAAAAGAGAATTTTTATAAAATGATGTACCATTGGTATATGACACCAGAAAAACTTTCTAGAATGTATAAAGGTGTTTCAGATCTATGTTGCAAATGTGGAAAATATGAAGGGTCATTTTATCATGCTTGGTGAATGTGTAAAAAGTTAGAAAATTTTGGGCTCAAATATACACAGTGATACAAAAAATTTAAAAATTAATTAACTGAAACCAGAACTTTTCTTGCTGGGACTAATGGACAGACAATTAGAAAAGACATATGGAAGATTGTTTTTGTACGTGGTAACTGCAGTGAGATTATTATATGCACAAAGATGGAAAGACTCTGAAATACTCACAATGGAGGAATGGTTGGTGAAGATGACAGAATTTGCAGAGATGGCAAAACTGACTTGTTTGATCAGGGAAAAGACAACAGCTACATTTGTCAGTGCCTGGGAACCCTTTATGGACTTTTTGCTGAAAACAGAAAAAAATTAACTTTTGGAAAGGGTAGAATATGGAAAGAAGGGAGCCATGGTATAACTTTAGAATGAGAGGATAAAATATAAATGCACTTACAAATGCTTTTTGAACTGAAACTTGCTTCTTTATATTTTTTTCCTTCTTTTCTTTTCTTTTTTCTTTTCTTTTCTTTTCTTTTTTCTTTTTTATTTCTTTATCATTTTTCTCTACTTTTCTTTCTTTAAATTTGTATTGTTTTACTCTGTAAAAAAATTCTTCAATAAAAATTTAATAATAATAATAATAAAAAAAAATAGAACAGACTACCTTACACTGCAAGGTTGTAGTTATCCCATGCTTACTCAGCGATTGCTCATCTGGTTGCAAGGCCTTCTAGAGCTGTGCAGCTTAGCATGATTCCCCAGGCATTCCCTTTTGTAATTGATGGATGTAGCACCTCTTTTCCTTGTGATATTTAACTCACTAGTGATGATGTTTACGTGGGCTGGATAGCTGGATCAGTGCTTCTGGATCAGGGTCCTGGGTAGAGGACATGCAAAGATGGCTATCCCTGAGGGATTTTCCTCCAGTGAGGCTGGAGAAGGCTTACTTATGGAGTACTCTTGTTCAGCTACCATTAAAAGATAGGGAAATATGAACATTTGACCTGGGCCAAAGAGACGGAGGTTCTTCATTCTCAGTTTGTTGAGAAAATAATGCACGGTTTGGCCCGTCACCTTCTTTGGCATCTTTTCATTTCCGCTAAGCTGAAAATGGATCCCTGAAAGCGACTTTGTTCCTCTTGAGTCAATGAGTGGAACTGACAACCTTCTCCCAGCCATTCAAGATTTGTAAATAATGTTGGAAAACCAGTTTTTGTAAAAGACACCTTTGTCATTTCAAAGGTAGCTGGCTACATTTAAAGTGTATTGTGTTTTTAATTAATATGGGGGCAATGTTCCCTTTCTGAAATGTTTTGAGCTGAACAAGTTGGGGAAGTTTCATCTTCATAGGCAGATGGTTTAGTGTGGGAGTTACTGCTTTTCCTTAAAAAAAATGTGAGAACTTTTGGCCAGAGTTAACAGCAAGGGTACAGAAATGTAATCTGAGGATACCAGAAGTCTGATAGTTTTAACTGCCCCTTATCAGTTTGTGCATAGCTGGGAATTATGGGAGGTGAAGCACATCTGGAATATATTGGGTGGCAGAAGATTGTCACAGAGCGTTTGATCACTGCTGTGAGAACAAACTAAGTCTTTGATCAGCTCCAGTATCTTTTTCTTGAATTAAATCTTTTGGTTTACTTTTTTGATCATGCTTTGTTAATACTGGTTAAAACCAATCTCAGATCTACAAACTTCTACCCCCCCCCCCCCGCTTCTCCCTTGTATACAAAAATAAGAAGAAGTAAGATTCTGTTTTCAGGTTTGGAGGACACCATGATGCCTTTATGACCCATACTCATGGCTTATGGCTATGGTTATTTTATTCTAATAAATCACAACAAATCAGCATCAAGCCATGGATTAATATTCTGCTTTAAATATGTTACAGTAAATTGTAGTTTGGTTAAGCATGATGGGAACTCAAGTTCAACATACTTGGAATGCACCAAGTTGGAAAAGCTGCTTTCAAGTGAAGAGTAACAGAGGCCTTAGCATTCCTTAATTGGGATGAGAGAATAATGTATGCTTTCCCCCACTTTTTCATCTTCCTTTTCAGTGTTTGAAGAAGCAGCAGCTCATCCATCCTTAAAAATTTATGGCTTCAGTTTTTGGAGAGGCTGTGGTGTGTAATGGTTAAAGTGTTGAATAGAAAGGAGGAGATCTAGTTTCTTCAAGAATGGAAGTTTGTAGTTCTTTACTCTCAGCCAAACCTTCTTATTACTGTGGGGAAAAATAAAAGGAAGGAATGCTGTGTACATTGACTTTTGCTCCTATATGAAAGGCAGGGTTTAAATAAATAAATAAATAATAAAGTGTACTGGAGTAAAAGTTAATGCAAAGTAGCCTGGCACTTCTGGTTCTCTCTCCCCCCAACTCCCAACACACTTGTAAGAGAACTTGTGTCCATCTCTTTCTTTCGAGCTTCTGAAGAATTTTTAATTAATTAATTACATTCCGTGTTGTTACTTCCTTTGTATGTAATCATGTTTCCCTTTTGTCACATTTGAAAACAACAGTTAGGAGACGTCAGAGATTTTGATGGGCCACATGTGGTCCAGGTTGTGCACTTCTGTAACTTAATACAGCTTATGCTAATGAATAATGGAAGGTTTCCAGGTGGAGACTCAATTAGTCTACTGGGGCTGTAAAGATTTGTATCTGAGATCTTCTGCCTACATACTGAGAGATGGCCTCATCCTACCATAACATCGCAAGACTTTCCAAATGTCACTCCTGAAAGCCTGTCTGTCTGCATACATCTTTCTGCAAGGTTCATGCAATTCAGATTGCACAAAGGACGAGATCAGGACTGTGTTGGTTGGACTCTTCCCATACGTTGTGCTTCATTTGCCTTCCATGAGTTAGCTATACTTTTTTTTCTTTTCTGTGCCTTCAAGGCAATCTTGACTCCTGGCAACTGCCTGGACAAGTCCCTGCAGTTTTCTTGGGAATGTTTTTTTGAAAGTGATTTGCTCTTGTCTTCTTATTCCTGGAGGTAAGAGAGAGGGACTGGCCCAAAGTTGGCTTCATGCCTAAGGTGAGAGTAGAACTCAAGAGTCTCCCAATTTCTGGTTGGGTGCTTTTAACACTATCCCAAACTGCCTCTCTAGTTATACTTGCTCAGCAGGGAATTTGTTGCAGCTGTGTAGGAAGCCTGTGGATTTACAAGAACTTTGGCCTGGCCTGCTGTAAGGGATGTCCTGTGGTTGACTTCCAGGGTCTGCAGGAGGTATGGCTGATGACATCATTACATCACCAGGATAGGTGTGGTCAAATGTTTGGTCTCATAGTTTTGCTAAGTTAAAAGGGAAAAAAGTGTACCATTGTGACACTGTATTTCTCTCGCAAAGAAATGCCTCTACCCTGGTTTAAAATCTGCTTTCCAACTCATAGAACATCTATTGCAGCAGGCCAGGTGATGCCCAGATCACAGGAAAGTGACCAAAAATTGCAAAATTGCTGCAGAGATTGGATCATTGCAGGCTAAGTTCTTTGTGGCAAGATCTGGTAGATTGAAGCTTCATTGTACTTCTTTACACAGTGTATAGTACTGTGGAATTCATTGCTGTCAGTTACTATTACAGGTAGTCCTCGTTGAATGACCACTCATTCAGCAACTGCTGAGAGTTATGACGGCGCTGAACAAGGGGGACTTACGACTGTTCCTCATAGTTGCAGCTATCGCAGCGTCTCTGTGGTCATGTGATTGCGATTCAATTTCTCGGCACCTGGCTTGCAATTACGATGTCACAGCATCCTTTTGTCTCATGATCATCTTTTGCGAACTTCACTGCCAGCTTCCAACAAGCAAAGTCAGTGGGGAAGCCAGCAGGTGATCATGTAACCATTGGATGCTGCGACTGCATGCGATTTGCCTAAAGATGGCAACTGCAACCGCCATCATAAGTGGTCATGTGGTCATGCGATGTCACGCTTTATGACCCCATCACTTAGCAATGGAGTTGCCAGCCCCAATTACCATTGTTAAGCAAAGACTAACTGTATTATATTTGAGTTATATCCTGCGCTCCTGTCCTCTGCCATCTGTTAGGTAGGTTGGGCTGGGAGAGACAGATGGGCCCAGAATCACCCAGGGAGTTTTTGTGGCTCTGGGTGGTCTAGAACCTGGGTCTCCCCATCCCTGGTCCAACCCTTTAACCACTGTACCACAAATGCGACCATGGCCGCTAATTCTGATAGCTTTAAAAAAGGATTGGAGAAATCAACAGAGGATCAAGGTGTCTGTGACTGATGCCCTGAGTGGTCATAAGCTGTATGTTAGGGAGCAACCCTGGAAGAGGGGTATCACTCACCTGTCCATTTTTTTAAAGCTTCCTAAATACACTTGGGAGGCCACTGCATGGTCCTGGATTAGATGGGCCATTAGCCTGAACCAGCAGCACTCTTCTTCTTACGTCCCAGTGTAATGGACTATCCAGAATAAGAGGCCTGCCTGACTGGCATTTTGCACAGGATCAATTCATGTCCAACTTCTCAGAAGGTCATCCTGCCTGTTAATGGACCGACTGTCTGTATTTCTGCCTCTGTCCTCAGTTGGCAACTTCTCAACAAGACAGCTTAGAACTGTGCCTGCTGTCCTTCAGTCTTTTGAGCCTATCTTCATCTGTAAAGCAAGCCGGGTTTCCATTCAATCATAACTGTGGGCAGCTACTCCTGTGGTGTGGTTAATTGCCGTGCATCAACTGCCAAACAGATTCAGCCTTAAATGGATGGTGCTGTGCTCCATTTCCTCCTCGTCCAGAGAGTTGGAGGGTGCCAGTCCATTTTATCACTTGCAGTGACTTGCCTGGATATCCTATTGTACAGGCCTCCTCTTAGCATCCTTTCAGCAAAAGTCAGCTCCTCCGCGGGATATCAGCTCTTTTTAAAGGGTGCTCATTACTGGACCAAGCCTCTGGCTGGTGAGAATTGAAATGGATGCATCAGGGCCTCCGCCAGTTTTACACTGATGGGAGATGGAAGTGCGAAAGAAGTGACTTTACATGGGAATTAATGGTTCTGTGCTCTGTGTTTGCCTTTTCCAACCTGGCGCCCTGTGGCTGCATTGGGATTTCAGCTCCAGATCAAGACTGCTGTGGAGGAAGAAAGGTGTGAATCTCCCCTAGACATATCCTTTCTGAAACTTACCCTCTCCAGACACAAACATGCACGCACACAAAGCTGGGGATTTAAAAGGGGTTGGGGAGGAAAGAAGACTCTGTTAGTACTAACAGAAGATGATTTCTTGTACTTTTTTTTTTAACCCCATCGGGGGGGTTATCTTTTAGGAGTAACCCCATGGAGGGGAGGGGTTTTTGAAAACCAGCAGCTTGGAAGGGTAAGGATTTGATTGTCTCCTCCCCAACATGGTGGTCTTGATCCAGGTTTGGAAGTTAAAAGAGAGTAAGTTTGTTGCATTGATTCAATGAATATCCCATCTTTTCTCAAGGATCCCTATCTTACATGGGGGTCTCCTTTCATTTTCCCCCCAGCACAACATTCCTGTGAGGTAGGTTGGATTGAGGGAGTGACTGACCCAAATTTGCTAGCGAGTTTCCATGGCTGAGGCATTGGGGGGTTGAACTCTGAACTCTGATCTCCCCACTTCTAGTCCAGCACCTTAACCCTACTTCAGTGGTTCCCATATCCTTAAGAAAGAACTTTGTGTCTACTTTTTTTTTAACGAGAAGAAATTTATCTGCAGAATTCTGTGTGGAAAATGAAGATGTTACCCCAGTTCTTTTCTCAAAACTAGGGCGGGTAGGTAGAGAGAAGGTTGGCTGTGCCAGGTGATTATATTTATTTTGCCAAGGTGGTTCATGTCATGATGGCTACATGATTCATCTCAACAAGGCACTCTTTTAGCTGCCTGCAGCACTTCGATAAACTCTGCTCCTTTCAGTAGCACTTAGAAGCCTCCTCCAGCTATTTCAAGAGCTAGATGGGTTACAGAGGAGAAGCCGGTGAAACAATGCAGTTGTCTTGCTTTTTGGAAGCCAGGGGAACTGCCTTGCCTGGCGAAGCAGGGTTGAGGGGGTGCTTCAAAACAGAGGACTTCCCCATGCAAAGACCTGTAAAGCTCTAAGAAAAAAGCATACCCAAGATTAATGGAAAACCAAGTAGTTCTACTGTAGGAACAGATAGGTTTAGTGGGTCTGTTTCCATTGTGTTTTGCTCTGTAAAACACTCTGTTTCCAGAGTGTTTTGCTCTGTAAAAATTACTGCAGTTGAATTAACATAGTCATCTGAGATGATGTGATACTTTTAGGCTCTGATGTCAGGCACAAACACAGACCCCAT
The DNA here is from genome assembly GCA_030867105.1 of Liasis olivaceus. Taxonomy (NCBI): domain Eukaryota; kingdom Metazoa; phylum Chordata; class Lepidosauria; order Squamata; family Pythonidae; genus Liasis; species Liasis olivaceus. The sequence continues at coordinate 71,173,335 of CM061355.1, forward strand.
CATGAGGCTGGCTATTCTTCCTTCCTAAAGTTGGACAAGTTCTTAAGATTGGAGCCACAAATAGGCTTCTTACCTTCTGTCTATGCTACTCCCCCGGAAGATGTCTTTCTCCTGTAACACTTACTATGTATCTCCATGGAGATGTTTTGCAAGTCCCAAGAATATGTCTTGGTTGTAGGGCTCCATAGAAGTTACTCTGCAGTTGTGGGGATCCATGTCTGTTGGTAGAGTACAAAGTTGTGGGTTGTGAAGTGATAGCTCCTTTTTCACAAAAGAAAAAACACTCTCCTATTGGTCCATGTCCCAACTACAGGATCCATCCCTGTCTCCACATGAATATGCCTTTATCTGCCAATTTTCTCTCTTCCCCCCCACTTTTGCATATCTTAACTTGCCCTTTTCTGTTTTAATCTCAGCATTTTATTGCCCAGGGAAAGGCAGCATTTATTGAGCCTGAGTCATGGGCACATTCACAAAATGGATGAGGTGGAAATTCTGCCTGTTCACAGCATATTTGCCATGGGTCAGTTTCAAAACACTCATGTAGTAAAATGCTGAGCAGTTTTTATGTCAGAGACTAGAATACATGCTGCTGATATCTAGTGGGTCTCAAGAGATCATCCAATGACGTGAAATTCCTGGAAGTGACTGAGCCAAAAATCTTCACTGCTTTTTGCATTCAGATTATTTTATTTATTTGTGTCCAGTACTTATATCTTGCCCAATCCTGAGGGATAACAATAGAAGAAAACATAGATTAAAAAAAACTATTATAAGTAGTCCCATTAAACAAAAGATTTGATAATAACTCTGTTCTTCACATTCTGATTCGTCTTGGCGTTGACATTCCTCCTAAACCTTTTGGAACAGAGCAGCCTTGCTCCTCCACTTTTAAAGGTTGCTGGTATTGCTGATTGTTGCCCTAGATTTTCAGTGCATTTGTGAAAGTGGTTGAGAATCAAGTACAGGTAGTCCTCATTTAGCGATCCCAATTGGGACTGGCAACTCTGTTGCTAAGCAAAGCGGTTGCTAAGTGGGAAATCATGTGACTGCAACTGTGTCTCCCTTTTCCCCACTCCCCCACCGTTTGGAATGCTCACCCCAACGCTGGGATAATTAGCAAGAAGGGAATTAATGTTTGAATTTACATTCATTGGAGAGGAAGGGATTACAAGAAAGTAAGCAGGCATGGAGTGCTCCCTCTAGTTCCACCCACTCTTGACTTTAGATTCCTCTACTACCAATATGTTGATTACCCCTGAAAGAATGTGGACCTGAAAAAAAAAACTCCCAAACTTTCCAATATGTTGTTTAGCAATTTCAGAATGCTGCTGTCACATCATTTTCTTTAAAAACAGCCAGCATTTCTGTAGGCAGATTCCTTGACATGAAAATATTGCCACCTTCATAGTGAATACTTAGGGGTAGGACCTCTAAGGTGGCTTCCAGCTTGTGAACTAGCTGCCATTGTATTATATGAGTATAGCTCATTGACTAGAGGTTCAGAATCCCACTGTCAGACAGTGCAATGGCAGGGTGAGCATTGTTCACCCCTCAGGAGGTGCAACATGTCTGGAGGGCCAGGGGAAACATATTGGGTCACCAGTGATGAGACCATAATGGTGTGGGCATTAAAAGAGAATTTTGTCAGATTCACTGGTTGATCAGGCTGAAAGGGACTTGGCCTGCTGATGAATATATATTCTCAGTTGCAGGTCAAGAAAGGTAAAAGAAATTGAGTAAAAGTATATAAAGATGTGGGACTTCATCATATGTATATGAATGTATGAACCAACATTTAAAGGTTAATTCATAATTATGCCTCAGCTATAGTTTATGGAAAGGCATGTGAGCAATGCTTGATCTAATGATGTTGATTATTGCTCTTGTGATGGTAATTTAGGGTCAGTTCAAGCTTCATCCGAAATCTAAGAATTGTCTAAATACTGGTGTAATATATCTCTAGTAGAGCAAACAAAGCTGTTTGTTGTAAGCTAAATGTTGTGAGGTCAAATAATTCTAATTTTGTCAGCTGTTTTGACAGGTCCATAGTTATAGCTCCTAATGCTCCAGTAATTATGGGGAAAACTGTTGCTGGTTTATTCCATAATCTCTGTATTTCAGCTGTTAAGTCCCAATATTTTATAATATTTTCCAGGTCCTTAGGAGCTATTCTGCTGTTGGCATTGCCAGATCTGTAGGTAAAACTTGATTTTCTTCAACTACTGTGATGTCTGGTGTGCTGTGTTCTAAATACTGATCCATCTAAATCCAGAAATCTCATAAAATATTTACATGGCCATTCTGGAGCACTTTTTCAATATTATGATCATACCAATACTTTGGGGCATCAGACCCATACTTTTTGCATGTATTTTGCATGATGTCATCACTTTTGGGGTCTTGCTGTCTAAAACGTCTAGTTTTGCTTGTGTTCATCCAACAATACCTGCTTGGGACAGCCCAAGTATTAATGGCTTTTGTCGTTAATTCCAAAAATCTCTGAACGTTTTAAAATCCAACTACGGGGCAGCAAATTGAATGCTTTTTTGTAATCAGTTCAAATCATATAAAGGTTTGGTTTATAGACTTTAGAGTTTTAAATGTTGTTTTATCAATCAAACTATTTTTTTGTTCCTTGAGTATTTTGACATTCCTTTGTTTTGCTGTACAGGGTACAATGAATTTGAAATCTGGTGTTTGTACTTGTTACTGGCAGCGATTCCCATTAACAGCTTGAATGTTGTCATCAGACAAGTGATTTGGATGAAAATTGTTGGGTGTTGTTTCTTCTGTTTTGTCTTTCATGATCAGAAACATTTGGCTGTAGTGAGCCAGTCATGTATTCATCCTTGCTGCAACATTTGATTGAAGTGATTGGCAAGATGACAATGTAAATGGATAGATGTTTGGGCCCAAATCCATGAAGCTCATCTTGGATGTGTGCATTCCAGTTCTTCACCATCTTTGTTTGCTCTTTTACAGCTTCTGCTGTTATTACTATATTTTCCACTTGTTCAGGTTTTGTTTGTTTTATTATAGCCATATGGCCATTTCATTGTGTTTTATTTAGTTCTCCCAAAAGTCTTTTCTAATATTTCTTCTTATTTGTAAGGGATTCAGTTGGTTTTGAATGTTCAGTTAATCTTTAAGGGGAAGAAAACCCAATTTGAAACTGCCTATTTTGTTGGAATGCTTGATCCTACTTTCATGTTGCTCAGATTTCTTAGAGGTTCCTCCTCTTCCTCCTCCTTCCTATTATTATTTTCTGTCTGCCCAGTAGATTTCTAATCTGCTCAATATCCAACATTCTTTGGGGAAGTTATAAAACTGTTTAAAAATTTAAAACAACATTAAAATAGTGAAAACAGCACCATATTAGAACAAACAGTACAGTACTTAGAAGCTTTCAGACTTTGAGTAGAACTACTTAATGGCCTTATATTTTTCTGCGAAACTGTGAGGACTAGAAAGTAACAATCAGAATTTTCTGATCTCTTCTGGGTACTTCCAGTTTGCAGACAGTCTCTTTCTAACACTTTCACATGGCCAAAATAATATTTATAGTTGTTTTATTTAATCTATCAGTGAGAAGTGAAGTTATAAGTGGAAGTGGCATCTGTATAGTTTTTTTGGGGGGGGTTGTTGTTAAGCTATGTTCCCCCCCCCCCCAAACCCTCTTTTCAAATACATTTCTGAGTGGATTTTTCTTGTTTCATTTATTAACTCAAAACATCAATAAGTATACTCAATATTTATTTATGTTGGGTATTTATGACTGTTTGCATGAGACATCAGTAGTACTATGCCCAGCCCTGTAGATTTATGTCAGGGTCGGATTCATTCCAGTTCATTCAAGGAAGTATGATTCTTTTATCTGTCCCTTAAAGGCAAAAGTTGTTCCCTGTCCACTTAATTATGGTAGATTATTGCAATTGAAATTGCCACTAGAGCACTTCAAACCAAGGACTATAATGAACTTCCTTCAAGCAAGTAACTCATGCTTTGGTTTTCATAGGATGCCCAGTGAACCTGCCGAAGGTCACTGGGATGTCAAATTGATTTTGGATTCTAGTACAATATCTGTCCGTCTTTCCATCCATCCATCCTACTGTATGGGTATGACATTGAATGCATTGGCAAGAAAATCATATTGCCTTCTGCTCTAACTGGGGAAGGGAAAGAAAGGGAAAGGAAAACTGGGGTCCATAGCATAATGTCACAGTAAATCTGAAGTGTCCTGTTATACAAGCAAGGAAAGAGTGCCTTTTTGATTTCTACTCATCCTTCACTTTAAACTTACAATAGCATTTTCTGTTGCTTCCTGTTGATTGAGCAGGAGATAGAGAGAACATATGTTCAGAACTTTTCTTTCTGTATCTTGAGGCTGTTAGGTATATCATTTCTGTTTGCTTGGGAGGTTTGTTCTGCATAAGTTTCCTTCCCAAATTAAAAGATACCTTGCTCCCAAATTCCTCCAGAATCTTAGCAGGTAATTGTTGTTGTATAATACACACATGCACACCTATATATCCACATATTGAGGTTGGACATGGAATCATACAATGTAATCATTAGAAAAACCTTAGAGGACATCTAGTCCAACCTCCTGGCCAGTGGAGGAACCCAATACTACCGCATCCCTGATAGATGGCCACCTTTCCTCTATTTAAATACCTCCATCAGAGGAGAATTCCCCATCTGAGGCAGTCATTTCTATTATGGAGGGGTTCGTAGTGAACCCTAAACTGCTGTGTTTCCATCTCTAGATTCTAAAGCCAAGGATGGCTTAATGTCATGATCCGGTTCATGCAGCTTGCTGAGGCCCTGGCTGGGTTCCTACAACATGCTGACCCACAAACTACCCAACCCCAGTTTAGCTTAGTTTATGAGTTGTGTGAATCTGACTCATGAATGTCCCTGGCATTAGAAGACGATTTTGACTGTGGATTTGTTGAGTAGTATCTTGTCAAGAGACTTCAGTAAGGTTTTTTTTTTCTGTGGAGCACTTCAGGCCCAAAAGTTTGCCACCTCCTGCATGTACTGCACTGAGCTAGATCAACCAAAGATCTGATGGAGTATAACAGGTGGCTGACTTAGATCAGCCAGTCTCCCTTTCCTTGGAAGAGTTTGTATTGGCCTCCAGCTCAGACTTAAGTGCCCTGAAGACAGTGGTTTCTTCTGACATTTGGGCTACCAGCAGCCAAACTTAACAACCGAGCCTGCAGGCAGATTTTTTTTTAAACCTGAACCTAGAATGCATTGCAAGGATTGAGTGCAATCATCATCATCATCAATATATAAAAAGCTTTGAAGAACTGGTTGCATTTCTCTCCCTAGCTGGGCAGTTTTCCCTTGCTTGTTTACTGGTTTGTGTGTTGTTTTGAAGTACAAATGTCCCCCATTTGCCTTTACCCCTTCCTTTTTTCCTCCCTCTTCCTTTTTCTTTTTGCTGCTGCTCCTAGCAATCAGATAAAAATGGTAAAATACTCTCGTTGGTGTGCGATGGTTAAATTTAAACCATCTGACTCGGTTGTCTGTTTCGTGGCTGGGCTATAACAATCTGATTCTCAGGCCTCTATTGACGTCAGCCGAATGGCAAATTTCAAATAGAACCTGTATTAGATTTTCACTATTAAGTTAACAATACAAACTTTTTACAGATGCCTTACATAGAGGAGGCTGTTAACAGAAATATTACATTAATACAAGTCAAGCCTGCAGACAAACATGAACTGGTTTTCTTTGCCCTTTTTTTGGGGGGGGGGGTATGTTTGAATAAAGAGGCTTCTCATCTTTTGCCAGCCAAAAGGTCTTGGCTGTTTAGGGTCAGTTATAAAATCACCTGAACGTTAATGCAATGTTTGAAAAATAGATCTCTTGCATGCCACTTCACGCTCACACTGTACTTTTTAAAATTATTTTCTAAAAAAAGGAAAAAAAACACAGGTTCAGAAATATTAAACTGATTTAGATGGATGCATCTTTAACTCAGAACCCTTAGCAATAGTATTTACTAAATGGTAAATAGCCAGTCTCATGGAAACTTCGTTTGCAAAAACCTTAGAGCAGTGTTTCTCAACTTTGACCACTTGAAGATGCGTGGACTTCAACTCCCAGAATTCCCCAGCCAGCATGGCTGGCTGGGGAATTCTGGGAGTTGAAGTCCACGCATCTTCAAGTGGTCAAAGTTGAGAAACACTGCTAGAGGGCTGTAGGGCCATTGCATTTCTCTAGGGAAAATACTGCCTTCCCTTCGTATCTGAATTAAAAAAATGAAGCTGAAATTGGGATGGAAGCTACATGAGGCAATGTGGCTCAGCAAATTCAGTGTTGGCTCCCAAGGATTGCTGTTGGTGTGATTGCATGTTGTGAAAGTTTGAACTGGTTGTGCATGCTCAAGATAGGGGTAGAAGAAACTTCTTGCTTAATTCTCTTCTCAAACAGTAGGTAGGGCTGTGCGTGTGACACACAAAAATGGGTGGAGCTTCAATCACACCATTGTGGCCACCATCTTGAGTTTTTAATACCATACCCTGATAAGAGTGCAAAAATCTCAGCTTTGATCAATTAGGAATGTTTTCTTCTTTATTTTTTAAACATTATTATTATTATCATTTTAGGAACCACTTCTTGGGGTTTCAAACATTGGTCTTTAAACTAGTTTTTTGTACTGTACTCCAGTGTGCCTATAGACCAATAGAGTTCATTTAAGAAGAGCTAAAATTGTAGGCCATCTATACTACTAATGATCGTGGTTTGGTTGGGAAAAATAAACTAATTGCCAGTTAGGACTCTCTTGTCCTTTTAACCACTGATGTTTAAGGACCAGCAGTTAGTTTCTTCTGAAAATAATTTAACGCACATTAGTCCTCAACATAGTTTAGGTATTCATCTGTACCATAATCAGTGGGATGGGAAATAAAATATAAGAATGTACATAGGAAATAATTTTCTTAATGGTTAGGAATAGAGAAAGCTAACAAAAGAAAAAGAGAGAGGAAAAAGAAAGATATGTAAAGAAGCAACTTCCAGTCTTCTTTGCAGCAGTTACAAACATAATAATTACCTTTTATACCCTCCCAAATTACATATCATGGTACCCTTCTTCCTACAAACAAACCTCTTTAAATCAATACATCCTGAAATCACCAATTCATTTTTATCCATTTTCAGCAAAAAGTCCATAAAGGGTTTCCAGTCTATTATAAAAGTAATTGCTGATCCCTCCTTAATCAAACAAGTCAATTTAGCCATTTCTGCAAACTGTGCCATCTTCACAATCCATTCATCCATTATGGGTATTTCTGTATTCTTCCATCTTTGTGCATATAATAGCCTCCACTGGTTAGGACTTTTCCAGCTCTGCTTATGTTTTCAAAGCTAAGAGGAAGAACATGAAGTTATCCTGTTATGCAAGGTTTTCAGGAAGAGGTCTTAAGTCTGCAAGACATGACCTTTTGGTCAATGTGCTGGATGGAAAAGTGGCATATGAATTAAAATAATAACGTGGATGATAAAATAATGGTTTGTGATTAAAGTTGATGTACACCCTACTGACACACATTTTGAGAGATAATGGGATTGTCACTGTAGTTGTATATCATTTCATGTGGTACAAGAGATTATAAGAGAAAAAAAACCCATAGGGGTATAATCTAGGTAGGACTTCTGTATTACCAGTCTGTAAGAGTATAGTAGACGGGATGTGCTTCAACGCTGACTGGATCAACTTTCCTTACATCATAGACAGCTGCTGTCAATGCAAAACATTTCCTTCACAGTTTTTTTTTATAAATGGGCTAGAAGATTTGCAAATGCTTATGAAACTGGAACTGGAACAAGAGAGAGATTCAAACTGTTTCAGGCTCATTAACTTGGGAAGTTACCATCTTTTCTTTTGGGACTCCAAAAGGCCAAGTAAATTTGTACACATCTGGCTAATGCTTTTGCATAAATAGACCTGGACATACGTCCCATCCCAAAGGCAGAGATGCAACTATTCAAGCTGTGGATTGATAAGATTGTGATATCAGTTGTTGCTCATTGGTTTATTTGTTCCTCTTTTTTGTATCTGTTTGCAGTTTCTTAAATTAGAATATGCATGGAAATCCATATACATTTCCAATATAAACACATACATCAAGGAAATGGGTGCTCAAGTTGCTTTATATGCATTTTTCTCCATCCATATTAAATTCCTAGTCTTCCTCAACTACTTTTCCAGTCAATATATTCATGTCAATTTTAGCTTTCTGTAAACATTCCTCTAATTTTTTGAAAGCCATGTTCACAGTTTAAGAAGACCAGATTAACAAAGATTGGTGCCTACATTTTGATACCAGGGTTAGGGGAAAAAAAGAACAGCTGTTTCGTAGGCAAATAGGAATTCAATCCCTAGGCCTGGTGAGTGCTCAGAAAATATTTTGAATTCCATTGCTCCATCATGAAATTACAAGGTACCCTTGCAAAAATACCCTTGGGATTTTTGACAGTGGTTCTTTTCAATATTTAGCCCAGAAATGAGTGGTGCCTGTTCACTGTTTTAATTGCTAGTACAGTATAACAAAGAAGCTGGATATGAGAAACCTCAGAGGAGGAAGGGGAACCCCCCTTTTCCCCAACAACAACAACGCCACAGCCTTGTTGCATTTTCATTCTGTCTCTCTGGGTTTAATCATAAATTAGGTTAGATCAGGAGTAGGAAATATGTGAATCTCAGAACACACCTAGCCTCCCATTAGCCTGAGCTATCAGGATGCATCAAGAAACATTTAGAGAAACTTCTAAATGTGGCTTACTAGGTAGCTGTCATACCTATTCATTTGCATCTGTTTGGTTCCTATATGTTCAGGTGGCCCTTATTATGTTCAGAGGTTCCATTCCAGCTGAATAACCATGAATACCAAGACAGCAGACAAGGAGATGGTGAAAAACTATATTTTATATATGTGCAAAAGCCCATCCATCATTTTCCTCCTGCATAAAATACCTCCCAAACCACTCAGAAATCTGGGATGTGTGAAACACTTTACCATGGATAACAAGGTTTGGTCTGTATTTTCCAGTGACGGGTGTGTGAAAGCACAAGACCATGGATGAGGGCCACTCATATATACTTTTTGGAATGATATGTATGAGAAATGGAGTACATGAGACTAGGAGTGCACAAAGCAAGAAAGTGTATTTTGTTTGAAACCCAAGACAAACATACTATAGCTCAGAAGTTTGGTTGAACCACACAAAGTGGGTTGTGGCTTAGTTGAACGCAGTGTTTCAACCAAACAAATTCCAGAGGGGTCTTTGGGATTAAGTAGGGTATAGTTGATGTACCTTGGGCTGTTGATCATCCCAAACTTCCTTCTCTTACCTTTTCTTAGCTGCCACAGCCACCATTAAATTCAAGAGGAACATATGGTCCATTGGATACACTACTCTTTTGTATGGTGCATGGTTGCTATATGGACATGGAGAAAGGAAGGCAAGGAAAAATCAGTGATGGGCAAGTCAATTGGATATACCACTCTTGAGTTAAGGTAGCCTGGCCCCCAGTCTTCCTAGCCCTTTCCTTTCCCCACCTCCCCTTACCTGCCACACTCTGTTGTCCCCCCTGCTTTTGAATTCAAGCATGGCATATCCAACTGACACGCATGCCCTTCCCCTGATCTTCCCAGCTCCTTTTTCTGTTCTCCTTTCCCAACAGTAGCCTTGCCCTTTTTCCATGCTTTTCTGCCCACTTGTTTTGGATCTTTGCCTAGAACAAACATGCATATTTTGTATCTCTGTCTAGACCAAACATGCATGTGGCTCAAGCTCTAATAAAGGAGGTTAGTCAGTATCTTGACCGCCAGTTGTTGAGGATTATGAGTAGAAAAATGCTGGTCTGCCTTTGGACTTCCTGGAGGACTCAAGTTGGGAACAGAATGCAACAGTAACTAGCAAGGATGTGCAGGACAGGTTGCTCTGGCAACAGAACATTTTATTTCTCCTGGAGGATATAATGTGGTGGTCATTGGTGCAGTTCTAGAACAGAACAGGAAGTGGTTTATGATGTTCTGAAAATGTACCAGATAATCTGCTCATACTTTGTCCATCCCTGCTAGCTAGGCTTTTGGTTAGATCCTTCAGGGCTGTTCATAAAAGATAACAACAATTGTTTTATGGGTTTAATGGGAAAAGACATTCCAGGTTCCTCTGCTTTGCACATGTACACATGCATATCTATCTGTCTATCTTCGTGAGATGAGAGGTCAGTTGATATGTACTTGTGACTTCTGCAGAGTAGGACAAATGAAGTTTGCAGCCTTGATTCCCCCTTCATTTTGCTGCTTTTAGGGAAGAAATGGATGGCTATTAGGTTTTAATTGTGGTTACTGTTGGGTAACATCACCCGTGAGGATAATTAATATGCTACATACTTGATTTTCTGTCTTGCTGTGAAGCTTTTCTATTACTTTAACTGTAGCTTATGGTGGAGAACCACCCTGCCCTTTTGTAATTAATTAATTAATTAATTAATTAATTAATTAATTAATTAGGTGGAGTCAGTCTTCTTATTTTGGTCTTGCAAATGGAATACTGTAGTCCCTTGGACCAAAAGAAAGACTATTTAGTCATGAAGTCTTCTTGCTACTTAATGTCCTGCCTTCATTTTCACAGAAGACTAAGCAGTAACACAAAGTGGGTCCATAATGGAAATCAGAACGGTGGGTTCATTTAACTGTACTGAACTGAGATTTTTCCCTGCTCTGATTGCTTTTACAAAATGGAAGAAGAAAAGGAGAAGCTGAGAATGGGGAGGACTGGCATATGACAAGAACGAGAACAAATTTGGAAGGGAAGCAAAATTGCTTTAACTAAATTTCTTCCATAGTTACAGTGACTGCATTTTAGAGGTGAATAGGATCTTCCCTATTGGATTTAATCCCATGTTTAAACACTTAGGTAGAGTTGTCCCATGGAAAGTTGCTATGCCTTGTTCTTTTAACATGTTCCAGAAGTAGTCCTTGTGCTTCTGTATCTGGAATATATAACAAAATGAGTCTCTTCCTTTGCACCTGAAGATTGCAAAATTAACTTCTTCCCAGCAAACTTTGCATGAAGAACTTCACAATAGGGTCTTCTATAGATGCTTCTGCTAGCTGGGCTGATATGGGGGAGAACCATAGAGAGGGCCTCCTTGGTGTGGAGGTCTCCCCATAAATTGATTTGCATTATATCTACCTGTTGTCTTTTTGATGCTAAGCAAAATCCTACTCTCAAGACTTTAGATACTAATCTTGCTGCCTTTAACCTTCCACTTTTTACAAGAACTTCAGGGAGAAATCTCAATTCCTGGATTTCATCTTCAGAGACAAGTGAGGAATATGCAATTATCCACTGCTCTCTTCCAGAAGAAATTGCAGGTGGGGAGCAAAGGCTCACTAAGGTCCTCCATAGCTCTGTTTGTTCCCCAAAGCGTAGAGTGACCCTGTGATTTATAGATTGGTCCAGCTTAAATTTCATCATCCAAACCTTTTTTTTGTAAGTATCATATTCAACCACAGTTGTTTTGTAAAGCTTGGCTATTGAAGAAGGTGTGAACAGCGTACAATATCTCAGTATTGAGGATTTGACAGCTGGGGTAGAATATACACACCGCTGATGTTCATATGCCATGATCCAAGGGATTTGTCACTTATCTTCCATCTATTTAAGATAAATAACAGCTGTAATTCTGACTAGTGCTCAGAAAAGCACCATACAATTCACACTTGGATTCCTTGCCATAAAGAAGGAGAGGGTGTGAATGGGTAGAAGGAAACAGGCATTTTCACATTAATCACTTGCTATGTTAATATAATATTTACCTGAAAAGGTGTTCCAGAATGTAAGACATTCCTCCCATGAAAAGAGGATTGTTTCCTTATTACAAATTTATTTGCAAATTGTATATACCCACACATTCCAGAGCAACTCCCAGGAGGTTACCATAATGATAAATCTATTAAAACACAGAACATAAATTCCATTAAAGAAAAGGGGGAGAAAATCAGAATGCACAACTACACCCCCAAGACAGGATTAGATAGGTAAAGGCTGATTTGTCTCCACGATCCAATTCTTAGTGAAACTAAGACCACACTCCTATTGTAAAGTAAAAATTTAAAAATAGGATTTTTTTTTTCCTAAAAGGAATTTTGGACATTTCCTAGACTTCATTCCAGCTAGCATTTGCCCTGCCAAATATCTGCTAGAAGTGAAGTTAATCTCCCACCAGGGTCGTTCCCTAGTTGGTATTCTGCAAGGCAATTGGTTAATACGTACCATCACTTTTTCATTATTACATAGGTTTCTGGAGACTGAAGTAGAGCCATGTCTGGTTTTTATTTATTTATTAAACAAATTTATATAGCTACCCATCTCTGTGAATTTGGTGGCAGTCTAACGTGTCCATAGAACCACAGCTTTTGGTTGCTATTTGTGTGGGTAGATTTGTCTGTACATCTAATAAATTGCATTTTCAGTTGAGAATTGGACTCAGTGACTTACAGTTGGATCCAAATGAAATGACCTTGTGTCAATGGCAACGTTGAATTTCCCTGTCCAGCAGGATCTTCTGCCACTCCTGTTTTCATTAGCCTTGCTTAGCTTTTGTGGATGTTCTTCTTCTCCCATCCCAACCATTGTGATGATTAAGTTCTTGCCCTTCTGCCTTATTTTTGGCAGGTCCTTACCTTATCTTGCCCATTTTGCAAATTGGTCTTCTTAACATGTGCCCACCCACATCACTTTTAGGTGTTTAATTCAATGTATTGTTATTTATTTGTTAGGTATTTATTTGTTAAGAGAGCCAGTTTGGTATAGAAACTGGGCAGCCTAGAAACCGGGAGGCCGTGAGTTCTAGTTCTGTCTTAGGCATGAAGCCAGCTGGGTAACCTTGGGCCTGTTACTCTTTCTTGGTCCTGGGAAGGAGGCAGTGTTAAGCTTCTGAAATCTTGCCAAGAAAACTGCAGAGACTAATCCAGATAATTGACAGAAGTCAACACTGATTTGAGGGCACTAAAAAAAAAAGTTACTGTTATATCCCACCTTTCCTCTAACAGCTTAAGGTAGCTTGCCTGGGAATTGCTTCCATTTTATCCTCAAAGCAGCAACTCTGTGACATAGGTTGGGCTGAGAGAGAGTGACTAGCCCAAAGCCACCCAGTGAAGTTCCATGATTGGACTTGAACCTGAATTTCCCTGGTCCTAGTCCAACACCTTAACACTGTGCCACATTGCTCTTGGGTTGCCCAAAGTCACCTGAGACTCCCCAATCCTATTCCAGCATCTTAGCTGCTACATCATATTGGTACTCTCCACTGTGAAATAACCCTTTATTTCTTTTTGCCTCCCTCAAAGCATTGTATATATTTTTACACTGACGTTTTGAGATTACATGCAAAGTTTTAATGGTAGCTTATACTCTTCTTTAAAAGAATTGTTTTCACATGAACTAATTTGATGGCATTTTTCGTTTTATTGTTGAGTATTTTTAGTCTTGTGTGTCGTCATGGAAAAGCACATTAAAAATTGCTTAATAATAAATAAAGCATTTTTGCTCATAAATGGATGCTTTATTGGGTGAACACAGGAAAACCTTTCCTTTCTGGGGAGGTGGGGAATGAAGAAGCCAGTAACGCTGAAGAGAATGTCAAGAATATTGAATTAGCACCTAAAATAAGATGTACTGTTAAGTAGAAAGAAAGAAGAAGAAAGAGGTGATATATCTCCTAGTAGAAGTAATTTCTGGAGATCAGAATCAGAGGAGATATCTGGATTGATTTCTTAGCGTAGCTCCTAAGTGAGGAAACAGATGCTGATATTTCAACCCTAAAAGTGCCATTGTTTTGAGCAGACCTATATATAGCTTCCAAACTATATATTGCATGGAGAAATATAAGTGTGTGTGTGTGTGTGTGTGTATATTCATTCATTCATTCACTCACTCACTGATTGATTGATTGATTGATTGATTGATTCATGCATTCATTCATGCATTCATTCATGCATTCATTCATTCATTCATTCATTCATTCATTCATTCCAAGACAGCACTGAACATCTTAGATCTTTTTTAAAGGACAAAATGGATGCCTTAAATTCTACAGAGACCTGATGTATCCCTAGTTTACCATAATGCTCCTAATCATCCCAAATTAAGTCTTTTTGCTGTGGTTTTGTACCCTCTTGGCCTTCAGAAAGGGATTAAAAACTTCGTTTTTTCTTTGGGCCTTGCAGCCAGGATAATTGGAATTCCCATAGGGAGGGGGATATTAATGTGAGTTTTTGGTTGCCTATTATTTTTTTGGACTTGAATTGAAATTGTTTATATTGTTTTGTTTTGGGGGGTTGTGCACCAGCCAGCGTCACAGTGTTCAAGGTAGGCAGCCATAGAAATCTTACAAATAAGCAAACAAACACACATCTGGTGCTGTATCCCTAATGGGGAAGCTAAGAGTCCTCCCCATGTGACAACAAGCGGGATGTGTGAAACAAAATGGGTTTCTAGATACACCTTTTTACTATGGAACAGTTGACCTCCATGGAGCCAAAAGATGCCCTCCCTAATTGTCTTTTGGAGGGCAGTTAAGGTTGAGTTCTTCTAGTTTGTAACTGATGAGGAGTTAAGGGAGATACTTAACCAGGTGTTGGGTTTTAGGGTGATGATATATTTTTAGTGGTTGTTTATGGATTTTTATGCTCAGCTTTTTGTAAACTGCTAGGAGTCCTTGTGGAATTAGTGCTATAGAAATGCAGTAAATAAATAAATACATTTTAAGAGTTGAAATGGGTGCCGTTTAGGGACAACACCACTTTACTGTCTGGTCCCCCAGTATGGCAGGGAGAAGAAATGTGACCTGTAGACCAGGAAGACACCTTTAGATATTTCTTGTGAACATCTACAAACACGGGCTTCATATGCTTATAACCTGTGGAGGGCAGTGGTCCAGATGCTGACTTACAATCCACTGTGTTCCCTTCTCATATCAGCAAGCATTCTGAGAAATCATGAAATGATCACTGACCATAGACTTGAGCTTGACTACTAAGATTGGGATTAAATTGTAATAATAATCCAACATAAACACATTAATCAATTGTGGGAAGTATCTATTCAAGGAGAAGAATGTTAATGGTCCATTCAGAGTTATTCTTACCCTACATTGCTGGAGCTGGAGCACCCAAACATGATGGGGCTAAACCCTGATTCTCAAGAGTTGTAGTCCCAACTCTGAAGAACTATAGGTTGGGGAAGGCTACCAGATAGAGAAAGGGAGACACAGGGATTAGCATCCTTCACCGTCTCTAGGCTACCACCATAATCAGGGCAAAATAAATAAATAAATAAATCAAATGTTGTATAGGATCTCACAGGAACTTGTGTGAGAGTGCCAGAATCTTACAAGATCTGAGTGAGGCCTTGAAAAATTTTGGTGATTTTATTTTAGTGGAGATGGTTTGGTGCTTGTGAGCATGTGTATGTTCCAGTATATGGAACTTATTTTGCTTTTTCATATGTGTGTATGTGTGTGTTTTGACAAGAATTCAGCTAAACAGCTAAAGATAATCTAGCAGTATCATTCATGATAGGTAACACTTGCAAGCGAAAATGGCTCCATCTGTCAGTGGAGCATGCTAGGGTGAGCCTGACTATTAATATCCATGGCAGACATTTTATGGCTGGTGGTGAGAACTTCAAAGAGTGACTTGTTACATATATATTTTGGTGGGGGGAATCTAGTAATTTCTGGGTAATTGTGCAAGTTGGCATTGTTTCAGAGCAGCAGGGAATTGGATTAGTTGGTTTTGCATCCACCTTTCTCTTGTAAAGTTTGGGGGCTCTTCAAAGACAAGGGGCCAAAATCCCCCGTGGGTTGAGACACCATTAGTTGGCCCCATAGCAGAGGTCAAATGAGGGAAAAGAGCTAAAGCTGATCCAACTGATTCAAGATCAGCTTAGCATCTCGCAAAGAAAAGTGATAAATAAAAAGCCATCTTTCACATGGCGTTTTTGGGGGCTTTTTCACTTTCTTGGAATGACAAGTGCATTTCATTTATCTTGAAATGCACATCCTCTCTTTGCATCACCCCTTTCCTTTCTGCTCCACACAGTCCACAGCATTGTCTTGAAAAACAACTTTGGTAAACATAAAAGGCGTAGCATTTTTTATCTTAAGAGTACAGAGGCTTTTGCTGTTGGTTTCCTCTCCAGATGTTCAGGTCTTCACTTATGCATCACATACATTTATTATACAAATAAACTTTTTATTTATTTATTTATTTGCTTGAGTTTTATCTGGATTTTAATTGGATTAATTGTCCAATAGTTAAGGAAGGGTATAACTCCCATAGTCAACCAACCAATCAATAAAATCCCTTACTCTTGGCCATGCTGGATGGGGTTGATGGGAGTTAGTCAAAAATACCTTGAGGACACCAAGCTGTCTATCCTGGTATGGACGGCCAAGAATTGCTTTCTTGTTGCATGGATTTTGAAGGCCACTTTTTGAAGCCTTCTTGCATTTTTTATACAGGGAGATGTCTAACCTGACTGTACATCAGGGCAGGCAGCCTTTTTAAGTGGAGGGCATGTTTAAGATTTTCAGACCATAATTTGTATTTCTGTAAGGTTGTTGCATATGATCCATATTGCAACATGGGGGGGTGCCTAGAGGACAGAAAAGACAGTGTAGTCAAGGCCATATTGGTAGTGTATATTTTTAAGCTTTTAAGTCAGTCTTAACTCTTAGTGACCACACGAACAAGTCCATGCAGTTTTTTTGGCTTCAGTCATTCATTCAACTTGGACGACACCTGACTCCAATCAACTGTAGGTGGCTCATAGCGTAAAAACAAACACCATTATACTATCAGATAAAATAAACAAGACTGTGAATATGGCCAACAGCAACATACATACACCCTACAAGGAGCTCTAACCACCCTAGCCTAAAACCAGGGAGAAGAGCCAGGTCTTTAAGGCTTTCTGGAACACTATCATGGTGGGAGCTACATGGATATCAGGTGGAATCTCATTCCGGAGGGCAGACACCACCAAAGAGAAGGCATGCTTCCTGGGATCCAATAGATGACATTGTTTAATTGAGGGGACCGGGAGAACACCAACTTTGAGTCATTGAACTGGCTGGGCTGATGCCACAGGAGATAGGTGGTCCCTCAAGTAATTAAGTCTATGCCGTGTATGGTTTTATAAGTCATAACCAGCTCCTTGAATCACACCCAGAAGCACACCAGCAATCAGTGCAGCTCATGAAGCAGAGGTATCACATGGGCATGCCTCATTGCCCATGCTGCTGCATTCTGAACCAGTTCAAGGTTCCAAGTGGTTTTCAAGAGCAGCCCCATGTAGAGCACATTGCAGTAGTCAAGCTGTGGGGTGACCAGGGCATGAGTGACTGTCTGAAGGGTCCCCCAAGCTAGGAAAGAGGACAACTGGCATGAAGCTGTGCAGAACACCCAAGAAGCTCTGCAAAGGCTTTCCTGGCCATAACTGCCACCTGCTCACTGAGCAGGAGCTGTGAATCCAGGAAGACCCCCAAATTACACACCATGCTTGAATGGGAAATGCCACCCCATCCACGGTCAGAGATGGAATAACCTGAGATCCAGGTGGCCCGAACACTCACAGCCACTTGATCTTGGTAGGATTCAGTTGGAGATGGTTCTTCCCCATCCAAACCCGTACAGCCTCCAGGCCAGGCCAGGGTCAAAAGATATAATTGTCATGTGTCCTGATAATACTGAACCCCAAACCAGCAGAAGGCCTCACCCAGCAGCTTCATGTAGATGTTGAAGAAATGGGGAGATAGAGTTGAGCTCTGGGGGCCCCCAAAAGGAGGGGTCTAGAAGACAACTGCTCTCCCCACAACAGCACTGACTAAAACCAGTCTGGAGGAAGGAAGAGAGCCACCATGAACAGTGCTCCCCGTCCTCAATCTCCAGAGCTGACCCAGAAGGATATTGCAATGGACAGTATTGAAAACCGATGGGAGACCAAGGAGCCCAAGGACGGACGCACCACTTCCATTCTGTCTCTGCCACAGCGCATTTATAAAGGCGACCAAGGCGGCCTCTGAATTAAATCCTGGCCTGAAATGGACCTAGATAATCTGCTTCCTCCAGGGCTCTCATCAACTGCAAACCAACCCCTTTTTCAACAGCCTTCCCAGCAGTGACCCAATTTGAAACAGGGGCTGTACTGTTCCTCTTCTCCTTCCCCTCCTCCTCCTCCCAACAGCCACCATCCTTTGCAATAGGTTGAGCGGAGAGATGGCCCATTGAGTTTCCATGCTGGATTGGATCTCTTTGGCCCTAGTCCCACACTTTAGCATGCCACTATGGCTCTTCTTATGTCAGATACACATTGCCTTTTATGCATTTGTAACTCTTCCCCCCCCCCCCCCATTTGCTGCCTTTTAAAGCAGCTAACAACTTGTGGGGTTATTGGCTGGCTGCTTTATGCCACTATAATTGTTCCACCTCCCCTACCCCACTTTTTTTTTTTTTTTTTTGGTATGAATTAATCTGCCTCGATTTCAGTAATTGGACTGGAAGTGAGAAAGGAATTGTCCTGAACGCGACATGTTTACAGGAGGCTGTAGAAGCCTACATATGGCTTGGTGAAAAAGAAAAAAAAAAACTGGTCAAACTGGAGCCAGGCTTGAAACAAAACAAGAACGCAAAAGAGCGCATTCCGCTTCTGCCTCCCTGCTACCTTAGTGAATATATAAACATTTCCCAGCCGTGCCAAGTAAATGTCAGGTTGTTTCATGAAGGCCAGAAGAAAATAATATCTGACGCTTGGCTCTGCCATCCCAGCCGGCTGCGTGTTGCTTAATGCCCGCTAGTTGTGGCTCCTGAGTTTCTTTCGGCCTTTGGTTTGGAGGCCTTGCAAATTTGCTCCATGCCAAGTTGATGCTGTGCCGCCCACGGTTGGTCTTGCAGGCGGAGACAACGCTGCTGCTGTTTTTTTTAGGGCCTTAATGTGCAGACTGATTTGAATGCTTTAAATATAAGCACCTTCCTGAAATTTGAGTTGCCACGGTTTTGTGAATAGCCTTTTAGAAAATTGCGTATGGGAATAAGAGAAAAAAATTAAAATTAATGGCGTATAAAAATATACTGTTGGTTAAGAGCACTTTCTCCTCTCTTCCTCCTTCCCTCTCCCTCGCACACACACACATGCACACACCCATTCTGACTGGTTTACCCATGGCACCAAGCCATAATGAGGTTGTTTTTGGCTCCATGTATTGTGAAATTCTACCCATTTGTGGTTTATAAACCATGGTTTGTGGTTTAATGTGTTCTGAAAATCCAGCCAAATGCAGTGTATTCAATCAATCATGGATAAACCATATATAAACTCATTCTCTCGCATACACATATGTTCTCGCTGACACATACTCCTTTTCTCATATATAACTCGTACCTTCCTTTTCACATGTATTGTTCTCTCTGAACACACACACGCACTTGCATTCTCTTTCCTGTCTTTTTCACCCCTGCTTGCTCAGCAATCCTTGTAACCTCTATGAAATAAGTTCCACACTTTTTCCCCAATGTCTGCCTTGTGAGGTAGTCCAGACAAAAAGTACTCCCAGCAGTACTAGCTCTAACTTTATTGTGAGGCTACACTAACAGAATCTTGCAAGTCTGAAAGTACATCTCTTCCTCCTTGCCTTTGCAGTCCAAGAAACTAGGGAGGGTCCCTTCTGAGATGTTTGCCACATCCCCATTTCTTCTGCAGACTCAGCTGCCTCTTATCTGAGCATGGCCCGGTCTGCGGCTCTTCTTCCTGTCTCCCAAGGTCATTCCCACATCCCATTACATCCAGAGTGGCTCAACATTAGCAGGTTTGCGTTTGTCCGCCTTCATCCAGCAAGAAGCAGCTTAAGTTTGAGAGATACATCATTGACATCCAAGTTCCAACAAGAGCCTTAAAGCAGAGCAAAACATTGAATGAAATGTTCTGGCCATTACTCTGGCTTGGTTTGGAGGGAAATCCCAAAGCAGAGATAAGCAACTGGCTGTAAAAAAGGTGGAACCTCCTTCAAGTCAAGATTTCAGATGACATAATGGACATGTTTATGAGGTTTTCTTGGCAGCTGTACAGGAGAGTTGGCATTGCTTTCTTCCGGGATACTTTTGATTTCTTAGTCTGCTATTTCGTGGTGGACTCCCATCCTAGAACTCACCAGGCCCAACTCTGCTTAGCTTCTGAATCTGGACAAAACAGCCAGGGTGTTGCCATCCCAAAGATCAGATGCAACTTCCAGCATAGAGTCCCAATCCCAAAGAATACCTCTCATTTCAACATCCTATTATATGTCTGAACTTCTTCTCACAGTCTGAAATTTCTTGGATCCTCTCTCTAATGCCTGCTTATCCCATCCCAGGTAGTAGAGGATGCATTTTAGGACTGCTCCCCTCTGGTTTCCCATTTCAGTTTTCACCTCTGGCAAAGTAGGAGAGAAGTGACTACTAATCGTAGGCAGGAAACATTTCATGATTAAGGTTGATCTTCATTTCCTCTGAATAGCAAGGCGCATTTAGAATTAGGGGTTAATCAAAGGGCACACTGATTAGCCAATCTTATTAACCCTCTTTTCTGTTCTCTGGATTTGAAAAATGGAAAAAGGCAACAAAGAAGAACAATGCGCTACTTTAGGGCCCTAAGTGGCAGTTAACAGCAATGCCTCCCAGTCTTTAGCCATCAATCTCACTTTGCAGAGCAACAGATGGCTGTTCCCAGAGAGAGACAGCAAGAGGGAAGAGTGTGCATCACTAACTGTTAGCACCTCGTCCTCGTCAAGAGATCTATGAAAGAGAAGGGAGGAAGAAAATGTGGCCAATTATGAGAAAAGCCTGTGGCCTGTTTCTTCAAGGAATGGAAAAGATAGGAGGGTTGGGGGTTGAGGATCAAGAGGCTGGAGTGTAATTGGTTTGGGCTGAAAAAGGAAGGGGACAGGTCATCTATTTATTTATTTATTTACTGGGGGTTTTGCCTCTCTCCAAGCATAAATTGACTCTGTGCTTCATACATACCCAATACAGCAATCGGTGATACATCAGAAACACCCATCAGAGCTCTCCAGGAACTGCTAGTGGGCACACTCCAGGTTCCTTCCCTTAAACGTTGCCTTCTAGCAGGACCTAGGAAGCGTACCTTTTCCAATGGTACATTTAGCATTGACAGATCTTGACCTCAGTTGTTAGTAGACTAGAATGATTTTTTCATGCTCCAAGGAACATTATCTTAAAACAATGTATAGGTACATCTCATAGCATGTCAGGAACTTAGCCCACAATGTGGTAGCCCTCCAGAGTGACCTCCTTTGCCGCATTCCCTTTAAGTGCATTCCAGGTGTCCCAAAAATATCCAGTGTCTGCACTTCAATTCTCAGAATTCTCATCAATGACCATTCAGGCATTCAAATTCTGAGATTTGAAGTCTACAGAGCTGGACATTTGCCAAGGTTGGGAACCACTAGGCTAGACTGGTCTTCACTCAGTTGGATTACTGTAACACATTGTACATAGAGCTGCTGTTGGAGACAATTTAGAGGTTGCAACTGATACTGAATGTGGAGGCCAGAATTTTACAGTCATTACACTGGTCAGCAGTAGACTTTCAGGCGAAGTGTTAGACATTACATCTAAAACTGTATATCAGTGTTTCTCAACCTTGGGAACTTTAAGTTGTGTGGACTTCAACTCCCAGAATTCCCCCGCCAGCCATGCTGACTGGGGAATTCTGGGAGCTGAAGCCCACACAACTTAAAGTCCCCAGGGTTGAGAAATCCTGCTGTATATGATGTAGCACAGGGATATATCAGGCATCAACTTACCTAAATTGAATCTGCCCGTCTAGTCTGAACATCCAGAGAGGAACTGCTGCAAGAAGTATGTGAGGTATGGGCTAGGTGGCAGCTCTTTTTCCATCGTAGCCCCCACACTCTGGAAGATGTTTTCTCCACAGATACCTTTGGACCTCCTCCTTGCATTTTGCAAGGTGGCAAAAACTATTATTCCAACACACCGTTGGTCTTTGAATTGATTATGGTTATGTACATGTCTCACATTTTTAGTATTCTGATCATTGTTGTTTTCTGCTTTGTTGCTAACTACCCAGAGCCTTAATTGAGTGGGAGGTCTGGAAATACTGTTAAATATATAAATAACTAAGTAGCCTGGGAAGTTTAAAAAAAAAAAACTGGAAGAAGGCAATGGCACATCACTTCCACATCCTGCCAAGGAAACCGCATGGATGAGTTCATGTAATTGCTAGGAGCTGAGCTTGATTCAAAGGTGACTTCACTCTTTAAAAAAAAAGAAACGCATATGTAATTTTACAACAAAGTGGGGAAACCCTTCAGAGCATGGCTTCTAGAATTCTTTCCAACCCCCTTTCCAGCAGTGGTCATAGGAGGCCTCTATATCTTCTTCAGCGTAATGGAGTAACGTGTTGAATGTAGGTGTACTTCTGCTGTCTCCCCGTGTGGAGTCTCTCTCGATGAGGTTAAGAGTGGAGCGCTCGGCAGCATTCTGAGTCACAGCCCGACCGCCTTTTGTGTAAAGGTCCACGGGGGAGTTTTTCTGGATTTTCTTTTCTCTGCAGCCCCCAACTGGAACTAGCCCATTTTTGAACGCAATATTCTTTTGCCAGATTCCGCCCCCACACCAAATATGGTCCCATTCTGCTCTGTTTTCAGAGTAATCCCGCTGACAGACAGACAGAGTCCTGACCCCATTTTACATAATTTGTTTCCAACATTCCTCTGAGCTGAAAAGAATAAAAAAAGGTTAGTACAGTTAATATGATTAGTCTCCTTGTATTGAACTCTTTTCCTCATCTGTTACGTTAAAAATAATAGCTTGGCAATCGTTGTGCTGCCCTGGTGTAAACCATTTTGAGTTAAACAAACAAAAATCTGTCAGATATGGCTATAACTGCGCTGTGAATGTTTTGAATAATGTTTTGCTCTGTTCCGGCATTGTTTCTGTAACCCAAAACAATTTACAGCACTCTTCGAGCATTTATTCAGAAGGCAGTCCCATTGAAGAATAAGGCAGATTGTCTGACGCAGACCAGATACTTCTTCTTCGTTGCTTTTCCAGAACCCAGATGCTGATTTTGGAATTTGGAGGCAGCTTTTAGTGGATGTTTCCATTTCACCGACCAATCTGCCTTCAAGGAAGATTTTGGATAATTGCTCTGTGGAGCAATTAAACTGCCTCTTATGGATCTGGCCTCTCAGAACATGAACAGCTCCCTAAACATTTTGAATAACTTGCAGTCTTAAGCATCGGACAGGCCGAAAAGTTCTTCGAATACTAGAAAGTGGTGAAATTCTTTCTCCCTCTTTAAATTTTATTTCTGTAACGTATTTAACACTGTTGCTGCAAAAAGTTGCAACTGTCAAATGCATGCCCTTTTCCCGGCATACCTATGAGGTCTGTGCAGGTGGTTAATCTCTTACGTGAAGATGCTTGAAGGATTAGAGAAAGAGAACAAAAATAAGTGTTTTCACAAAGAGTGGTATGTGGTAAAATTGTTCTTAGACTGTTCCACCAGATTACGGGTGATGGATTACAGGGATTCAGTGTTACTGTCTGTAAAACAGTTTTTTGCGCATTCAGAACTAGCATAGAGGGAAGAAGCCTCGGCTAGCCCATAATCAACTAAATCTTGATTTTGCGAGGGTGTGTTTGTGTATATGTGTCCCTTGCAGGTGGATCAGTGTAATTTCCAATCCATCTTTATTTTGCATGGATTTATTTATTCATGAATCAGTGTTATCCTCTCTCCATTATCAATCTTCAATTACAAAAACCAACAACACACAAATATTCACATTGTCCTTCAAATTTTTTCCTTGTAAGATAATAATTTTGGTATGTATTGTACCCTAGAATAACACACTCCATATGCATTTTCACACACATTTTACGATGGCCTTTGAGCCAAGAATTGTATTGTAAAATTTATAGAAATGCAATAAACTAAGTAGAACTATTTTCCAGCCCAAGGTTTACTTCAGGACCTATGTCATTTTGTTTTAATATAAGTTGTAAAGAATCCTATGTACTTGGCCCATATGCTACAGTGTTTAAGATAGTGTTCCCCAAACTGTGCTCTATAGATATTGCAGTATTATTCTGTTAGAGATGAATGCGGGTAGATGTTCTGGGGCGAGGAATAAAACAATTGACAGACCAGTCATCTGGGAATTTGCATTGAGTGACAGCTTAAGGGAGGATTTGGTTATTTTGTGGAGGTGGGGAGCTTAAATCTGTTTTTCTTGCTTCAGCAGGCTGAAAACATAAAATGTGGCAACCATTTTGATTTCTGTGCAGTGGCATAGGAAGTCCTAGAGCAGCCCACCATTCTCCTCGTGGCTGCTAAGATAAGCATCTTGCAGATATTTTTAGAAAATTAAATGAACTTGTCATTTGTAAGGAAGGAGCGTGGCCCTTCCTATCATATAGAGTCTTTATTAATTTAACTGGAATATTAGTCTTTGTATGTAGAAGAAAAGAACATCAACTATTAATGATTCTTCTTGCACTGAGACAATTCTACAGTAGGTAAATATATTGGCAGTGGCATTTTCCAGCAATTGTGTTTTGCTTTTTTAGAATATTTCTCTCCAACAAACTATGACAATGTTTGGATTCAGAATCAAAAATTTTAATTACAGCCAACACAGTTGGCTTAGTATCCCATAAATATAAGCGTTTGACTAAATTTCTGACTCTTGGCTAAGAAAAACAGTTAATGACTTTTGGAGTACCCTAAATCAGAAATATCCCAATGTGGTGAGACATGTAGTTTGAATGCTGCTTCCCTTTTGAGTGTTGAATCTTATATTGCAACAGAAATCAAGTACACAAATCAACTTGATGCTATACCAGAGACAAGGAACTATTCAGTGTTACACCTAATGTTAAGAGGATTTGTGATCAATGGAAGCAAAAACACCGATTCCATATAAGCAACAGGCAGTTAACATACATCACTTCTTTACATCCAGAAGTGAAATGATCATTGCAAGGTAAAGTTCTGTAATTCTAATCCAGTTTTTCAGTATAAAAACCTCAGTTCTCTGAACTAGAATATATACATTCTTTCAGTATAGTTGAAACTCCAAAATGTTCCCTGTTTGAATATATTTGGAAACACTGTATTAAATGTGTGAAACAAGTTCAAGTCCACCTTCAGCCATGGAAGCTTGCTCGGTGACCCAGTCTCTTTCTCTCCATCCAGACTACCTGCTGCGGGGAAAAATGGATACATGGCCCATCTTGAGCTCCTTCAGGAAATATGGGATATGAATCTAATGAACAGCAATAATATAGCAGTTCTAAGTACAGGTGAGACTTCACATGTTTACATGCACTTTCGTGCATGGAGGGGAGTCCTTGCAAATAGATAACATTTCAAGGCTAGAATAGAGCCATGTTAATTTCCTGTAGCTCAACAGACAGACAGCCTCATCAAGAATGAACACAGTATTCTGAAAATGAACTTGAAAGATTGGGTTAAGGCCCTTGATTAGCTTTTTCTGAGTCTTGGTCTCCATGGACAACCTAAATATATTACTACTCCATACGGAGGAAGAGCAAGCTGCAAATCAGTATGGTAACAGACACTTTAAAATGTGGAAAAAGAAGAAGTTGAAATTTGTTCCTTCTAACCTAGAGCTCTGCTTGGAGAGCTGTATCAGTGAGTGAGTGAGAGAGATGCGGAGTGAAACTAGAAGCAGGGTTAAAAATGTACCCTGGGCCTCCTGACGTCGCAAAACTCTACACATTCGTCATTGTAATCTTTTGCTTCCTCATCAGCAGCATCTTCTCAGAGCACATGGGGAAAACCACAACCACATCCTGCCTCTGGGTCCTCCTTGTAGGCTTTCCTGTGTCACACACTCTTGACAGATGGTGCCACATAGATACAGGACAGAGCTTGGCGGTGATCTGCATTCGAAGGCCAGAGTGTGATTTGGAACGTTTGTGAACACTCACACAGCATCTGGCCCAGTTTGTGCTCAAGGAATTCAGCTGCCTGATAGTTGGAAGCAGATGTTCCCCAAAAAGACCACAGCAGGAAAGGACCCAGACAGTAGATTTTTCAACACAATGTTCATTCAGACCATTGGATTGGGTCAACCAATGCTCATTCTAGGTTCTGTTATTAGTGTTTTTTGTATGAGCTCTTGTGAGTTCTGCATCCAACCAGGTGTAGGATTGTAGATTTAAGTTCTGTGACAGCAGGCATGATAACTTTATGTCAACTGGGAGCTACTTAAAGCCATTTAAAAAAATATTTGGGGTTTTCATAGGTCACAAGGGAAGCGGCTGATGAATGTCACCACATGTGTGTGGGGAAATGTTTACTCTTTTTTTGTACAGTTGTTAAAGGCTTGAGGTGTAAAAGACATGCCTTAAGAGGCTGATGAAACCTATTTTGTCCTATCAGCATTTCCTCCAAATTAAAATCATTGGTCTTTTGTGGGCAGGTACTATCTCCTACCAGCCTCACCAAAGTGGTGGAAAAAAGTGCTCAGTTTTGCAACTCCACACCACAAAGTAGGGTAGTCCTTCAGGTTCAAAGAAGACATGCTGTTGTGGACACGGAGGTGGCTCTGCAGTCCCAGTCTGGAAGCACAGAGTCTAGCACAATGGGGGCACTGGAAGTCCATTGTTGTAGTAACTGTGGGTGTTCTTCTGTGACGCCATTCATTTTTTTGGTGGTGCCTGTCTCAAAGCCAGTGATCATAGCATAGGGCTTGCCAGCGGGTTTTGTCAGCAGCCACAGCTTGTAGTTCCCTTGGCTGGATGTCACAGCAGCATAGGGTTTCCTTCACCGCCTCTTTGTAGTGCTTGTGTGGATGACCTCGAGGTCTCTTCCCAGACTCCAGCACACTACAGAGCAATTGGTGAGGCATACGGTGGTCATCCATTCTGATGACGTGTCCTACCCACTGCATCTTCCCATATAGGAAGTTTGAAATGAAATGGGCTGAATGAAACCAGTGTCCACTCTGCAGCAACGCTGATTTTTTAAAGTGGCATTTTTCTCACTTACACTTCTCCAGTTAAATTGGGGAAAAAAGCTTTCTGTGTATTTTTTTTTCTGAAAGAGAAATTGGGTGGGATTCCGGGGATGGAGGGGGATCTTGCACTCCTCTTGGTGACAAGGATGATTGATGAGTGTGTGAATGTCCTTTCTCTCCAGTGGTCTGCATTTTCCCTGGCTTTCTAGTTTTCATAAAATCCCAAGGGGAGACGTGAGGAAATGGTTCCTGGTGGTTGTTTTTCAAATTGGAAATCAGAGGCATCAGGAGGTTGGAGACCTACCTTACGGTCCAACTCTCTCAGCCTTCCGGAAAGCTGTTAAAACTTGGCTTTTCCCAAAATGTTGGAGAGACCCATATCTGTCCGTGTGTCTTATGGAATTATTATATGGTGCCTCAATTTTTACTTGTTTTTTCCTTGGACTATATTATTTTAACAGATTTGGGTTTTTACATTGTCTTTGTATAGAGACATGTACTTAAGGTGGACGCCTATATACATTTTCCAAATATGCAACACCTCCAGCACTGCTGGCCAAATCAGCACCATAGATTCAGGGGCATTACAGCTTCTAAGGCACTGCAAGATTAAGGTAGGAAAACAGAGGAAGAAAATGTTCAGGAAATGGATTTTAGAACAGTATGACTCAAGCCTCATCAAACAGCCTAAGGAGCTCTGGGTGGTTGCATCCAATATTTTCTAGGAATAACATTAGGCAAGGAAGAACACAGGATGCTAAGCCATAAGTTAGCAGATTCTGATAAGCCAGAAACAAACCCATCGCATGATGGTTTAGTGCCAGGGCCTGGGGATGGAGTCCTAGCGTCGGAGTGTAGAGTCATTTTTCTTCCAAGGGTTTTCTTATTTGGGGAGGGGTCTAGAAGCACACACACGCACCCTCCACTTTTTAATGCTCCAAATCTATCTCTGGAATTTTTGATCAGAACTGTCATGAGCAATTGCATGGCTCAGGTTCAACTCCATGGTGCCACGTTTTGATAGGGTGATCTTGGAGGGCTCTGGGGGCTGCACAAAAGAGGTTAGGGGCTACAGCTTGTCCACTCCTGCCCCTAAGAATTAAACAGCCTGGTTTTGGGCTGCATACCTTACCCTGGTGGCTTTCTTTTTCCTTTTTCCCAGTGTTTTGGAAACATTGACAGATAGAGACTTCTCTGATTTACTGTTCCTTTCACGAGCCTCCTTGGGTCAGGTCAAAGCAAGAGAAAAAGTGTTAGGACTCCTAGTTTTTCTGCAGTCTTTTGGGTCACCTTTTTATTGTTGTTCAGTGTTAGCCATCTGTTGGTGCCAGACAATATGAACATTTTTTTAAAAAAAACACTAGTGAATGTTTAACTTTTGATGAATGCTCTATTGTTCTGGGCAGGCAGCAGGGCGAATACAGTGCCACTTGGAAATTTTACAACCAGACATCTTGTTCTAGGACTGTGCTAGGTTTATATAAAAACAGCAGTACAGGAAGTACCTTTTTCAGGGGTGGAAAGGGGAAGGTGTGATCTTCTTGGAAGAATTTTCTTGAATTTAACTCATTAGTATCCTTCAAGAAGGTAGCACCTGAGCCAAGGTCTGCCACTGTCAGAATCTGATAACATGCTTCTGTCCTGGTGGTCATAGTCTTGGAGATTCAGCAGTATCTGCAGTTCAAGATATGGCATGTATTAATAGATAGTTCCTGTAATAGTCTGTGGAAGCGGAAGTTGGACTTTGAAGAAGCAGGACAAAAAGGGTATTGTCACTTTTGAACTTTGATGTTGGAGAAGACTCTTGAGAATGCCAAGAAAACAAATAAATGCATCAGAGAATAAATCAATCCAGAGTTGTCACTCAAGGCACAAATGACCAGGCTCAGTTTATCCTATTCTGGACACATCATGTGAAGACAGCTCTCTTGGGGAGTCCATAATTCTGGGAAAGGTAGAATGAAAGAGAAGAAGACAACCAGCAGCAAGGTGGATAATCTCAATTACAGTGGTGATAGGTGCACCATTGAAAGATCTGAATGACCAGGTTGCGGACAGATCATCCTGGAGACGGTCTGTCTGTGTAGTTGCTTAGAGTTGACATTGACTTGATGACAATCAAAAGAAGTCAGATAGTGGTATTGGGAGGAAAATGAGGGCTGTTAGAGGTAAGATCAGTTTCATATTTTTTTCACTCCCAGAAAACATATTTCCATGGTGAATATCGCCAAATCTAGGAGGTCTTGCGGCTTTTTGAAACAGAACTGCTTCTTCCTGCCAGAGTTTTGACAAAACCATGGTGATAGTGAGAATTGACTAACAATTCATAAAAATACTTAGGGGATGACCGAGAGAACTCAAAGTGAGAGGCATAACTGAAAATGGTCAGTGCTGCCCTGATGCAGTTTCCCCCTTTGAAATCTTAGTTTTCTCTTACCAAACAAACAAAAAAAAAAGTATTTTAGAGAAAAATACATAAACATGCACGTATGATGAGGAATACATACACAAATGCCTATGAATTTTTATGCAATGCCTATGAATTTTTAAGCAGATTTTTTCTTAAGTTGCAAAATTGATTAAAAAATGAAGTAGCATCAAACCAATTCACTTACCTGTTTAGGCAACCATGATTTTCTGATTTTAGAATAGTCAGATGGTGGTTTGCGTTTTGCTGCAAAGCGATCACAAGATTTTCACCAGCTTGGAAAACTAGATCAAATATTCACTCCAGTGAAGACCTAGATTGGCTTGATCCATACAAACAATTGATGGAATTAATCTTTCCTGGGTTTGTTCAATTTATTGAATCATGAAATAATCAAATGGATTAGGTTTGCAGAATATTCTAAGGCACAGAATTAGTAACCAAGCTTAGTATTTTGTGTAAATGCAGCATTTAAGTTTTTAATAGACATAGTTAAATGCCTTGTGTGATCAGGGGCAATAGGATTGACTTTGAATCAGGATCAGGAAACAGGGAAGGAGGCTGAAACACAAGCAAGATGGAGGTGGGAATGCAGGGTGCCTTAAGGCAGGGTTCCTCAACCTCAGCAACTTTAAGATGGGGAATTCTGGGAGTTGAAGTCCACCCATCTTAAAGCTGCTGAGGCTGAGGAACCCTGCCTTAAGGTTCATTCATATAATCCTGAATAATTATGTGCCTATGCGTTATGTCAGAACAAGTTTTTTTTTTCCTGCCTTGTTTGATGCAGCTTGAGCAGCTTCCCTGGCATGACTACGAAGGCCAAAATTGCAGGTGGACCAGTTTGTCAGTTCACAAGCAGAGGCTTTGGATCCACAAGGGAGAGCTTCAGGCCCACATGGCCTCCACACATGAGGAGTTTGTACAGGTCTAATGGTTGCCAACTGGTTTTCTGTCTGTTAGATCAGGAAACTTGATTTCTCCTGCTCTGCACTGATAACTTTGTCTTTCCTCCTAATAGGCAACATTTCGTGTTCGACAGCAAAGGAAATATGTCATTAGTTGTTCTTAACAATCAACACATATGAAATCTAATAATCATGAGCACTTTCATCAAGGGCATAAGGTTGTGTGTGCGCGCGTGTGTGTGTGAGGGGAAATTAAAGAACATTTGCGCAGGACTTTTCATCAGCAGAAATGTTTTTCATACCCTGGGTTTACCTACTGCATGAAACCTTAAATGTGTCTTTTGGCTTTCGTGTAGCGTGTTATGTTTAAGCGTCAGCAGGATGTCTGCAGAAAGCTACTGGTGGCATATTCTGAAGACTCATACAGCTTAGCTCAGCAGGATATGTGAATCTAGTTACAGAGTTATCCCCTTGAAATTTATTTATTGATTTATTAGATTTATATCCTTCCTGTCATTCACGTTTCAAGGCAGAACACATTTTCTCCCTCCTCTTTCTCTTTTGTCTCACAACAACAATCCTTTGATGTTGGCTGGGTGGAGCAAGAAAATAAGTGGTCCAGAGTCCCCCAGGGAGGTTTCATGACTGAGGGAAGACTAGATTTTGGGTCTCCCTGCTCCTAGTCCAACACCTCCACTTTCACCATAATCATGTTATTGCTGCTAACTCTGAAAGGTAGAAGCTGGTGCTCTTCTAATGTATTGCACTGCAGTTCCCAGATTTCCTAATCATAAGCTGGGGATTCTGCAAATTTGAGCCCAACAGACTTGAAAGGCAACAGCTTTGGGAAGACTGGTTTATGTGACCTCTCCAAGAGAGCAGAGATAAATCCTTGCATTTATTTTTTCACATGCAATGGAGAAAGCCATCTTCCAAGTTCTGTATATTCCCAGCCACAAAAACTTGCTTTGGGATTCAATCTCATGGTTTGTTAATGAAGGAGACTTTGGAAAATCACACAGTTTAAGAGCAGGCACTCACCCCTCTGTGTCTTACTTAGTGGTAAAACACACGGATCTCCAGTGTACCCAGAACCTATTAAATCCAGTCCTGGGTGCTTCCTTGTTAAAGGAGGTAGGAGATGATGTTGAAGACCACACTCTGAGATTCTGAAGAGCCATTCCAGGGCTTGAATGCTTTTCCAGCATTGCAGAGGTGTCTGCAGGGGAGGGGGATTGGGTGGTAGGGAGAAAATGACTAAAGCAGTGTTGTGGCATTGCAATGCAAACTCTGTCCCTTTTGAACATGCCTCCTGACATTGCATGCATATCTGAAAGGGATAGAGCTTATGGCACAATGGTGCAAGGCTGTTCTCGTCTTTTGACAAAAGCCTCTGGAAACTTGTGAAACATTGACCTGATCTGCCATGAAGATCATGAATGAAAATCATGTTCTTCATTATTTGTAGGGTTTCCATTCCAACCAAGGTTTTGACCAAACAGTATCAACATGTGATTTATGCACATGCTAAAGTCTGTCTGCCATTTTGCATGTGTATCAAATACATCTGTCCTCATGGCTGATTGGATTTTCCAACTGTAGGTATGCAAGGATGCAGGTAACAAAGGCCTTTATAGCCTGAGTTCACTCAACTTGTTTAACCAGATCAGTTAAAGACTTAGCAGCAGATTCACATGCCATGTTAAGTTTGATTAGTTTGGGCTGTGATGGTGGTACTCATTAGTGGCTTCACGTGTGGTGTGAACCCAGCTTGCTCATTTCATTTATAATTCATTGCATTGTGCAGACCTCCAAAATGAGTGACGTTTGCACAATGTTAAGTGTGCTGAGACTTGTAATCCTTCAAACTAGGTTACAGGGAGGTTGCAAAGACGAAAGGATAAATAAAACAACAAGAAAAAAGGAGGGCTCTTTGGAGCAGATGTGGACTAAAAGTGAATTTAAAAAAACAGGTGAACATCCCCTTGGCATTCCAGTCTTATCTATTGCTGAGAGGCTGAGGTTGTGCTTTTGAAATTTGGGAGCGTCAGGCAGTGACCACCAGTGGGCTTTAGTGGTTAAGGTGGTGGTAAGGTGGGCCTGTCTCAATCAGCCATTCTATCTCACAGGGTTGCTGTG
The DNA here is from genome assembly GCA_030867105.1 of Liasis olivaceus. Classification (NCBI taxonomy): domain Eukaryota; kingdom Metazoa; phylum Chordata; class Lepidosauria; order Squamata; family Pythonidae; genus Liasis; species Liasis olivaceus. Next base: position 71,205,910 of record CM061355.1, read on the forward strand.
GTGGGGAAAAATGGGAGGAAGAAGGAGCACTGAATATATCACCTGGAGCACTTGAATGAAAGGGGGATGTAAACCTAAAATGAAAGAACAAAATAGAGTAGAGTAAAATTTTATTCCATTCCATTCCATTCTCTCAATTTATATAGCCGCCCATCTCACATGCGAGACTCTGGGCGGCTTACAAAGTTTTAAAACAATAAAGAGTGAGCCTGCCTGTTTTTAGTCCTGTAAGCAGGATCAACAGACTTTAAACCTAGATAGCAAATGTACATGTTGAAGTGCTTTGGAGGCTTGGGCGAAGGATGGGGCAGGGGTCTCTTCCCCATCTAATGCCAGAGGAAGAAAACTGGCTCTGGCTTGGAGGTGCCCCAGCCAAAGCTGGGTTGGTTTTCTCCTCAAGACTGGGGATGGCTTAAAGTACCTTGTAGCTTGCAAATGCTTCAGCCTAGTCAGCTCATCCAGGAAACGGTTTGCTTCTGGAGCTGATTGTGGCCTTTTATTTTTTGCCCTGGGCTGTACCTTCCTACCTGTGTGCGCGCGTGTACATCGTCATTATCAGCCTGAATATCAGATCCACTGCAGGGTGAAGGCGTCTTTGTTGCAGGTTCTACCTCTGTTTCTATACTTACATACCTATACACACACACACACACATGCACATGCACACAGATGAATATGCGTCCACACATATTCAATCGATCGATCATTATCTCAGCAGCTATCCGGTTTGGCCTGCTTTCTGCAACATTTCTCTGTCAGCCATGCTTCCCCTTTCTGCTCTGCCATTCCTGAAGCTTCTTTCAGGCCACACATTTTGCACGAAAAACTGGGGTCGAGCATGCATGGGCAGGGCTACAAATGGTTTGAACGATGCAGCTCTTCGCTTCTTCCTCTCCTCCCTTAGCTCTTCCTTTTCACCTTCTCTTTTTTCTTTTCCTTTTTTATGGATTCCCCAGCTCTCGTTTTACCCCCTTCAGTGTGGGGAAGGAAGATTTAGATTGAGCTGCCTACACTGGGAACAAACTACCCCGTGTCTTGGGTCTGACCCCCTTATCCTCTTCGTTGCTGTACAGGTTGATGCGGCATTGCTGTGCGGGCAATGCTTGGCTGTTCCCAGCAGCACCATCCCCTGCGTTCCCTGCTCCTCAAGGGGCTTCTCCAGCAGACACCAGAAATACTCTGTAGGCTGCCATTTTTTTTTTCTTGATATAGATAACATTGTTCCATTGAGCACTTGGTTTGGAGGCACCATCTTGGCAAGGGGTAGATTGGTGGGTGCTTTGGTTTGTCAATTCAAACCTAGCACCCTTCAGTTTGAGACAGTGCAAACGGGCATGTTGATAGTAGGCACTGTCTAAAAAAGAAAGCCACATTAAACAACCTAAACACTGAGTTATGTTGTTGTATACTAAACTTCTAGGTACATTAGGGTAGTCAAGGATAAGTGTTTGGCACAACAACTGGTTAGATGCTTACCCGAAAGAACCAGTGATCCGGTTTGCCAGACGGCTAAAAAAGGACTGCAGGATGAATGAGGAGGTCAGGTCATTGGAGGGAAGGGAGCAGTCTCACCAGAAACTGCCAAGATCCGTTGAAGGTTCAGGATTCTTGGTATGGACCACATCATTTCAGCCCACCTCCCTGGTGTATATCCACGTGCCCTACAGTGTCTCTACAGAGTGTCTTGAGGTGGGATATTAGGGAAAACCCCACTTCTACAGGTATCCATCAATGATCGTTCTGTGGGTGATCCTCATGCTGGGGTGAAGATGTATGAATATGGCCGATACTGGCTATAGTCTGACGCAATGCAGAATATAAAAGGAATATTACTTTATGTGATTCGGAAACTATGTCTCTGTTGTTACAGCCCAAGTTTGCCTTTCTAGTAGCTCTTTCTTGCTGCTGACAATGAAGCCTTGTACATAAATACTATTATTAACTCAGATATTACCCATCCTAGATTTGATTTATTTTTCCCCCAGAGAAGTATCTTTTAATTTGTCTAGTAAACTTCATTCTGTTATTTTCAGTCCATTCTTCTGATTTGGGACAATGGTTTTGAATTTTGCTTCGGTCTTTCTAGGAAGTTAGCTAACTTCTGGAAGGTTTCTTTCCAAATGCACCTTTTTCATGAGTCAGTAACTTAGTCACTCCTATCATTACCTGCTTTTTACATCAGTTTTCTCCTTCCATCTCTTGATTATTTCCTTTTATCACTTTTCTGTACTTTACTTTTAACAGTGACTTGCTAGGTGGAAAAGCTGTTGATACCGTTTGCTGAGTCACCCCAATGTTGTTTGCAAGATAATTAGTTTGCATGTTTTGGGGGGGACAGTTTGATAAGCTGCTGCAATTTAGAGATCAGTTTCATCAAAATGGGGTTTAGGTTCTTAAATCTGCATAACATTCATTTGTTCCCCCAAGTGTTTATATACCTTTCAGTTGCCAGCTAACAGTTAGTCATCTTTAGAATATGTAGAACCATATGTACCCCCAGAAATGAATATCACTTTGCTATCTCAATATAGTATCTTAAAAGATGTGTTTGGGTACGCACAACATAATGTGTGTTCACATTCCTGATCACAATCACAGTGTGTCATAAGGATATCAGACTAGTATGTTCAGTTTGTAAAGTTTCTAATTTGTCCTTTTTAAAAGCTTGGTAAGCAGGACAAAAGAAGGAATGACATGTAGGGATAAGGGTTAGAATAATCACAATTAAATACTGTTATGCATATTAAAAATGTGTTGTCCTCCAGATTTTTCTCCCCAAGCATTTTTTGTAAATGGTTCATTGATGAAAGCTGACCATTTGTTAAAATAGATTGGAACTGTTAATTTATTCCATGCCAGTTTGTAAATTGGCGTTGTGGTGGTGTGCCCCATATTTAAAGCATTATTATACATTTATATAATAATGTTATTCATTTTGCATTTTGATTTTTTTTTATTCTGTGTTCACTGCCGATGGCCGCCATCACAATATGGGTAGCCATATAAAGTGAATTATCTAAATTAAAAGTCCCCTCGTGTGAACCAATTCCCAAAGTATCCTTGAATCAGAAATTCAGTGGGCGCCTCACTCTGGACCTGAAACCAAACAGGAGCCTTTTGACTCCATGATTTAGAGCAGGAGACAGAGGGAGAAAGTGGGGGTTCTGGGGAATGGGAGAAGAAATACAGAATGATTATGGAAGCTGTTATTTGCTGAAGTAAATTCCACTAATTCTAATCACATATGGACAAAGGGCTAAAAGCGTTTGTGTGTTGGGACAGATAATTTGATGTTTAGACAGTTTTAGGGTCCAGCAAGATCTGGGGGATTGTAGACCCCTATCTCCCTCTCTCGCAGGAATTATATTGATTCCTGCATATCTGGGGGAGACAGGTTGAAGAAAGCTGATCTAGGGATAGGTAAAAGAAAATATTTGCTGGTCTTTATTCAAGGAGTGGGATGGAGAGGCAGGAAATTCAGACAGACTGAAGATCTGAAGATCCTTCATAGGGTTGCTCCAAAGTGGAAGGCTCTATAGGACAATCACAGAAGAAATTCAGCAGCTGAGAGGATATAGCCTAGTGGTGGGAAGCTTGGGTGCTTCCAGTATCGTATTATTCTCCCAGGATGTTTCTGTAGAATGGCTCTGATAGCATTCAAAAACATCCATTTGAGGGATGGGGAACTTGGATCCCCCCATGTTGCTGAAGAACAACTCCCCAGAACTTTTCTGATTGGCCAGATTGACTGGGGCAGCTGGAAGGTGTAGTTGAGCTGCATCTGGAGGACCCAGGTTTCTCACCTAAAATAAAGACTCCTTCAAATCGATCCCTACTCCTGGTTTGCTGGCAACAGTATGAAAGTGATTTGCCATTGCCTTCTTCCAGTCTGACATTTTCATCTTCTCTGTCTAATCTGAGATTTTGTGGTGGTCTTCCATCTAACTCTAATCCAAGTCCATCCTTGTTTGTTTTCTTCTGAGATCAGCTAAAGTTGACAAGGTGATATTGTAGATGCTATGTAAATGCAAAGTTTACTCTTGGAACTGAAAATCCTGAATTTACTTATCCTGTCTACAGATCCTAGAAAAATGTCTTGTAGGGAAGAAAGGTGTCACTTGGCTTCTGTGTCTTTTGGGGAACATAAATCTCACTCGGCTTCTGTGCAAAGGGTTAAGAGGACACAAAAAGGTTGCATCTTCTTCCAGTCCTGTCTTTATAAAATGAGTGGCAAATTGATGAATTTAAGCTCCTACACTCTTCCTGTCTGCCAGCCTATTTGTGACCCTGTAAATAAAAGAGATTCTAAGAGTGTGAAGTCAGTGCCCTACAGATGCCGTCTTCAAAGGAGGTGGGGGAGGAAGCCCAGATGAATAATTCAGCCAAAGCATAGGGGAATTTAAACAACTCTCTCCCCATGTCTCAACACAACCAAGAGAAATACTGTAGCTTCCCAGATGTAGCTTCCAATCGCAGCTACTCTCTCTCTCCCCCTTTGTGACGCACATCCATGCAAGCATTGGCATCACCAGAGGGCTGATGCACGGAGGTTCTCACTTGCTTCTGTCCCCATGTTGCTAACCAACCAGAACACAGACATGAAACTGGGACAACTAAATGATTCAGTGGAGCTCCAAAGAGATGGAGAGAGATCGATGGTGTAAGAGGTCTCAGGAAACACTCAGCTTGAAGCTCGAAAAAGTGAGATGGAAAAAAACAGGACACTCTCCTTCCATGGTTTCTGTTCATATATTCACAGAGCAAGGATTGGCCAGGATGGAGTGTTTGGACTGTATTTAAGCAGCCTGTCCCAGCCTGGAGCGTTACAGATTTTTGAGGATTACAATACCCAGGAGTCCCAGCCACTGTGGTCATTTCTTTGACATTTTTCTAAATAAATAGTTTGGAGGAAGGGTTAGACTTTCTCTTCTCTGTATTTGGTTGTACAATACTTAGTACACTCAACTGTGGTTTATTACTGTAGCTAAATCAATCATGGCTTATTCTGAGATGTGAACACAATCAGAGGCTTGGACAATGATGGAAGAAACCTCAGTTTAAATCCCTGGTTAGCCATGAAACTCGCTGTGTGCCTTTGGATGAATTGTTGCCTGTCGGCTTCTCCTACCTCCTGTGATATAATCAGGAGTAAGGGAGATAAGCTTGTACATTGCTTTGGATTAAGGTGAGATCTCAGAGCAAATAAATAAGTAAAATATGCATCTGGTTGGCCCCTATGAGAATCAGAAGGCTGGGCTAAGTTGACAGATTATGTCACCTTTCCTAGACATTGCTGGATTTATTTATGGTGACTTACATTTACGTTCCATCTTGGTCCTGAACATAGTGATCAGGAGGGTGCTGTGAAATCAGAGGGAATCATTTTGCAGGGGAAGCCTTCACAAAGGGAGGGTTTTGCAAAAAATAAAAAAATGGTTTTGCGCTCATTCTTCCTCTTCTCCTCCGGTTCAAAGGCCTCTGTATTAAAGTGCTGTTCCTTGTTCTTCCAACCGACTTCTGTTTTGACATGTGAGTAGGAGAGAGAGAAAAGAAAGTATACTTTTAGAAACCTCCCCTGTTTTATGAGGCTGGGCTTAAGAATGTGCACTTTAGATCCAGGTTTATTGCTTGCTTTAACAGCTCTGATAATTTGAATGAGACTGCAATAACCATCAATCCTGTCTTTTTATAGGTCTTAGCTAAAATAAGCATATAGGAGAGGAATGCTTATATCCCTGAGTTTCTGACAAAGTTTTATTGCAAAGAAAGAAACAAAAAGAAAGGTTGATTCTTCATTGCAAACATGGGAGTCTTTTTTTGGTGCCCATTATATGTAGTATAAACTAATAGAACTAATCTTCTTGGTACTTTCATGCAAATTTCCCGCTGGGGGTGCAGGTATCCAAACCACCACTAGATGGCAGCAAAAAGGTACATAACTTTCAAACTCTCTGCTGCCATCTAATGGTGGTCTGGATATTTGCATCCCAGATCTGCTAGCTTTGTACAGCAATACAGGAGAGCTGTGATAGTTTGTGGTGGCCTAAATTCAGAAGAAGTCTAAGAAACAACAGGAGAATGATGTTAACATTGGAACCAGACCCTGAAATAAACCCAAATGTCTACTTTGCCCTCACATTTACACCAGCAGCACCATCACAGACCCCAACAACTTTACAGAGAAGATTAGAGGCCCCGTCACATGCTCTTCCTCTAATATGATACAGTATATACCATCCTCAGCCACTTTGGATTCTACATAGGACTGAAAGGCCAAACTTTGTGCTAAAATTAATGGCCATTTTGTGAAGGGCGGAATATTTCTGAGATATTGTAAACCAGATTATGGCATATCATTCTTTCAACTATAGTACCTTTCCCTTTTATGTTTTCGGGCCTCCTTATGCTGTTTTATATCTATCTGCAAACCTTGCTGTTTCACCAAGTGTACAGATACCTCTGTTGATACATCAGATAACTGCCTAATTCCCTTATGGTCATACTAGAAGCTACACTTGAGAAATTAATATGTAGAATAGGGAAATGTCATCACATGTAAAGAGTTCCCCAGCATTGTTTTGAGTTGTGCATGAAAACAAAATATAGCAAAGGGAAGATGCAGATTTTCCTTCTAATGCCGTCATCTTCTTAGGATATTTTAGCTCCAGTATTTATGAATGAATGTGATTTGGAAGGCAGTAGAAATCTTCTGGGAACAGTTGGAATGGTTAATTAGGTGTTAAGTCAAGCCTGATTCTTCCTCTTCTTCATATGACTTCCTCTTGCTAATTGGTTTTTGGGAAGAGACTCCCAGTTAAGCGAGTGTATTTGGTATTTTTGCTTTTAGATTCTTTCAGTGAATGGCAAGGAATTATTACTGTTCTTCAGCTTTCTGTTCTTAAGCATTTGGGGTTTTTATACCAACACCCTTATTATCAGAATTCTATGCAAAGTGAATTTCTTTAACCACTGTTGGTTGAATTAGAAGACTGGGACTGTTTGGGTTTTACCTCCAGACTCAGTGTTGTAGTTGCGAAGGATTAAAATCCTTTGGATGTTGGAGGAAAATGTGTAGATAAAACTGTCTGATATTGAGCAAAGCCATTGATCCACTTAGTCCAAAATTATCTTCATGTACGTATGTATGTATATATGTATGTAACCAACCAGCTTTTGATTATATTGCAAGTGGCTTACAGAGCATAAATGATTTAAATGAAAATGTTGTCAGAAGAAGACAAATGACAAAAAGATTGCTGAGACCCATGTCAGGGAAACAACAGAACCAGCTGTGCACCATAAAAAGCATCCAAGATATGGAGGGAAGGGAACCAGAATGATAAACTTGCAGATTTTCTCAATCTGCTGCTTATCAGTAAGCGACATCCTTCATTGATAAATTAAAAAGTGTGACACAAATGAAAGTATATTGTCAAAAATAAGCCGACATTCTAATTATGATAGATTCTGACATTCCTGAATCCCCATCGCAGCATTAACTGAAATGTGTTGTAATTTTTAGCGTCAGTTGCTTTTTAAGTACTGTAATTGTGAGAGGTAGGGCTGTCATAGGCATTTAAGCAAGATAGAGGAAAATCTTGCAAGACATTGTTGGTGCTCATTGTAAGGGAGTGAAGTTGGGAAAAGTAGCTGCAGCCAGGCAGAAATGCGTCTCACCTCATTTCCCTCATACATTCGTTCATTAACTCATTTTACTCACAAGCATCCAAGCCAGCATTCCAGCTGCCTGGCTAATTGAGCCACACTCTGGCATTTTCAAGGACATGCCAACTACAGAGCCAGCCTCACCCCACCCAGGCTCTTAGCTTAGAAAAAACAACATTAAGACAGAGGAAGAGGTGTGTGTAGAAGGTGTGTGTATAAGAGGAAGGGTGACAAGCAAACAACATACAGACATACAGACGGGGAAGCGGAGGCGACATCTGGAGATTGGCAGCTATTACAAGCAGGCAAGAGGACTGTCATTCAATGGCCAGGACCACGAGTTATGGCGAGCAGCATATCCTGGTGGGAGTCCTGCCTGGAGCTTGGAGCTTGGTTGGGAGCTCAGTAGCAACTAGAAGAAGAACAACCACCCTGAAGCAGCACCTCATTCCGACTAGAGTAAGAACGTTTGGAAGGAGGTGAAAGTTGTATGGTACTTTACAGATTTATAGACTTTTGCTTGAATTAAGTATTAAAGGACTGAATATTGAAGACATATTTACATGGCAACACCACCTTGCATGTTCTAGATGGGTGGGGAGCAATAGTCTGTTGTTGGGAAAGGTGTGTGCTACAATAAAGTATTGTGTATAGATTTGCTACACTGTGGTGTGTCCAGTCCTTGGAAAGCAAAGAACCCTCACACTTGGAATGAACAAATACACTTCTAGAGTCCCATCCTTCACACCTTTGTGAAGGATGATTGATGATATGTACCTGTACTGGTATATGCATTTGGAGAAATGCCATATCTCAGTAGTATAGAACAGGTGCAGGAAGTGCTGAGTTTGATTTCAGACATCTTGAGTTGATTCAAGAGGAAAGGATCAGAGCTTGAGATTTTGAGGAGGTGATGGCGAAGATGCTGTCTGTCAGATTAAACTAGGAATAGGCAACCAGGTATCTGCAGTTACTTCTGGATCTAACCATTTCCATAATGTTTGAATTAAAACTTAAGTGGAATGAGATTTGACAGTGGAGATTCCCACTTTACTGAATCATCTTTTCTTTTTCCACCCAGAAATGCTTTTCCCAGAATGCCTTTCCTGCCCTTCACTCCATAAAAGAAAAAAGACAGTGGTAAGCTAAGGAATTACAGGAAATGCGGAGGAACAATTTCATTTGGAGCTGTCTAATAATAACTGCTTTATTTGGCCACATCTACTGGGGCAACCATTTTATGAATGCACAGTCCTCCTTTATCAGCCACGTTGTTAGTGCACTCGCATGTTCCGAGTCCCTAGTGTGCCCACTGGCTCAAAAAAATTGCCTAGTACTAGCCTCAATGCACTAATGGTTTGACTTTCTCTCTGTAAGCTTCCTATGTTTATAAAACATCGCAATGATGACGTTACTAAGAATTCGATGCATGGTAGAAAATCCAAATTTGTTTCTAAGTGTTTTTACATTGGGCTCCCCTATTGACCACACCTGCATTCTTGTGGCACCTGTACTTGCTGATTTTTGGTACATACCAAAACCCAACCCAACCCAACTACAATATGCACTTTTTAGATGTTTCTCTTACTACCCATGTTCACTAGTGCTCAAGATGACATGCATTTCCTAAAAGGCACAGTTTGCTTCCTGAGAAAATTTGACCACTGGCCTTAGCCATCCTAGAATGTGTGGACATTGGGCGGCCTTCACAATCCTTAAATCTTTTTATTAGTGGTGGGAAGTTGATGGCTGTGTGGGATGAACTATCCTGTGTTACTTTTCCACACCATAATTTATGTTCTTTTTATTGTATTTCCACAGCATGTTAAAGGTAGCTGCTTTCTCCTGCCTGCCTGCCCGCCCGCCCTTAATGTAACTACTCAGAACAAAAGATTTGGAGCTGAGAGAGTGAGGTCTTTTTATAATACCCTTTTTCACTATACCAGGAAGTGTTAATTTGAAACAGTCCATAAAAAGGGGGCTTACTTTATTCACTGTTCTTTGCAATTACGTCAAGCGCAGTGTGTGAAGAGAGAATGGCAAGCTGTCAATTCTTCAGCAACTGTATTACATTAGGACTGGTAAAGGTTGTTCTGAAAGGTTATTTGCTTCTCCCGGTCTTTGAATGCTTGAAGTTGAGCGTATGTTTCATACTACTAAAGGGCTTTGTTGGACCAGATCCATATCTGTGTAAGTCAACTCCTCCGTCTGAGTAGGTAGGAAGAAATTTGCTGTGGTTCTCCCAATGACTGATGTTGAAAAGCTAAGCAGAGCCAGACTTGGCTAGTACTTGATAGAAGATTACTGGGAAATCCCACTGTTGTAGACTAGACTGGGAAATTGGAAAAGCATACTGGAAAAAAGCAGCAACAGGTCATTTCCGTGCCTTTTTTGCCAAGCTACATGGATTTGTAGGAAATGTTACTTTTGCCTTTTCCCAGCATGCAAAATCAGATGTAAACAGTCTCTGAACATGGAAAAGTAACTCATCCATTTTGACTAAAAGCAACCAGTAAACTTAACCATGGGAGTTTTGCCCAATGTCTTTTTTCAAAACAACATCTCAGATCTTAATTTGATAAATTAATAAGAAGCAACAATGTTCCCTAGATAACTCCAGCTTCAGTGGTGCAGGGGTGGGGGCGGAGAAGATCCTTTCTGGATTTTCAGATGTAGGTGTAACCGATAAAAGTTTCTATCTGTACAACAGGGTAATCAAAGCATGGCCTAGTTACGTATTTCATTATGTGTTCTGCTAATTCATGCAGAATATGGAAAAATCAAGGCTAATTTGCTGCAAATAAGGATTGAAGCAATCTCCTTTCCTTGGTTCTGTCTCAGAAAATGTCCAGGCAGCAGGAAAGCAAGAGAATACTTTAAAATGGTCCAAGATATAAATGCATAGAACCAGTGAAATTGACCAAGGTAGTTCAAAACTGCAAGTGAAATTGTCTCCTTGAAAAAGAGTGAAAGGGATCGTGCCAGTGTGTTGCTGTTATTGTTAGAGGGTCTGCTTTTGGGTTTGTTTTTAAATTCCAGTGATGGAGCTATACACAGCAAGGGAGGTCAAAGCCATCAAACTGTTAAGAACGATTACAGAGATGATCCACAGGGAAGCTCTGGCACTTCTGCATTACTTGATTGCAGAATAACAATTTTGAATTGCACTGAACTTCTGTGGCTTCTGTTATTTCCATATTGGAGAGATTGGTGGTGCTCTTGAGGAGCATTGCCCAGGATTATGTGCATTGTAGCTAAGAGGTTGTAACCGCTGGAATTCCTAAAGCATTGCAACTTGTGAACCTTAGTTTGTTCCTTGGCATTGCTTGATAGTATCTTTCTGTTTTCTTTTTAAAATTATTGCTTTATTTGGAAATAGTTTTCCTCTTTTGGGAATTTGCATCAAATCAGAGGACACAGAATTTGGTAATCAGCATCCAGAGGAAGGAAGGAAAGGTGGGGAGAGGGGAGAGAGAGATGGTTAGGAGAGATTTAGCTGGTCCAGTTGCTGGCCTGCAGTTTTCTCCCCTTTGCTCCCCCTGAATTGACAGCTCGGAGATGTGAGTGGGCAATTCATGTTCCACCTTTTGGATTGTGCAAGTATGATGAACGAGTGGACAGTGAACCCAAAATAGCTGCAAAAACCATGTGCTCCTTTTGAGCTCCCAGGGGCCTTTTCTGTTCTGTGTCAGTGGTGCATCTGAATACCATATGTCACCAAGCGAATGTTCCCAGACGTTTCTTCTAATGGGCAAGTCAGACATCACGTTCTTGGAAATTTCCGTGCCCTTCTTACTGTTACTAAAACAGTAACAGTAACAGAGCCAGTCTGTCAAGTGGGTTGAAAAATGCACTTTTTTCTTTTTTTAAAAAAAATCTTTATGTTCATTTTACATTTTTTATGGCTGAGATGCATTACAACAAAAGGATTCTCCTCCCAGCATACCAGTTTTTCCATATTTCAAAACAACAGATTTTTATGGGTGTGTATGTTCAATTTCTTTAAAAAGAATCCTGAAGTTGTGCATGAGAAAATTTGCTATTCTTACTGGAATTTTTCATAGTTCCTAAAGTTCTCAGTTTTACAGCTTCTTTGCGCATTATGTACATTTAGAAAGGGCTGCTGCCTGGTTGAAGAGATGAATATAAGAGATGGGATATTGGGGGATTGGCAGAAAATAATACACTGGCGTGGTGTTGCTTTGGAGAAGAGAAAGGAATAAGAGACACATCCTTGAGTAGTGGAATGATGTCTTCTGAAAATATATTTGAGCACTAAAGGAAAGAACTTTATATTGAGTCAAGGTAGAAGATAACATCCCTGACAAAGCACATTATTTGCATGCTAAAAGTCTTAGGACCTGTTTCTAATACATTTGGTTAAAAAAATAGTAGAACTACCAGTCAGAAGCAATAATATTAGGTTAGGTGAGTTGATGCATAGTTATGTATTTTTAAAATTTCCTCTACAAGTTCTGGTAGTAGCCACACAGAGATAGGCCAGTACTATAAATAGGTTGACATGGAGAACATGTGATGTTCACCAAGGGCAACTAAAATAATTGTGCATTCATACTACCAGAAATCCTTTCCACTGGTAGAGGAATGCTTCTACCCCCAGGGTTACTTCCTCCAACCCACAGATCTAGGATTGTTGAGTTCATTGTTTTATTAAAAAAAAAAAAAGGATGAGAAAAATTCATGCTGAGTTTAAAACTATGTTGTGTTTGTTGTTAGTTCTGGAATTTTCAAAGAAGAATCTGCATGTCTGTGACTACTAAGTATTGGAACCCCAGAGCCCTTTTCTGAACCCCAAGAGCCCACCACCTAGCAGCAAGCAAGCTGATGTTGCAGCACCACGGAGAGCTCCAAGTGATTAGACTGAAGCTTTTTGTATCTTGGTAGTTTTTCAGACTCCACCTCTTTCACACAAACTGAAAAACCTTAAAGGGCCAGGCTACTGGCCTAAAACCTAGTACTCATTGCGTCTTTTCCAAAATTCATGTTGGGTCTGTGGATCATTGAGCCCTTGGAAGTGTTCAGGTTACAGCTAGACTTCAACATAATGACAAATAGTGGGGGAACATTTCTGTTCCCATGTCCTGCTGGTGGGTTACTTGGAGGCCTGTGGTTGGGCATAGGAAATAAGGGCTAAGTGGGCTTGTTATTCCTTAATGTGGATGCTTGCCAAATAAAATTAATGAAAAATATGGATATAGGTACCTAGGATATTAATCTGAACAAGAAATACCCCTCCTGTTTGCATGCAAATCAGATAGAAAGAGGGAGAAAGCTTTTTCCTCCCATTAGTGATAAGCCAGAATGCTTTAGTACCAGACAGCTGATTTCCATTAGAATAAGCCAGTATGACCAGTGGCTACAAATGATAGATATTATAGTCAAACAACATGTGGAGGATTACATGTTCACCACCCCTGGTGTAATGGTCATAGACCAGTCTTCCCACCATGGTGCTTTTCAGGTAGAATTTTGGACATTACCGTTGAATTATGTATTTGGTTAAGTTTTGTTTCCCAGTGTAATGAGTAATTATAGCTGGTGAGTTAGCTTAGCCTGAGAGATAGCTGTGGTCACGGAGTCTCTTTTGGGTCTTATACACCTGCTCCATTCTGTATTTTAATTTAGTTTACCTTAAGTAGTGAAATAAAAAGAGATAGCCCTATAGTTATTTCATCCCTCAGAGAAAAAGGGTGAGCATCACGATCTGTGTTCTCAGTCTGTTGTTTTAATGGGTTTAATTCTCACCTTATTAATGCTTGGCAACTTGGATTCTATAAAGCTGAAGAGACGTGACACTCTATTACTTAATTGCAGCAAAGTTCAGTGTCGCTGATGAATAAATCTGTGCTCTTCAGAAGCTTTAGTTTACAATGTACAAAGTCCCACAGTGGCTTACTATTGGACATGCTAGCTGGGCTGGGTGGGAGTTGAAGTCCAAAATTTATGCAGGGGATATATAATACAATGTCATATATTTAATTTGTTTATTTGAATTGGTATAATGCAACATGCAACAAAATATAAAATTAAAAAATAAGCAGCCATGGTATGCTGTCATATATTAAGAGTTGTCTTGTGTCCTTCAGGGCTAGTATTGCCCGCTCTTGATAGACAGCCTACTACCTGATATTTCAACTAATGGTGTTGGTGAGCATTTGCAAGCAAATAAAGTTCTTTGACACTAGGCTATGGTTCCCCTCCAAAAAACAGGGAATCTCTGGGTCTCTGCAGAGCTGCATCATGTGTTGATTTAGTGAAGTGATTACATATTGGAGTACATAAACAAGTAAGCATTTAGTAGCAAAGTAACATTGTAACTGAAACACATAAATATGAGTCTAGCACCTAATTAATTGATGAAGCTAGGAGAAGACAGCCAGCGATGGCTTTTGCCAAGTTGTATATTTATTTATGTGTTTGCTTTTTAGATTTAGATTCTACCTTTCCTCCAGAAGCTCAGGTTAGCTTATGTGGACAAGGTGTCTGTTATGAACACAGTGACATCAAAGTTGCACATGTGCTGTGACATCATTGTGCAAATGATACCATTTTGTAAATAGTGTCAGTTACATCGTGACACTATCTGACAAAATACATAAGTTATGACATTTATGTGATGACATCACAGTGCATGTCCCATCGTGTACATGTGAACCTCCCTTTGTTTTATTCCCAGTAACCCCATGAGGTAAGTGGTATGGAGAGTGACTGACCAACCAAAATAACCTGATGAATTTCCAGGGCTGAGGGTAGGCTTCAACCTGGATCTTCCCAGTACTATTCTGGCACTTCCAACACCACACTACACTGGCTCTTCCTTGGCTTTGTTACTAACTAGATGAAACTTGGAAATGTCTCAAGTAGCCATTTTCTAGGGAGAATCATGGAAATATCCCATTTCTTATCTGTTCTTTGATTTACCGCTTGATGGATTGTTGCCAGGAGATGACAATTGGGGGTGAAAAAGAGGTCTCTTCTCAGCAGAGACCATTGGAAGTGGAAGGCAGAGAAGTCATCCTTGAAATCAAGATCCCTGGGGGTGTTGAAAACCAAAGCAGCAATGTGGGAACATTGGCTTTTAAATTTACACTTTGCTTAGTTCCATATGGGCCCCAGCTATTTTGGATCAGTGGCTTTCCATCCCATGGATATACTGATGACCCTTAGTGGTTCATAGAAGCTTTTCAAAGGAAGGATAATTGAATAAGATTTTTTTTAATGGTATTTTGTTCTTTGTACGGTACATTAAAACCTTGCCTAAACTGTTTTATCCTAGGGGAAGTGAGCAGTCTTGGAATTCTGCCTCTTTTTTTCCTCATCTTCCTGTCCTAGAGCAGTCCGTTATAACTTTTCAGTATAAATTAAGGATGATATGTAGTGATTTAGTCTCTGATTATTAGAGCAATTCTGATACTGATCAGGCATATGTTGCATTCTTACTCATTGACTTCCCGGCCCGTGTGCCAGCAGGAAAAGAGGAAATATCTCTGCCTGATGTGGAGAATTTTGCTCTGGGTTGGATTTGAGCATTCAGTCTTTGGTCAGAAGTAGTGCTTGGTGTTTAAGATAGGTGGTCTGTTGCATCTCTAAAGGCATTTGGGTGTCGCTCTGCAATTCCCTTCATTATAGACCATGGGGTTGGTGGTCCAACAACCTATGGAGGGAGGGAGGGAGAAATAAATAAATAAATAAATAAATAAATAAGAGAGTGTGTGTGTGTGCGCGTGTATATAGGGATAAGTGTAAAGTGTACCTGTGCTATGGAAAATTGGGGAAGCACTCTGTTTTGATTCAAATCATTCTAACCCATGATTTAGTATTATGCACAAGTAAGGCTCCCACCTTCTGTGCATGAGAGGGCAGAGATTGTTAACATTTACATCTTAGTTTGGAAGAAATGTATCAGCCAAGGGTGCTATTTATATATTTATTTATAATTATTTAGAATATCTACATATTACCCACTCTCCTAACAACACTGGGTGGCAAAAACATGTATAAAACCAACTTCAGAACAGAACAAATGCAAAACACAGATGCTAAAACAAGGGACTTGCTTTGACAGCAATGGCAGTGTATTCCATAGTAAGGGTCCTGCTGTGGAGAAGGTCAAAAGCAGGATGGGAAATCATAATTTGATCTTTGTTTGATTGAACCATGCTTTGAACAAACCGGTTTCCTTGAATTCAGAATAATGGACAACTGTGGTTGTCCCCTACAACTTTGCTCTTCTTGTCTGCTGCATCCATTGCTGCCCTCAATTCCCTCATTGTACAAAGAGCTCTGAAGGAGAACTGTCCTCGGGGTTGCTTGAATGAGAGTACAGCTCTACTCAGGGTGGAGTTGAATCAACTAAGGATGGTAGAACTTCCCTTCAGGGTGTCTGGTTCAGTGTGTAGAGATTGGGACATGAAGTGGTGGCAGTAAGGAAGGATGGAGAAGGTGGCCCTCTTCTATCCTCCAGGAACCTGCAGCCTGCCACACACTGGAGTGCTGTGCTGGGGGCTACGATTTGACCCCCAAGAGTTGGTGAGGCTATTTGAGTCTTTTTTATTTAGAATTAAATGCAAGTAAAAGTAATAGGGCTTACCTAATAACCCTCCAGTCACATATTTAATGCTTTTGCCCATCCATCATGTTAAAAATTACTATTTGGGAATCTTTTGTGATGGTTCATGCTCATGGCTTTGGAAGCGAGCTTATGTGGTCCAAGTTGTAGGGGACAACCACAGTTGTCCATTATTCTGAAATCAAGGAAACCGGTTTGTTCAAAGCATGGTTCAATCAAGGAAAGATCAAATTATGATGTCCCATCCTGTTTTTGACTTTTTCTACAGCAGGGCCCTTTCTATGGAATACACTGGCTGCATGTTTGTGCCAACCCAATTTTAGTCTCTCTTGCATTATGACCAATGTCTAAAGAAAAGCATGCATCTGGAACATAGGTCTGCATTAGCACATGTGAGCTACAGCATCAGACAAACCGTCTATGGCTCAGCCTTGCATGTTTTATCTTTTCTTCAGAGGAAAAAAAGTGTCACCATGTTGTGTAATTGGGTACAAGTCTACCCAGAAAACATTCATGCTTATTTGAATGGGGTATCCTCTTTGGTCACTGAAATATAGAACTGCAACCTTAACAACAGTAGCTGAAATATCTGTTTCTAACTTTTGTATTCTCCCTGTACTTTTGAAACTGATCTACAAAAATCAGAGATGGAAGAATTCTCGTCTAAATATTGTTTCTGACCTTTGCTGTTTGCTTTTGGTCCCAGCTTTAGCTCTTGGCTTTCATAAGAGTCTGGAGTTTTTTCCTTGTTGTTCATTGGTGTGTATTTGCAGGAAAAGGCACCAATGTGAAGGGCAAGATCCTCTGTTCTTCCTTAACTCCCCAAAAAGTTGCGTATGGCAACAATTCCGTTTGCACCCTCAGCAAGTTCCATCAGTTAGTTAAGTTCTCGGTGTTTCTTCCAGTTAAAACTGTGCTTAACATTTCTTCTGCATTTTTAAAAACATTTTTTTTTTCAGACTGACAGGAGACAAATTGTTTGCAACTTTTCTTTCAAAGGAGCAGAAAATATTGGAAATTCTTATGGATGGATGCAGGGTTCTTCCATTCAGTTTAGTTATGAGATGGCTGAAAACGATGTACAAATGTCCTGCCTCGTATTATACGATAGTGCCTCCAGCAATCTCTAGCCTCCCTGGCTTCTCATGGTTTGGGAGAAATGCATTCCATTGACCTTTTATGGGCAGCCAAGGAGGCTTTAGAATGAGGGAGTAATGGGAACACAAAACATCAGCTACTTCACAACAATAAGAGTATCTCACAAATGCTACCAGAACAAGTGAGGGAAGAAAATAGAACAAACTTTCAGGATATTAAACAGATTCTAGAATAGCATTAAGGTAAACATGGAAAAACTAGTTACATGATTTTTTGGTGTGTCTCTTCCCTATTTTAAGGCTGTGCACATTCAACTACATCAATATATTTTGGTGGGAAGTGATTAGATTTTGACAGCAGAGTCGGGGGGTTTCACAGATGACAAAAAAGTAGTAGTAGCAGTGGTAGTAGTAGCAGTTGCTGTTATTTGGAAGCTGCAAGTGGGCCATGAGTTGTCTACCCTATCTTTCATCTGAGTTCCACTGGCCCATCCTTTAAAGTCAAGGCTGAATGAACTTCTGAGGAAACAAAGACCTGTCAAAAAGAAACATGTTGACCATAATTTGCACTGACCACCTACACTGGCTGGTAGAAGGACTAGGAGAAGCAAGCCATGAGCATCTGTCAAAGAGATCAGTCAAGCACCATTGTGACAGGGTTCCACATAGTTAACCAATTTTCTGGGTCTGCGCCGCATCATAAACTAATCAAATGGCCTGCATTCTCACAACATGGTAAGTCACAGAACAGCTAACCAAGTTTAGGGTGTTGTGTGAATGCAACTTTGCTCTTTCCTTTGCCTGGTTGCAAGTGTTGTGTTGAATACAACCTATTGTATCTTATGATTGGTTGTGGCGCTAAAATAATAGTTGGCAACTTGGTTCCCTCTTGGAACCATCCTGATATTCTCCAACATGTAAAAGAGGTAGGTGACAATTAACAATCACTTTCCATTGATGGAAGTTGAAATCCAAAATTTCTGGAGGGGACCGGTTGCCTGTTCTTAATACTAAAAG
Organism: Liasis olivaceus; assembly: GCA_030867105.1. NCBI lineage: Eukaryota > Metazoa > Chordata > Lepidosauria > Squamata > Pythonidae > Liasis > Liasis olivaceus. The sequence continues at coordinate 71,224,279 of CM061355.1, forward strand.
GTCTTGGACTCCACTGTTTTTGTCCTTTGTTATATGAATTTCTTTAAATGGAAATACAGGGGGTTAGAACCAGGATCTACACGATGCAAAGCACTGCTGTATCAAAATGTTCTTCCTTTGGACTGTTGATGGCAACTTGTCAGTCCGATCCAGGAATATAGGAGAAATTACTGCAGTTTCTGTCTCACTTAGAGCATCTCTTCTGCTATGGGACAGCCTATTTCCTTTATCTGTGAGGAAGTCCCTTCCCTGCCACAGTAATAAAATCCTTCAAAAAGAGAACCAGCCTAACAGTGTGGGAGAATATTTAAAATAAAATGTTATTAATGCACACTTGGTTAGATAGTGTCATGTCCTGTTAGTATTGTTCCCACAGTAATATGGTAATTTGGGAACAGGAACTGTGATTTAAGCAAATTTTTATATAATACAAGGTTGCAATTGTGCTGATAAGTAAGTTGGATCCTTGGCCCTGATCTGTACCTAATGACCTTCCATTAATTCATTGTTTGGTTAACCAGCCGTGGGCTGTCTTTGGACCACTGAATAAAGAAGAAAGGTAGACCACATCCTTTGAGTTTTCAGCCTTTCTTTTTTAGTGCAACCAGCTACAGAGAGCTAATTGCCTTTCAAGTGCAAATGAAGGAGAGTCTTTGGCCCAGTAGGCCTGTGTGCTTACGCAACACTCTCAGGAATGTTTATGTGATGGTGAAAATCAGCACCCGATAGCAGGATATCAAGAGACACTTCATTTATTTAGTGCCCTGGCTTAAGCGGATAGAACAATATGTTTTCAAACATAATTGTCTACATGGGAGCCTTATCTTACCTTTGTATAGGCCAATTTTTATGGCCTTCCTATTGAAGTTATGTCAGCTGGAAGCAAGATTATGAGAAGGCTGTTCCTTCCCTTTTTTGACGTTGGAAGGTAGGCTCATGGAACAGGCTTTCTGACCGAATGTGACTCGAGAGAGGGGGTTGCAGAAAACACCTTTATGAACCACGGTGAGAAGCAGTCCCAGGCAAGTGTGATTTACTGAAAAAGCCTGTGAATTAGCTGTCCAAGGTCAAGTGTGTTACTGATAAAAGCTCTATCTGTCAAAACACAACCCCCACACCGCTCCCCGGTCTTGTCTCCCAATGCATCCTTCAGTATTCTCACTGCTGAAGTACATAGATAGGAGCATAGGGGATTCACCAATATGGAGACATTTTCTGAATTAGCAGACATGTCCAAGAAAAAGTTGTAGAGTACGTAAGTAAGGGAGATAATTTTTCTGGGCAATGGAAGAATAGTCAAATCTTGATAGGAAATTAGAGGAAGGCCTGAGGAAGAATTGCACTAAGGCAAATAGGGCATTTCCAGAGGGAAGTGACACCTCATACATGCAAGTTCTAGTGATGCATTGAACAAATTCTTCCAATCTTGGATAGCTGCTTTGTATTCTGAGAAGCTGTCTTCTGTGGCTGGGTACAAGAGCTACTCAAGTCTCCAGATTCCTGGATTAGATCTCTCTTCATCCAATGGTGATTATGTTGGGAAGAAGCTTGCATAAATGGCAAAATTAATGAAGGGAGACGTAGGAGAATGTTGATCCATAGAGTTAGCAATTCAAGATGAATATGGTGGTGATGCAACTGAGTGCCACGGCCAAGTTGGGAAGAAAGGGCTTTCAAACTTCTAAAGATGATCATAAATATATAATGGAGCATAGAAAGCTGTTTTACATCAAGTCAAACCATTGATTTCCATCATCACTCCAGTTTCAGGCAGGAATTTTTCCTAGTCCTACCTGGAGATTGCCCAGAGACTGAACCTGGAATTTACTGTGTGTAATGCATGTGTTTTACTGTGGAGCCTCATCTCTTCCCCTTTGAGATAAGGAGCTTATCTCTGTGCTTGGCACATTTTTGTCTTGGGAGAATTCCAGTGCCTGATAATAAAGAACAATGCAACAAGAGAAGTGAAATTACACCTATGTTTCATAAAAACCTTCCACTTAATAAATGTTTGCATGTCAGACTTACAGCTTCAAAGGATGGAAAATCCCTATGAGGAAACCCCGCCCCTTTTTCTATTCCTGCCCCCAAACACAGGATTGAAGAACCTTTGGGTGTATATCTAAGCATGTGCAAAATTGCTGTGCCTCTGAATAATCATAACATCTCCTCTCTCTATGGCTTCAAGGGGAGGGTCACCAGAACATAGGATGAAGCTTCCTGCAGGCCTGAATTTCATGAGCTTTTGGCAAGTAATCACCGATTAACCTTGTAAATACCATTTTACTTGATTGGTTATAGTGAGAAAAATGGACTTTTAGGTATCCTGGCAGGGAATCTCTCCCCAATTATTTTTCGGCTGTTCAGTCCATATACATATTACAAAGGATTCTGAGTATATTCCATGGCATGCAAAATAGACACAGAATGCTGTCCTGATACTTTGGTAAAGATTGGTAATGAGAAGGTGTCTCCTGGGTAGTTTTTCACTATTCTAGATAGCTTTTGATAGTTTTAAGGTGATTCTTTGAGGAACCTGTTGGGTCCTTGGAACACAACTTGAAAAAAGTGATCAAGACTAGGTATGATTAACTAAGGTTGTTTCACAACTTATTGAGCTGTTTGCTGTCCTTTTTACAGTTCTGATTTTGGTGATTTAACAGTAGTACAAGGATTTAGAGTTGTTGGAATTGTAAGAAATTCTTAGGAGGGTTAAATTTTTAACTCCTTGTCTAATAATTTTTGGTGGTGACTAGCCAGAAGCCTCTGGTAAGCCAGTGTCCTTGTGACTTGTCCGCAACAACTGCTAGGATTTCTATGGTCTTCACTTGCCTCTCAAGATTCAGAGTCCTAGTTCTCAGCCTGCCACCTATGTCTCTTGGGTTGGAGAATCAGACTGAATCTTCCTTTTGCCTGGTAACATATATTCAGGACAGCACGAGGGTTACAGATTGCTGCTAAATTCAGTGAGACAAGTGTTGAAGGTAGATGGAAAATGGGAACCAGGAAGGGGAGCTTTTGATACAGACATAGAGGCACTCGCACGGACATTTCAAACTTTGTTTATTTCTGAGTAATAAAGATACTGCTTGGTTAATAATTACTTAGGACTCTGTGAGCTCCTTGAAACTTTTCTCATGAAGTCTTCCAATGGTGCAACAGACTAGTCACATGGTGCTGCTTTTACATCATGCTGTATTTCTTTTTCAGTTGTTTCATTCTTGTTTAATGCATGTCAGCTTACAGGCATATATGGCACCGCAGAAAAGATGGCTTGGATTAGCTTTCTGACTCTGCCCCCAAAATTAGGGGTTCCTCATGATGTCCATCCATGTTGTGTGTTGTCTGTCAGTTCCATACCTTCTTCCCCTGTTGTGTGGAGTAACTGCTGACCAATGGAAGTAGTTCTGGTGATGTCAGCCCTCCTAGGTAGACCAAACTTGGAAACCAAAGACACACAAACTAATACTACTTTTATTATAAAGTTATAGGAACAGAATCTTGAAGTCTGAAAACACTTTCCCCTCCCTCCCTTTATCTTCATGAGAACTAGGGAGGGTCCTGTCTGAGATGCTTTGTCAAATTACATTTCTGCCCTGGACTCAGGTTTCTTTTATCTGACTGTTGCCTTGGTGTGGCTCTTCCTCCTAATCCTCAAGTTTATTCCTTCTGCCCGTTACAGGTTGAGATATGGATTAGGCTAGACACATGTATCCTGCTGCCTTTTTCTTCAATGTTCAGGTTCTCTTAACTTCCTTTTAACTAAGTTTTCCATATATCCAGTTGTAATTAGTTGACATTAAAATGGTCCTTGATATGGTCATAATTTTGCTTTAGTTACCCTCTTCTAACTGTAATTCTCAAAACAAGTATTTGGATGGGAACTATATATATATATTTGGCTGTAACATCTCCAGTAAAAAGAGTCAGAGTATGATGGAGTATATTCTTGTCAGTACTGTGTTAGAGGTAGGCAGACAATCTGGTTGGATATCAAGCAAATTCCTCTGATATTGCCCAGTGAATCCCAATATTATTAGTCCCAATCTGTTATTGCCTGGGCAAACTCAATTCCAATTTATTTTAACAGTACCAATGTTAGGAAGAAAGATAACATCTCCTAGAAGCAGGGTCTTCAGTGTGGTGGCCCGATCTGCTTTCCAAAAAGTGCTGGCAACTCAAATGTCTTCTCTGACTTTCTTCAAGTTGCAGATTATATAGCTGCTCTGCAAGGCTTCCAAAAGGAAGAACTATGAGAAGGTGTCCTAATTTTAGTGTTTGCTTTACTTGATATTTCTTTCAGAGCTTGATGTTTTTGTTAGAGTACAGCAATAAATCAGGTATAAGCTAAACTAGCTCTCAGGCTGTAGGGACAGAAGAGTCAAGGACTTAGACAAATGAAATTCTTTTGTAGATGCAAGAAGCCCTAATAATGAAGATCAGCTATTGCAAAGTATAGCGATCCGGCCTTCTCTCTCCCCCCCCCCCCCCAGCTATTAAGTCTTACATCTCTTTCTCCTGCCCTTATGTGATCGTGTACTTCTTGCCACTTGTTTCTTGGTTTGGGATGTGGTGGGCATCTACACCATGTTTTGATAATGGTCCTGTCAGATCTCAGGCCTTTTGCTTCCAGCACTGACATCAGCCCTCAAGTTTCTGACTTGCTTTTCTTAAATGCTAAGCTGTATTTTTTTGTTGTTGTTTAGTCGTTAAGTCGTGTCCGACTCTTCGTGACCCCATGAACCATATTGCGCCAGGCCTTCCTGTCTTTCACTGCCTCCCTGAGTTTGCTCAATTTCATGCTCATTGCTTCAGTGATGCTATCTAGCCATCTCATCCTCTGCCGTCCTCTTCTCCTTTTGCCTTCCATCTTTCCCAGCATCAGGGTCTTTTCCAAAGAGTCCTCTCTTCGCATTAGGTGACCAAAGTATCTGAGCTTGAGCTTCATTATCAATCCTTCCAATGAGCAATCAGAGTTGATTTCCTTTAAGATTGACTGGTTTGACCTCCTAGCAGTCCAGGGGACTCTTAAGAGTCTTCTCCAGCACCACAGTTCAAAGGCATCAATTCTTCGGCGTTCAGCCTTCTTTATGGTCCAGCTCTCACAGCCATACATTACTACTGGAAAAACCATAGCTTTGACTATGCGGATCTTTGTCGGCAAGGTGACGTCTCTGCTTTTTAATATGCTATCTAGGTTTGCCATAAATAAAGCTTAGCATTTGGATTAGTCCATTTTGGTGGTAGTAGTTCAAAGGTAATATTGAAATAATGTTAAAACAAACCTTCCACTTAGCATTCTCCAGGTAGGTGGGATTATAACTCCCTTCATCTCCAGCCAGCATGGTGTTTAGTATGATGGGGGTTATAATCCAGCACATCTGGAGGGGCACCAAAGTGGGAATGGCTAGAAATCTATAAGGAACTCATTGGTTTGAAATTTATTAGAAAAAATCAACTGTCACTCATCAAACAACCTACTGTATCTCTGGATGCGATGCACGTGGGATTTCTTTCTGTAACAGCATTTATGGGAAAAGCTCAACTAACATTTCATGAACAATTACATTATTTATTTGATAACTCCCCCATCTGTCAATGGAAAATGTGCAATTTGATGACAACATCTGGAGGGCAACTCAAGAATTTCAAAGACCCATGCAGTTCTGGGGTCTTAGGTTCTACATCACTGCTCTAAATCCTAGTCATTAATTCTTCTCTCTTATAAACTTTACATGCAGTATAGCAAAACCTTTATTTCGAATTTTCCTCCTTTCCTATTTTGGTTGCCTTGTATATATGAGAAACAGCACTCTACAATAACTTGTTAGTGAAAAACAGTTTAGTGTGATGATTAAGGTCTAGGATTGGATATGTCCCCACCTTACAACATTCAGTCACTTTCTCTTAGCCCAATCCCTCTCCCTGGATTCTTGTAATGAAAGAAAACATTAGGGGAGACCCCTCCTAAATTGATACATTACCTTGAGCTTTCTGAGAAAAGTCAAAATGAAAATATAGTTTTACAAAAAATAACAATAGCAAATGATCCTGTTTTTTCTGGGTTTTAAAAGATCAGAGTTGAGCCTTCATGGATGGAAGAGTCCTCTACAGATAATAACCTTCCATGTGATGAGGGTGATGAAATTCGTGGGGGAGGAAAGTTTCTGTTTGAATGTTGTGCTTACATCCAGTAGCTGAATATGGATTTAGAGAGCAGTATGATCAAAAAGTCCATAGTTTTGAATTCCTGTTCATTTCAGCATGGGGAAGTCTAGAGGCAGTTTTGAATTCTCTGTGCCTGGACGCTTCTTGTAAGCTTGAGGGAAACAAAATGAATTACATATAAGACTTGGTGGCAGGCATGATTTTGGGATGAAAAATCAGGTGACGTGAGCACAGAGGAGATTCCTTGCCTTTAAAAGGACCCCGCTGTTGCTAAAGGAACACATTTGCAAACTGGAAATTCAGACTTGTTATCCTGTAATGATAACATTATGCTATTCTCTTGTTTGCATTTTAATTGAAATTTCATTTCATGTTTTGAATATGCTGTTGCTGATTGAAGTAGTTTGCTGGCAGGTCTTTTTTCCCTGCTTCTTTTTTTGGTAAGCTACTTTGGGTGATCCTTTGAAGAGAAAAGTGTTTTGTGACTAGCTTGGTTACTCTCCGTGCAGATTGATTGGAAAAAAAAGAAGCGTGAAGATTTTTAATTTGGAAACTATGTTGTGGGCAAGAGCCTTAGATACCCACTGTTATTGTTCCATTGTTATAAAACCTTTAAAAAGCAGAGAAGAGGCAACATTCTTTTCCATCCAACTGGCTGAATTTGGCAGATCCAGGGAAAGGGAGAGGTTCCAGATTTCAAGAATCTCTCTTCCTCTCCCCCCTTTAAAAAGAAAGAAAGATTGTTTCGCAATAGGCCGGTCTCTTCCACTGCTACTTTGAAATCAGTAGCAAATGCAAGGGAATTTTGGCACCCGGAGAAATGAAGCGGTTTTGTAATTCTACAAAGCAGAAGGGTTTTTCTATGACAACCAATGCATAAAACAACCCCCCCCCCCGCTTTCTTTCTTTTCTTTTCTTTTCTTTTAAATCAAGATGAAGTCCTGGCATTTGAAATTTCACATATCAACAGATATATTACAAGGATTTGGAGGCTGTATCTATGCAGATCCAGGAGCTTAGATGGTAATAAGTTTTGCATATTAGTTGTGTTTCTTTTTAATGGAGAAGTGGAGCTAAAATGGGTCCCCAGACTGTATATGTATTGAAGCCCTGTCACTGGGCTGGTGACCAGTGGTGTCCCTGCTGGTGCTTTCGTAGGAAATCAGGAAAGCAGAAGCACAGCTGTGTGAATCAAGGTTCCAATAAATTACTTTAATAAGTAAATTGCTATTTGGGCTTCTGAGATTTGAGTGAGTTCTGAGTTTTTCCCATAGTTGATTTTCTCCTTTAGATTCAGCAGAACACCCAGAACATCAGTAGCAGAATCCCATGAAGTGAGTTTCAGGACCCAAATCCACATAATTGCTTTTGGTATCAGTGGCCAGTCTTCTTTCTGGAAACTGTGGAGGCTAAAAGAGGAGATCCCACTGCTGCTCTTCAAGCAGAGTCACCAAGATAACATGGGTTGGAATCCTTCCTTAGAAGGATCTTAGCTGTTAGACATTCCACTCAATGACCTTGAATGGTCATTGGTTCTCCCTTACAAAATGAGTGGTCCTAGCTTCATTTCCGCTCTAGGACTTTACAATATTGGGGAGCAGGAAGTCTACTGAGTTTGCAGTGATCTCTTAGATCTGACCCTGACTCTTTGGAAGTGTGCCTTTTAGTATGCTGTACATTGCATGGGTGGCCCCTATCAGTTTAGTTCAGGTAGTTGTGGAATGTGGAAAATTGATGGATGCAAGATAAGATCTGTGCTTATCCTTACCCACCAGTCCCTTCTGTCCAGATGTGCCACTTGGTTCTCCGCTAAAAGTTGGTCACCCATCCAAGGGTTAAGAAGTAGCTTATTTAACTGAACACAAAACAGAAACGTGCATTGAATGAAAAGACTGTGGGAACTTAAACATTCTTCTGGATTGTGTAGAGCAATAGAAAGCATCTGCTCATTGACAGATCTCCTTTTCTTCAGGAATGAATGTGGCAGAAAACTTCTTAAGCACCTCTTGAATTTTGTGTCTTATGCAGATATTTACTGTTATCCAAAATCCCCCTAGAGAAATTTCTTATTGAAACTGTTCTTTTTTAAGGAAAATGCTTTGCAAGTCTTCAGGTGTCTGATTGGACACAGACCTCCCAGTCTGAACTGAAATGTTGCTTTAGGCAAAATTTTGTAGCAGTTCTGCACTTGATATTTTACAGGAGTTCTCTGTTTTGGTCCCATTACAGTCATAAATGCTGATGGTAGCCAGAGGCAGAAGGTACCCAGAATGTTGGTCAGCTGCCTCAATCAGTGTCCCTTGATTTCAGAGAAGTCTCTGCAGAAATGAGGAAATGGAATTTTAACCAGCAACTCCATGCCACACGCAAGCAGAAACACCTTCATTTGATCTCTTATCAGTCTTTCCCAACTTGGCACTTTCCAGAAGAATTGGACTACAGTTCCCTCATTTTCAGCCAGCATGACTTGAGGATGGTGGGAACTGTAATTCAACCCCTCTGGAAGGACTCCGTGTTGGGGAAGGTTTCCTGACAGGAGGGATGGGCATCATGTAACTCTCCAGATGTGGAGTTGCAAATTCCATAACTGTTAACCATTACCAGGGTAACTAGAAGTGGGATTCAACCCTGTTTGGAAAGCTATATATTGCCTTAAGTTGGCACCATCTCTCTGGAGACTTTTGGTTAATGGTAATATATACACTTCTTATTACCCGTGTTAATAATTGATCATTGAACAGATCAACCCAGAGTTCTCAGTCGAGGCACAAATGCCCAGGCTTAAATTATCCTACTTCAGACACATGATGCAAAGAACCATCTCTCTGGAGAAGGCCCTAATGCTGGGAAAGGTGGAAGGAAAGAGAAGAAGAGGATGACCAGCAGCAAGGTGGACAGACTCAGTTACAGTGATGATGAGTGCACCATTGGGAAAAAACAGGTTAGGGATAGATTATCATGGAGAAAATCTATGTGGTCACTAGGAGTCGAAAACAACTTGATGGCACATAATCAATAACGACAATCAGAAATCACATAGCAAAGCCTATGTAGCTGTGATATGCTTAAGCAAACTTGATGATCAATTCTAACAGTATGAGCCTAGATTTATATATTGTGTAAAGACATGGTTTGTTCAATAAGCCACACCTGGCTGCACATGTAAAAAATATTAAGCCATGAAATTACAAATCAGAATGACCTAAGAATCTGAAATCCAAGAAACCACATGACCTCTAAGTACAATGAATGAATTCAGTTTCTCTCTAATAGATCAGTTTTTCCTGTTGTCCACATAAGGCAGGTCTTTAAGATGAATCTATGCAGCCATAGCTACAACAAACTGAATCTCCAAAGGGGGATCCTGTGCAGCCAAGAAGATACAGCAGCTGGCTTGGTGTAAGGCCACATTTGCAGAACTATAGAAATAATTCAGGAAAGGACAAAAGTTCAAAGGGGGGAAGATTCCCCACCTCCCTCTTGGGAGAGGGTGGAATGGAGTCCTGTGAAGGAGGATGAATAGCTACCTGGGTGGCTGACCAGCAGGTGCATAAATCCACATTATATTGCCGGGCCTGCTTTTAACCATCACATTAGCCACCCCAGCCCAGTCCCAGCTGTAGTAACCCTCACCACCCTGCCCTCAAACTTACGGTGGTGCTGGACGAAGGGACTTACAGCCAGTCCCTGAAGTTATGGCCATTGCAGCACCCCCATGGTCACGTGATCAAAATTCAGGCACTTGGTAGCCTATCTGCACTTATGACTGTGTTTCAAGGGCCTGCACTTCGTGCCAAGAACCCCCTTTGCGCTGTACTATTGAGCCACGTTGCACTAGGCTTTGAGTGCAGGATGGCGAGGGCAACTATGGCTGGGACTGGGCTGGGACAGCTGTGGCTTTGTGCTGCTGGGCTGGGCTTCCATGGGGTGCCAAGAAGCCCCTTTGGCAGTGTTGTTGGGCTGAGGGTGGGCTTCCGCGGAAGGGGCTTCTAGGCAAGAAGCAACCCCAGAGCTGCAGCGCTGCCGAAGCTCAGCCTCTGCCTGGCCCAGCAGTGTGGCACAAAGGGGCTTCTTGGCATGCCACAGCTCTGGGGCTGCAAGAAACAAGGCCAGAGCTGCAGCACAGCATGAAGCCCAACCTGAGCCTGGCTTAGCAGTACAGTGCAAAGCCACAGCTGCCCCAGCCCAATCCCAGCGACAGTTGCCCTCACTATCCTGCACTCTGAGCCCCCTGCCGCCCTGTGCTCTGCCTCCCTAGCTGACCTTCGATGTCTCCTTACTCCCAGTGCTGATGAGGCAGGCCTGGCCTGGCCCTTCGTGAGGCAGCTGCTGGCTGCGTGAGGCTATCTTCCCCAGGTCTCATGAGGAAACTGCCGTGCGCAACCTGGGGAAGAAAGCTTCATGCGGCCAGCAGCTGCCCGTGAAGGGCCAGGCTGGGCATGCCTCATCAGCAGTGGGAGCAAGAAGATGGCAAAGGTCAGCTGGGGTGGTGGAGCACAGGGCAGCATGGGGCTAAAAAGGCATAAATGGGGGGGGGGGAGATAGGTGGGGGGGGAGATAGGTGGGGGGGGAGTTGAAGTGCCCCTGCGGTTGTAAGTGCAGGCAGGCTGCCAAACACCCAAATTTTGATCACGTGACCATGGGGGCCCTGCAATGGCTGTAACTTTGGGGACCGGTTGTAAGGCCCTTAGTTCAGCACCACTGTAACTTCGAACTGTCACTGAACAAATGGTCGTACGTCAGGGACTACCTGTACATTATTAAACACATGCACACACACAACAGAGGTGAGGTCAATCTAAAATTGCAGTGCAGATGGATTATTTGTTTTTATTTCCACCACTACAATCTTCAAGGCAGCTTGCAGACATTTTTAGATGATGTTATATTTACCCTAGGAGCAAGGACAAACTCCCACATTTTCATAGTACTGCCTCTTAAATTTATCTTCAACTTACCATGAGGATAGACTTGGCCCCTCCACCATTTCTCATTTTCAAGGGAATTTTCTGCTTCACTAAGTATGGAGCGGGGTGATGACTTTCTATGTCTTTCTAGTTTCAACAGTGGGAGAAGGGACAGCCGTTAGTCATTCGTGGTTTCTCTTTCTCCTTTTTCCTAGCCCCACTTCTGCTCCTGATAGGGCCCCATTTGCTCCTTGATTGAACCCAAGAGTGTAACCAGATGCAGACATGGTCTAAACCAGTGTTTCTCAACTGTGGCAACTTTAAGCTGTGTGGACTTCAACTTCCAGAATTCCCCAACCAGCCATGCTGGCTGGGGAATTCTGGGACTTGAAGTCCACACAGCTTAAAGTTGCCACAGTTGAGAAACACTGGTCTTAAATGCTACCACCTCATTTTTCCTCTGTTCCTTTTCCTTTCTTGCAATTTTAACTACTTTCCCTTTTGAAGGACATACTTTCTCACAGTAAGAGATTTCATCAAGCCACAGTTGGAGGGGAACCTTGTAGGGATGAGCTTCAGAGATGGAGGGGAACCTTGTAGGGATGAGCTTCAGAGATGGTGGCGCTCTCAGAACTGTGGTCCCCGGGAGAAGCTCAGCTGCTTTTTCTTCTTTCTTGGCAGCGATCTTTCCAGACTGCCATTGGGGACCAAAAGAATCTTTCAGAGAGTCCCATTTAAGCTGATGTTCTCTGGGAAGGGTCATGGTGGCTGTAACACAGACTTAAGTTTCCCATCTTTTGAACTCTGAGCCTATAAATAATGTTTTGTAAATGGGTTTTGCAGCATTTGAGTTTCTGCGAACTGAAGTTCTCTGTAAATCGATATGGTGGTCAGGAAGAGCAGAAGGGGACAGGGACTTTGTTTTAAATAGAAGCGAGCAACATAAAATGGGGCGGTGTGCCAGTGTAGTAACTGACTTGTGACATTAACAGCTTAACAAATTAACATTCATTTGTTCTCGTTGCTTTGGCAGATTCAGGAGGAAAGTGAGGGGGAAAAAGATATCTATTTGGATTATTTTAGCAAGCACATCTAACAGATCTAACTGTATTTCAACATTCTTAATCTCACTGTGAAGCAGCACATAAATATGATACAAACAGGAATCTGGTGTATAGATTCACACTGCTGTGAGGAAAAAGAAAAGGTAGACTTTGTCTCTAGGGTGTGGGATTCAGCTTTCTGAGAATCTCATCTTTTATTTAATTTTGCCATTAAAGCAAGCACCTGACTCCTCTCAGGCAAGATGAACTGGAACCTGGGGGTTTCATTGCTTGGATAGCTGTTTGATTTTTCTTTGGAATTTCTGCAATGTATCGCTCAGAGTAAGAGGGCTATACAGATCCCATTGGCATTAAACGTTGAAAAGATCTATCTAGGACAGTGTTTCTCAACCTTGGCACTTTGAAGATGTATGGACTTTGGGTTACTAAATTGAACTTTCCTAGAGGTTTTATTTTTATTTTTATCTGGCTATTTAGTCCAAGCAGGATGAAGGAAGTACAATCTTATTGGAACATTTTTCAGTTCAGTCCTATAAGGCGCCCTTAAAATTGAACAGCTGCAGCTATTTCAGTGGAGAATTGAACAGTTACCTCTGTATCTGTAAAGGATTATTTTAAGGAACTTTTTGTATATTCTTATCCATATTTCCAAAAACTACCAGCAGCACCACCAAAGTCATTCCGTGGGTCTTTGCTCTGCAATTATATCATACCTGTAAAAAAAAAGTCAAGCCTTCACCAAACTGAGTTTAACTTGTGGTGACTTAAAGAGTACAGGTAGTCCCCTGGTTAAGAACACTAGGCTTACAGACAACAGATAGTTAAGAACGGAGCTTATTGTAGCAAAATTTGAGTTAAATACACAATGGCTCAAGTTCATTACCCAATACTACTTATACCAGTGTTCCTCAACCTTTAGCAACGTTAAGCTGCCTGGACTTCAACTCCCAGAATTCCTCAGCCAGCATGTAATAATACTGTTCCAGCTTACATACAAATTTGACTAAAGGACAGACCTTGAGAATGGAACTTGACCTTAAACTGGGGGTTACTTGTATGTCTTTGTAGCTTTCTTGACAACAATGCAGAGGTGGTTTGCTACTCCCCTCTGGGATGTTTTCCAACTTCCCATCCTAGTGGATAGCCCAAAGGATTCCTGATAATTTCCCATCCAGGTCTGAATCTGCTTGCTTTTTTGAGCTCAGCCAAGCTTTCTACCATTTGGCTGGTCTAACCAAAGAAAAAGATTAAATCCCCCTCTCTTCCCCAATTTTTGCTCCATGTAAGGGATACTGTTTGGGTGAGGAAGGGAGAAGGTATTTCCCAGCTGGGATTAAAGTTCAAGCTGGAGAAGAATAGCGATTGCTATTGTCATTATAATTAAGGCTGCTGAGTTCTATGTATTCCATGGTTTTCAAAGAATAGGGGTACAAAATAATGCTTGGGTTATTATTTTAACCTGAGCATTACAAGTCACAGATGTTCGTATTCAGAACCTGGGGATTCAAAAGCTTGGTGACCTCTTGCAGCATAATATAATAAAAGATATAAAGAACTGCAGTATAGCAGATAAAGATATGTCAGTTGCTTTTAGCAGTGGCAACCAACTTTTGTGAACATTAGTTTGGGCCAGAGAGTGAGACTCTTACTTTTAACTTCTGCTTATTTGCAGTTTTTCATAGCTGTTCCTGATGGCATAGCTGTTCCTGATGGGATGGGGATAGAAAGTGATTGTGCATGCACGCTAATTGAATGTGCAAAGTGGAAATTGCTGATTGATACCATTGGCATTAAACTTTGAAAAGATCTATCTAGGACAGTGTTTTTCAACCTTGGCAGTTTGAAGATGTATGGATTTTGACTCCCAGAATTCCCCAGCCAGCATGCTGGCTGAGGAATTCTGGGAGTTGAAGTCCAGGCAGTTTAAAGTTGCTAAAGGTTGAGGAACAGTGGTATAAGTAGTATTGTGTAATGAACTCAAACCATTGTGTATTTAACTCAAATTTTGCTACAGTAAGCTCCGTTCTTAACTATGGATTATCTGTAAGCCTAGTGTTCTTAACCTGGGGACTATCTGTACTCTCTAAGTCAAAGTCCATACATCTTCAAACTGCCAAGGTTGAGAAACACTGATCTAGGAGGTCACCAACAAGCGAGAATGAGTTTCCTCTAGGAATCAAAGACTTCCAGCTATGATCTGCCCCATCCCATCATTTTGTAATACACTGTTTTTATCACTTACTAGGCTATTGGGTTCGTCAGTAAAATGATCTGGTATAGAACAACAAAAAGGAAAGACTTCACCCAGTGATTCTTGAATTCATTTTGGTAGAAGATATTACTTGCATTCAGAGGCAGGGCGGCAAAGTTGTAATGAGGAGTAGAATGCTCCAACCTTCCCAACCTGGGCTGAGTTCAGCATGGCCTGTGCTGAGAATTCCGGGAATTGAAGTCCATCATTTGGGCTTGTCCTCAAGGGACAATTTTAGGAGATGACTTTCTTCATCTTTCTTTGCCTTTGGATTTGGGGGCCTATACTGTAAATCTAAATATTTTTTTAAAAGAATCATTTCCTTGCTTGTGTCTGTCATGCTTGAGATGATGGTATAATTGAGGTATAATCCAAAAAAAGATTTAAATTAATGGGAAGCGTGTATGAGCTTTTTCCTCATCTATATAATATTTCTTAATTTACCTCTATAAAAAAAATTCTAGATTATGTTTTCCTTTTTAGCAATCTGGTGATGTCCCTTCAGATATTCCAATTTTACAGCTGCAGAGTTAAGTGAAACCATAGATGGTTTGAAGTCAAGCTCTTAAATGGTCTCTTTTTATCGTTACATTAAAAAATATATATCTTTAGAGGCAAGGGACTGAATAGTTTTTTTTTTTTTCTGGGTAGATTGAGTCGCTTTTTATTTATTAATAACTTAGAATGTTCTTTTTTATTTTACTCATTTTGAGGACCAGTGTAGCGTGAGAAATACATGTGTAAAAATAGCAATAAATACTTTGTGATGTCTGGCTGTGGACTAACGTCTTACCAATAATTCTGTCTGGTTTGCTTCATGGTCTGATAAAAGAAATGATAAAATAGCTATATTTGGAGCTGTTTCAACTGCCCAGATTTTAGGTAGTGGATTATCTTTAAGTTTTCTGTGGAATGCATGGTGATAGGAAATATACGTAAATGGTTTCTGCAGAAAAAAAAAAATGCCAGTGGAATTCTACTAATTCTCATTCCTTTTGGTGAAAGACAATTTGCTTCCAAAAGTTAGTTCCAAGGAGAAAATAATGCTGATTGTATTCTTGTGAGTAAAGCATTGTGTACTTGCATTTTTTTACTTATGTGGTGACCCAAGGCTGTATGTAAGTGTCCTATCTTGCATTGCACAATCCTCTCTCCAGCACACTGCAGCCTCCCTGGCTTCTCATAGCAGTTCAGTGCCAAGAGAAGACATCAAGAAAGAACTCCTCTGGGCCTTCTTCAAAGTGGATTATGTGAGCAGCCAGGAAAGCTTTGGAGTAATAACTAGATGTGTAACAGAAGACAACAATGACAGTAGTTGCACCTTTGCTAATAAATTAGATTCAAAAATGCCACCAGATTTCAAAAAAATTCTCCATCTCCATGAGAATTTGGTTTTAAAAAATCAGTTCTATCTTTCATAAGGAAAGCTAACTTTTGAGAAACAGCAAGGCAGATTTGGGGAATGTTTTACTTGTAAGCGAACAGTGAATTCCATTGCTTTTTCTATGTTCGAGTACAGGTCATGAACTCATTGGGGAGTGTATTTTATTGGTGGGGGGAGAGCTTGATGTATACTGGTGTGTCATTAGCTGTCTTCAAGGAACTGACTTCCTTTAAGCATTGGGGTATTCAAGAGAGTTGGTCTCTGTCACTGACATTCGCTGTGGGAAAAGCCTCACATTTGACCGAGCAATTAGTCCTTTCTAAGAAAAATATTAAAAAGGCCTTCTTGATTTCCAGAAGTCTCTTGGCAAAGCACGTTGATACTATTTGTGGTTTTATGCTGCTTTGAAATGTTGGCTTGTTTTTGTTTTATTCTTGTATTGCTGCATTCTGCCAAAATGTATTTTTTAGCTTTGTGCGACTCAAAATGAGTAGCCAGAGACGTAGGCATTTTTTACTAGCCACAGTGACATCAAAAAGATGTCAAGCATCTCATCATGTCGTCATATTATTGATGTGACAATGTCATGATGGATGTCACTTCATTCCCCTGCAAGCATTGTCCTATATGGTTTGTGTGTTTATGTGTATAATTATAATATAGCATACTTGCTTATACTGAAAACTCAATATAATTCCTTAAAATGTGGATTGACCACGTAATTGTCTTATGTCGAAAAGAAGTAAAGGAAGGAGTTACTGATCTTCCAAAAAGTTATTTAGACAAATCAACCATGTTGATGATAGAAAAAGCTCAGTGGTCCTGAAGAAAAATAGAAAAAATGGTGAGAGAAAGATTGGAACGGAGAATAGAAGAAGGTAGGGTTGCTGGCTGAAACTGGGACACTTCATAGTACATTTTGGTTAGGTTCTATTTGTAAAGGCCCCTTGCAGAGAGAGATGGAAATCTAAGGAAACTTGGAGCATCATAGTTAAGAACAGTTGGGACTTTCACTTTCACTATGTAAAGTACTCTTGGCTATTTGCTTCTCAACTAATCAACTAGAAATTGACTTGGTTTGCTTTCTGATGTAAAGTTTTCAGCCAAATTCTGGCTTTTAATACCAGTTCGATACTCTTCTCAGAGATTTCGGTATTGGTGATTGGCTGATGGATATGTGACCGGTTTCTGATAATGGGTGAGAGCCAGGGAAAAACGTCAAAGCAAGTTTTGGTGTCTCCTTCCAAATTCAGCAGTTTTTTCTCTTTCAACTTATCAAAGGCAACATCAAGAGATCATGTGGCTACTGAGTCATGGAAATTAGGATGGACTAACATGAGTTTCACACCGGACTGCACAAATGGAGATCAGGATAAGACTGATTCACTATTTTGTTGTTTGTGAATTTTGAGAATATAGTCCCTATCGATCTTTAAGTTCATAAAAACAGCTGTGGTGGGCCAGAGGTCCAGCATTTGTGGCTAGTGAGAGAACGCTACAAGCTAGAGACAAGAACAACATCTCACTTTATACAGTCACTGGGGTAAAAAAGTTTACTGCCCCTACAGGAGAGTATGCCTTATAATACGTCTCATTCCAAAAATAATTAGGGCTACTCATTGGCCTAGTAGTGAGTTTCCTATGTCATTGGTTTATTTTAAGAATGTCAGAAGTGTGGTGTGCTGGACTTTCTCTAGACATTCCTCTATTACTGTAAATGATACATTTGACCAGCAGGATAGAACTATATTTTTTTACCAGATATCTGTCATTTTCTCCTCCTAGTACAGGTTTCATGTAATCAAATAGCTTTGCCATTGGTCTTTCTGATTGTTCATAGAAGGGTACCCAGTTTAAAATGAAAATGGCCCAAAATTAATTTATTTTATTTTATTTTATTTATTTTATTATTAAATTTGTATGCCGCCCATCTCCCCCAATGGGTGACTCTGGGTGGCTCACAGTTAAAAAACCAAAAGCCTATAACAATTAAAATAACCCATAAATAATTAAAAACGGAATCCCTTAAAATCCCCTGTAAACCAAACCCTATACATAAATACTAAAGACATTCAAGATGACGCGGGGGGGGGGGGGGGGCAAAATCAATTACCCCACAAGCCTCTTCCACTGATGCGAGCCCCCATCTGTCCCGCAGGCCTTCTGGCATAGCCAGGATTTCTGTAAGAATCCAATGAACGCAATATTATCAAGACAAAGAATGTGTGAAGTATGTGAAAGAGGGAGGGAGGATACTCAGATGAATCTGTAGCAGTGAAACTGCTTTCTATAAATCTTGTTTTCCTTTTGAAAATTTGAAAACTTCAGTCCATAAGTTTTCCCATATTACCATGAGGACTAGAAACTGTGTCTTTATGTATTTGTGTGTTTTTAAGAGATGACCAGGAAGCCTAATTTGGAATTTGATTGACGTAGCATGTACAGGAGGCTTGACAAAATGGCTTGACCTTGGCTTAGACCAGTTGCATTCTTCAATATTTTTATAGAAGTAAGAAGAAATGAGCCCAAGAAACCTAAATTGCAAATGGGGAGTAGAGAGGGGGCGAGATTCAGAACCCCATGACAGAGAAGTGGTTTCCTCTAGTGGCGGCAAGTCAGAAATGTAATAAAATTCCACAGCTGGGAAGCTAAGCCCGGGAAATTCCCAGAATGCTTCAGTGGGAAAAGTTCAATATGATTGTGCAACTTGTACTAAGAAAATGCAGGTTGCATCTCTCATAGTCCCAGTTCTAGAAAGTAGTTTAAGTTAGTTTTCTTATGAGAAGCATTTTAACCTCCAACAGGGAGATGTTATACAGAAAATTAAGAATCATCTGTTATTAAAATGTCTTGCTTTCAGGGCAAAGCAATCATCGCTGTGCAAGGCAGCATTATTCTTGACTGATATCTGGTCTCTCTTTAGATGTGCTCCATAGATTTTAGCTTCCTGGAATTATACTTCAGGCAATTAAGCATCCAATCAAATCCAAACAGAATATTCCCAGAAAGAAACTTTTCCTCAATGTTCACTCTTCTCTCAAACAACCCAGAGCTGGTTTCACATCCTGAAGTGAATAAGGCCAGGATAATTGTAGGGGGAGAATTTTGATGTGATTCATCAGCTTGGAAAAAATATACTCACTTGTGCTAGATTATTAGTGCAGGATGGCTTCACTGACTGCGTTTTTTCTCTCCTCCTGCCCATAATGGTTATAGAAAAAATTAAATAAAGGGAGTTGGAAAAGGAGAGGCTTTAATGCTTCATCACTGGCCAACAGCTGGAACTCCCATGTTGCCAGAACAGCCAGAAATATCTAGGCAAGTGACCGAAATGATGCCATAACGTTGCTGGCCTTAATTTCAGCAGAATTTTTGCAGCAGAAAAGTCGGCTTCTGCAGCGATGGAAACCAGAACGACCACTTGTAGTAGATGCTAATGACCTATCATCATTGCTGTAACTGGTCATTCTTACTGTTGAAGGTCCAGTTGTCTGGTTGATCTGATAGTTTCCCAATCTGAGAAGGGAAGAGAGTATTGTGAGTTTGGGGCTGGTGAAGATGATTGGACATAGGTACACATAGGGATGTCAGATGTCCTTTCCCAGTTTATGTTGTCCAGATTCCATTGTTCATCTGCAACAAATGTTCACAGTGTCTTCACCCCTCTTTGACTTCTTTGGCCACTTCTGTGTATAAAACTTGTTCATGTGATGGAGTGGAATTATGAAGGCCAGGCTCAGGGAGATAAGCATTTTCTTAGCTCGCTGGAGGACCGTGGGAGCTACAAGAGGATGAGACTAGCACCTCCCTGAGGAATTCACACTGTTGTGGCTGGCTGACTTGGGAGCTGGGGTTTCAGTCTGGGAAGATTCTTGCTAGAGGTTGTAGCTAATAAACATAGCTGAACTGAATTTGCATTGTTTCTTGGAGTTCCTTGGGCTACGCCTGACAGTTCACGTGTGCAGTCTTGTTGCTACCAATAGTTGAAACTCTGCCCTTTATTACATGCAATGCCTGTAAATGGTCTTAATTATGCAGTTACAGCAGCCATTTGACTTTTTTTCATGTGCCCCCCCCCCGCCCCCGGCTTGTGGGTGCCCCTGAACCTGTCCCCATCTACTTTCACTGTTTAGCCTTTGCTATGTTGTGTGGAGTCTGATGTGGCCCAGCTGGGAGAAAACATCCCTGGTCTAAGAGAATGTGGGTTGGTTGGTTCCCTGACTCACAAAATTAACATTAAACCTAGGAATCAACTGAAAAGTGATTGTGGGGGTGTGTGTATTAAAATGTAACAATAGCAGTACTACATCAATTCAAAGTTGTACTGTATTTTTTAAAAATGATTTCATTGTGCCGAACTAATTAACAAAAGGAAAGTAGAGATACATACAACAGTGTTCGTGAAATAATGTAATTTCAAATGTAATAATAAATTAAGAATCAGCATTATATTAATTTAAAGAGGAAGGAAAAGGAATAAAATCCCTGGGGAATTATAATGCAAACAGAAGAGCTCCAAAGAGCGGCCTGTATTGCTCTGATGTCTCCCTTGTTCCTTTCTTATAACATAACATATCATTAATTTGACATTTGTCCCCAGTCTGCTCCTTGAAATGTTTGATGTTGACCCTTTCATGGAGTCTGGTGCACCTCTTCACCCCACAGTAGTTCTGGGCTTCTGTTGTAGGATTTCTTCAAGCTCTGGAAGTCTAAGATTGGTGCAAGTAAAGCTCTTCATGGAAGGCGATGACTCTTAAAAACTTGGACAGAAGGAACTGGGTGGTCTACATTCAACACTCTGTTGATGGCTTGAAAGTAGGAGTTAAGTTGGCTGGCACTAGGCAAGCTGACTCATCTTTCTTCCAGGAGCGAAGAGAGAGCTGAAAAGAAGGAACACAGATCTCTTACTTTTAATTTGGTGAGCCCTTTGTCTTAAGTTTGGTTTGAGGGTGTGAGTGTATGTCTATATAAACCTGCCTTTGCAGAAACGTGGTTACATCTCCATTGACCTACTACCTCCTGGGTAATTATTATTAATCCCTGAAAATTTTATTGCTTGAAAGTAAGATGTTAGTAAGATCATCCTATAGCCTGTTCTCTTTCTGTTGGGCCTGATAGCTCCTGTATGGATGATATTTACATTATTTAGGAATAATTGTATGGCAACATACAATTCAGTGGCAACACCCATTGTGGAATAGAAACAGCTACACACTATCTTCACAGTTAGTTAGATTTTAGATTTAGATTGTTTTATCCAGCTGTTATTATTTTTATAAATAACTCATCTTGCATGTTTTTTAGTTTTTATGTATAGGGTTTGTTTCTGTAGTTTGACCTTTCAATAAATTAATTAATTTTAATTCATGAATGGGAGTATTTATTCTTTAACTGTTTGTGGCTTTTACTTTTGTTATGAGCCGCCCAGAGTCACCCACCGGGGGAGGTGGGCAGCATACAATTTTAATAAATAAATAAAGAAGCAAACAAACTCAAGGCGGACATACCTAATACTCTTTCCTCCTCCTATTTTCCCCACAAGTTGCAGTGAATTTAATTGATTGGATTTCAGTTACATTAAATCAATGAAACTTTATTTTGTGTATTATTCCACTTTATATAGCCACCCATCTCATGTATATGACTCTGGTTGGCTTATAAGCAGATCATATAAAACAACCAGACAATACAACAATTAAAAACAACACAAAGGCATGTCAAATGCATAAAATTTATAGTTGAGATAATCACAAATTCAGTTTTTGTCCTCATTCTGTTCACTTTTTTCCCCTCGTCTCACCAGTTTTTTGCATTGTGGACTCTAACACATCAGAGGTGTGTGTATGTGTGTATAATACACACACACACACACACACACATTGGCTCAGTTCATATAATGGCTTCACTTGGCTGCTGAATTAATCACATTCTGAGCATGCAATCCATTCAATCATACATTAGCCAGTTGGTCTAGATCAGTGTATTTGATGCTGGCTGGGGAATTCTGGGAGTTGAAATCCACGCATCTTAAGGTTGCCAAGTTTGAAAAACACTAGTGTAGATTCTCAGCCTCACTCCCCCAACAGATTAATTTAACAAATTAACCGATTAAAACCAACTGAGCTTAATCTACTGGGTGAATGTGCTGTTAGGTCTTCCTGAACTGGTTAAGCACAAACCCAGGCACTAAATGATCATTTCGAACACAACGAAACCTCCGTTTTCTAGACCTTGATGCAATGGATTTGACATGCAGCAGACCAGTTTGGTTGCAATGTGTGTCATTTGTGTTGTTGTGAATTATAGCTTTCTTGTTGGCATTGAAGAAAGCTGCCAAGGCCTGGGCTGTTCCAAAAAGCTGTTGGCAATTGATGGGTTCCCTTCCTGCAGTAGGTGATTGCTGCTGTTAGGGCTGCTTTCTTTGGCGCAATAATAGTTAGGAAGGTTTATATTTATTGGATTTGGGGTTAGATTTTTTTTTCCACCTGTAGTTTTTCTGTTTCATTTTTGTATCACTTAAAAGCTGCTCAAAACTTTGTTTTGTTCCAGAGAGTTTGTCTTCTGGACCCTTATGTTCTATTTCTTAATTTTTTTATTGTGCCTGCTTTTTTAAAATATAAGTTGTCTGGAGTTGTTTGTATGAAATAGAAGTCCAGCCCTGAGATCTGCAAGAAGATTCTGGCTGGCTTAGCATCTCATTCTCTTGCAATATAAGCCAGACCCTTGTGTGACCACCTTCAATGTACAGCTGTGGGTTATACAATCAGAGTAAAATACAGTATCCAAGAACTAATTCCCACGTTGCTAGATGGTTGTCAGCATCCTGTCAATGGATCTTGAGCTGTTCTCATGCTATCCTGTAAAAAGTATTGCAAGGATTGGCTATGGATGGGTAAAAATTTACTTGTTGTCTTTAATTAGAACTTGCCAATATTTATATAATTCTTCCAAAATGAATCTGAGGTGGGAGGGAGGGCAAAAGCATGAGGCAGTTTCAGTCACCCCAATTCTAAGCAGCTTACAACAATAATATAAACACTGGCTCAGCAAAATAAGCATAAATCAGGCATGATCATAGTATCTGTGCATAAAAATTATCACATTGTACCAGAAATGATCAAAGAACTTAGTTATCCATCCTTAG
The DNA here is from genome assembly GCA_030867105.1 of Liasis olivaceus. NCBI lineage: Eukaryota > Metazoa > Chordata > Lepidosauria > Squamata > Pythonidae > Liasis > Liasis olivaceus. The sequence goes on from CM061355.1 coordinate 71,247,197, forward strand.
ATATCTCCTTGTGCTCACATCTCAGTCCCTGAATGCTCTTTGGAATAGTTGAGTCTTCTCAAGTTTCCTAAATACAAGGAGTGTGGGAAGGGGAACACCTGTAGAGAAGGCTCACTGTCAAGTACCTACCACATCTTGCAGGGGGTTGAACTCTCAGAAGTCCCCAGTGGAGGTATGTCTTGGGAAGTCAGATTCTGTGTGGAGTAAGTGGTCTCATTGATAACCCAGACTTTAAGGTCATAATCTGCACCTTGAATTGAACCAGAAAACAAATGCAAAACCAGTACTGGTGTTATACAATGACAAATTGTCCCTGTTCATATTCAGGCTGCTACATTTTGTACTACTTATACTTTCTGAATGGTCTTCAATGACAGTCCCATGTAAAATGTGTTACAGAAATCTACTCGTGAGGTGACAAAGGTATGAGTGACCGCTGCCAGAGGGGCCACAGTTGGTTCAAGCAAACCTGGGCAATGATAGCTATTCACCCTCCCCTGGCACAACTCCACCTGCTGTTCTACCAGTAGCTGAGAGCCCCAGAGCACCAAATTGTGGACCAATTCTTTTCAAGGGAATGCAACCTGTCTAAACCTAAAATTGGTATTAACCCAGAATCAGGCAGCTTCTGAACCCAGAGCCATTCAGTCTTGTGTGTGGACATATGAAGCTGCTGTTTATACATCTTGATTTGCCTACTCCGATCGAACTCTGGTTTCCCCCCTAGCACATTTATGTCAAGATGTTTTTGATGGATTGGACACATTACCTGCAAGGATACTAGAACAGAACTCTGGACGTTTGGTTTGCAATCCTGTGTGACTTTGGACAGCCTTTACCTCATTTATCACTCTGTAGAGATAGCTCCTGAGGTGCTGTGGAGTTTATTAAATAAATATTTCAAAGCACTTCCATGTTCTGGGACGAAAGAGTTGCATTAAAATGTACTCAGTGTTGTCATTATTGATTTATGTTGTATCTTACTGCTGCAGATTTCTTTCCTTTAAAAGCCTCTATAGTTAAACAGTAAAAACAAGGCAACTTCTTTTTTTCTTTTGCACCTGACCTCTTTTCCCCCCTCCATCATCTTGTGAAAGCCATAAACTTTCACTTCAAGCAAAACTTTGACATTCGTGTATAGGGCCTTGGGAGTTTGGAAGTAAAATAAATGCAATTCAGAAAAATGCACAAGAAGGCCCCCATTTTGGCCCTGCCTGCTCTGGAAGCTGCAGAGTGCAAGCTGCACTTCCAGGGCCCCAAGATATTTGCCCTTTTCATTTCTGGAGTACAGCCCTTGATATACACCATACATCCCTGTAGGGCCCACAAGCAGATAAAAGATTCTGCAATTCTGTCTTAGCATTATGTGCAAATCAAGCCGTTATAGTTTATTCAACAAACCCTGGTTGGGGAAAAAAAACACCCTTGATCTTGCAAGGTGCCTGTCCCCAGGCACTGAGCCAAGTAAGATTGAATTACCACACATCAGCAAACTCAGTGGTTCTTGACAAAAGTTGACACAGGCACATTAGTGCACAGATATGGACTCTGCAGGTAAGCCAACTAGAAGTTATTGGTGATGATGGTAAGGTGATGTGGTGGAGCCTAACATAATGCTTGCCATCTCCCCGACAACAAGGCCAAACATAACCTTGTTTTGAGATGATTTGTATAGAACATGCTCTGCAGACATTTTCAAATCACAGCTTTTACAATTCATAATGAAGATTGACTCTTAAGTCAATGTAAGAATCATCACTGTGTAGCATTAAAAAAAATGAGTTATACTAGGGAGGGAAGTAGGAACCACTCACTGTTACGTGTTCAGATTTGGAGCCTGAAAAAAAGCAGTTGGGTGACAGCAAGCAATTGACATTACTGCTGAAAATAGAGGTAGCTTAAGAAGGACATTTAGAGATTCCAAAGCAAATTCAGGAGACCATCCTAAAACATCTTGAGAAGGGGGATTTTGGAGGCCACACTAAAGTGTGTTGCTAGTTGCCTGTGTCTGGTTTGAGAGAGAGCCATGACATGTTGTGATTCTCTTCTCAGCCTTTTCAATCTTGGTTTTACTTGAAGCTGACTTTGAAAGCCCAGCAAGATGATAGCACCTAGCTGATTGTAGTTAAGTAGGTTTGGACATGGTTAGTATTTGGATGAGAGATCACAAGGAAATCTCATTGGTGTAGACTTGAATTTGAAATTTAAAAAATCTTGGAAGAAGCAATGGGAAACCACTTTTATAGCTGATAGCCAGTACATGGATGTGTATTTTGAGCTTAATTCCAATCAGACATAACCCGTAGAAAAGCTTGTCAGGTGGTGAGTCCTCCCCCACCCCCTTTTCTCTGATTTTGACTGAGGTGAAACTAGTTTTAAAAATCTGGTGATACTGTGTGTTGAAGTAAAGGACAATATTGAGATCTTTGACATTGACATAATGGGCCTAGGGTTGAAATTTGTAAAACGTTTATTTAAAGATATCATTTAGTATATTATCATTCAATAAAGCAGGAAACTGTAGATACTGAGTTTCAGCTCAGCTGAATCTTGCACATTCAGCCTTTTTTCCCTGCTCCTCCCTCCCTTTGAAGATGACCCAGAGCAGAATATCTCCTGGCTCTTTTTAAAAATCAAATTAGTGGGAATTTCCATATCGTTATGCATTCTGATTCCCATCGTTTGCTGGAAGTTCAAGAAAGATGCAGTGATCTTGCGTATTCTGATCTGAGAGGCACTAGTTTTCTGCATTCTCTGGTGAAGATGATGTTTAGATGTATATCCTGCCTTTCCACAAGGTCCTCAAGGCAGCATACATTGTACTCCCTCCTCCAGGTTTCTGTAAGATAGGTTGGGCTGACAGAGAAGACAGGTCCAATGTCACAAAGGGAGCTTCCATAGCTGAAGATGGTTAGAATCTGAACCTCCTAGCCCACCTTCAGTACTACACCACAGTGGCTCTTGGGCTGAGATAGGGATTGGCCCAAAGTCCCCCAGCTCCATGATTCAGGGTAGACTAGAACCTGGGTTTCAGTGCTCCTAGTCCAGCATCTTCATCACTAATCCACACTGACTCTTGGGGTAGATATATATCACAATTTACCTAGATGGAATAGAGTGACCCAAGTAGCAATAATTCCAATGGTAACAACAGAGTTACTTCTTTGTCCATCCTCTTATATGACAGCTAGCAGAAAGAAAATCATGGCTTTACATTGTACTTCATGACAGCCACTACCTAAATCCTTTATTTTGACTCTGGTACTATAAATGGGGAGTTCATCACAACAGCACTTTGCAGCATTTCTCAAAAGTTGTTACTGTTCCAGGCATCGCACTTTTACAAAAAGTTACAAAGCTTTGCTCCTTCAGACTTCCCCTTGTTTATAGTAACTGCAACACATTTGCAAACTCCTGAACAGAGATGAGAAACTGATACTTTGCTGGGACCTTGGTGTGCAAAACTGGATGGAAACAGCTGGCTATATATTTCCAGTGTTGCAATGTTGGAAACTCTGGGAAGTGGAATTCTTGCAAAGGAGGGGCTTGCTCTTATTTTGGGGTCTAGCTAGAACTCTTCAACAGCACAGATTCCTACCTTACTATTTTTCCCTTTCATCAGTAAGTTACATTTTTTAATCCATGAGTTGACTTGCTGAAATTGGAACACAAGAAAAACCACATGTGCTTTAAAACCCCATCATTTGGATCATGGAAGCATAAATTAAACAATGTTAACTATTGTTTCATGTGTTTTTAGTAGCACCATGCTGAAAAGTTCTTTCATTTCTTCCCCCGTGAGTGCTCATTCGATTGGATGTAAGCGTGTTTCCTTTTGGAATTCTTTTGAAATTTTGAAATGGAGAAGAGAATGTTTGTGAACTTACAGTGAATAGGGCTGTTGCCCTTCTGTAAGTGCAAATGGGCATGGGAGGTGTTGTGTCTTTTCTGAACGGTGCTCTGCACCCTCTTTAGTGCTTTGCATCCTCTCTGGCTTTCCACACTTCAATTAATTCCTAAGACAATTAAGAGATACCAAAGGATTTTTTTATTATTATTTTTGGTTAAAGGTTAGATCGTGTGAGCAGCCAGGGAATCTTCAGAATGATGGAAAGATGCATAGCAGAATGCCAGGAGGGGTTGGACGTGTAAATTTGCTGTGAGCTATCTATAGAGGTATCTGCTGAACCCAAGGATTTCATCAGAATGACAAAACGAGCTTCACAATGTTGTGACATAAACTCTACCCCTTACATACATGTGTACAACATCACAACACGAATACAAGCAGAGTTTGCGTCACAGTGTCACAGTGCTCGTTTTGGCCTTCCTTTCTGTGGACACCCACGGCTGTCTAAACAACTTGTTTGCATTATTCATAGTCCCATCATCCTTCATTGAGCAGCTGGTGCATATAAATAAGAGATCAGAGTCTCCAAATACAGAAACTGGAAGTTGTGATTAAAGATAATAGTAGCGTCTGCTATGTATTCCTAATATTTTTAAACTGAGGTTTATGTAGCAGCCAAAGGTGCTGTCTGGTCGCTGTTTTGACTGTTGTATTTCTCCCCCCTTCCTGCATCATTTAGTGTTTGTATTTGATTAGTTGACATACTGGTCCTAACTCTTCTAGTTTGTTTGTTTTGTTCAGAAACTGAAACTACAGGTAATGCTTGGCTAACAACCACTCATTCAGCGACCGTTCAAGTGGCACTGAACAGGGGGGACTTACAACCAGTCCTTGAAGTTCTGGCTGTCCCAGCACCTCCACAGTCACTTGATCATAATCTGGGCACTTGGCAGCTGGCTCACAATTACGACGTTGCAGCGTCCTGCGGTCACGTGATCACCATTTGCGACCTTCCCTGCTGGCTTCCCACAGCAGATGCTCAACTTCTTGAACTTCTCTTTACAGCTCTTGTCCTGCCTTTCATGAATCTTAGATCACTTCCATCTTTCTTGGCCTCGTATTCTGATTTTCAGTATTACTTTCCTGAAGTAGAAAAGAACCCTGGTTGGTTGTCTGAACTGGTGAGGTTCAAATATTAGATTATGTTTAAACAGATACTTGTTGATTTGGTTTCTGAAAAAGCTCCCAGTTAGCTCAGCCTCTTAAAAGCATAAGGAGGCCTTCCCTCTGATGTCATTCTGATGTCATCGTTGATGGTGTATATCCTTGAAATTAATGTAGAAGCTATATTAGCCTTCTTCCAATTTAGGGAGGAAAAGTGAGTGGATACGCAGCTGTCCAATATCTGTATGCATTCTCTCTCTCTCTCTCTCTCTCTCTCTGTAGATGGATATGGGTATGTATGGATATGTATAAACATACATACATACATACATAAATGCGCACCATATATTTGAATAGATTATATCCCTGCATAGCTGTTTATTTCTAATGGCTTGTTTAAAATGACAGTTTCATAAACTGAAATACCCTCAGCAAAAGCTATGAAGTTTACTTTGGCCATCTTGTGTAAATTCTTCTAATCTAAACATAATCAGTGAGACCAGAAATCATTCTGGGTGATGTCATCTTTTTCTCCAATCAGCAAACAATGTATGGTCTGCAAAAGCCTGTGATGCTCTTTGTCTTCACATGAGGAGTTTTTTTAAAGCAGTACTTTCCCCTGAAGAAGCTTTGCAAGTTTCAGGAACTGACTAATGCTTTTATTCTGTCACTTTTTAAAACAATGGTCACTTAATCTTGTGGATTTGTTTCCTCTTTTTAATATTTATATATAGCTGTTTTGCAGATATTCTCTGCTGAAACTTTATCCTATATATGGGATGAATTGATTGCTTTTTCAAGGAAAAAAAGCATTAGAAGAGAATATCTGTAGCTCAGGGTTGAACCGTGGTGTCCTTGGTGGTCTCTGAGCTTGGTTGTTCGATTGCAGATGTTTCATTACCCAACTAGGTAGCATCATCCGGTAACCCCACACTCACTAGCACCGATGATGTTATCTAGTCAGGTAATGAAATGTCTGCAGTCAAACAGCCAAGCTCACAAGAACACCACAAAAAACATTTATTGAATTTGAGTTTTTTTTTAAGGATCGGTCTGTAGCACACAGTCAAATGCTGACTGAAGTTTAGTTCTGTAGGTAGGTAGGTAGATAGGCAGGCAGGCAGGCATTGCACTCTCTTATTAGCCTTGCTTTCTTCCAGAAGTGTGACTCCTTCAGAAATGCAACAGGCAGCCTCTTGTGAGGATGGGCAACACTGCTCAGTCTTGGTATTGAAAATCATTTCTGGGTCAACCCTATCTTATCTAAGAAATGAAGAAGGAAAACCCAGACTCCAGAATCAGAGGATAGGGAAGAGATCAGGCTAGAATCTTGGTTCATGCAGAGGCCCAGCACACAACCTCCTCTGTTGGTGGCATTTTGGGTCCTTTATTTGGTTAATTTGTTTATTAACACTTGTCAGTACCACTAATATGCCGTTGGAACAGAGTTTTGGAATTATTTGATTAAAACAGCATCACGACAAATACATTTTCCACTTTTAATTCTTGCTGAGAGTCTTCCCGGTATGTGGAAATAATAAGCATTCATGGTTGACGTCAGTTGACAAACGTGATGAAATTCAGAGCAGTGGCTTAAACGTTGTCCTTAATTCATCCTAGCAACACATTTAGGTGCCATAATACAAGATGCTATGTAAGGTCATTTGCAGTTTAGAAAAGCTTTTCAGAGTTCCTTCTGCAAAGTTAGATTCTGTTTTCGAAAGGAGCAGATATTGAGGGTAAAGGGAAGACTAAGTGGCTGTATGTTTATTGGTTTGCCTTTTAATTGTAAAACAACTAACCTGAGCTGGTTTGGAGAGGATTCAGATGACACGTGGTAAATATGATGAGGCCTCAGCAGTTTTTATTGAACAGGAGAAACAAATACAAAAGAAGGTGAGGCGTTTTAGGTTATTTCCATGTTTTAACATCGGATTCTGCAAGTATTGCATTCCTCCTTCATCATGTGCTAGGACTCAGCTGATGTAGTATTCGGTGTTGGAATTGAGCTGGAGGGGGGAAAAAAACTTGAGTGGGAAAGTTGGGAGCCAGGGGTCAAGCCAGGACGCAGAGTCAGAACAAGTCAAGTGCCGAAGAAGACAATTGAGGCCCAAATAAAATCCCAGCTGATACAGGAAACTCTTAAGGACTTTCCTGTTGAAGAGCACCAATGGTGGTCAATCTGCTGGCAGAGTCATTCAAACAGCTAAGACCTCTTTTCATTTCCTAAGGCTGTCTCTTCCAGCTAGCCAATAGTCATGCTGGTTAGACATTCTGGGATGTAGTCTCAACCTAAATATTCAGTCAAATCATAGGACTATACCCCAACACGCCATTCCTGTGCATTGGCATAATGTAAATGTTCTTAAAATGTGCCCTCTGGAATATGGCTGTCATGAGATTGTTAGGGCTTTTCAAGATGCTTGCAACTGCAGCATGCTGCCTTCAAGCATGGTGCAATGAAGCAAGAATGTACTCAGGCTGGAAGACTTCTCAGGCAGAGTACCCCAGTAGGAGTTGGGCAGAGGTGATATAATGGTATGTGAGAAAGACCTGAGAGACAGGGTGAAGAGATGCCGCCTAGGGAATGGTCAGATAAGAGATGGCATAGTCTACAACTGCATAATGGGAGGAGAAAGAGGATCAGAAGGGACCCTCCCTAACTTCTTAGACTGTAAAGGAGACGGGAGATTTGTACTTTCAGACTTGCAAGATTCTGTTAATGTAGCCTTACAATAACGTAGAACTAACTCATCTGGTTGTATTTCCTGTCTAGTCTACCTGGGAAGGTGGACAGGTAGACCCAAAGGCCATTTGAAATTCTCCACCAGATTTGCAGGTAGAGGAACTGGACAGGTGCTCTCCTGAAACTTTCTAGAGGAAGGAATAACTTCCCTAACCAAGCCTCAAGGGCAAAACTCTGTCTTAATGATGACAGTAGAGCCACTGCAGTAATTGTAGTAATTCATTGATGCTTGGGAAGTTAGGGAGGCTGCAGATTACTGGAGAGATGAAAGGCAGAACATTCACACACGCTCCTTGCCTACCTGATAACTAAATTATAGAGGAACACTATTGTCCACTGTAGATATCTTGCTGCAAATATTTTACCCCTGAAATTATTTCAAAAGGAAGTTGTTTTCCATAAGAGTACCAGTTGGTAGAAAATCATACAAGAGAATTTATCTGCTCTTTAACTGAAGTGATGGCCAGTATGCGTATTTAATGCAAATATGTTAATTAAAGCAAATACCCTCTTGTCTGTAATTAATGTAAATACCCTCTTGTCTGTGAATCACAATGTATTTATTAACAGTATTTAAAGCCCACCCCGATCCTGAAGAATTCTGGGTGGCATGCAACAACAACAAAATTACATTGGTCTTTATTAAATAGTAAAGTCACTATGCATTATTTTGCTATGTACAGTGAGCCACTTACAGTGTTGACCATCTAAGTGTCATGAAAGCATCTGTAACAAATATTTTTAATGAAAAATAAAATTATGAGGTGAGCAATACAGGGCAGTACCTACAGTAGGTGTTGTCCCTCAACTGACTAGAGCCAAAGGCTTGCTGAAAGAATATCAGGATAGGAGCCACATGTAGCTCTGGGAGGAGAGTGATCCTAAGATGGCTGGAGGGGCTTTCATGGTGAAGGGTTGTTCTCTCAGCAAGTCCTCTCTAGATGTCCAGACTGGGCAGTCAGCTTCCGTTTTTACAGATCATGATGCAAGTGCCAAGAAGCTAATCTTGCACGGTATTACTACATTAAAACTGACTTGGCAATGTATGCCAGTGGTTCTCATCCTGTCACATCTTCTGTTTCACTAATCTCTGAAGAACCTGGGTCCTGCCAAGATAAAAACAAAACGCCTACTTTTTCTGAGTAGTTTTCTGATGTGGGTGAGGGCATGTGTGGGTGTGTGTATGGGTGTGTGCGTAAAAGGATTTTGTTATGTATCAGTTACGGTAAAACTTAAGAACATTAAAAATACAGTAGCAAAAATAGTAGCAGTTCTGCTATACCTTTAAAGTCATGATTGGAGCTGAAGCAGTATTTGCCACTGTGGAACCAGTTTTCCCTTTAGGCCCCAGAACAATGAGGGAGAGCTAACTAACCGAGAACGTTATTTTAGTTTATTAAGTCTCCAACTCCCTAACTCCTCAGAGGCTGCTCCAGTCCCAAGCTCCAGGAAATGCTCTGCCAAGATGCACAGTTCCTGTCTCAGTGCATCGGACTGGAGACCAGTAGCTGTGTCCTCTTCCTCTGCTGTCTTCAGCTCTTTCCCAGTTTGAGAGGGCAACTGCATCTCATTGACTAAGGCCAGTCCCCAGCGGTATACATGCCACTGGTTGAGAAACATCATTGTAGACGACCATGGTAAGTTCCTGGCATAGGAAGACTAGCTTAGAATAACTCTGTCTCAGAATAAACAATTATTAATTGGGGCTGAAAGTGATTATTCGTGAGATTCAGATCTTTGGAATGAATACAGGAAGAGATGTACAGATACTTGGTTTCCTCTAGCCCACTGTAACTGATGTTTAAACAGCATACGCTGCAGCTCTGAAGGATTGCTAAAATCACTCACCAAAATGACCACTGCTGAGTTTGCAAGCAGTTGCAAGTGGCCAGTGGAAAATCAAGCCATTAAAAAGGGCAAAGCGAGTGGGTTACGTTTTCCTTGAAGAAAAGGAAACCTGTTAGTCATTATTTCTTCAGCGTGGGATCACTGGTGGAGCACTGTCTCGTAGGAGGGTGGCTCCAGATTCCTTTCTTGTATTGTGGACTTGGCTAAACAGCGCTCTAAAGACCAGGGGCTACTGCACAGCTCAAGTTGTCCTAATTTCCTAATGATCCTTTTGCTGGAGGTGGAGGGGAATATGTGTGTTTTGAGTAGGGGTCAGTGGGCTCAGTTGCATAATGACTTGCTTTAGTTATGTATCAACAACAACCAAAACCTCTTAAAATGCATCGCCAGCCTTTTTTGAAACTCTCAAGTCACAGTGCTGAAATTTGGCAGCCAAGCAGCAAAGAATGGGAGCGGGTGTTCTTGCTGTTGATAAATAAAAAATGAAGTAGCCCTGTTTAGCTTCTGGTAAGTTTAACACACATACTTTGCTTTAAAAAAAAAAAAAAAGACCCCAAAAGTTTTTACAAATCTCTACAAATTCTGCCTGTTGCCTATTCGAAGGTGGTTACTATTTTAGCTTTACATGACCTGACGTTATTCGGTTTTGTTTTGTTTTTTTAATTGCCCATCCCAGTCCGAAATGATCCTGTAATAACATTGCTCGAACATCATTATGGTTCCTTGTGTAATTAGGAATCTTAGGTCAATATCACTTCAGATCTTCCACACTTCAGAGTGTAGGGTTCAAAGGGTGCATCTTCTTCATCCCTTCATTTTTCAGTCTGCCTTCTCACAATGCAGTTAACCTGATGACTGAATTAACCCATGTTCTGGTTTTGCACAGTTCAGACTAACCATATGGACTGGTTCGTTGAGCACGATGAGCTGCTTAAGAACTTGCCATGGTTAAAATAGGTATTTAGCAGACTGGTGGAATACAGCGTCTAGGATTGAAATTGACTTAGCTAAGCCTGCTGTGTGAATATAGCTAGAAGGTTTGAAAAGCAGGAAGAGGGCTTTTATGATTGTGCTCCATTTAAGAAAGATCCCCGATCCCTCAAAAGGTATAAAACCCATGGGTCAAACTACAAAACTGGCGGTGAATATATTTCTTTCCGCAAAAAGGAGCAGAAAGGGTAGAAATGATATATCTGTATTTTTCAGTGACATCAGTAGATGCTGAGTGGATGTGCCTCACATTAAAAGGGAGATCATATGGGCATTTGGGGCTCTTAGTATTTTCAGTTAATACTTTCATCAAATAGTTTATTGAGCCAGGATCCCTGACTTTTTTTACGTATGGATATGATAGCATAGAGCATCTTTCCCTTTCACAAATACTCCTGATTCTCACACTCCACTCTGTAGGAGATGTTCTGTCCTGATGTCTTCTCCTGGAATTGAATGGAAGTGTGGGAAGACTTTGAAGTCTGCAATGGGGATGGGAAAAACAAGTAAGATGTTGGTTATAGTATCCACCATATATGTGGTGGATGCTATACGTGAATATGTGTTGACGCTGCATGCGTGTACAAAGAGGTGGGGTTTCAGTTCTGCTGCCACGACCACCGGCTTGCCTTTTTTGACCACTATGTTGGTAGGAAGCCAAAAAAGCTGCTACATAATACAGCAAGGATTGTACAAGTAAAATGTAGACACTCACATGGAGACATCTCCACTCGTGGGGATTCCACCAGTTTTTTTCTTCTCCTCTGCAAAAAAAAATTCTTTCCCATCAGCTTGAACAAGAATGGTCAGGGGCAATGCAGAAGAAATGTCCTGATCCAGACTATTAGCTCCATGGCATTTAAGCACAAGTTTTTTAAAAAAAAGAAAATGTGAGCAAGTCTTCACTCCAAGAGTAAGCATGAAAGCATATTTAATTTTCAGATCACTGCAGGCAACCACTGGAATAGAAAAGCGACATCTGCGATTTGGTGCATTTCGTCATTTGGGGAGCAGTATTCTTTAAAAGAAAGTGACAGAACTGTAATTTTGGATTACTTTAATTACTGGGTACATGATTGAACGCTTTTGCAAAAAGACAAACCTTATGAGACCTGCAGTATTTAATGTTTCTTCACCGAGCAGCTTCTGGATATGCAATTACTGGCAAATCTTTTTTTTATTTTATTATTATTAAATGCAAACAATCTCTCTCCCTCTCTCTCTTAAGGGTACTGCTGTTGAAATAAATAGCTTTGCGAAAACGATCTGTTTTAGTGGGAAAAATTCCAAGCTGCCTGCGCTTATATTGCTCTCAGAGAAGGCCACATGACTGTTTCGTCCGTATATTTTATTTCTGTTTGTTCTTGGATGTATTTGTGGTGGCTGCTGCTTGGCCAAGTATGGGCACGCAGGGTGCTATATCCTCAGCAGAGAAAAAGCTGGGCATTGATCATGCTGTCTGGTTATCCGTTTACAGGAGCCGTAAGGGGTGGCCTGGTTTCACCGTCTTGCCTGCTGCAACTCGCTACGCTCAGATTGGTTGAGTACAAGACCCACAAGTTCCAGTCATTGTTTGGAATTATGGGAATTGCCATTCAGTAGATCTGGCTACACCTGCTTAGTAGGATAGTTTGATCCAGACCTCTCCTGTTCAGAGACAAATGCTGTCCTGAACTCTGTGTTGCATTTTCTCAAATTTCCCCATACATGGGGGCATGATGTCAAGTAACATCTGTATGACTTTGCTTGGGGAGCTTAAGGGAAGGTGGACTGTATATAGCGTTCTATAGTTTCTATATCTTCTTTCCTACAGCCACTGAGTGCCAGAATTTGGATACCTCCTACAGCTAATATATACTACAGTATATTAGCTGTATATAGTCATCTATAAGGGTCCATAAGTTCAAATACTAGTAGAGGGTTTGAACCCCATAGAGTAACATCTGGCTACCTATGTCTGATGATTCCTAATAAAGCTAAAACTGGTTATATATTGCCTGCCTCCTGGTGGTACAAAATAGAGAAATTCCCCTCCCCCCTTACATGAAGTCATGTAAAAACTCATACACAGAGGCATGACATAACGTAACAGCCATCTCTCTCTACCTTGGGAGTAGGGAAGGTAGATTGTATGTATCATTCTGATAGATTGAAATGTTTTGTTTACCTCTGAAAGAAACTTCCATTTTATACCATATTCTCAGGTTGCTTGAGAATAATTTTTTAATTTGGCATCTGCATCTGTTTGAACTTCAGTGTTGAAGACTGAACTTCGTTGTTGAAGATAGCTGAGACCTATGACTCTCTAGTGTTGTTTCCTCTTACCAATTTGTCCATCACTCTGAAAGTTCCAGGCTGCCCACACGTCGCCAGTGAGAAAAAGTCCAATAGGAGGAATTAATTTGTCGTTTTCTTCTGAGATTGAATGCATTTGCTGGAAGCTAGAAGGCTCCAAATCACTGGAGAAAAGATGGGACAGCAGAAGATAGGATCCTCATTTACACACACACATACACCCCCCCCCCCATCTTAGACACCTTGTAACCAGTTCAGTGCAAGAATGCCATATATACATGTATATTCCATATATGTGATTCCTCTGAAATTTTTTCCCTTGAAAGAAATTGGAAAAATAGGCCAAATATAATAAGACCTGGCAGAAGAGAATAGAGAAAGAATGTGCTTTGCACAGCAATATGGCGGCTTGCTTTCTGGGTTGTGAGATAATCCTTTTGGAATCTTGGCGTTGTGTTTTCTTCAGAATTGTGATACAGATTATGGGGGAATGCCAACATTTCCTCCGCTCCCTGTTCTTTTTTGTGATTTCTCTTCAGGTAGGCACCCTCATTCAGGGTTTCTCATTCTTATCTAGGCAAGCATGAGACTTTGCAAAGCCCTCCCCCCCCCAAAAAAAACCCACCCAAAACTTTCTCCTACCTCCAATTTTTCTTTCCTTTGCTCTTTAAATTATGCCTTTTTCAGAAACAAGATGTCTATTCTCTTGATAGAAGATCTCTTAAAACAGATGAGGGTCAATAAAGGGAACATTTGCTGAAGACTTTAGTGGCTGTCCTTTCTTGCCACCTGGGTTATACTATCCCAAACCTGCTAGTTCCTTTTCGGAAGCCAGACCAAGTTCCCTTACTTCTGCCTTTCATGAGTTGATATAGGAATGCTACCATTTTTAAGAGCCTGGAGAGTGTAGCAGTTAAAGTGCTGGGCTAGGAATGGGGAGACCCATCTAGTCCCCTCTCATGCATGAAACAAGACAGTTGCTCTGACTCAGCCCTAATTAGTGTCAGGTTCTGTGACAAGTGGGCTGAAAAAAAAAACCCTTTGTGGCATCAGACATTGATAAGCTTCGCTGTAAGAACTAGATGAGTGCGATGCAGAACAAGCTCATCCTGCAACTAAGAAGGCATGTGCAGAAGAACAACAACCTTCCCATTGTTGTGGAGTTCGCGAACGGAGGCAAATTTTTGCGACCGGAGCTGTTCGTGAACCGAATTGTTCGTGAACAGAAGCGTTCATGAACCGAGGTGCCACTGTATATACAGACCCATGGACATATTTTTGCTCTTTACTTTTAAAGAGGCAGACCTCAGAAGTGCCCTCATGATATTGTCAGTCCATGTTTGATATGAAATGTTGGATCCTAAGTAAGGTCACCAAGCTTCTCAGCGGTATTCATGGTGTCATTTCACATATGCCCATCAGTGACTGGCATCTCCAACATGGCTCTGGTGCACATAGACACCTGAAGGCATGCCTTTCTTCAGTGTCAACTCTTGGGAGTCATCCTGGCACCAAGATGGCCTGCTGTCCTCCTGTCAGCCTTCCCAGGTAGGCCAGACAGGAAGCACAACAAGATGAGCTAATTCTACTCTTAACAGAACCTTGCAAGTCTGAAAGCACAAATCTCCTGCCATCTCTTTTTACAGTCTGATAAGTTAGGAAGGATCCTTTCTGAGTTTCTTTCTGTGCCTGTTATGCAGCTGCAGCCCTCTCCCCCCCTTTTAATCTGATTGTTCCCTAGGCAGCATCTCTTCCCCCTGTCTCCCAAGGTCATTCCCACATACCATTACACCTCCCATTGGAGCCTTCATCTTGAGGCCAGCCTGCTACTGAAGCAGGTTGAAACCAGATTGAAGAGATCTAGCAGAAAAATATTTTCCATGGGAAAATGACACAAGCCTTCTGCTATGTGAACCTGAGTCACAAAAAAGAGGAGCCTGAGGAAATTCCATCACCTTCTAGTGGACAGAGGGAATGGCTCTGAGGGACAGGAAGAAGAGCTGCTACCAAAGCAGTGATCAGATGAAAGAGGCCTGAGCTCAAGCCAAGAATGTAATGTGAATAAGAGTCTCTGACAAGCCCCTCCCTAGTTCACATAGAAATGGAGGGAGAGGAGAAGAGCATTCAGATTTACAAGATTCTGTTACTATAACTTTACATTACTGACCTACATGGCATTGGTTTCCTAGTCTGATCTACCTTGAAGTGCTGACACACCTGCAGTTGGCCTGTTGCAGGACTTCCCCCTCCCATTCAGCCATGGGGTTCTGTGTCTCTCTTTGGCCATATCTTCTTTGGCTTCTGGAGAGGATATACCCATGGCCAACAGCCACAGTTTTCTTTCTGGCTCTAGTAAGAATATTGAGCTCCTGGAAGGTGTTCCATGATGTTCCCACTGGTAATATTACGTGACCTTATCTTCATACTTGCTCCCTTCATTAGCTGTGGCAGCATTGCTCTCCATTAAGCAGAGAAGTAAGGACAGAGATTACTGTGGTGAGAGGCAATGAAGGATACATATTGGGGAAAAAGTAGAAAGCATCAGAGACAGGGAAGAACCTCCTTCTCTACTCCTGTTCTGTGACAGCAGCTGCAGGAGCAGCAGAAGACAGCCTTACTGTTCTGTGAGGGCAGCATTTTTGCTGGATTATGTTCAAAGTGTGGGAAAAAGACTGCTGAGGGCAGTGTTTTTCCTCTTGTCTCTCATCTTGAGAGTGGGAAGAAAACCCATAATCAGAAGAGAAAGTGCCCTTATTTTGGCTCGGTCTTTCCTGTGGAGAGAATAGGTGTTCCACCAAGCAGTTGTGAACAGCTGATTGAAGGAGCAAAATCACAGCTCCTGTTTGACCAGAATACAGGCCAGGAATGCTTGTTGACCTTAAATGAAATCCAGTATCCAGGACCAGATGGATTGCATCCTAGAATACTTGAAGGAAGTTAATGATCTGGCTGAACTTCTGTTCTTTATCTTTGAGAAACCTCAGCAACTGGGTGAAGTTCCAAATTACTGGAGGAAGTCGTTATCTTTGGGATAGGAGGGGAAAGAGTAAGAAAAGCTAGGAAACTACTGGCCAATCAGTCTGACAAGATTGTAGAGCAGATTGTAATGAGATCAATCTGTAGGCATTGTGCAAAAAGATAGCGATTGCTAGACGTCAATATGGATTTGTCAAGAAAAGGTCTTCTTAGGCTACAGTAATATGATTTCTATCTTTTCTGTTTTGGATTTGGTAACTTTAGCAGTGGATAATGGGGATGTTGTAGACAAACTATCTCAGTGCATTTTCATTAGAAAATAGTTAAGAGTGGGGCAGATGTTATGTGAATTAAGAGAATCCTCAGCTGGCTTGAAAACTGTACTCAAAGAACACTCATCAAATTGGAATGAAGTATCAAATGGAGTATCTCAGGCCTCAGTCTTAGCCCTGGTATTCTGCAACATTTTTATAAATGAATTCAATGAAGAAGCAGAGGAAATCCTCACCAGATTTGTAAACAACACAAAACTGGGTAGATTTGGTAATACCATAAAAGAGAGAAACTGAATTCAAAATGATCAGTTGGAAAAGTGGGCTGAAAATAATAGAATGAATTCTTCCCTTAAGAAGAAGAAACTAAATGTACATGTGGAGGGAAAAATACTTTGCTTGGTAATAACGTATATACATGCTGTATATATAATACTTGGTAAGGAGAGTGCAAAGCATTTCGACCTTGAAATGATTCATCATTGATCACACCCCTCCTCAGATATTTTGTGCAGATGCAGGCACCATATTTTAAGAAAGATTCAGAGAAAATGGAAGAGGTTCAGAGAAGGAAACCAGAATGATCAGGGGCCTGGAATATCTTAGGAGAAACTGAGGAAACCATAAATGTTTAGTCTTGAGAAAGGACGATTGAAGAGCAATCTGATAGCACTCTTTAAATAGCTAAGGAGAATCAGATAGAAGGTCAAGACCTGATCTCAGTCATCCCAAAGGGCAGAATACATGGAAGGATGGTCTTAAGCTATAGGAAGTCCAACTGAATGTTAGGTGGAACCTCCTAACATTAAGAGCACTTTGACAAGGATGGTGAGCTTTCCTCCAGTAGATGTGTTGAAGCAGAGGCAGGAAAACCATTTCTCTGGAAGTTTTAATCTAGAGTCCTGTTTTGAAGGCTTGAAGGCTGGACTTAGTGACTTAACTGCTTCCTTCCAAGAATCTGTGAAGCATACACAGAATTCCTTGATCTTGGATTCCCCATAGGTCCCATATGGCATTTTTACAAAATAACAGCATCCCACCTACCCCAAAACACAAAAATTGCTAGTGAATATCCTGGGACCAATCCTCCAGTTTACTTCCTGGTAAATTGAAATCTTAAGAATATTGTGATTGGGCCACCCCAGCCCCATGGCAGTTTTCTGTTTGTTTGTTTTAGTATTTGTGACGTCCTCTTAAGATGCCAAATGTTTCCATTTCCCCAAAGTTTTGAGGACCTTTAATCTGCCAAGAAAAGAGTCCATCATAATGGTCCATAGTACTTAACATCACAGCTTCATATGTGATTGAATATTGAATTGCAAGGAGAGGTGGCCATTCAATGTAGACTTATTTTGAATGAGCGTTGTGTACTCCTTATGAACAACAAAGGTGCTAATTCACCATCTTTCCAAATTGCCAGTTACAAGTGAAATGCAGGTTACCTAAAATACCGTTTAAGACAACACCGATGCAAACCAATTATTCTCCAATATTCTTGCAGCTGAAGAAATTATATGAATATGCGTACTTGTCATACTGGAAAGCTAGCTTTAAAAAAATAATAATAAGTGAGCCTTGAACATAAATGTTCAGGATCTGTTTCCCAAGTACAAAAATTTATTCTAAACCAAAAGCCACCAGTGGTGTCCTGAAATCAAGTAAGTCATAACTCAAGAAGTTCACAGAACTCTTGGCTCATGAGAATGGCTGAGTGGAGCCGTAATTCACACTTGCGTTTCTTTTCCCCTGTTCTGTCCTTGCTGGCCTGGAAATGTATTTGGAAAGGTCCAAGAGAAACAGATTCTTCCTCCAACAAAGCTCACTTTGCTTCACTTGGCCTCTTGTTTTGCCCTGAGAGAGTTTGCTTGCAATGTTGTAATGAAGAGAAAAAAAAAAAGGACATGGAAGCATCGTTCTTCACAGCCTCCCTCTGTGCCAAAAGTGCACAAAGGAGACCAAGGGGTTACTATCCATCCTTGTATATTCACAGGTGCACTGATGGTAGCCTGAATTGTTCAGAGTAACCTTGGCCTTTTACAAAGCTCTTTCCTCTTCTATCTTCTATTCCTCCCTATAAACTCTTGATTTAAGCTCAAGTAGGTTGGGAGAAAAGAAAAGGACTTTCATGTGAAGGTTTTGTTCAACAGCGTTTCTGTTCCCTCACTCAAATGTTTTGTATATGCCTCTGTATATACAGTACATCTGCATAAAATGCATGCATATGCATTTTAAAGTCCATAACACAAAAGAAAAAAAAAATGTTCTATTTTCCCCATTCAGTTTTTATCCTTGGAAGATGAGGAGAAGGTTTTAAAGAAATAATTTGGTGACTGATCATGTGCTTTGCAAAATGGAGATGTACCAAATGTTCTAAGTTCAGGATACTCTTCAGTTCGAAATGGCTGTTTTGGGAGTTTTACATTGGAACAAAACTCCCTTTGCTCTCGAGTCTTTTCTCAAGTTTACTGGCATTTTTCGAGCATTCTGTCATAGGAAATAGCGGAAACTTGAAATACCCTTGTCCTAGAATGAGAAAATAGGTGATATTATAGTACATGCTAAGCAGACCTACAATCCAACTTACAGAAAAAATCATGAAGAGGGTAATTTTTAAAGAATTAAAATCCTTCAGCAGACAATGAAGAAGTATTCATTTGCATTTGATTTCAAGTTTCCATTGCTCTCTTTGTTAAATGTTTTGTTTCACAGAAAGACAGCCAATTTAAAATGTCCTAGCAAAAACTCCTCTGCCCATTTCATATAAACTCCTATTTCAGAAGGTCTCAGATTTGATTCCTGGAAAAACCAGCTTGGCCTTGTTAAATGGTGAGTTATAGTTATGTCTGCTGTGATGGTCTCTGCTTTGCCACCTCCGTGTTATCCCTGGCTAATATAAGCACAGCAGACTTCATACTTGCATGGGGATTTATGTGTAAAGAGCAAATTGCAGTACAGATCCTGCGCGAGCAAACTGTGTATCACAACATTGAGCCTTAACATGCATCCATGTAATGAAATCTGAAGATAGGTGGTTGGATTATTTTGAGTAGGTAGGTCCTTCACCACTCAGTTCGATCCTTTTTCTTATAACTAATTACAACAAGGTTTTTGGAGTCTACCCACCACTGCCTGCTGGTGTTCTATCACTTCTCAGTGCCCTAATCTGGAGACAGGTGTTTAGGTTTTGCACTGATTGCTATCTGGGGGTTGATGGGAGTTAGAGATGAACACATCTGGAAGAAGCCAAAGCAGAGAAGGTTGGAGTAGAACATAAATGGAACATTTTAAGGGTCTTCTTGAATTGCATTGCTTGCACATTGTGGCTTACTGGGGAGATTTTTCCTCTGTTGCTTTTCTGATCAGAGTTTCAGTGGCTTGACCTAAAGTAACTTAATCCCAGTTAGGGTGAAGTGATGTGCGATGTACGTTGTTTGCTTGCTACAGTGGGTGAGAGGGAAACCACAGTGATCTAGGAAGTGCGTAAATGCAAACAGAGGTGAGGTCCCACCTCCCAAACATATGTGTTTGACAGATATGACAGTGTCTTGCAAGGTCATGCGGTATAAAACTTCTTTAGAAGATATCACTCGTGAACAAACAGTTGGAAAAAAGAAACCACAGGACATCTTCCGTATCTAACCCCCCCTGCCCTCTGGTGGCCTCCACTGTTAACTGGAAGAGTGATAAAGCTGTGTTAGGTAGCATTGTGCTTGGAAGGGAATAATTAACCACAGAAAATTTTCGGAGACTCCCTAACTCGCTGCCTGGTTTTGTCCGACATGGAATTGAAAGTTCTGCATGAGTCAAAACTACAGGAATTTTGGGAGCGAGCCTAATCCATAAATGAGCAAGTTCGCAAGATATACTAAGGGATTTTCTTTGCATTTTTTTGTTTGTTTGTTTGTCTGCTTTAAATGGAAAGAGGAGTAAATTGCTTTCATGCCAAGTGATTGGGTAAGGACTATTGGTATGATTTCAAAAAATATGGCAAGTTTGGGTTTCCTAAATTCTAGCTAGCAGGAGATCCTTTCCTTTCCTTTTTTTATTTTGTTAATAGCAGTGAGGATTCTTGTAATGTGGCGGTAACTCATGCCTGCAGAGACTTTTCTGTGGACTTGCAAGTGGTGGGAATCATGTCTGAATGGAATAGAATGTATTTATTTACAGTTTCAGACTGGTAATACTCAAAACAGAACTTAACATTTAGAAATGCCGATAAAACACAGATACGAAATTTAAAATACAGAACAAAAGAAGAAAGGAAAAGAACTCTGAAACAACTGATAACGAGAAGAGAATATCATGTCTGGAACTGCTTTCTGATCAAACCATTTATCCATAATCTTCCCTTTACAAGAAAGCACTTGCTAACGGGTTAGCTGTAAAAATGTATTGGGAACCTTCCTTTCCCTTCCCTTCCTCTGACTGATTACTAGCTAGCCACTTCCTAAACAGCTGTGCTGGCTAGGGATTATGGGCATTGCAGTCCAACACACCTGAAGGTACCAAATTGAGAAAGGCACCAAAACTAGTTATGACTATTGCCGTTGGGACTAGATTAGCACATTGAATTATCTTTCACTTCATGCCGCTTTTTTGACAAGCGTCTCTGGTGAGTCTCAAACCATTTTTTTATTAAATGAAAATATTGGATTTCTTTAACATGCACTGGAAGTTCTTTCACCAATAATGAGATTAATGCACTCTGCATCGCTTGTGGCACTCTTGAAATTGCAGGGAAGAGCAATTCAGACACACAAGTGACTACTGAAATCCACTGTCTGCAGGAAACAATGCACTCCTTTAACGTGTTGACCACCAAAGAGAAGTGCAACGTTTGAGTCCTTCCAAAAATGGTGTGTGTGTGTGTTTGTTTTGTTTTAAATATAGTTTCACGTGGTTTGTGTTCTCAGTAGCTAAGATCAGGACCACACGTACCAAACTTCCTCAAAGCCCATGTGTGTGCTCCCAGCTGTAGTTTTTTCGGTTGCTCCTAGCCACAAAATGGCACCAGCCCCTTTTAGTGGCTTTGCCTATGAAGCAACAAGAGCTTCTGCATTTTCTTGCAAAAGGGGGCGTGAATTTGCTTTGGAGAGGCTGTGACAGGGCCATGACCCCACCAGATCCCACGCCTTCGGGGAGGCCATGTGATGAGAGACTGCTGTCTGTTCTGCAGCCTACTATCACCACATGAGGAGTTTCGAGCTGCAGGAAAGTCATTTAATAAAGTTTCAAGAGGGGGAACAGCTTCTATCCTGTTGGGAGGTCTCATGCAGGGGTGGGCAACCTGAAGCTGGTTGTTGATCGCCAAGTCTCAGCCTCACTAGTGGAATGTTTTTTTAAGATAATTCTTTTAATCAGAAAAAAAAAAATGGGAAGCCAGCATGCTGAAAATCAAACCACCAGCTTCTAGTATTATATTTAGATCCAAGAACATTACTGAGCTCCACAGAGCCATCATAGGGCATTCTTGGAAAATAAACGTGGGTAGTTTTTAGCCTCGTGTTTGGGTTCAGAATGTGTCCTGTGCTCAGAAAAAAAGGGCAGGAGGTAGGGAGCAGAGCATCCAGAGGAGGAGGCTAGAAAGAGTGGTGGAGAACAGCCTCACCACTTTTCTATCTGATAAGTGCATGCTTAGGAGTGGTGACTTCTATTCCTAGCGGGCATTCTCATGAGAGAATCCACAACAATCTCAGAACTCCCCAGTGTACCTAGCACTTCCAAAGGGTTGTCTCTCCTTAAGCCAGGTGTGTGAGTGTGTGGGTATGGTTATCACCAAAGCTACTTTGCAACTTTTTGCATCCTTGAAGAAACTTATGTTGGATCCTTGGGTAGCAAAAGAAGTATGCTCTCCTCTGAAGATTAATTTCAGCTTATGTGGTTCAGCAGAAATGGTTTCCTGCAGCTTTGTCCTAGGACAAAGGAGTTGGTTCCAATTTCAGCCTTCTCATTCTCTTTTCCTTGTCTTGCAATCTCAGCTGCTTGAGGGCTACTACTTCCCCTGCTTGAACATTCGCCAAAAAAATAGAGTTTGCTATCAATGAGTGTGGACATCTCCCGTAAGTTATACTAAGCCTTCTACTGTAGCCGCAACCCTGTACAGGAGGACAACAGGGCATCGTTTCTCTGCCTTTCCTTCAGTGTTCTCCATTATTCCCAATACATCTGGGAACCATTTGGGACATGGCCAACTTAATGAGTATCCTACTCACTTCCAGAAGTCATTAAGTTGGCTATTCTAGTGAAAAGGAGTAAAATTTTGCTTAACGATAAAAGTTTATTTTCTTCCATGTAAAATTGGTTAGTCTTGAAGGTGCTACCAGACCCCATGTCCATTTTATTGCCACAGACTAACATGGTTCTTCCTTCCTATCTCTTCTATCTTATTTTGGCAGGGGTGGTGGTGGCTTAGGGCAGAAGATACCTGAGGCCTTCAGATTGTCAGTTCCTCAATGATATATGAATCCAGTGTATAATGGCTGACTGCCCCCATGTATTTCTGTGGTTTTCAGCAGGGTACAAATTTAGGCTATGGAAAAGGAAATGGAATTTGCATCCATCCAAGTGTCATTGGACTACAAATCCCATTATGTGAAGCAGTTAGCCATGCTGGCTTTCAGATGATGAGATTTGTGTCTGCTGTCATCTGGTAGAGGTAAAGCCTTCCCATCCCTGCTCAAAAGCAATGAAATTGTGCATACTGATTTTTCATTGGGAGAGTTAACAATCTCTAGTTCAGTCACGGCAATGCATTTCTGAATGGTCTGTTTTTAGTTTCTGGAGAATGTCAGAAATAGTCCCAACAGACTTCACTTGCAAAGTATTGCACATCAACTGTGGAAGTTGTTCAGCAAAAGTGCCTTGCATCTTTGAATTCGTAAATGGATTTTCATGAACGACCCTACAGTTGGCAAGGAGAAAGTTTACAAGCAAAGATGTTTGAAATTCAGCAATTTTGCAAAATACCCATTTGGGCTGTAATAAAAAGGAAAGGGAACGTATTCTGAAACATGTGGTCTATCTTGAAGCTATGACATTCTGACCATAATAACTGGAGAAGTTTTTCTGAAATTAAGAAGTAAAACGCCTTTTTAGCAGACTGCGTATTATATACCACATTATGTACATTAGGAAAAGCTGTGTGCAATGTAAATCATTGCCTGTTTTCTACATTGAAAAAGAATCTAGAATGATACAGAAATCTGACAGAACAGGTTGATGAAGAAATGCATGAAAAACAGACATGGAATTGTAGAAATAAAACAGGGTGTGGGGAGAATTCCTACTTCATGTATATGTTTATAAATCTCTGCTCTTCCGCAGAAATAAAAAATAAAAGGCTTCTTTGTACATATTTCATTTCTTCTACAGCATGTTAAAACATCAGGTTTTTTTTCCCTCTGAATGAACTGTTTGAAACCATGCCCTTCTCAAAACATGCAGTGTCTCCTCTTGATTTGGGACATGTGTGGATGTTAAAATCTACATTAATTAAATGGAAGATTTAAGAGAAAACAGTCACCCGTACAAAAGATACAATAGAAAGATATTTGAAAAACTGTGTAATTGCCCAACACAAAATAAAGATTTAAAAAGATATCTGGGTTTGAGTTAAAAGAAAAAAAAAGATAGCTTCTTTAGATCTTGATCGTGCAAAGAAATGACAAAGAAGAGAGTTGCTCTGTTTGTTTCTTAACACTTATTGAAACAGTTAATATCTGTTTCCATGATCTCTTCCATTTTCCTCAAATCTCAATAGAGGTCTGCTTTTCTTTCCAATTTCTTGCTTTTTATATAATTGGCAGCTACCCCAACACATTTCAGTTTAAGATCAAAATGTGTAAGCTCCTTGGAGCAATGCCTTTTGTTATACACACTGTTTTCTAAAGTCCAGGATTGCACTGGGAGAAATTAACAATGCTTTGTCTGTTCCTTGCTGCAGCTGAGAAACATTTGGAGTAATCCTATTTATTTATTTACTTCCTCGTGTGTCTTATTTATTTCTTATGCTGTCACTCTTGGGGTGATGCGCAATGAAGGCACCACAAAAATAAATACAGAGGCTTAATAAAACCACAGTCAAATTAAAATGGGCCCTCAAGGCAGCACTTAACCTAAAAACATCGCAGACCGGCAGAGCTTCTAAAACAGAAAAAGTCATGGCAAAATAAAACTGTCCTTGTTTGGCACCATAAAAACAGCAGAGAAGGCATTAGGTGGACTGCTCTAAAGAGAGTGTCCTATAGTTGGGAGAAGTTGCTGGCTCACCTTGGTGTATGAGGGCACTGGAGCAAGATCTTTGATGATGATCTTTGATGACATATGGGGCTGTTTGCAGGATTAAATCCTGCATTGGAAAGTAGGCTAGACTTAAGTAGAAATTTTCTTAGATCACAACTTAGTGCTTGATTACTCAGAAGACTCTACTGTTGTGTTTGAAAGGCATTAAATTGCGTTTCTATTCAACTGGTCAAATTGCCTTCCTGTTAACTAGTCACAGTGGTTGGTCCTAAAAACGCAAGCAGGATTGGATCCGGTTAGTACTGGTTGGGAAAGCACTAGGAAATCCAAGCTGTATGCTACACTGAAAGTCTACAAAAATAATATCATGTAAAAAGAAGTAGCAGACCGCTTCCGTATTTCTGCCAAGGAAATTATACGGATGTGTCCATGTAGTAATCAGGAGTCACGTTTGATATCTGGTACTGTAGTCATTAATTTTTTTTAATATTAATTCAGAACACTTATCTGCCTAGCTTAGGATTTTTCACCCACTACATTTCAGGAAGATATTTTATTAGCCCTATCTGAAGACACTAGTGGTTAGACCTTGATTTTTTGGCATGTAAAGCAAGTGGTCTTGTTTACCAGTCCACAAAGATTGATATATTTATGTGTTACCCTTCTTTCATCCCAGGTATAAAAGCTGGCATACATGGTTCTTTCTTCCACTTCTGTGTTGTCCTCATAGCAGCCATGGAAAATTGGCCAAAGTTGAGAAGAGATGATTGGCATGAGCAAGATTCCTCTGGGCACTTCATGACTTAGTGGGGATTTTAAGCCTAGCGAGCTGTCATCCAATGGGGCTTAAGCTCCTGACAACTGGCTGGGGAATTCTGGGAGTTAAAGTCCACACATCTTACAGTTGCCAAGGTTGAGAAATACTGGCCTAAAGGAAGAGCTAAGATTTGGCCCAAGACCGTTTGATGATACTTCCTGCAGTTTGGGGTACTCTAAAATAATAATTTCCTTTAGTTTCAGACTGATACTTAATTCACTGGGCTTCAGCATGTGGTGAAGTAGCTCCTTTTCTTTCATTTCTTTTCCTTTTTTCCTCTTCCTTTTCCCCAAATGAGCCAGTACAAATATGATGTTCTGTGGAATCACCATCCAGCATCTGATTTATGTTTTATAGAGCAAAGTTCAGTAGAGCTTTTTAGAAACAGGAAAGGGTTTCCTGTTGGAAAGGCAGCTGCCTTTCATCGAAATGTTAGAGTAGATCTGATTGATTATTGTCAACAGAGGGGTGACGGTTTTCCCAGCCTGGTGCCCCCCACTTTTCTCCGATGCATGG
Source organism: Liasis olivaceus (assembly GCA_030867105.1). Lineage (NCBI taxonomy): Eukaryota > Metazoa > Chordata > Lepidosauria > Squamata > Pythonidae > Liasis > Liasis olivaceus. The sequence continues at coordinate 71,272,912 of CM061355.1, forward strand.
CCACTAACTAGGCACGATGGCAGAAATTATCTGGAGGGTCCCAGACTCGAGAAGAAGATCTTGAGCTGTTGCAGTTCTTTATTAGAACCTTCTTGACCTTTCATGGTCTTGTTTGCAAATAGCTTTGGAACCAAGAGACAGTATTCGACACCCCCTTATTTTCTCTCTGCACCAAGCCCCAAATCCCTTCCTCCTCCTTTGTAATCACAACCAAGCTAGTAAAAGGACTTGCCACCACTGCCTCCAGCATGGGCTGACAGCATTTAGTGGTTAACTCCCAGAGTACATCCTTGAATGCAATGCACTATTCCATCCTTATGATCTTTTTATCTTTCTTTCCACCCTTAACTTCTCCCTCCACATTCCCCCCCGCAGCCCCCTTCTGCCCCCATCGCGTTCTTCTCCCTCTTCTCCTCTTAAACGATGCTTCTTGGCTTAGTTCAGTTCCTTGTCTGTTGGAACCGTGACGTCAGCGTCTCTCTGTGAGTGACCCTTGTGGCAACCTGCAAAACATTATACACTGTGAATAAGAACTTTCTTATTAGATCTGCAGCTGGCTGGTTGCAGACATAAGGCAGCGAGGAAGTTCTGGAAGAAAGGCTCCGACTGACAAAGAACCCAGTCTCTTACACCATGGTTTATACTGGCACTTCTTTCTGTTTATATTACACCGTGCCAGGGGCATGCCTTTCCATAGCTTTTCTTCTCCCCTGCTCCCCGTATGCATATATTTGTGTGTGTGCAAATACCGCCCCCCCATAGGTGTTTAACTTTTGAAAGTTAATCAAAAAAGTTAATCAGCCTTTCTTACACTGAGAAGACAAGGGGCATTTTATTGACAGGTACTTTAAAGGGATTTATTCAGATTCTTGGTTCAAAATGTGCCTAATGGCTTAAGAAAAAAATCCTACGTGAGGATGGAACCCAACTCTCGCATATCTTAACAGAAAAAAGGCACTCTTAGATCTAACAGTGGCAATCAGACAACACACTAAGCTATAGTGTGGTTGGTTTGCCTTAGTCTGGGGTGTGAACTAAGACTGGTTTATAAAGGGGTTATGGTTTAGTGTGTTGTGTGAATACAGCCAACTGTGCCTGATTCTGTAACTGTCATTAGAGCATTGTATGAACACACCAGTGAGAGCTCCTTTTTCTTCTCATGGGATGATTCTCCTAAGCAAAGACACCATGAAGTTTTGCTTTAGGCAGACTTTGTGAAAAGCTCTGAATCTTTTCAAAGGTGCTATTGTGGAGGTGTGTTTATTCGTTAGATTTCCATGCACGCGCACCACACACACACACACACACACCAAGTTCCCAGCACCAAATTCCTAACAGCATTGGGGTGAGAAGAAAAATTACACAACATACCTGGCTAACAACACACATTAAGCATTAATATTTTCTGCTGAGTTCAAGTAAGTCAGAAGTAAAAAAAAGCTAGCCTTGGACTATCTTAGGAGCCATAAAGATAGAAAATGGTCCTCAGATTTTGCAGCATACCAGTTTCTTGTTTAAAAGAAATTAAAATATGAAACTCAGAGTGGGGAGCCTGGTGGCGCCAGGGAAAATGTCCATGGTTTGATTAATTCTTATAGGCACTACTTTGCTTAACCTTATTTTAAGACAAGGATGGACAGAGGATCGTGGTCTACTAGTACAAGGATTTCTGACTTACATGTGTTTAATATGAGCAGCAATAAAATTCCCAACTCCATCCAAAAGTACACTGGAATGAGGAAAGTTTGTTATCAGCAGAAATGGATTTGGATGTATATGGACCATAAGCAGAATTCCATAACAAATTCCTAGCTCAAAAAAACGTATGTACTGTATATATTTTAAATTTGATATGCATTCCTTTTTTTAATGTCTAACTCCACTTTACGTTGTGGGGCTCTAGTCAAAAACAAAGACAAACTCCTATGTCTGCTGTCTATTCACCATGCAAAAGATGGGAGAAGGAGAAACTGGATTCGAGCACTCGTTCTTATCTACGACGTTCTTACAAGACCAGTTGGAATGGAGACAGTTCAAAAGGAGAGAAGCCAAAATGTGCTAGTCTTTCACCTGAGCCAGTGGCAGAGTTTTGCTTTGTTACAGCCAACTGGAATGAGTGCCCAGTAGACAATGTTACACTTGGTTCTGCAGAATAGATCAACTTTGAAGTGTGTGTGTGTTGTGAGAGTAATCCAAGTTGAAGGTTAGGAAAAGAATAACATTCTACTAGTAAGAGGAGCTGGACTGTGAACTCAGTGACCAAGCAGAGATGTATGTCTTTGGTCTGGGCATATTTAAGCAGAGGGTTGAGGGTGCTACCAGTTGGGGATGCTTTAATTTATGACAAGCACAGGACTGGACTCTATAGCCCTTCAAACGCTCCAATTTTATAAACCATTTTATTTTTCAACTTCGTAATACACAGAGGTACGCTCCCAAATGCTAGAAAAGCTGAATTAAAATAATGTACTTATATTGCTTAGCCTAGGTTTAATTTTATTCTAATTTTTTATTATTATTTTAGGTTAATTGATATACATAAATGTATGTGTAAAATAAAACATATATATATATATATACACATCTATAAAAGCTGGAATCTTTCCAGGCAGATCCAAGCAAGCTCCATCAATAGAAACATTTACTCCAAAATAAACAGGCTCCTATACTTGTTTTTTCCCCGTATCAAAAATTCTCTTTAAATAGCCCTTTCCTTAATTAAACAGTGTTCTCCTTCAGCCATATTCATAGCATTCTAGATGATTCCCAATCATTCCTCATTACACAAAATGCTCACTTTAGGCATTCAGAAATCAAATTAGGGTGGGGACACAGGGACACATTATCTTCGTTCTCTGGCCCATTAATGGAAAAAGCCAAAATGTAGCTGTGTTTGGTTGAATATACAGATAGTTCTCATTTAGTGACCCCAATTGGGACTGACAACTCAGTTGTTAAGCAAAGTGGTCACTAAGTGAAACCATGACTGTGCTTATGATCTTACTTCAGCTTTCCTTTGCTTTATAGACCTGAGAAGGTTGTAAAATGCGAGGACTGGTTGTAAAGTTATTTTTTCATCACCATCATAACTGTGAACAGTCGCTAAATGAGGTAGTCACTAAACAAGGACTACCTCTAGTTACAGATTGGGCATTCAGTGTTTCCAATTGTGCAAGAAGCCCTCTACAATTTCACTTAACATTTTCTAAAACCTGAAGGAAGGCTATAGTATTCTGATTATTTTTTAAATTATTTCTTTGACTGTAAATACCAAGTATGGCTCTTCCCATATACTCTTTGAGGGAAAGCAACCCCTAACAGGAAAAAAAAGTTTAGCCACTTACACTGCACTGTCTTCTCAAGAGATAGGTCTAGAATCTGCAGGGAAGCATGGACAATGATGACGTAAAGTATGCTGAAATGCATTTCAATATTTAAGTTATTTTTTCTACTGTAAAGACCTGCACAAGCACATAGGGTGTGCATGAAACATTTTCAGGCAGCTGTGTTCCAATGAAACAAAGATCAAAATGTTTTACAAATACTAAATATTCATAGAAAAATGAATATTTTAACAATATTTTAACAACACCCATTGAAAGCACTGACCAGTGTCATTGGGCATCTACCAGAAACCTACACCCCATGAAGGCTCCATGCCTCTCTAAAGCTGCCATTGTTCTTCTTGGCCCCAATAAATGTACTTTCTGGTTGAAACAGAGTGCAGAAAGAGATCAGGGTTAGCACAAAGGCAGTTGGTCCACCAGATCAGTTTGCTTTTGTGCCATTTTTCTGGGCAGTGGTGGAGGAATGGCATCTTTCGCATGGACCCTCAAAAAACCTGGAGCTAACTAGAACCAGCATTGATAACTTAAAAGTGATCTTATTATAACAGTGATGCCTCTTTATTAGGTCATTCAGAAGATTTAATGTAGTGTCCAGATTAACCACATCTGAGAGGAGAAGACTCGGGCTCTGATTTATAGTGTTTTTGGTGAAGTGTTTAGAAAAGAAAGGAAGTCTTTCTCTGTTTCTGAGAATTATATTGGCACATGGACACTGGCAAAATTGTACATGTTTTAATTTACCATATCTGTCCTGGGAATTGTACTTCCCAAATCATGGCTTAGGGCTGCTTGGAAAGTTCAAAATCTGAATTCTCCTTATGCTCCTTTAAAGGTAAAGTAAAGATACCCTTTTGTTGAGCTAGACTCCTGGTAGACCACATGGTCACAACTATGCAGGAAATATTGGCAACACACAGTAGAAGTTTGCCACTGCCTTCTTCTGAAATGTTTCTCAATTTGCCAGTCTAGCCCATTCCTGATGTTCCCTAGTGGTCTCCCATCAAAGTACTAACCTAGACCTGCTTAGCTTCTGAACTCATGCAAGGGTATCACACCTTTAATTTGCTTGTCCAGTGAGCCTACAGTCTGTCTAGCTGATTTTTGACTTCTGATATACTTTGAATGATAGAGCTACAAGGGCCCAGTTGTCTAATTTGTTCCTAATCCAGAATCAATGCATTCCTCCCCAAAATGAGATACATTTAATAAGTCCTTTTTATTGTTAGTCTTTTTCTACTGCTCAGATAATTCTCTCATTAGCACAGATTTTCTATTGAAAGCATTTTTTTTCCAAAAGAGGTCAACGACTGAGCTTTTATGAACTCTCCCAGGTCCACGGCAGTCCCTGCTTTAAAACGGCAAAAATCTGGTGAGATTGTGAAAGGAGGCTGTGCAAACCTCAAGAATGGAGGTTGCCCAAATGTTGCAAGATTTCTCTCCCCATTTTTGTTGTTGTTGTTCTATAATTTGATGTCTGGTGCTTTAAAAAAGCTGATAGTTTTCTTGCTTCTGCTCTTTGCACTTGGTTTTGCAGTTCTATTTCATGTTTTGTAGTAGACCACCTAGATGAGTTTCCATCATTGGGTTTTGAGCAATCTCACAATTGCTTGGGCCATTTTGGCTTTCTCCTTGGACTTCCATTTTACTGGTGCAAACACAGGTGGAAAGGAGGGGAAGCAGTAGGAAATGAAGTAGCAAGGAAAGCAGCAGGTAGGAGTGAAAAGGTAGAAGGTAAGTGATGTAAAGAATGATCACGGAGCACTCTAAGTATCCCTTTGGGCTGCAAATGAACTATGTTTCGCATTCCTATGTTAGAGATTTCCTTTTTTCAATTCAAAGGAGACAGTTGAGCTTCATAGCATTCAAGATCATGCATCTTTCACACTGGATTACAGTTTCCCTTCCTTCATTCCTACCTCCAACTAACTTCTCTAGGGACTGTCATATCAAGGAATCTTGCCTCTTTGCATGAATTTTGCATGCATTTATTCAGTTTAGGTGAAGATAATTAGAGTCACTGTTACTACAAAGTTGCCTGTTCTGGGTGCCTCTGATTTATTTCATTCTCCATCTCACCATACCTTTATCTTTGCAGTGCTAAAGTATCTTTTACGGCCTGCTATCACCTTCCATGGCTGTTTGTTCTGAGCTTTGTGTTTGACTTTAGGCATGTTGGCATGAAGAACAATATAATCTTCTGAGCTTTCAGAAATCCACCAGATCCCATTGGATTGGATAAAGTCATGGACAACTGCTCTATTAGTCTTGAAGATCAGTGTTACCTTCAGGTCAGGAGCCATATGTCTCCAGTTGAGCGATTGAATAATAGCAGAAGAGGGATATGTCTTCATTTCCTGCTTGTGAGCATCCTAGTGGGATCTGGTTGGTCACCCTAAGAAATAAATCCTGGAGTAGGATGGACTTTAGCTTAATCAAGCAGGGTTATTCCTGTGTTTTTATGATATCTCTATTGGATCTCTCCATTTGAGTCAATTTTTGTTATCATCAGTGAGTCTTCTACTTTTAAAAACAAGAACATTAAAGTTCCCACTTCCAGAATTAGTCCAGGAGAACATATACAGGGTTTCTACCTTTTAGATGATAAATTTTGCCCTTTTTGACAATTCTTGTCTGAAAATGTTTCCTGCTGAGATATATATCTCCTATGTATGTTTTCAAGCCAATTATTTAATTCAAAGTCAGTAAGAAAGGAAGATAGGTAAAACCAATAAAATTTTATCCATACACTGAAACTTTTTGTTCTCAGAGCTAAATTATGCAGTATGTTAAACACCTAGTCTTCAGCTGTCCTTCCTTTTCTTCTTTGCTTCAAGATAAGTCTGTGTGGCCCTTATCCAGATTGAGACGACCAATATGGAGGAGGAATCTTTATTCCCCCCACCATCCCCAGGCTTTGTTTTGTAAAATTTCCCTACCCCAATGTATATTTCTGCATGCACAAATAATAGTTTAAAAAAAAAAAACTCTGAAAGAAAGCCCTGGGGAGGGGATTATGGTGGCCTTAGTCTGAATTGGGTCTCCATATGCTTACCCTAATGTAAATAAAACATGGAGCAGCTGTCATACACTACATATTTAACATATTGTACAGTTTAGCCCTGAGAAAACAACCTTGGAAATCTTGGATCTCAATTTCCTGTGTTGCAGCCTAAATGTGGTTTCCAGGACCACATGGCAGCATTTCCCCATGCTGTTGGTATTGATGGATGGGCCTGTCAATTTTGGTTTCACGGAGAAATTCATTTTTTCCAGCCTTAACTTGGTTGTATCCGATTTCTGCATTAGTCTGCAATGCTTTTTAAAGGACATCTGCACGCGCACATTTTTGGTATACAGTTTTCCCTAATAGAAGGTATTCTTGTTAGTTAGCATTTGCGTTTGGGGTGTAGTTTTCCCCGGTTGCGCATGCATTATTTAATTGGCCCAGTGCATTTTAAAATTGAGGAAAGTGAATGCCAAAGTATAAACAACATTCCCTTCACATACTGATTTGGGACATGTAAATAGATAATTTTGTATAAAAAGGCAAACCAAAGGGATTTCTGCTCGGTTCCTGCTCCTCCCCAGGATGACACATACCCTTATCTGCCACTTAATTTTCTTCTTTGAGATGTTATTAAGGTGGCTGAGACACTTCGTAAGCCGGGAACCGGGGAAGCTTTGTCCCTGAACATTTTGCTGAACTACAGTTCCCCTCGCTATCAATCAGGCTGGTTGGGGAGTTGAAGTCCACACATCTTAAAGTTGCCCAAGTTGAGAAACGCTGCGTTCTGTAACATGTGAAAGGTTCCCCTCCCTGTCTATAAGCTGGTGTTTCCACTGTGCACATAGGACTGAGCTCCCCTACTGGCTAACTATGAATGCAGACTTTGACTAATTTCCCCCAGTTTCCTGCTGCAGCCAATTGTGGAGTGTAGATCGCCTAACAAGCTGCACCAGATTTCAGCGAGTGGAAATTTTAAAGAGGATTTTTTGATCTGTTTTGTCTCATGGGAAGAATGATTTTTATCAGGACAATGAACAAGCAGCATTGATTAAAGAGAGGATGTGGATAGTTTGATCTCTCTGGGAATATCAAGATCTGACTCACTATAAACTGCCTTAGTTTGCACTTTTCCAAATGCGTGCTCTAGCTCTTAAAACTGACCTGGAAGATGCCTGAAACTCTACAGCTGCTGGGTTTCAGAGGATGTTATGCCAACATCTCGCTTGCAGTGTTTTGAAATTTGTTTTCTGCAAAAAATAAAAAATAAAAAAAAATAGCGGGGGGAGGCTTCTGTTTTCTCAGGATGCTTGAATGTATTTGATGGTTGCAGGCAGCAAAGGGATCCACTGCTTGTGGAAAGCATTGATGTAAAGCCTCCTTGGCTGCTGCTTCACCCCAGTCTGAAGGGAGGAAGAATAGACTAGACTTAATTACATCACAGACTGAAAAAAAAGGGGTAATCCTAGCAAAACATTGCCTAAGGGGTAGCAGTTACAACTCATAGCAAGGGGGAGTTTACACATGATGTAACAAAACTAAGCAACATTCAGGGATGCAGAATTGCCTTCGTTGTCTAATAGGTGATTTAAGTAAAATAAATTAGAATGCTCTGGGAATTTAGAGAGGAGTGGGGAGATGAACTGCAAATGAGATTTTCTGGAGACCTAGCACTATTACAAAACGTAGACCGTGGTTTCTGTTGCACTTACATCACAAAGGCACCATCATTCAGCAAAGGGGATTTTCCTGAATTGTAGTGGTTAAGGTACCAGGCTAAAAACAGAGATGGTGAGTTCTAGCCCCACCTTAGGCACGAAGCCATCTGGGTGACCTTGGGCCAGTCCCTCTCTCTCAGCCTAGGAAGAAGAAGAAGGCAGGGGCAAACCACTTCTGAAATCTTGCTAATAAAACTGCAGGGACTTGTCCAGGCAGTCACTAGGTGTCAAGAATGACTTGAAGGTACACACATGCTGCTGTGGGGAGAACGTTAAAATGAGCCAGGGATACAGCTCTTCAGAATGTTGAGACATGATCTGGTGAAGTGAGGAGAAGGTTCCTCATGAAATCTTCCTCTGAGATTCTGTTGTATGTTGTCACTGGTGGCCAGCTGGGAGCCAATACCTTCTTTAGGATCTGGAGACCATAAGCTCTCAAACCAGAGGGGAATGCCAAAGTGGATTTCATTGAATAAATATTAAGAGAGTTACAGAGAAAAATAATACTAATCCACATCCCTTCAGTTTGCCAGGAACCCCAAAGAAGAAGTGGTAGTAGATGGACTCCCAGGAGCCCACAGTTAGGCAGCAGCATCCTAGAACTTTAGATCTACACCAAGGTTCGAAGGGTTGGGGGCTTTTGCTACCTTTTTGTACTTTTCTTAAGGGACAGGAGTATTAACAATACCACCTGAAGATGGCTTGGTCATGCTTTGGGGTGCTCTGATAACATCTCCTGTAACTCAGACAGTAGACCCATTGCCAAATATATTTTTATAGGGAATATTATTTCTGATATACATCTGCTCACCATCCCCAACCCAGCGGTTGTTAGGTTAGAGAACTCATATTGTCCTCTTTATCTTAATAAAGTATACAGGTAGTATGTATTCATGTAGGAATAGTTCAGTAATTTAAAAGCTCAAAGGGGAAAGTAGTTGTTGAGTAACTTTTTCTAAGCACCTGTCTGAGGACTTTCCAATGCAGAGCTTGCTAAGTTACAAACAAATTGCCTCAGCTGACTTAGTAACCCTTTCTGCACAGGTATATCTTATATGTGCAAAAAAAAAATCAGGTGTTCACACCTCTATCTCTTCACCAATCTTCTGCCATGCCACTACATCTTGAAGCGTGGGAAGAGGCTATGGAGGCTTCAGACCATTGGTGTGACAGGGCAGTCTCACATACTCCTTGGCCACCATGTGACAAAATACTCCATTTGTGAAAATTTCACCAAAAATGTTCTTTGAAATAAAATTGGAAAACAGATTCTCTTTCATCAAATTGAATGGTACTGGAAGAAAACCAGGAACATTTTTCTGCACAAGGCTAGTTTGGAAGCGCGAAGGCCAAGTCTCCAGTTCTGCTTCCTGTCAAGGATACCTAGAACAATCATCACAATTATTTTAACAATTTCACACTTTCCCTGTGTTAGAGATTGGCTTTTCTACTGACAGAGGCCACTAGGGACAGCTGAGATGGCATCCTTGACCCTACTGTTTGTATGCCACGTTCCAAGAGATACATATTTGTTGGAGCAATGAAAACATGGGTAAATGTGGGAATAGGAGGAACAAATGATACGTATCTCTGAGATTTTTCATAGTAAGGGAAAAGAACCTGGAAATTTTGGAGAAACTGAGAGGGGGAAAATGTTAATTTGAATATTTTTCAGGATAAGTCAAATTCATTTGAAGGGCATTTTGGGGAGGAACCTTTGAAAAATGTTCCAAGATTCCAAGCTAGCAAAATTTGTGGAGGCACACTTTACAGAATGGGTGTTGATTGGGTAATTTAGGACTTTGTGTGTGTGTGTATGTGTATGTCCTCAATTCTAACTGAACAATGAAAGTCAGTTCAGCAAAATGCCATCTTAATAGCCTGAATGTAATAATTAAATACATGAGAGTCTTTAGGGATGGCAGTAAGACAGAGGGGAACCTTAAGAAAGATTCATTAAAATCTAAATAGGAGCTTGCAAAACCCAGGGCGGAATGTACACTTTGTAGACATTTTTATTTTAATTGATTTTGCCTGGCTACAGAGCTGTTATTATCTTGAGCTACTTCTTTTATGCTGTAGTTATAATAATGACCAAGCATCTTTTGTGTAGACTTCTACCATTAAGATGTCCCTTATTTTGCCCCAGTAAGGGTAGAGCCTTGCAAAATTCAAAGTGGAATTGTGGGGGCCATTTTAAAAAATTGCCTTTTGGTTTCACCAAGCTTGAACCAGAGGGTTGTATGCAGACTGTGTCAAGAGTGGAAGGCAGGCAGCCATGTTGTTCAGTTTACCTGCTGGGCCATGGCAATCTAAGAAAGAAGATCTTAAGAAGATCTCCTCTCTTGAATCCATCTGAGAAAAAGCTTAAGCCAGAGATGCAGCACTAGTTTGTAATTCACAGTGCGCATTTCCTCATGGCTCTAGCTTCTTGGTGTGACTACCTGGAGTGGCTGGAGTGGCTGGAGTGGCTGTGAAAATACCATACAAGTGCTGTGAGGCTTCCTTATATATGAATCTATGTTCTCTCTTCAGAAAACCCAGAGATACTAGGAAAACCAGACTCAGAATTTAAAGGCATGCAGTGTAAAGAGCCTCGTTTCCTCATGCTTGTTTTTGACCTCCTTCATTGTCATTTCCTAATCTTCCTTGAGACCATGGAGACCATGACTCAGGAGTATTTGAATTTATTCACAGAATTATTGTATCCCTTTGGAGAAGCAGTGTATGTATTGGTGTGTTGCATGATTCAGGTGAACCAGGCACACTTTTCTTCCTTCTAGCATGTTTTAAACTCTTTTAAACCTTATTTCTGAGAAGTCTGATGAAGTTGGATGTTTTTCATCCTGGTGTCTTATTGAAACAGATGACCTTGCAAAGTGTATGGTTTTTATAGCTATTGGATAGTACTGTAGGAAATGTCCTTTTAACTTGTGGGCTATCAAAGAGGATAGTAGATTAGGATAGAAGAAATCATGGTAGGTTCTTACAATAACACCAATGCCCTGCGTCTGTTTAGATTTTAAATCGTAATTTCTCTAGAACTCCACGTCTTAGGAATTTTGAATTAAGACAAATTCTTCTTTTACCATTGTACAGTTGAGACGCTTGTGTTTCAGGGCACTTTTGTCATCTTTATTTCATACATAATTTAAATTTTAGTCAAGTCAGTTATGGCTTTATATTGGAAAACTGCAGTAGTTTAATTATTTACATGTGTCATCCCTATTCAGTACACACACACACACACACACATATAGACACACACCATTTCCTGTGTTGAAGAATCTCCAAGTGGTTCCCAAAATCTGGAATTACTCTTGAGTCAAGGCCCAAGGTTTTATATGTAATTGTATTCAATGGAAAACTGCTTAAGAATGTAGCACCTTGAATTCAGGTACCAGTCTGAGGAAAGCAACAGCCACTGTCCCTAATATAATCTTGGAGTATTCAAGTTAATTGGCCTTTGCAAATCTGGTGCTCTTCTAATCATCTAGAACAGTGTTTCTCAACCTCAGCAACTTTTAGATGTGTGGACTTCAACTCCTAGAATTCCCAGCCAGCATTCTGGCTGGGGAATTTTGGGAGTTGAAGTCCACACATCTTAAAGTTGCCGAGGTTGAAAAACACTGATCTAGAACAACACCACCCAGAATTCCCAACCCAACTTCAGCCGTGTTGTTTAGGAATCCTGGGACCTGTAATCCCAAGACATTTGAAAAAAACAGGCTGGGGAATGCTGCCATTATCCTGACAGGTTGTACAAGATCTCTGTAGTGCAGGCCAATATTGTCTCTGAATAGGGAGTGTGTCTGGGAGGAAGCAGTGCCCTAAAGAGAGGGAGAAATAAAAACAGTTTTTTCCAAAATTCATATCAGGAAGGCTTGGGTGAAGAAGTGAATCTTCAACAGGTACCTATTATTATCATGATCATTATCATATCAAATTTATCTCCACCCATCTCCCCCTAATGAGGGACTCTGGGCAGCTCACATAGTACAACATACAACTTAACAATTACAAATTACAAGCCTATTCTAATTACAGTTAGTGCAGCCCTACTCTAGTGTGGCCAGCAGCGGTCGCGAGGGAGTCATCTCATCCAGGCTTTCTTCCACCGATGATCTTTTCCACCCACCGTGTCAGTCGCGTCCAGCGTCCGGCATTTTTTCTACCGATCGGGTCCAGCACCAGTCCCCACGCAAAGCACCGCCGGTTCCTCCCACCAAAATGGGAGTACCTATTTATCTACTCACAAATGGTATGCTTTCGAACTGGGCAGAAGCTAGGGACGAATGACAGGTGCTCAGCCCGTCACGCGGAGCTGGGCCCAAACCGCTGGAGTGCTGACCATTTCTGGCCGGCAAACTCCAGCGTCATTAAGCCCTTACACCACTGCGTCCCCTGTGGTTATTGTCACATATTGTTTTAATCTATAGTTTATCAAAAAAATATTTGACAATAACAGTATATTTATTGTTTTTCCAAAATTCATACCAGAATGCCATAGCAGATGATGGCTCAGATAATCCTGGGGTCCAACTAGGACTACAATAATAAAGGTAACCCTGATGCAAATGTATGTCATAACCTAAACCTTGAACCTGGCTCGGTGGGTAGCTAGCAATAGTGGTGATGATGGAGGAAATTCCTGTGGGCCTTCTCTAATACGTCTTCATCAGCAGCATCCTTTGCTGTTATCCACAGTGCTTCAGTGTCATGCACAGTGGCTAGGGTAGCCTGGCCATTTGGCTTTGGAGATTCAAGGTAACAATGAGATCTTAGCAATGTCCTCCAAATTATTTCTTGTTACCACTAGACATGGTAGTGGTAACCATTTCTAGTGGTGTGCTCAGTATCAGCTCTCTAGGACAGAATGGTCTAACACTTAACATTGTTCCTGAAACTGAACAGCATTTCTAATTACAGTGGTTCTCTTCTTTGCAGAGAATCTCTTGAATTAAACTTTCTTTATCTTAATCTGTTCATTTTTCCCTATTTCTTGCCCTCCTGACCAACTTCCTTCCTTAACATCTCAGGGGCAACTGAGTTTCCTCTCATTAAAGACTTCTGTTGACTTCCACCAATTTGTCCTTGTTAAATACAGCCTACTCTATGTTACATCAAGTTGTAGTTCTCCAGGTGCTGGTGGTCCAGGAGACAGGAATCAGGCAACACTATCCTGGAAGAAGATAGACTTCATTCAATGATTCCTTGGTGTTGTTGCCAACATTGCATCCTTTCTTCCTCTGTAAATATCCCCCCTCTCCCAATTCAGACTTCTTTGGACAACAGGACAGTTAATTCAACAGAAATATTCTTTGTCCAAGAGACTTCCTTGCTACTTCATAAAATTCTCAGGAAAAAGCAAACCTTTTGCCCTTGACTCAGCAAAAATAAATATAAATATAAAATAGAAGATGATGAAATAGACAGGGCAGCTTTTTGCTAACCTCACAAGCACCCTGGTGGAGATCCTTGAACATTAGCAAACATATAAGTCAGATTTTAGCTTATTGTCTCTTCCATGCAGAAAACCAGGCTCTCTTTTGATTACTCAGCAGTGATGAGTATTGACTGGGTTCACATATCCCACTAAGCCATGTTTTTTTAACCATGGTATATTACATAAGCTACAGTTGACCAAGTTTGGACAAGTGAATCATAGATCATGACTTTTTTTAACCATGGTATATTGCATAAGCTACAGTTGACCAAGTTCAGACAAGCAAATCATAGATCATGATTTAATAACCAACCTAGCTAGGTGCACACAACAGACTTAGCTAAAACAAAGCAAAATATTATGTTGTCTCTTATATGGAAGCAGCTTATACTGTATCAGGATTCCTTGGTACTCTGATTAAATGGATGCACTCACATTCTAGTAGGTTTCCATATTGGGTACTAAAGGAGAAGAAGAAATAGAGAAGGACTTAAGCAACCTGCAGAAGCAACCAAAATTCTTGCTGTTTCACCTTAAGTCAGGGTAGAAAAGAAGGGACCTGAAACCCTGAAAATAAAAGGATTCTCTTGCAAATGGGGAGAAGAAGAAAAAGAGGGGAAAGAAGCGGATTCACTCAAGCACAGGGGGAGAAAGCACTGAGAAGATAGAATAGCCTCCCCTTTGCTCAAGCAACATCTTGCAGAGACAAAACACAACTTCACTGGTCATCCTGAATCTGGTCTCCCATGCCTGGACTTAGCATACTATGCTAAGGCATGATTTGTTTCAGTTATAGTTCTCAAACAAATGGTAGGGATCTAATTCATACAGTATGCTAAGCTGTTTATAACCATGGGTTGTAAGCCTCCATAGCCAGGTTCATACATTATATCAATGCAGAACCAAGCAAATCACATTATGGCTTAAAAGCAGGCCTGGCAACGTAATGTGGATTTATGCTCCTGTTGGTCATCCTCCTTCACAGGACTCCATTCCACCCTCTCCCAAGAGGGAGGTGGGGAATCTTCCCCCCTTTGAACTTTTGTCCTTTCATGAATTATTTCTATAGTTCTGCAAATGTGGCCTTCCACCAAGCCAGCTGCTGTATCTTCTTGGCTGCACAGGATCCCCCTTTGGAGATTCAGTTTGTTGTAGCTATAGCTGCATAGATTCATCTTAAAGACCTGCCTTGTGTGGGCAACAGGAAAAATTGATCTATAAGAGAGAAACTGAATTCATGCATTATACTTAAAGGTCATGTGGTTTCTTGGATTTCAGCTTCTTAGGTCATTCTGATTTGTAATTTTTATGGCTTAATATCTTTTACAAGTGCAGCCAGATGTGGCTTATTGAATAAACCATGGCTTTGCACAATATATGAATCTAGGCTCCTACTGTTAGAACTTATCAAATTTCCTTAAGCATATCTACACAGGCTTTGCTATGTGATTTCTGATTGCCTTTACTGATGGATTATGTGCCATCAAATTGTTTTCGACTCCTAGTGACCACATAGATTTTCTCCATGACAATCTATCGCTAACCTGTTCTTTCAAGTCTCCCAATGGTATACTCATTACCCCTGTAACTGGGTCTGTCCACCTTGCTGCTGGTTGTCCTCTTCTTCTCTTTCCTTCCACCATTCCCAGCATTAGAGCCTTTTCCAGAGAGATGGTTCTTTGCATAATGTGTCTGAAGTAGGATAATTTGAGCCTGGTCATTTGTGCCCCCAGTGAGAACTCTAGTGGATTTGTTTGATGATCCATCAGTTTGTTTTCTTGGTTGTCCATGATATCCTCAGAAGTCTTCTCTAACACCAAAGTTCAGAGGCATCAATATTCTTACTGTCCTGCTTCTTCAAAGTCCAGATTGGCATTATATGCCCTCCAAAATTGGTCAATGTAGGTTGACCATACCTTCACTCTATTTTCATCTGTGCAATTAACTCACTGGGCATTTTAATGCCACACAGCCAGAAAAGACTTGGTACAATTGTTTCCTGACCTTTAATTGAGGCTCCTGGTTCTTGTCTTCTCAAGCAGCAGTCGAGATTATTTGGCATGTTAAGATATCGAGAGAGAGAGAGAGAGAAAGGGCATCACGGTTATTTTTAGTGACCACTTAATTTTGTCCTTTGATTGTCCTGAATTGTCCAGCTGTTTGTTTATCCTTTTCACCACACTTATATGCCTAAAGCACAGTTGTAAACCTAGGACTGTTCACCTGAATTGCCTCTTTCAGCATCTGGGATTCTGAACAGACAGGCTTTCTCATTTACAAGTCTTTTCTTGGCATGTGGATTCTTGAAAGATCCAGGGAATTATTTTCAATTAATTCGCTTTCATTGCACACCAAGATTATTTCCCTGTGGATCAGAGTTTTGAAGGAAAGCAAAAAACAACGTCCCACAAAGATGAATTACAATTGCAACATCCAGCCAAGTCCAGTTGGATATCAAGAAAAGCTGACTTCCCACTTCAGTTAATAGTAGAGGCTCCCAAAGGTTGAACTTCATTCCTGCTGACAAGGACATGTCCATGTTGTTTTCTTGGCAACAGTGCAGAAGGAAAATGCCATTGCTTTCTTCCAGTAAGCTCATAATTTTATTCCATTCTAACATACGTGTTTATGAGAAGGAAATGTCTTTCTCAGCTAGGAGCTCACCTTATCCAAAGTAAATCTTCCCATCCTGTTAGCGCATTGAAAGAGGCTCTGTTTAGGGGGGTATCCCTGTGTGAAATGAGGGGTGTGTGGACTGGTGGGCCTCAGCTTCAGTCTTGTTCCTTGAGATCTGTTTGGACCTTTCTCTCCTAGCCTTCAGGAAGATTTTCAAAAAAAATCTTCCATTTAAGCAGGCCTTTAATGCCATAGGGGCCTAGCTGGGAAGCAATTTAGCCATCTCTCCTTAGTGTGGATTTTCATGATTCATTGCATATATTTTAAATTGCTGTTTTGAAATTCTTGGGAGTTGAAGCCCACACATCTTAAAGCTGCTGAGGTTGAGAAACACTGGACTAGATGACCCATTGTGTCCCTTCCAACTCCACAATTCTTTGATTTTTTAAAAAAACATGTTATACATTTATATCTAACCCCAGTACAAGGCCTGTTATCTATGAATGTCTTGCCCTTCACTGTACAGTCCTCACTGGCTCTTGGCAGTTCAGTTTAATCCCAAGGGAAAAATCAAGTAGGAACTCCTCCCATGGATTTTTTCATTTGGAAAAAGTGGGCAGCCAGGGAAACCTCCAAATGATGGGAAAAGGCGTGAAAGAAAACAATACATCCCCTAGCCTCCATCATCTTTCCTTCTGACAATGAACTCAAAAACACAACCAAGAGAAAGTTGGAAGAAAATCTCAACCTATCGTAAAGCAGAAAAACCAGGATCATCTTTCCCAGGGGAATAAAACTCGTGGGAATTTATGGGGATACAAATGGTGGGAAAGCTTAGATTTTAACTGTACTTAATTTCTGGTCCCTTGTCCAATTTTTCAGTGCTGCTTTTGACAAAAATGAAGGCCTGAACGAGAAGCTTTCCATCCTGGGTTGAGAATATGTGCGTGCGCTACTTAACCCTGAGTGACCATTCTGGTGGACAAAGAGCATGGTTTTTATAGAACTGCCCTCTTCAGTGTCAAAAGCAGAATTTGCAGGTTTCAAATATTATAACTAGATTGTAGCATCTGGTTCTTTTGGCCTAGAAATCTCGCTTTGAAGGCACAGCCTCTGGAAATGGAAAATCTGACCATTTACCAGAATTTTCTGCCATTCACACACACAATTAAGTTGCCAGTAGTTATTTTCCCCCATCCTTTCCACTAATGCTAAGTATCAGAACTCATTGGGGACTCAACCAGCTCGTCTTTTGTTGTTTGGTATTCTTTCCTCTCCCCACCAACATGTCTGATCAATTCAGATTACTTTCTGAGCCATTCAAAAAGAAGAAGACCCTTTCACAGACAAAAACTGGAATGTTACTTTTCTGCTCCCCATTTATTCTCCTGATGGGCTACCAAAAACATAAGGGGACTTCAGGATGGTGACTTGGAAATTTATGAACTGCACATGTGTGGATAACAAGAGACATCCTTTTATTGAAAGGCTTGATCATGTGGTGGCAACAGATGGAGAAGGGGAAGGAAATGAAAAATAATTAAAATCGTGCACTTGCTATTGAGGTCAAGGTGGAAGAAGATGGGTTAGGAGGCAGGGCTTGAGAAACCGAGATGGGGAGAGCAGACAAAAGTGCTATTGTGAGGTCAGATGTTGGTCTCAGCTTGACTTGGGAAAGCTTAAATATTTGCTTCTCAGGTGTTTTTATTTTAAAGCAAACTTTAAAATTAATTAAAACTTTTATTTTAAAGCAAACTGCCATTGCTAGTCTCTTCAAGGAGAGGCTGATGTTGAACTACACATCCAGCAGCTCCAGCATTAGAACTGTAGTTCAGCACCAGGGAGAGAGACCCTTCCTTGAATATCTTTGGCATTCTGTCCTTTGACACCTATTGTGAGATCCATTCCAGATATTTTTGTCACGGTCCAGTCATCTTCAAATAAATACCTGCTGGGAAGCCGTTTTGGAGCAGATAAATTGGATGGACAGCTTCTGTGCATTTCCCCAAGGGAAGGAGAAATTCTCCCACAATTTCTTAAGTATAGATTGCCTCTGGGGAGGGGTGACAGGTAGGCTCAGGTAGGGAAGAGCTCAGTTTTGATATCTTCTCTTGGGATTTAATGGAAGGATGGCAAGTAAGGGAGGTTGCAAACCACTAGAGAGATGGTTGTGCACAAGACATTCACACATGCATATCATTCGCCATCTTGTCATTAAAAGTATACAAGAATAACCTCCTCCTCCTGAAAAATTCAATGAAATTCCCTTCTCTTTTGTAAAAAAAAACAACTCCCATTTCCTTCAATTGAAGAAGTGGTAGAAAAAATGGTGGAAGAATGTATTAGCCCAATGCTGAATGCTAGCAATATATTTAACAGGCCTGTCTTTAACTCATCTTATCATATGGAGCAAGATTGGATGGAGGGAATGGATGGATGGATGCTATGTAGAGGCACATTAATGGGAACACAGAGTCCAATTCTAGATTTCAAGAGAGATAACTTCAACATGCTAAGGGGAAAATGGGGAAGGATCCCATGGATGGAAATCCTGAAGGAAAAAATAATTCAAGAGAGTTGGGAAATTCTGAAAAATGAGATAATTTGCACCAAGCTTCCAGCTGTACATGCAGGAGATACATGATTTAATCCATGAATCTCCAGGTAGAGCTAAGAAAAGCTCTTCCTTGAAATGTCTATCTCCATTACCTTTCCCCTGCCTTTCCTTGTTTATCGTGCTGCTTAGAGTATAATCTGGAGAATAGGGATTTTCTCACTACTGATATTTGTTTTGGGTATAAAAAGTGAGATAAAAATGCTTCAACTCAATTGAATGAAAAACCTCCCCTCGGGTAGACTTAAGATATAACCAAATCCATGGATTTCCCCATTTTCCTAAAGGTAGTACAAATACGATGAAGGAAATTGAAATGAACTAAAAGAATAATGTGATGTTGGACACACCCATCCTTAATTCTGAAAGGTTTGGGTTGTGAAGGTCAAAAGGACTATGTTCTTTTGATTGACACAACAGCAAAAACTTGTTATTTCGGGATGTGATTTGACCACCACAAAACTGAAAACATGAAGAAATAGGCAGTAATTGAATAAGGATCATGGATAAAATGATTTTACAATCCTCACTGTAGCTTTCGGGTAGTTTTGGAACACCTCCTTAAGTAAAGCTTTTAATGGAGTTGCAAGAGTGATGGGCCACCTGAACACTCAACAGCTGGGAAAAGAGGGAACCTTTAGCATTTGGCTTGGTGTTGCTGCTTAATTCTCCTTCTCTTCCTCTACTCTCTCCATCTCAGAAGCATCGGTTTGCATTAAGAAGCTGTGCTCTGTCTAGACCAGTGTTTCTCAACCTTGGCAACTTTAAGATGTGTGGACTTCAACTCCCAGAATTCCTCAGCCAGCTGGCTGGGGAAATCTGGGAGTTGAAGTCCACACATCTTAAATTTGCCAAGGTTGAGAAACACTGGTCTAGACTTTTCCACAAAACAGATGCTTTTGAAAGGGGTGACAGGTGGCTTTCAACCAGTTATTTCTGCTCCACAACCTGGTCACTGCATCCTTGTAGAACATGGGAAGGAGAAGTACTGATGGAAGCAAAAATGGTTGCTGGAATTGCTTGCCATTGCCTGAGCAAAAATGATACAGCAAGCATCATACAACAGGCTTAATATGGTTAAAAATAAAAGGAATTTTCCTCCCTGGAATGACTCCATTAGTTTACCATACATACTGTACATCTATCCATCCATAACTGTTTAGTGGCATATGCAATTTAGTCAATTAATTGGACTGAATAAATAAGGAAAAAGGAATTTGTATGACACACTCATGCCCACTTTGCACTACTCCAGTTGCCCTCCCTCCCTCCCTCTTCCCCCCTCCCCCACAAAATATAGCTATGGCCCCCAAAACCTTGACCTCTTTGTCTTCCTCTAAAGGTTGCGGCACTCGTGCCTTACTAGATATTCGAGCTGTACTCTCTGGTCACATCTGAATTTTCCATTTCTCCCCGCATTCCCCCTCCTATATAATATTCACATTTTATTTCTAGCAGCCATTTTGGTCTTATTAGGCTGTTTGATATATTGTCTGCTCTGTTTTTCTTCTCCTTCTCTTTCTTCTTCATTATCATCATCATCATCATCATCTTGTTCTTCTGCAAACAATGGGCATTTCCCAAGCAGACTCGTACTTTATGAACCCTTGTGGCTCCACTCCTATTTCAGTATCACTGGAGAGATTCATTTAAGGACAATATTTATGTCTTTTTACTCATTGTGTTCGCACAGGCATTTGTAAGTAGTGCAGTACTAATATACCATCCATGAATTAAGAATCGTGGTTGTTAGACAGCGGCAGGATTATCCATTTCTTTTCATGAATTCAGTGTGCAAATAACCCGAGTTCCTTGAGAGCTTCATGGGATATCTTGCATGGATCATGTTCACAGTAATGTCTGGGAATCTTGGTTTGTATCATCCCTAGGATGGGGCGAACAAATCAGTTGGTTTTTAAAGGGAAATTTTATACTCATTATGTTTGTTTAGTGTTGTGCCAAAATACTATCCTGCATTTGTTTCAAGAGAGAAGCTAAGTTCAACTTCATTTTTTTTAAAAAAAAGCTGAATTACATCTGGGTTACTGAGAATTCTCTTCTGCAAAATGCATGTGCTCATCGTAAGAGCTAGAAATTTTATTTTTCATTCTTTTGAATGCTGTGATGAAAATTTCTCTTGTGCTTTTTCTCCACACTGATTCTCATTCCTTTTGATGAAAGAGAGCTTGCTTTTTGATATCTCTTTCCAAAGAAAAGAAAGTTTTGGTGAAATTTGTACAAATAAAATGTTGGAATTCTTACACTTGCTTTGTTACAGGGTAGGGAAGGGGTGTGTATGAATGTCCTGTTTTTCATGATACAGTCCATTTTTCAGCAGTCTGCAGCTTTCTTGAGTTCCTACACTTCAATTAAATCCCCCAAGAAGACATCACCAACTTTTTGCAGATGGAGAAGTTGGGCCAAGAAGCTCCAGAATGATGAAAAGATGCGTAATGGGAAATCAGCGCCATCAACAGTAGCACTCTGCCCCTCCTCAGGAATAAAATATGTTGAAAAAACAATACCAGTACTGATTTGAAATGAATTCTGAAGCACCCTGAGAATGAGGTAGAAAAACAGAGCCTATCTCTGGAGGGAAAGGAACCTTCTGAGAAACTGAAAAGTAGATTTTAGTACCAAATGTTTTTTTTAAAAAAGAGGACTGAAATGGGAACAAGCTTGGGGAGAATTTTGATTGTTGTTCCTGTTCAGAAGCTGCAGAGGTGAGGAGTCACATCTTGGATTGAGATGGCCATCTCAATCTTCAGCTGCTGCCGCCGCCTCTAGTCTGTTCTTAATTTGACCTTCAGCAATCATCTCTTTGTTTCTAAAAAGGCAACAGGAGGGGGTTGATATATTGTTCTTTCTAGTGCGGATATAATATTATAGGGCCCTGGTGTTCGCTGGTTGATAACTCCCAACTGTGCAGTTGGGTCAGGGTCAGGAGTCACATGGCCATCACAGGTGGGTTGGCAGGAAGAAGCCTGAGCATGAATGAGAAACAGTTTGCTGGTTGTTCACAGAAAACCCAGTTCTCCCACCCTTGCAGATCTGTGGAGCTGACCTGAAAAAGCATAGTTGCTGGGGCACATGCGGATGGTGACATTCTGTCTTGACAGGGACGCTCCATATCAGGACTGAGAAATGATCTGAATTCTGTTTTGCTGGAACATCCAGATGGTGTAGCATATAATGGGGGTGAAGGGGAGGTGGAGAAAGAGCAAGCCCTGTCGCACAGTGATTTTAATGTGCCTGTGCTGCTAGATATGTATTTGACATCACGAGGTAGAAAAAGCAAACTGTTGATATGCTATAAATTATCCCCATGTCCTCTTTCCTCAGCCTCCCTGCAATCGCCTGCAACCCTGCCCTCACTTCCCGGTCTTTTTGCGCTTGCGCCACACCAAGCACCCCTCCCCCAACCCACACATAACCTGCGTTGGGCCTTCCAGGGCCTCCCCTACCCCCCTGCAGCAACCCCGTGCTCCTTACGTGGACTCCCTCCATTTCCTGTTTAATGACCCGCGCATATTGGATTATGACGACAACTGGACTGCCTGCATTGCTGTTGCTAAGCAATGTGGTCATGTGACGTACGCTTTACAACCACATCACTTAGCAATGGCAATCCCGGTCCCAATTGCGGTCTTAACTTGAGGACTACCTGTAAATGCAAAGTGCTATTAATTTGGCCAGTTGATTGAGATCAAGTGGTGGAGGGGCCAGGGTATGGTTTGCGGAGCGATACAATATGGTTGGTTGAACTTGAACTGAATGGACCAAAATAGGAGGTACTTAGTAGTAAATATCTCATGGGTACATACATACATACATACATACATATTGTCATGGCAAAAGTGAGAGTTGGTGACGGGCCAAAGGAGATTTTTTGTGAAGAATGTTGAAGGAGGTGTGTGGTGAGTGAAGAACAGTCTGAAGGGTCTTTGGATGCTACCTGGACTAATGTCAGACTTGGGAGCTTTGTAGTGGCTGCTGGAAGTGACAACATTCAGAGTCTTCAGGGTGACTTGAGCAGAAGGTGTGCAAGCCTCTTTCTCTTTTAGGAAAGAGGGCGCAGGATGCATGCGATTGCAGAGAGGCTGAGGAAAGAGGGCATGGGGTGCAGGCAATCACAGGGAGGCCATGGAAAGAGGGCACGGGGGATAATTTATAGCACATCACCAGCACTGAGATAGTGCTGCTGGCTGGGCAGACAGAAGAACCAGAAGTGAGACAACTAGTTGTTTGGCTTAGCAAGGCTGGAATCACCAGTGCATCTGGCTCCCAGTAGGCTTCTAGATACAATTCAAGATGCTGGTCAAAGCCTTTAATGGCACAAGGGCAAGTTATTTGTGGGACCATCTGCCTCCAGTTATTTCTACCTATCTGTAATGGTATGTGGGAAAGACCTTGAGAAACAGGGTGAAGAGATGCTGCCTAGGGAACGGTCAGATAAGAGACAGCAGAGCCTGCAGCTGGACAGTGGGCGGAGCAAGAGGCTCAGAAAGGACTTTCCCTAACTTCTCAGACTGTAAAGGAGATGACGGGAGATTTGTACTTTCAGACTTGCAGGATTCTGTTAAGGTAGGTTTACATAAAGTAGAATTAGCTCATCTTGTGTTTCCTGTCTGGTCTCCCTGGGAAGGCTGACACCATCCCACTAGATCTGACAGGGTGGGGCTGCTCCAGATCCCTTCTGTTAAAACAGGGTTATATGATGGGGCCCGGGGGGCATGTCTTCTCTGTCACAGCACTTGTCCTGTGGGACAGGAGATGAGGTGAGCCTGTTTTAAGAGGTTTATTTGTGTGGCTGTATGAGCTGTGTAAGGTGCAGTGTGTTCTTAATTTCTCCCTGGTTAATTGTTGCTATGTTCAACTAGCCACCCAGAGTCGCATGGCAAATGAAGTCCATACAAATTGAGTGAATGAATGAATGAATGAATGAATGAATGAATGAATGAATATTTGACACTAAGGAAGTAAATGGCTACTTCTATTACCACTCAACTCAGGCAGAGCATCAAGTCTGTTTTCACAACATGATAAGCCATGATTAAGCCTCAGGAGGCTGGGTTCACATTTCACACTAAGACCAAACCAGTCAAACCATATAATGGTTCAGCCTGATGTAGAAATCCAGCCAGCTTGAATTTATTTAACCATGGCTAAACATGGCTAACCAGCCTTTTCTAACCTTGTTGGGAAGTGTGTTGGGACCATGAGCATAGCAAAAGCTGGATTAAACTAAGTTCTATGTAGAACTTTACGGCCCCTTGGAGGCTAGAGTGCCTATTTAACCCTCATCCTTCTTCGTCAGTCCATTTCGCCAGATGCAGGGAGAACAGCAAAATGCCACTGAACAGTTTTTTATGCTGTCATATGTCCCAGATTATTGTCCCTAATTGGTACTGAAGACTTCATCGCTTAGCTGCCTTTGCACTTTGGGAAGAAAAATGGGGTTGAGAAAGGAGACGTCCTGGGTGATTGTTCTGAAGCTGAGTGGAAGGACATTGAATAAACCCTTTCCATAAGTGTCTTTTTGTAAACAAATTTAGTTCGCATCTGGAAATGTCTTTTTTTAGCCATTGTGATTTATTTGTCTTTCAATACATTTCAGCTTTATTGGGGTTTTTTTCCTCTCGCCTTCTCTCTCTCTCTCTCTTTCTTTTCTCTATCCTTGTTGCATTGCCTTACTCTAAAAAAACCCGGGTGTTTTTGAGTGGGCCCATCTACAGTTAGCAAATTGAAAGCCATTTAATTTGGTCTTCAGCTAGCCAACTGGGACAAAAGAACATGACACCAACAGAGTCTATTTCTAGTATGAACTTTCAAAAGATTCTTGATCAGAATTAAATCCTGGAGTCATATCAGAGACCGTGTGAAGAAGGAAGCCATTAATTCTTCCAAATTGATTATATCCTTTTCTTAACCAAGTGAAGTCTTATTCTTTGTATTGCTCAGACAAAATGTCCTTTTTTTACTTCAATACTCTACCTTTTTTCAATGGCTCAAATGGTTGTCCCCTTTCCATCTAAGCCCTTGCAATAACAGTGTGACTTAAGATGAACTGAAAGATGTGTGACAGGCCAAGGATCATTTGTTGACCCTTGTGGCTGATTTGTGGGCTCAGAACAGGCTGGCAAATCTGTTAATGTGGAGTCCTTGGGGTTCTCTGAGCTTTGTTGTTTTCTTGTAAACATTTCGTTACCCGGCTAGGTGACCTCTTCAGTGCTAGCATGCTTCTGTTGAAATCTGTTAATCTGGATATTTTGGCACTGAAATGCCAAGTCAGCCTCTTCAGGGGTGGCATATCATAATCAAAATGTCGTTGTCTTGATTCCCTCTTTATTCAAAGGAGGTCCCTAGCTTATGAGTGGTTGAAGATGGTCCTTTCATAATCTAATAATGAGCCGATCGCCCACTAAGCTGTCCTTGCCTACTGAGTCCTAGAAAGTACAGTATTTGAGACACCATCATATCATGCTACAGCAGCTATTCTGAGGCTAATAACTTCCAGATTGTTGTGACTTTAAATCCCAAAATGTATTCAGTTGATCTGGAATGTAGCTGATGCATTGATCTAAGACGGGTCATATTATTTATTCTTGCCTCTCTAATTCTTTTTAAAGAGAGGAGGGAGATCAGAGAATTACGAGAAGGGATGCATGGATATTAGGCAAAAGAGAGAACAAGAAAAAGATGGGAGAAGGTGGGGAAGGAGAAGACAATGTGAAATGAAAAATGACTCCTGAATAACTGGTTAGAATGAAAGGGAGGGCTTAGGACAAAATTGATGACCAGAGAACTCTTCTATGTTGGTTTTGGTAGTCAGTCAGATTGCTGGAAATTGAGCATGTGTGTGCATTTGCAAATAATTGGTTGAGCAGTCAATGTAGGACATCCTCTTAACGGTTTATTGGCAACAAATCATCCCTTCTTCCAAAAGTTTCTTGGTGTCTCTCTCACCCCTGCATGCAAGAACTCAGATTTCAACTAAAGTCAAACACAGTTTACATCTTGGAAATAGGATAAAAAGGTCATACACTGCCATGAGAAAAGTCCTAAAATATGTAGTCTTTCCCTCCCCTCTCCCTTCCACCCTGCTGTCTTCCAGCACCAAACATGATCTCATCCTTTGACTTTTTTTGGAACAGAGATCACTGTTAGAAGCCTGAAAAAATTTCTTCACCATGAAGCATACAAAAGGTTGCGTTTCTGATTTGTGCTGTTTCCCATGAACTGCTGTGCCCGATCATGGCTTCTTTTCTTAAGAGCCTGCTCCATGACTCTTCCACATTTCTCCTTGTTATTTGTGTCATTTATGCAGCATTTCCGTCGTGTTTTATCATTGCAGTCTGAATTTCCACATTTAGTATCCACTCTGACAAATCACATCATTGGCTGCATTTGGGAACAACAGTCACCAATGAACAAACAGTGCGTTGACTCCTTGAGCTACTAATTTTGCTCCTTCTGACTCCTCCTACCAGTGGACTCATTGAACAGATCTGGAAGACTCTTAATAGTTTCTTTTTTAATCTTTCTGTTTTAAAGTGTTCTTATCCTACTAATGCATCTCTCAGGATGGCTTACAATATTTACAATCTGTGCAAAATCTAAATATTTAAAAAACAGACAGAGGCAGGAATAAAACTGAGGTGACTAGACTTCCCAGAATTTAAAAGTTTTGATTCATCAGCAGATCACCACCAAAAAGGGTAGTGGTGTAGCTCCCTGAGATAACAGATCATAGTTTTGGAGAAGTTTCTGAAAAGGCTGTTTTTCTGGTCTCAGTCAAGTGGACTTCCAT
The DNA here is from genome assembly GCA_030867105.1 of Liasis olivaceus. NCBI lineage: Eukaryota > Metazoa > Chordata > Lepidosauria > Squamata > Pythonidae > Liasis > Liasis olivaceus. Next base: position 71,299,467 of record CM061355.1, read on the forward strand.
TGCGGTTGGGACACAAAAGAGACATCACCACCAGTCTTAGACAACAGGTAGGCTTTTATGGGAAGGGTTAGTCCTGGAGGTCTGCTGGATTGAAGAACTGTAGGGCCTTAAAGAACAGTACTTTTTAAATTGAGCCTTACTTGTGACTCGTTTCTGTACTGTCTCACGTGAACCCAGGAATCCTGATTTGCTTTTCCCAGAACAAACCATAGTCTGAAATCAATCCTGGCAAGGAAACCCAGAGAGAAATTGGAGCACCTTGCATGTAGGATGGAATAGCAGTCCTTTTGTAATGGTATGTGTGAAAGACCTTGGGAGACGGGGGGAAGAGATGCTGCCAAGGGAACGGTCAGATGAGAGAGAACATAGCCTGCTGCTGGATTGTGGGCAGGGCAAGAGGCTCAGAAGGGACCCTCCCTAGTTTCTCAGGCTTTCAAGGAGACGGGGTAGGATTGCACTTTAAGACTCGCAAGATTCTATCAATGTAGCTTTACAATAAATAGAATTAGCTCATCTGGTTGTGATTCCTATCTGGTTTACCCCAGCCTACATCAATATTGCAAATCTAAAAGTACAATCCTCCCCTCTGTCTCCTTTACAGCCCAATCCTCCTTTAGGGAGGGTCTCTTATGAGCCTCTTGCCCCACCCACTATCCAGCTGCAGGCTATGCTGTCTCTTATCTGGCCATTCCCTGGGCAGCATCTCTTGCCCAGTCTGCCAAGGTCTTTCACACATACCATTATATCTTTTTCTGGTGGTCTGCCCCTTCCCTAAGTCTCTGTTCCTGACTACGTGGATGCTAAAATGAGAAAAGTGTTTTGATGTCACAATACAAGCTCCACCCTTTTGTACTTGCATTGTGATAATGATGATGTACATTTCCTCAGTTGCTCTGCCTCCTCCCCCCTGGAAAACCTATTTAATTTTTTTTTTTTAATGTCAGTGCAAAGTTTTTGATGGAAAATAAGTTAGTATACTTTTCCTGAAACACATATTTTGGAGTACATTTTTATATATTGTTGGTGCCAAGGGTTCCTTCTGCATAACCAACAAGGGCATAAGCTGAAAAACAACATTGCAGCTTGCACATTAAGCCTGCACAAATTAAGTTGCTTCATATCAGTATTTATAAAAAAATTAACTAATCAAGCATTCCAGCTTGTGATATATAGACTACCAAGAATAAAGTGTTTACTCAAGACCTCTAAAGATCTCTTCCCCTTCCCTTAAGCAGTAACATTAACAGGTTGTTTTCTGGGAATATCTGAGTATATTTGCAGTCAAATTGTAAGTGTACAGTGGATCAATCAGTTGACAAGATTCAGCTGGTTGCCCGATCAATCTGCAAACTTTATCGAAATCTGCTCTGGAAATAACTTTGAATTTGAACATTTAACTGCAAGATGTCAGAAAACCTTTCTAATTGGAAAAGACAATACTAAACTGATAACATTATAGAGTTTACTTGAGGTTCCACGTCACCAGCATTTGGAAATTATTTGGTTGTGCTGCCAGAAATGATTTTTGTTTGATTTAAAAAACAGATGATGATGGTGATGCTGACAATGACTATTAAGCTTTACATCTCAGCACTTTTCCTCCAGCAGCTTAAGGTGTCATACTTTCCAACCTATGGGATGCAACAAATTGGTCAGTGGGCAGGAAATTTAGCCTGGGCATCTGGTAGGGCTAACTATATCAGTCTTTTTCAAGAAGTGAGATGGACAACTCACTGATTCTTTGGTGTTGTTTTTGGTTTTGTTGGATGTTCTGCACCATATGAGGGTGGTGATGATGTTGGCTAACTTTGGAGGCTTGATAGATACCTGTAGAGGAAATAAAAAATGGCCTTGAAGGACAGGAGGAAGAGGCGCTACCAAGCAACCATCAAACAAGTGGGGCCAAGAAGCTGACTTGAGTAAAAGTCTCAGACAGGCCGCTCCCTAATTCATACAAACATAACATGTAAGAGGAGGGCAGCATTTTCAGTCTTGCAAGATTTGGTTACTGTAGCTGTTCTAATCAAAGTACTTTTAGACCTATATGGCATTAGTTTCTTAATCTGGTCTACCCTATAGGGCTGACAACACCTTAATTTTTCACCTTCTGAATTCAGCTGCGTGAAAGCATTGTTCCTCTTTCCCTCTCCACAAATTTTTAGAGTTATTCTTTTATTGTATTAGGGAGTTTTGCTGCCAATAAGCCTTGGCGCGTGAACCATAAATATGAATGGACATGGTCAAATATTTTGTGAATGGCTTTTATTAAAATGAGGTTTCAGTATAGTTTACAAACATATCATGTTTAATTCCAGCTAGGATTGCTTGCCTTTGAAAGCTGTCTGGAAATTTACATTGGTTTCCTTTGACCTTCCAGAATTTTGGCTCCACCCCAAGCCTTGAATATGCCATTCCTTAACTCAGAAACTCCCCTGAATGCTAACCAATCTGGATGGGTCGGGGGGAACCCACAGAAATTCCTCTTGGAGTCTGATGATACAGACGAAAGCCAGGGAGGCGGCAGACTATCAGGAGTATACGTTCCTAAGACTCACACATACTCCTTGTTTGTTAGGCTTCACACCAGCCATGGCAATAAATCTCAGCTTTCCAGAAACTCAGCCCTGCATTCAGGAACTAGCTAACAGCAGAAACTTCATAGACATGACTCAGCTGGTTAAATTGCTTTACTGCAGACAAGAAAGTCATATGTGTGCAGAAGATCTGCCTTCTGAAAAACACAATATCAAGCCCTCTCTCGCATGTGTGTGTATGCATGTGCATGCATGTCTCTGTTTCTCAGCCCCAAGGTTTAAATCCTGGGCTTTTTCTTCCCACTCCTTTGAATTAATGGACTTTGGGCTGTTTTTTTCCCAGCCTTGAGAGTTGGACAGCTCTGTTCCATGTTTTTCTGATGGTTCTGTCCAGCCTGAAAATCATTGGTTCCCTTCTGGCAAGCATCAATGTGCCACTTTTTAACTAAAAAAAAATAAAAATAAAAGACATCATATACCATTCATGAGACCAACAGTCTTTTGTCCTTTAAAAGCAATTTTGAAAGTAAGTTAACTTCCATCAAAGCTGAATGTGCATAGAAAAAAATAAAATCCATTAGTAGTTATATTTTGATATTGACATATTTCCATATGTGCAATCACATCCCTAGATTTATATATAAACATAGCTTTGTATATATGTACATATAGTGCAAATTAATAGTAGTAGTAGTAGTATTAATGCTGCTACCATGACAGCAATTACTCCTATTCTCTTGTCTTTCTGTAGATCATGGGACATTCTGAATGGGATCACAAACGAGGACCAAGAGGATCTCAGGTCAGATTTTGAAAGATTTTTCTCTGCCTGGCTAATTAAGGATTGGAGAGTGTTGTGTTCTGGGAGCAAACTTATGCATAGCTATCCAGTGCCTCAGTAAATTATGGTTATTAAATACTCATCTAGGTGTGCCTTTTAATAAGTTTTCGTGATCATTAACTTGTTGTTATTTATTATTTTTATCCCTCTCTGCTACCATTCTCCTTCAAACCGTTTATAGCAGTGTTGTCCAAACTTGGCCACTTTAAGATGAGTGGACTTCAACTCCCAGAATTCCCCGGCCAGCATGGCTGGCTGGGGAATTCTGGGAGTTGAAGTCCACTCATCTTAAAGTGGCCAAGTTTGGACAACACTGGTTTATAGGATCAGTGTACAGCATGCTGGCTGGGGCATTCTGGAAGTTGAAGTCCACACATCTTAAAGTTGCCTGGTTTGAAAAACACTGCTGTACAGCAATGCAATATAGTGATAGTTAAAGAAAACAGATTTCTGAAATATGTGCAAATACCTTCTCCTTTCTGTTGTATTAGGAATCTCAGTTTTTTCATTGGTTAGATAGGCAGAATTCAGCCAACTGGCCAAGTTACTCTTGTTCTCTTGCTAAGTATATTTGTGAATTGCAGTAACCCCAAATATGTCCAGTGGATATATTTGAACTTTGGGGCAATTCACTGAGGTTAATGCAAAGGCTTCTGATTTTGGTGTGAGTTTATAACTAAGCAACAGTTCAGGCAAAGTAATAAAATATTTCTGTGTGTGTGTGTGTGTGTGTGTATTATATGAGACAGTATCAGCCCTAAAGCAATATAATAAATATGAAGAATTTCCTAATACCAGCACAATCATAATAGAAATGTTTATAGAATAAAGGCAAAGGAAGTTCTTCTGGATTCATGAAGGCTGATGAAAAGAAGTATTTTAAGGGCCTTTTTAAACTATTTAGACTTTTGGGCCCAGAGAGAGATTTGTTAGAGGCCTATAACATTGGGATGGAGTGTGCAGACTACATCTAATCTATAGCTCCCTTTTTTTTTTAAAGATCTGTTGTAATACCTCATTGTCTTCAAGTGTTCATGTCTTATGGTTGCACGTACTTATGATCAGAGATCAGTTACCTGTTTCACATTGCAAACAATTTAAGAAAAGGACTCCTGGGGAAAGAGCAAAAATATAAAATTGTTTCAACAGGATAGTAAACTAGCTAGCTTATTCTATATCCCCGACAGAAAATGTATATTTAAAGTTAGCAGTACCAAATTTAAACTAATCAGCCCCTTACAACAATAGCAGTAGAGCTCAGCAATATTTTGTGAATTGCCAGAGACAAGCTGGCTACTAGGAAGAGTTTGTTCTCCTCATCTGACCTTCCAGGACTGTTGAATAGCAAAGGCATTATTAGATTAGTCTGCCAAGCTTGATAAAATGAACATCACAGTAGGACACGTGAGACTGACTCAGTTGCCCATAAACGATCTTGTGAAGGCATTATATCTCCCTTCTCATGCCAAAGATGGAAGGGCATTGATTCCGGCCAGGGAGAAAGATGTTTTATGAGGGACACAGAAGATCTGATGACATACTTGGCTAGGGTGAAAGGTCTTCTGAACAAGCCGCCAGCGTGATGGTAAGGAATTGTATTCTGCTGTTTCTGGAAATAAGATTCAAGGATACATGGCTTCACTTCTTGAGTTAGCTCTCTCAAACCCAAGTGAGATCAGAGAGTGGGTTAAGGGGTTACGATAGCTAAAGTTTGAATCTGTACCTTTTTTCCCAAGATGATGCAGTCTGTTTTGCATATATACTTCAAAATTGTATATGTACTTCAAAGAACAATACAATGCCATTGTATGTGTATGTGTGTATCTGCTTGTCTTACACATACTGTCAGCCCCACCAGGTAGACCAGACCAGGAAATCAACTCCACAGGAAGGGTAAAACTACTTTTATTGAGAATGGCTATAATAACAGAATCTTACATGTCTGATTGTCCTGGACCTCCTCCTCCTCCTTATACTTCTGTGAATTAGGAAGGCTTCTGCCTGAGCCACTATTTCCATCAAGTTCATCTTCTTTACTCCATACACATTGCTTGTCTCTAAATGGAAAAAATGCTTTAAAAAATCTTATATAGCTGAAGTCTAATATCCATGCTATGATTGCAAACACCCTGACTTTGGAGTAACTCTAACTTGGGCACTTTTCTTAGTCTATGTGTTCTTTTTCAGCTGTTAAGAGATATTTGTATTTATTGATATGGGGCCAAGAGTAGTTACAGGATCTGCCAAGCTTCCAAGGCAAGTTCCCATTTGAACTTAATTGTGACCCAGTTCTGGATTAGAATCAATCAGGGGAAGACTGTTGGAATAAATAATCTTTCACCTTATTGTCATGGTCCATCCTGCTAGCCCAAGAGTAAGAACATTTATGTAAGGGCTTCAGCTAGACTTTTAGTGGAATGGTGGGGTTTTGGGTGAGCCCATGATTAAAATTCAGTTTTGATCACACTTGATTAACATTTAAATTTAATCTATTTTAAGGGGGCAGACTCAAAGCTTGAGAGTGATAGAAACATGGTCAGGGAATATCTCCCTCTCCTGAATAAATTTCAGTCTCCAAGGCCAAATGAAGTACATCCTAGGGTACTCAGACAACCGCCTGATACTTCTGTCAATGTTTATATATCATCTTTGAGAAATTATGGAAAACTGATGATGTGCCAGAGGCCTAGAGAAGAACTTATTGCATTTATCTTTAAAAAAAAAAAAGGAGGGGGAGGATTCAGGGATCTGTTGACCAGTCTGTATGAGATCAGTACCTTGGAAGTTTCCAGAGCAAATTATAATGAGATTGTATTGATGTATAAGCACCTGAAAAACAGTTTGTTCATTATTAAAAAAAAAACAGCATGGATTTGTTGTTTTTTCAAGTCTTGTCAAACTTTTCAAATCATGGGAAGCAATCATTCTACAGATAGTCCCCTACTTACGAACGGGTTATGTTCCAAGAGGCTGTTTGTAAGTCCGTTTTGTTTGTAAGTCCAACAAGCAAAAAAAAAAAAAAAATAGAGGTGGAGGCAGGGGGCAGGGCCGGCGGGGCGCAGCGTACTCCATTGCCGGGCAAGGCAGGAGACCTCCACCCCCACTCCTCCCTCACCTGGCAATGGAGTGTGCTGCGTAAACTAACCCTTTCTGGGAACTTCAACTTCAATGCAAACCTCAAATGCAAACAGAATGCTAGAGAAGGTGAGAAAGGGTTAGTTTGTGGTGTGCTGCAAACTAACCCTTTCCTGCCTTCTCCTGACTTCCGGTTCCAACTTCCGGCCTGGCTTCTGGTTCTGACTTTCGGGTCCTTCCTGTTCGTATCAGTGAAAGTTCGCAACATGAGAGTTTGCAAGTAGGGGACTGTCTGTACTTTATTATATTTAGGGAGATCTTATGACCAGTTCTGGGCACCACTCTTGAAGGAGTCAGAGAAACTGGAAGAGGTTCAAAAAAGAACAAGGATGATCAGAAATTAAGTGATGGGCATGTTGAGCCTTTAAAAAAAAATGGGGTGGGATTGAGTATGATAGCATTCTTCAAGTACTTAAGAGACTGTCACATGGAAGGTTAATGCCAGTTTAATGTCTCGTTCTAAAGTACAGGATGTGGCATGATGGATATGAGTTATAAGAAGGTAGATTCCAGTTGAATGTTAAAAAAAACTACTTAACAGTAAGAGCAACAGGACAGTGGACTCGAGAACTGGTGGGCTCTCTTCACTGGGTGTGTTCAGTCAGAGACTATATAGCTATCTGTCAGGCACGCTTTAAACTGGGTTTCTGCTCTAAGCAAGGGGTTGGATTCAATGGCCAAAGTATCCTTTTCTAATTAAATACATTGAATTTGGTTTCTCTTCTTCCATATCGTTAATAATTTCCCCCTTGTATCATACTGAAAATTACAACTTGGAAATAATGTTTTTAGGTCCCTGAGTACCCAATCCAGAGGTTGCCTGTGGCTGTGGTGCTTCTGTTTCTGTACTCTTGCTCTAGGCCAGTGTTGTCCAAACTTGGCCACTTTAAGATGAGTGGACTTCAACTCCCGGAATTCCCCAGCCAGCATGGCTGGCTGGGGAATTCCGGGAGTTGAAGTCCACTCATCTTAAAGTGGCCAAGTTTGGACAACACTGCTCTAGGCTAACTGCACGTTAATGGACAAAATGGTCCACTTGTTCTTTAGGGCAGTTGGCTGAGGGATTCGTGGCCTGGGTTTAATCTCAGGCTATGATTTTGGCTTGTGAAAGTCAAAGCTTGATTGTTTGTCTTAGCAGGTTTAATAAAACAACAAGTAAAGTGTTCTTGCCGTGGAGGTAGAGATAGAAATATGTTTTTCTAGTTACAAAAGATTTGGCTAAGATTAGCCCATTGAGACCAGGGATTACAGTCAAAGCTCTCCGAGTCTCAGAAGCACCAACAAAGGCATTGTGTGAAGTATTGTGAGAACCACTTAGATAAATTAGTGCACCATAACTGATGAAGAGTAAGGGCCAAATATTTTAAGATACAGAGAGTAATTTTAGGAGCTGAAGATAGCATTTTCTCCTCCCATTTTTCTGCAGCAATAACCCCTTGAGGGTTATTATACTAGTCTAAGAGATACTGGCTGGCCCCAAATTATCCCGTGAGCTTCCATGGCTGGGAGTGAACCTGAACCTGGGTCTATCTTATCCTAGTCCAACATTTTAATTACTGCACTACAGTGGCTCTGTTAGTTTTACTTCCTGCCTTGCTCAAAATGTACTACATCCTTTCTGAAGTTCTCTCTTAGCAAGTGGCAATACCTAGCTGATCTGATCTGGACTCAGAGCTAAGCAGGGTTAGACCTGGTTAGTCTTTAGTTTGGAGGCCACCCAGGGATTCCCAGGAGTATAGTTAAATCAGGCAGATGAAAAAATGTTTCCAAAGAAGTTAGTGGCAAAACGCTAACTTCTTGGCAAAACTGTACTTCTTGGCAAAACTGTACATGCAAGTCCATGAAGTCATCTCAAGTTGAACTCAAAGAAGACTTGACTCCCTGCCCCCCCCACACTGATATGATAAGTGTAGGGTGAATTTATGCACCAAGTAACAACAGTTCATGGCCATATTGACATTAAGCGTAGATGGTCAGCTGTAGCATGAATAAATCCAAAGTGGAAGGGTATCAATACATGACCTTGCCTTTGCCCTGTGCAGCTGGCTTTCTTATGGACATTAGGTATTGGGCCCAAAGATCTCAAAGATGGCTATAAAGCTGTTTGACTTAACTCCTTTGCAAAACTCACTGCATTTGAGAACCGATTGGGTCTTGCATGTCAAAGAATTCCTGATATTTCAGACTTATAACGCAAACTTATCTAAACTCGGGAGGGGACATTGGGGCAATGTTGTCATGCACACCCATTCTTTGTTTTGTTTTATTCATTCATTTATAACAGTAACTTGTATGCCATGTGCTCGTCAAACTCTAGGCAACATTTATTTTATTGATTTGTTTATGAGCGTACAGACTGCTTCAATAAAGCCATTTTAAGTGGTGTCAGGAGTGAAAGGCAGAGCCAATGCCACGTATAACGAAATACAACATTTTCTTTTTTTAAGAAAAGGAATTGCTACCCCCCACCCCCAGTTAAAACTCTTCCTTTCTGAAAGCTTGACAGAAGAGGATTGTATTCACCAATTCCCTAAAGCAGTATTTCTCAACCTTGGCTGTTTTAAGATGGGTGGACTTCAATTCCCAGAATTCCCCAGCCAGCATGGCTGGCTGGGGAATTCTGGGAGTTGAAGTCCACCCATCCTAAAATTGCCAAGGCTGAAAAACAGTGCCCTAAAGGTTGAAAGGATGAAGCTAGCTCAGAGGGAGGTTGTTCCACAGTGAGGAAGCTGTTGTCAAGAAAGTCATACTTGGGTTCCCGCCTGTTGTGGATTACAAAGTCTTGATCTCTCTCTTTCTCTCTCTTCTCTTTAAAATCTCTCTACTTTCATTGAGGAATAGCTGAGCATCATGTAGAACATTTCTTCTGCACTTGTTCTGCAAGTTCTTGTGCAAGTGGATGAAAGCAAATCTGCTTTCAGGATTTTTTCAAAGAAGAAAGACAGGACTTTCTGACTTTCAGTGTACACTTCTATGTCTCTACCTTCTGACACTTCTGCTAACTTCCAAAGAAGACATTATAAGGAAGCTTCTCCCATGGGGCTTTTGCAGATTTGAGTGCTGATGAAAGATAGAACAGAAACACCACAGTAGCCTTTGTCCCATCCTCCTTTTCCCACAACTAAATCTGCTTAAAAACACCCCAAAGAGAAATTGGAAAGAAATCCTCAAGCACCACCAGATAAGTTGGAGAAAGAGACCTCTTTTGCAGAGAAAGCAAACATCTGAGGAGTCACACGGCCAATTTTGGTACAGCTGGAGCATGGCTAGCAAAGGCAGCTGCCTCTTGAGATGAAAATTGAGTGCTTTGTACAGTGTCTCCCTTTGCATGAACATGACTTTATCCAAAGGTGTACAACCTATATTTTTTCTTTTGTTGAATGGTTGGAACTGCTGGCTTGATTTTTTTCTCCTCAAAAAGACCTGAAAAGCATTATTATGATTATTATTAATATTAAAACCAGTTTATTGAGTGTGCCATATACAGAATGTATTAGCTGCTGCTGTTCTGATACACTGGATTTGCTGAGTGGGTGGCAAGGCATAACCCTGGGTCAGCAAGGAACAAGAAGTCCTTTTCTCGGCTTCCATGAGATGATGGTCAGCTAAAGCAGGAATGAGACGTATAGGTCCGGTGTATTCTAATTCATTTTAAATGTAAAAAAGCTCTCCATTATATATAACAGAGGTGCTATAATTTATTCTTCCCGTTCCTAAGCAACAGCTATTTTCAGTTAAGAGTGCGTCTGGTGTTGTCTACCTACTTTATGCATCTATGAGGTAATTCATTAGTGGATTTTTCCCCTTACCTCCACCTCCCACACTCACTGTCTCTCTGGTCCCTCCATTCTGTTGAGAGATCTGGCAAATCAGTGAAGAGCGTGGAGAAAAACCCATCACTCCATTCTCTTCCTTGTGACACTTTTACAAAGACAAAACTTTGGGTTCCTTGGAGTCAACTTGAGCAATGTTGACCTAAGGATCAAGAATAACCCCTTTGCCATTAGTCTGAAGGTCTTCAGAGGAGAAGTCCTCCTAAGCAAAGCAGGGAGCCATGAAACGTAGATCTTTGGTCTTGTTGAAACGGCGATGGGAGTCCATTCCAATCACTGAACAGGTAGGGTGGCTTCATGTTACAATTCCATCTTGGCCGTCAATAGCTCCATGGATGGGAGTTTGAATAAAAAAACTGCCATAGATAGCTCTCTTGTGCTCACAGTTAAGGGTGCCAGTTGATTATTGCATTTAGAGCCTGTTAATGTAGTTGTTCAGGTTTGGGCTTTTATAATACAGTTTTTGAATTGTGCAGTAGAAGCAAGGAATTCATTTTCTAGCTGCAAAAAAGCAAGCAAGCAAGAATGATCTTCACAATGCAATAGTAATGTTCGTTGCAAGGTTTTAAAAGCAGGTGCCGATGAGAATTGCGGACAGCTGAAAAATGGCTTAATGGTTTAGATTTTCTAAGAGGTCTTTGGCAAGAAACCCCAGATTTAATTTTGAGTTCACATAAATTGTACATTGAATGTATAAATAACTGCAGGTTGATCTTAGTGAATGGATGGTTTAGGTGTGTCTGAGCATCCAGAAGAGTTTGTTGAAAAGCAAAGACTGACTGTTTCTTAAATATATTATCATAATCCTCACCATAGTGATCATACTCTCAATGCAGGTTGCTGGCTGTACTAACAACAACAGAACAGACTTTATTATACAGGCATTATACTACAGCTGCAAAAATCCTAAATCTTTGGTTGCCCATCTCCTTAGAAAATTGGTGTTAATATCTAAGAAGTATGCTGATCTATTTGCTTTCAGTTCTTGTACAGAACGATGTCTAAAATTGTGGCCGTGGCTGCAGAAAGCTTTGATCTCTTATCTGAAAAATTGTTATATGTACACTAGAGACTGTGCCATTCTTGTTAAGAGCAGAGTGAAGTCTAGAATGCAAATGTTTAAAAGAGTGGAAATAATTTATATACAACAAAGAAGGCAGAAAATAATCTCTGTTGGATGAAACTATCTCTCCTTCCTTCCTTCCATCCATCCATCCATCCATCCATGCATCCCATGTACACTCATGTCACATGCTTACACAGCAATTCTGATAAAATTACACTACCACCCTCTATTACATCCAAAATGGAAGATTGCAATTTAATATTGGTTTACAAATCAGATTCAGAAGCCAGAATGAAACTCTTATTTCAAACTCCTCATCATTAAATTGACATTGAACTACAGCTTCCTGCTTTTGATGTAATGGGACACTGGTGTTTGGATTTAATAACCGATGGCTTATTCAACTGTCCAAATCAACCCAGTGTCCAACACAAGTATCATAAGAATCAGCTTCTGTGTCACAGCCACAAACTTTAACACCTGTTTGGGTAAAGTAGTTTATTCAATTGATGGGGGGGGGGGGTTCCATTTCTAAGTTTGTGGTGAGATGGCAGTTATGGTAGTGACCACTATGAGAACTTACCTCCACATATCAAGGGTGTCACAGAGTCTAATGGTATGTGGGAAAGACCTTGGGAGATGGGAAAAGAGATGCTGCCTAGGGAATGCTTAGGGACTGGTCAGATAAGAGACCGCATAGCCCGCAGCTGCAAAATGGCTAGGGCAAGAGGCTCAAAAGGGACCCTCCCTAGTTTTTAAAAGAAGACAGCAGGAGAATCCTACTTTCAGACTTGCAAGATTGATGTCAAGGTAGACCAGACAGGAAACACAACCAGATAAGCTAATTCTACTTTATTGTAAAGCTACATTAACAGAATCTTTCCCACATACCATTACACAGAGTGATGTATAACTGTAATGGTATGTGGAAATGGCCTCGGGAGAGAGGAGGGAGAGCCGCCGACTGGACAACTGGTATGTAAAAGATCTCTCAGCAGGAAGCGTTTCAGAAGGGACCCTCCCTTGTTTTCCGGGAAGTGAATGAGAGAAATAATTTCAGTCTTGCAAGATTCTTTTAATGTAATCTTACAATAAAGATAGAGCTAGTACTCCTGGTTGTGCTTCTCGTCTGGACTACCTTGCAGAGTTAATAGCAGCTTAAGTGGAAGCTATGTTCAAGGTATCTCTGTAGGATAGAGAAGGAATTTACCTTCAGTTCAGAGCAAGACCTGATTCTGGAGATGATCTTCCTAATAGAACTTCCTCAGTTGGGCCATTTTTCCTTGATAATCCTAGACTGATGGGAGCTGAATCTCATTTACATTCAGAGTAAGAAAGCCAGCAATGCCTGCCGCAACATAGAACAGTGTAATGAATAGTGGTGAAGGAATGGGCCCATCTTCCATATAAATGTATCTCATGCTGCATAAAGAAATAATCCAACCTGATTAAGGATTGCAACTTCCATAATTCAGTTTCCTGGCTGGGAACTCTGGGAGCTACAGCCCCACTAGATCTAGAACGCATAATTTTGGGGGGTGTCGAAGCAAGTCCTTAAGACAAATGAGCTTATTTGAATGGAATAATATCTTAAAGTGCAAAAGGAGGCAACATTGAACACAGAATGTCTCGGTAGAAACTAGAGATTTAAAATAAAATTTCCACTCTTGATCTGGCGTGTTCTTTCTGTGGGGGTAGCACTCCACATCATCTCTTCCATCTGAAACAATTGGAAGTTGTTATTTTTTTAAGTCCAAGAATGACTCCGGGAGTAGGACATCTTGCTGATTGATCTTCCCATGTCATGCGGAAAAGTAAATAAGTCTTGGAAAGTTGCAGGGGTATAGCTTTTGATTGCTTTCAGACAGCTCCACACTTGCTCGAAAGTTTTGTGAAAGAGCTTTCTCTTTCAGACCGCCGATGCGGCCTTGAGAACCTGTTCCCTTCTCCCAGAAACCGGAGTTGTAGTGAAGGGAGCAACAATATGCTTCCGTCCTTTAAAAATAAAATGCGGAGGTGCCTCCAAACTCAGATGGTTGTTGGAAAGCCAACCTTGGCCACCAAGGACCAATTTTCACATTGCTGGAGGTCCCAAAAGCAGTGCAGTGAGTGGAATGCAGATGGAGACCCAATTTGGTCCAGGAGTTAAGATGCTAGTCTAAAAAATGGGAGACCCTGAATTCAAATCCTCCCTTAGGCATGGAAGCCAGCTGGGAGACTTTGAGCCTGTCACTCTCTTTCAACCCAATCCACCTCACAGGGTGGTTGTTGTGGGGAAGATAGGAGCATTATGCATACCGCCTGGAGTTGTACAAATTAAGGCAGAATTCAAAACTAATAATAAATAGTGCACAGTGCATGTCACCACAGTAAGTAGGATAAAAGACAACGTATTGAGAAATTAGAAATATGATTCCAGATGTCAAGGATGGTTGTCGGAAATGAGTGATGTATCTGCTTTGGAAAAGGCAATATTTTCTACTAAAAGGAGGCAGCAATACACTAAAGGGATTTTGTGATACTTTACAATAATATTTGGTAGCGATCATATTATAGTAGTGTATTCATTAATAAACCCAGTGACTATTGATAAATATAAAATATAAGGCAGATTTTTTTTCTTTCTTTTCTTTCTTAATTTGCATTTTAAGTTTGTTTGGGGTTCTCTCTTTTCTATTTTTTTTAGTTTCAAGATTGTTTTGTTAACTGTGTATGCATTGAGTAAATAAAAAAGAAAATGATTTTTTTTAAAAAGGATAAGAGGTAAATCTTTTTTGCAGGTGGGTGAGTTATTTCCCCACTTCCATTGTGTCCCAAATTAAAATCCAGAGAAGCTTGTTTCCAAGGAGTTGAAATTGTATTGTTTCTGAGCACTATGAAAGCTACTCTGAAGCCTACAAAAGACTGATAAGAAAAGTTATGGATATATGGAGCATAAAGTTCCTTGTATTTGCTCCATCTTGCTATAATAAACATGGAGGGAGTGTAGAGAACACAGTTCTATGAAGTTTTTTTTTTTCTCCTCTCTCCCTCTTAATATCATCCTTGAAAGCTTTTAAAATTGTTTTTAAATAGTTTTTAATTTTGGCAGTACAGTTTAGATTTTTTAAATGCCTTTTTTTTTCAAATGACATACATCCAGAATTTCTGGCAAAGTAGAGAATAGTGTAAACATTCCTTGATCATCTTGATTGTATTAAGAAACTTCAGTGAGTGCATTACAGTCTCAAGAGATAAAAGACTATCCAAAATCAGGTTCTTTTATAGATGCATAGCCACAGAACGCATTATTTAGCCCAATAGTTCCAAAAAAAAAATTAGCCAAGCAAAAAATGTTTGTGCAGTTCCACTTGATTGCTGGGATTTTTTTCTTTTTTTCTTTTTCCTCTTTTTGGCATTACAACCTGATGATTATATCTTGAATCCCACCCTTCTGTCTGTCCATCCAGGGTTTTGTTCACATATCAGGCTACAGTCAGGACCAGAAATATTGGAACAAGGATAACTACCTCAGCATTTGGCCTCTGTACACCACCACATTGAAGTTGAAAGGAAACACACCCAGATGGGAGTGAAGTCAGGACTTTCAGCTGTAATTCAAGGGGTTTGACAAAAATGGGGCACTAACCATTCAGGAAGTACAGCCAGTGGCATACACACACACCCATCGTTGGTGGCTCATAAGTAATGGAACAAACCAACATCATGACAAACATAAGGATCGCCTTTAATACCTGGATGAAAATCCTTTGCAGTCAATGACTGCCTGAAGTCTGGAACCCATGGACATGACCAAATGCTGAGTTTCCTCCCTCAAGATGCTTTGCCAGGCCTTCACTGCAGCTGCCTTCAGTTGCTGCTTTTTTGTGGGTCTTTCTGCCTTAAGTCTTGTCTTCAGTAAGTGAAAAGCATGCTCTATTGGGTTGAGATCAGGTGACTGACTTGGCTATTGAAGAACATCCCACTTCTTTGCCTTGAGAAACTCTTGGGTAGCTTTTGCTGTGTTTTGGGTGATTGTCCATCTGCAATATGAAGCAGTGTCCTATCAGTTTGGCAGCATTTGGCTGAATCTGAGCAGAAAGTATAGCCCTATACACTTCAGAATTTATCCTGCTGCTTTTATCAGCCGTCAGGTCATCAGTAAACACCAGTGACCCGGTTCCATTGGCAGCCATATATGCCCATGCCATAACACTGCCTCCACCATGTTTGACAGATGATGTGGTATGCTTTGGATCGAGCTGTTCCTTTCCTTCTCCATACTTTTCTCCTCCCATCATTCTGGTGCAAGTTAATCTTGGTTTCATCAGTCCAAAGAATCTTATTCCAGAACTGGGCAGGCTTTTTTAGGTGTTTGCTGACAAAGTCTAATCTGGTATTTCTGTTCTTGAGCATTACCAGTGGTTTGCACCTTGTTGTGAAGCCTCTTTATTTACATTCAGAGCTATCCCTTGACTGTAGATGTTGACAATGACACGCCTACCTCCTCAAGAGTGTTCTTGACCTGGCTAGATGTTGTGAAAGAGTTCCTTTTCACCATGAGCAGAATTCTGCGATCATCCACTTTAGTTGTCTTCCATGGTCTTCCAGGCCTTTTGCTGTTGCTGAGCTTGCCAGTTAATTCCTTCTTTTTCAGGATGTTCCAAACTGTTGTATTGGCCACCCCCAATGTTTTTGCTATCTCTCCGATGAGTTTATTTTGTTTTCTCAACCTAATGATGGCCTCCTTCGCTCTCATGGACACCTCTTTGGACCTCATGTTGAGAGTTCCAGGGAACAGCTACCAAATGCAAATGTAACACTCAGAACCACTTCCAGGAGTTTTATCTGGTTGATTGGTCATGGGGTACCCAGGAAACAGGCCACACCTGGCCATGCAGCTGCTTATCAGCCATTCGTTTCATTACTTGTGAGCCACCAACAATGGGGGGGATGTATGCCACTGGCTGTACTTCTTGAATGGTTAGTGCCCCACTTTTGTCGAACCCCTTGAATTACAGCTGAGAGTCCTGACTTCGCTCCCATCTGGGTGTGTTTCCTTTCAACTTCAATGTGGTGGTATACAGAGGCCAAATGTCAAAACAGTTATCCTTGTTCCAATATTTCTGGTCCTGACTGTAAGTCAGTATATATTATTTGTTTGGTTTTGGCTTGGTCAATATGGAAACAGAACCATTTGCTGCATAATCTTATGGATTAGCATGATGTGTTAACCAGATTAATATGGCTTGTTTTGAAACCAAGTTAAAATAAACAATTAGTCCAAACTCTGATCCAATTTATCACACAATTATCAACCAGAATTTAGTAATGTAAATATTTCTGACTCTTTTTTAATCCTTGTTAAGGGTACCGTGCCTTACCTAGTTGATGACAGAGCTACAGGAAGTGTTCTGTTTATGTCTGAAAAATGATACAAACTCTATCCCTCATGTGGAGAAATCAGCAGGAAGACAGCAGTCTCCTTTTTTTTTCCCCAATATCTCCAAAAACTTGGCCAGACTTGTAGTTGAGCATTTTGGGTACTGGAGTCCCTGCACATCTGGGGAATTCAAGGTTGAGGAAAGTTGGCTTTTTGAGCATCACTTGCTTCTATTGCTTTAAAAACTTGTTTTTAAATTGTATATTTCCATATATAAAAGTAATCAGATTTAACAATAGCTTGAATCTTTGCCCTTTAATTGGTGGCGCAGCCTGTTATTGGCTGAGAATATAAAAAACAGGAAGCTGTTTTTTAAATGAACGCTGTAAAAATTCAGCAGTTGCTCCTGTCTGTTCATAAAATCATAAAACAACTTCACGGTGATAAGGTGTGGAGGGTAAGAAATCAATTATGTCATCTGTGGCTCAAATATATACTGATATAGCAGGCTAAATATGACGTTCTTTTGTTTTCAGATCATTGTCAGTGACTTTTACATCCTAACCTGACAAGTGATTTGTTAAGTTTGCTTCAGGAATTCCAGTGATTAGAAAATACCCTGTACCAGCTTATCAGTTTTTTTCCTAAAAATTGGCACCGGTGTTATCTGCACACCACTTGAATTTTCAGTAAGCAAATGCATGTTTTAAAAAAATCACCAGATTTTTCAAAGTTCAAAAGAGGCTTCTGACACCAGGGATGGGAGAGAAAATTTTATATTTTATGTTTTTATATTTTAACGCAAAGGTCCCTATTTGGTACTCTGGAGTCAATGTAAGAGTCAAAGCCATTTACCATTTTTCCAACTATTAGGGGGTTAGTTGTCTAACAACCACAAAATGCCTCCAAAAATATTGAGGACAATCATCATCATCATCATCAAAAAATAATACACCTGAGTTTTTCACTAGCTTTCCAAAACTTTCTCCAACTGACCTAGATATGGGACAAGCTCAGTATAAGTTTGAGAAGCTGAGAAACTGAAAATGGAGAAGCTTAAATGGATAAATACACCCATCCTTATGACATAGAAATTGCAGAGTTTACCCCAGTATGGATAGATGTTGTTTGAAATTACTGATTGGCTAGATCAGTCACTTGAATGGACTTCAACTCCCCAAATTCCCATGGCTGTTGCTGAAAATTCTGGGAATTGATGTCTGGAGGGCATCTATTGATTGGGGAAGATCCTGTAACAAAGCCTGTTAATTAAATTAATTTTACTGGATTAATTAATTTGGGTGCTGGAGTAGCTTCCCATACAGGAAGGCCAAACTGCTATGAATGTTTCCTTATAGGAAGCTATTCCAGCATCCAAATTAATGAGGAAAGATTTACAGCAATTTAGCCTTCCTGTATGGTATGGAAACTGTGAATAGAGACAGTTTTTCCTTCCCACACACAAAGCTAGAATGCAAGGTCATCCACTAAAACTAAATGTGGGGCAATCTGGAACCGATTCAGGAAAATATTTCTTTACACAATTCTATAGTTCAGCTGTAGAATTTATTGCTGTCAGATGTGGGGTTGGCCACCAATTTAGATGTTTTTAAAAGGGGTCTGGACAAATTCATGGAGGAGCATGATCTGATTAGCTCCTGAATCATGAGAAGTGTGTTTTCAATATCAGCATCTAGGAAGCAATAACGGAAAAAGGGCATGCTTGTAAGTGCGTGTATCGGGCCACCGTGTGACTCAGAATGCAGCAGCAGTGAAGCCATTGGCCCAAAGGCCCTTCTTTTATTCATATCAGAAAAAGTGCTGATTTGAAGGCAAAATGGTATTTGCTCTGGTTTTTTCATTCGTAGGTATGCATATTGCAGTACCTTGAAAGAGGCAGGGTGCTGTTTTTATAAGTATTTCCATTAAAAATCATGGAAAAATCTGTTGTCACTGTATTAAAATTTATATCTTGCTATGTGTTATTAAGTGCATAAGGGCTGATTCTTTAAGGCTTCACGGTATTAAACATTTATGATTTGGCATGCACCAAAACGTTAGCTAATATTTCCGCATACATAGGTGCCGAATGAGATTAAAGTGGCATTGTACACTTTGATTCTAGGGCAGTGTTTCTCAACCTTGGCAACCGTAAGATGTGCGGACTTCAATTCATCAGGCCGGCTGGGGAATTCTGCGAGTTGAAGTCCACACATCTTAAAGTTCCCAAGGTTGAGAAACACTGTTCTAGGGAATCAGAGAAAAATCAGAGCTGTATTCTACGGTTAACATTCCTTTAAAAGAAAAAAAAAGCTTCTAGTTCTTGTGATTATACGCTTCAAAGTATGTATTGGTCAGTGGCTATAATCAAGAACTGAAGTGAATTGATTCAAAATGGTGAAAAAGGCCAGGGTAGATTAATGTAAGATTTCCCATAGCCCAACAAAAGGGTTTCTCCTGGTCCATTTACCTCCTTCCTTTACTCACTTTGTGGGTGTGGGTACCCCAAAATCAGTGTTTACTCCTGGCAGCTGCCTGGACAAGTCCAGCAGTTTTCTTGGGAAGATTTCGGAAGTAGATTGCCCTTGCCTTCTTCTTCCTGGGGCTGAGAGAGAGGGACTGGCCCAAGGTCGCCCAGCTGGCTTCATGCCTAAAGCAGGACTAGAACTTACAGTCTCCTGGTTTCTAGCCTGGTGCCTTAACTGCTACACCAAACTGGCTCTCTTACAATTAGCCGTTGTAAAAAAATGCAAAAGAAGGAAAAATGCATATAAAACCAGAACATAGAAGTTTGTGCGTTTGAGTATTTTAACATTCAGAATTAACAAGATGCTAAAAATACCATCCTAAATTGGGGGTAAAAATGATGACAGCACCAGAAAATGTGCATTTGGAGATTTTAGACCAGGGTTCCCCAAAGTGGTCAGTATCAACTCCCAAGGGTCAGTGGGACTATCCAAGGACTCAGTGTTGTTGTTGTTATATGTGCAACAGCGTGAGATCATAGCTGCCAGTTCTTTAGCTGGTGTTGGCCTTCAGTCACATCAAGTTCTTTTCAAGAATCTAGGATGCCGTAATGTATCGGCATAGGGTATGCGCCAGTCCAAGGAGTGTGGTCTTTTGTAATTGACACGTGGAAATTTTGTCAATGCACAGATTTTCTAAGTGCCATCCAAGTTTTTTTGATATGGCATGTGTGCCGATAACCCCTGGGACCACCACTGCCAGTTTATGCCATAATCTTTCAACTTTGATTTTCAGATCTTGATACTTTGTGATCTTCTCCAGTTCTTTGTCTTCTATTCTACTATCCCCTGGTATTGTCACATCAAGTATCCACACTTTCTTCTTTTCAACTAGTTAAATCTGGTGTGTTCTGTGCCAAGATATTGTATTCAGGCTTGTATTCAGAAATCCCACAATATTTTAACCTGCTCATTTCCAATTATTTTTTCAACTATATGTTCCCACCAATTTTTCATTACTGGCAAATGATCATTTTACAGGTGTTCCAGTGAATCATTTTGGTGACTATGTTATGCTGTTGTTAATGGACAGTTTGTGTGATCGTCTTGCACAAGCTGAATATATGATTACTGTTTCTTCTGCTTCTTTGCACAATCTGCACTTTGAATCATTTGATGATTTTTCAACTCTGGCCTTGATTGCATTAATTCAGATAGCTTGCTCTTGAGCAGCCAGATGTTTGGGGGTTGATGACCAATCAGAAGCTTCATGAAGGGGTTGATGAGATAAAGAGTTTGGGGACCCTGGTTTAGACAGTCGTCCAACCAATTAGTGATCCCATCAGTGAGTTTGCTAAACAGTGATCTTAATACTGTTAGTGGGACCGTGCTTAATAAACAGGGCAGTCTTTGCAAAGTTGATGTCGTTTTATTTTATTTGTAAAAGAGGACAGCATTTCAGCAAATTCTCCTAGATAACAGCATAGAATTCAGGAGTTTCCCATAGTTACAAAATGGCTGAGGATGTCTTCAGCCCTCCAGAGGTCTGCAGCCTCCCTGGCTTCTCACATTTCACTTAAATTCAAAGCAATTGGAGGATGCTTGGGCAGTCAGAAAGGCAGCAAAATCCTACAGAGTTGTATAACAGATACTGTCTACTAACTTGCAAGAATGAAGTATGCTCAAAAAGACTCCCAAAAGAAATTGAAATGACAAAGAACAGTAAGTTCTTGGAAATGGTCAGAAACAACGTTATAGTAAATTACTTTAATTATTCGTCACTGCTTGTTGAAATCCTGCCTTGGGGAAAAAGCTTTGTGACCACAGTGACTTTGGGAAGAAAAAGTTTAATTCAGTCTAGTTATTAGTTCATTGGCCCTGTAGGAAATATTGTTGCTGACGGATTGTTTTCAGCACCAGATGTTCCACTTTACTATAGATGTAAACCCCATGTTTGTTCTAAGACATGATGGATCAACGTTCAGCATTCTTGACACAAAGGAATGACTGGCCCAGGCTCACAGAATTTGTAAATAAAGCAGTACCAAAGCAAATCTTTCAACAGATACGAGAAGAAGAAGCAAATGTCCCATTGGGCTCTATTTTCCAGATTGTGTGTTCATTGTGTAAGAAAAGGGAATTGCTCAATTACCAAGAAGAGCATAAATATACTATAAAACCATGTTGCCTTTTGCACTCCAGGCAATGAATCTGGAGATCATCAGTAAATCTGGAATTGTCAGCTCAGAAAAATATATGTATATATTTATGTCTTTGTTAGTACATTTCACATCCCACCACTTCTCCTAAGACTCCTGGATGGCATATGCAGGCTTGTCCCACCTTTCATCTTTATCCTGAGAAATAAAGATTCCCAGATGTCATGAAGTCTTTTAGAAAGTGAAATTGTTTAAGAAGGTTGCTGATGGATTTACCTGGCATCTCCCAGCTCAGAAATGGGCAAGCCTCCCTGAGCCACCGGCCATTTAGAAATTTGAGTGCTACTCAGATTTGGCTACTTTAAACGACTTGGCTGTTCCCCAAAGTATTTACAGGATGGGTATGGATCGTTACATAGCACCTATCTACAAGAAGGGAAATTAGTTCTCCAGGTCTTCTCTATATCAAGTGGGACTTCTCTGGAACCAAAGGTCTTCCTGCAAAGAACTTTCATGCTAGAGACTGATAATTTGCTTTTTAATTTTGTATGCATGCATGTATGTATGTATGTAACCAGGGGCAGGTTAGAGCCCAAGAGTTCTGTGTTGCTGATCCTTGTCCCATATCATCACACGCTCACACCCAGATAGATTGCAACCCAACAAGAATGACATGAATATAAATAAGCATTGGCACTTTGGATTTTGTGATTGTCCATAGGATGTAAAAGTAATCCACCATGGATTTCTGTGGGAATAGATGGATGTGTTCCATCCAAGTAGCATCTACCACAGCATGCATTTTTGCATGGAGTCAAGTCTTCCCGAAGTCATTTTATTCTGGTCAAAAATCCACAGGAAAAAATTTAAAAGTCTGCAAAAATGTTATATCTGGGAGATATATATATATGTGTGTGTGTGTGTGTATGTATATATTTGATGTATGCATGTATGTATGTATGTATTTGGCCTTTGAGCCAAAACACACAGCAGAACTAGGACCAAAATTTAATTTGATTTCATTTCCCTTTACTCAGAATTAAATACAGTTAATATAACTACAGTATACAGACATCTGCATTTAGGCTAGGTCCAAATCAGAATGTCAGTTGATAAATTTTCTTCTCTCCTTAAAGGGAAACTTGGAGGAGAAGGTCTAGGTCCCTTTCTCGTAAAGAAAGCAGCCCCTAGGATTGCCTCTCCATCTTGGAATGCTGCTTGTTTCTATCCTATGCATAATTCATTACCTTTTGTATTATTTAAAATCCTTTGCTTCCAGCTGACCTGGTACTAGCTGGCCTCAATCAGTGCATAGACCATGAAAAAGGTGTGTACTTGCTAGCTTGCTGTCTTGGCTTCTTCCTGTTTCTGACTTTGACATGAAACTCTTGCTCCTTTTTATGGAAATATCGCCACCTTAGTCTAATCCTTGATGTTCTTTTTCCCTCAGTACCATTTGCTTAGGTCTATGATGTCAGGGCTGCAAATTTGCAGAGAATAGCTAGATGGCAACAAAGTGTACAGAAAATCATGACACTCTGCTGCCATCTGGTGGTTGTATGGATTTTGTAGCTCAGATACAATGAACCTACACCAATAACAAGTTTCTTTAAAAAAAGAAAAACGAATTGTGGGGGGTGACATAGTTGTCCATCCTTGGTCTACAGGTTCCTGTTTGGATTGTTTGTGAAGACTTTTTGGCAATACAAGCTGTTTTGGGGTCAAACAGTCAAAGTTCATACCGCCATGCTTGCATCAGATCCAGTTTATTCTCTTATTTACTAGAGTTATTGCTGCTGCTCAGGGCCATGACTATGATAACCAGGCCATACCATTTATTTATAATCTCCTGTAAAATATGAGTTTTCCATGTATTGTATTTTCTATAACCCTTTTCCAGCATCTAGGTGTTTGGTGGTGGTAAAACTTGGTCATTATTGGAGGAAATTTCATCCCTAGACTCCAGCAACTGTCCTAAAGCAATCTGGTTCCACAAATCAGATGTTAATTGAGATTTTAAGGTTGGGATCCAGATGGGCAGGTTGCTTTCTTAGGAACCTCCTCAATTTTTATGCAAACAGTTCCAAACATCAGGGACTGACCTTCTCATCAGACATATTGTATTCTCAGAAGGATACAGTGCAGATGGCATGATTAATGTTAAAACTCTGTGGATTAATTCAAAAGGCATTTGTAGTTCACCATCCAGTTTTCTACATAGGCCTGTTAGATGCCTACAGGAAGCCCATAAGTAGGACAGATTTTGCACATCAAAAACTTTAAAATAATAATTTACTTTGTAAATTATATTCATCTCTGTTTCTCTCTGAGTTTGTATATTCAGGGGTTTATGTATTTATGGGGGGAGAGGAGGGTGTCCACTCTTTCTCAACCCTTACTGGAAGTGATGGGACTTCTTGCATGTCAAGCATTTGCTCTGCCACTGAACTATGGAACTTCCCATAAATTGAGCTAATTCAACCATCCTTTTACATAAATGTTTATTTTCATCATCACTCCAAAAAGCTATTGTTTCTTTTAGTCATGAATGTTGGTAAAGATAAACCCAGCTCTACTTCAGAAAGTGATTCTTCTCTACTGTGATGAACTGGAATTAGTTTATAAATCTGAGAGTGCTATAAAAAGATTTCATTCGGGATGATTCAGAATTGGTTTTATGAAAGAAGATGAGATTCTTCAACGTTGTTCCCTCTTTCCACTATCTGTCTATTTTTCTATAACGTTTTTAATAGTAATAAAAATAGTAATTAAAAATTACAATTACAAAGATAAAAAGTAATGCAAAGTAAAAAAGAAAAGAATAAAAAGAAAAAAATAGAAAGTGCAGAAAAGAAAAAATAGAAAGGAGAATAGAAAGGAAAGATAAGAATACAGTAAAAAAGAAAAGAAAAAATTATATAAAGAAATGACTTCCCCCTTCATCACAAAAGTATAAACAATTTTATTAATTTATTGCCTTCTCTTAAAATCCAACAAATGATCTCTTCTTCCCATATCCCATCTCTTATCTATAAACAAATCCTTAAAGCCTCATCATTTCAGTCCTGATGTCAACAAAAGTCCATTAAGGATTACCAGAAATAACAACATATCTATTTTAACCTTGATCAAATAAACCAATTTTATATTCCTTCCTTTTACTTTTAACAATCTTGATCTTTCATCCCTTCAAATAATGTCCTAAAACTTGATTTTTTTTGTTTTTGTTTTCTTTTTCTTCATTTCATAAGAGTGTCTGCCTCTGTAGATAGACTGTGTTTAAAAGATGCTGTGAAAGAGGAACAAGTTTTACCTGACAAGATTTGAGACTGATCTGAAAGTGGATTTAAAAATGACAGGCTACAAAAATGATATGGAAAAAGCTGCTACACTGGACATACAAAAGAAACCAGCTGATGTCTTAATAATTAAAAAGGATATACAAATGACAAACCAAGAGAGTGACCTGGATAACTTTCCTATATTGGATTTACAAAAGAGCCTTGTTAAAGCTTTGCAGTATTTTTCTATAATGTTGTCTTTCTGCATTAGACCTGGTTAGTTAAAAGAAAGTTTCAAAGGATTTCAAGTGCAGGACGATACTTATCGACTATTGTTTTTCGATGATGATGATGATTTCCTGCCAAGAGAGCAGCCAGGAGAGAAGAACAGATACGCAGAATATCTAATTTTCTGTAGGGGAAATAAAATACAATAAAATAAAATACAATAAAACCTTCTCATTAGGTGTGTGGGTGTATGTAACAATGAAATCCAATGAATCAAACTGGACACATTGTGTAGATTCTGAAAATAAATATATCATTGTTTGGAGGCTTCTGTATTATCAGACTTTCTCCACTTGAAGACCACTTGAACCTTATTGGAAGGGTGTCAGCCTTTGTAATTTTACAGAGCAAGCCACATCATGTAATAGGCGCTTGTTTCTATGAGCGATATTCTCTGGAGTTACTTTCAGCTTCTGATCAAAGTTGGCATTCACCCCGTTTCTGCATTAGGAAGTACAGTAATTATCACCCTTTTCTTCAGGGGCATCCAACCTTTGTGGGACTCTTTAACTGGGGGGACAAAGTGGCTGGAGAGATGTTTTAGAACCGTGGGTGCTGCACAACAGGCGTTTCCAAATATTTTCAGGCTGGAGAACCTGTTCTTTAAAAAAAAAAAAAATTACAGAACTGTGACCAAGTAGAGTGGGGCTTCTGAATGTCAGCTGACCATCCCCATCTGTTCTGCTGTACCTTTAAAAATTATATCAACACCCCTGAAAAGCACCTTCAAGACAGGAAGGGATGGTGCCTCAAGTTTCCCTCACCCCCTTAGTCCTTGCAGAGAAGTTTTTCATCGCCCTTAGTCCCAGGGAACCCCATTCAGGACTTCATACTGCAGTTCAAAAAACCTTGGTGGTGGTTGTTTTTTTAAAAGAATTCATCACAATTTATAACTTCATAATTTTACTGTAAGATCTAGACTGTATTACTTGTTATCCCTGATATTTGTATTCTGCATAGAGTTTAATAGTGATTTTTGGGATCAAAGATGTTTAGGCATTTTTAATCAGTATGCAAAAACCATAACTTCATCATCGTCGTAAACTCCTTGTTATTTGCCTGATTCTATTTTTATATATTTTTTCCATTTCGTCTTTATTGTATTGTATCGTATTTATTTAAGGAGCAGAGATGGGAAGGAGATTTAGAATGAACAAAAGACTGTGATTCTTCACACCGTGCGTAATTGACCTGTGGAATTTATTACTGTCAGGCATGATGACCATGAACCTATAATGGTTTAAAAGGGGATTGATGAATTCATGGATGAGAGATCTGTCAAGGGTTACTAGTCTTGAGGAATCCTTGTTCCTTTTGGATTGGGGACAGCATGTCTCCAAATACCAGTTGCAGGACAACATCGGGAGAAGGTGTTCTCTCATCTGTCTGTCTGTCTGTCTATCAAATTTATACACCGTCCATCTCACTATACAAGTGACTCTAGGCGGCTTACACATAAAAAAATTTAAAAAACAATAAAAAATCTTTGCAAAAATATATAAATACAGGGTTAAAAGACGAGGGAAGTGACAACAAACCACCAACCACTCCCAGTGTTGCGAGCCCCCATGAGATCCCCATGCTAGGTGGCAGAGCCAGGTCTTCATGCTCTTCCAGAAAGCCAGGGTAATGGGGACCAGCCTCACCTCAGGGGGCAAGATGCTGCACAGGGCAGGGGCAATGGCAGAGAATGCTCTCCTCATCCACCCCGCCAGTCAGAATTCTTTAGCCAATGGGGTCCACAACATGCCCTTCCTGCCAGACTGGGTGGGATGGGCAGATGTAACCAGGACGAGACAGTTCCTCAGGTAACTTGGGCCCATGCCATGCAGGGCTTTAAAGGTCATAACCAACACCTTGAATTGGACCCTGAAGCAAACTGGCACCCAGTGCAGCTCACATAGCAGAGGTGCAGCCCTAGAGGTGCCCATAACTGCTCACGCTGCTACATTTTGCCCTAGTTGCAGCTTCCAGATACTTTTCAAGGGTAGCCCCATGTAGGGTACTTTTCAAGGGTAGTCCCATATCCTGCTTACAAGCACCCTGAAGGTGAAGTGTGGAAACAAAACACTGGACTAAAATGGGCTTTGGCCAGATACAACAGGAATGTTCTTACCTTGTGTTCTGCTTCACAAATGACATGTCAGGACTATACTAAAAAGGGGGGGGGGGACTAGCCATTTTATTTTATTTTATTTATATTTAGGTTATTCAGAATTAAATTAATGAAAGACAGTTAATATAATTAATAGGTAGTTAATAATTTTCTCCTTCTGTGACATTAAAAATACCAATCTGATGCCAACTTTTTATAGAACTCTGAGAGCCACACCAAAGGTACCTGGGATCTTAGATTCTGTACATTTAGTCTTGAATTAAGCTTTCAAACCACTGTTGGTGCAGAAGTACATCTGTCTGGCTAATGAGATATGGATGGGAGGGTTCTCTTCCCAAAGTCCTTGCTTTGAAGGAGTGTTATCTTTCAGGTGTCTTTTAAGGTGGGCCATCACTGCTGCTGCCCACCTTCTCTGGAACATCCTCTTCAACCCTGTTGGTGTTCAGGAAGACAATTAAGACCTGGTTGTTCCAGGAAGACTATGAAGACTAAAAATAGATTTAACCCCCACCCCCACCCTCTGACACGATGATTTGTCTTGTTGAGAAGACATTCGCCAGCTGAACAGGAATATTGATATTATGTACTTTATGGTGTCTTGTGTTAATTTTTATTCTTGATGTGAACTGTGCACCACTTGGAGTCGGTTCCTGCTGGAGCATCATATGAGCCTGCTTGCTTAATTAGTTAATTGTTTCTACCAGTCCTACCTAATCTGGCAGAAGAGGCATGCTCTGAGCACTGTTGACTAGGGAATGTTGGCTGATAGTGCCCAGGAGAGCCTTTTCTGCTGTGGCACCCACCTTTTGGAAAATCATCCCCCCAGAACTTAGATTGTTCCTGTCCCTGTTGGCCTTTCATGAGGCCTTGGAAACGTGGCGTGTGCCCGAGCCTGGGGCCCTGGACATGGGTTAGAGCCCGTCTCCTGGCTATGTGGGTGATTAGGTAGATAATGCCCAGCTGCTATACATTTTATTTTATTTTCCATGTTTATGTTGTATATTTCATGTATTCTGTGTATTTTATTGTAAGCCACCTTGAGTCACGTAAAAGTGAGATGGGCAGCTATCTAAATCAAATAAATGGCATTGCGCTACATATTTGTAAATTGACATTGTTTACCCATTAGGTTTGTAAACTAGGAAATATGGGGGGGGGAATCATTTTCTTGTTGCTCACTGAATTTGCGTAAGAAACTAAAAAGCACAGGAGGGGGGGGGAACTGCATTGTAAACGTTATTTTAAAACATGTATTCTAAATAAGGTGGATTCTGCTTTTGCAATGCAAAAAATACTGATGGATTGGGTTCCAGATTTTTCTTTGCTTTTATTACATAGCAGTAGATGTTCTTCTCCTTTGAAGTGGTAGATGATGGAAACTCCATACATATCTCTTGCCAGGACCCTCTGATTTGTTTACTTGTTTGTTTAGCTTTTTATTGATATGATTGCTTAGATGTATGTTCTATCTTTCCTCTTCTATCTTCCTCCTCCAGGAACTCACAAACTCTCTGGCACTCCTATGTGGTAGCTTGGACTGAGAGATATTGGCTGGCCCCAGGTTGCCCACTGAATGGAATTAACCCTGAATCTTCCCATCCTTAGTCCAATACCTTAACCCAGTGTTTCTCAACCTTGGCAATTTTAAGACCTGTGGACTTCAACTCCCAGAATTCCCCAGCCAATCTTGGGGAATTCTGGGAGTTGAAATCCACAGGTCTTAAAGTTGCCAAGGTTGAGAAACACTGCCTTAACCTCTGACCCCCAGTGCCTGATCATTGTAAGAATCAGCTGGGGTTACACTCTAATTGGGAGAACTGATGGTTCCCTTTTCCCTTTTTTCTTAACCTTTATGTTCTGTTTATTCATTTTTGGATTAAATCTTTTAGATGGTTACTTTGAAAGCAAGAGTATTTTTTGCTTGTCTGCTTGCTTGTTTTTTTTAAATTGACCTATTAAACTGCTCTGGGAACATTTTTGAGCGACAAGCCAGGCCCCTAAAAAAAAAAAAAAACTTTTAAGGGACTTTAAAAAAAGAAGAAAGGCAAAATCATTGGATAAAATTAGGTCTGTTGCTATTATTACTAAAATATATTAAGCTTTTAAAAAATAAATCTCTTTCTAAACATGGCTTAAGGCTGAAACGAAATAAGAAAGGGAAGAAAACGAAGAGGACTAATAAGAAATAGAAAGACAAGAAAATATTTATGTAAATTCTCTCCCGAGATACAACTTTATAAATTAAGCAGATTTGCTATGAAGGAGATTCCTTGCAACAGAGAATTTTGGAACTCTGGGGGGAAAAAAATTCTCTCTCTCTTTTCCTCATTCTTCCCTTTCTGACTTTGTTTTAAATCAGAGAAATTAATGAACAAAAAAAAAAGTATGTGATGGATTTTTGACTGAATCTGGATTGCCATAATACAAAGCATACATTTTTTGGTTTTGTTTCCCATTTCTCTTTCTTCACCTTATTGTTACTCTCTTTTCTTTCGGCACATCAGATTGAACAGTCTGCCTGTGAGACCATCCCCTTGTTTTCCTTGAAAAAAGAAAAATTAATCTACATAATAACCCCTTGTAGGCCACTTGAACAAGTTCATATGGGACAGAAACGCTGCAGTTCTTCACTGACTTGCTTGCCTACACAGATTTTCAACTTGGCTCTCTGTTTTAGGACCCTAACCCATCCAACATTAGACTCTGACTTTAATTAGAAACATTTACACTGATAGCACGGAATTGCTGCAAATTATGAGCTTTTGGAAACATACTCTTACATGCTACCTAAGTGGCAGGAAATAGCTTCTCTTTTTTATTTTTTTTCCACCTGCAACCCAAGAAACCATTTTAATAAGTGCAACTTTGACTAGCAGAAATGCGTAAATATGTGATTTCTTGCCAAATCTGCTGTACTGGCTTGGATTTATTTTGCACATGGATACAAAGTGTTACAAGAAAAAAATCGGAGGACACCAGTCTCTTGGTTGACTTTTTTTCTCCCTCTGTCGAGATCAAGAGTTATGCTTTAGTTTAAACAAATTATGTGAGAAAGTAAACTTTGGAAGTTTCCCCATGGACACCATTTTAAATCGTCTTAACTCATGTGATCTGCTTGTCAACACAAAGCTGTTGAACTTCCTGCACTTCATCGTCCTAAATCTGCTCATTGTCAAAACTTCAGCATGCTGAGATTTTAACAAAATAATCCACCCACCCCCTAACCGGAAAGCAACTCCAAAATTGTTCTCAATTTGATCATAAATCAAGAACTATTGTGAGTCAAACATTTATTTCATGCTCTTCTGTTCAAATAATACTTGTTTGGTTCTGGCCACAAGTGTTACTATTTTCCACTTTTCATCCCTTTAAACTATCATTAGTCCTTGTTTTCATTTTAAAAAGTTAAAAAATATATCCCTCTTCCGTTTGATCCAGAATATAAGCACACAGTTAAGGCTGAGTGACGCTCCTGTGAGAATCTCTGCTAATCTTCTCAGAAGTGTTACTAAAGGACCATCCAATCTATCTTGAATAGATGTGAGCTTTATGCGAAATTCATTTTTTTAAGAAATTGGGCTCAGATGTAACAGGTAAAAACTGTAGCTACTTATTCATATGTTTCTTAGTGCTCAAGATATAAAAATTAATCAGTTGGAAGAGACATGTTTCTAATAATTAATGGATGAATCAACAGAATGTTTCACATATAGTCTATTTTTCATGAGACATTATGTGGAAAAAACACTCCCAATGGCTATAATTGCATTTTGGAGAAACAACAGGCCTTGAGATCTATTTTCTATCCTTCTTATTCAACCCACAGAGAAGACTGACACCAGTTATCTTCCTAGCAATGAGGAAGGGAGGGAGGGAGGAACCTTGAACCCACAAACAGTAATGGAAACCATTCTCTCCTTCCACAGGAAAGGAGAAAGAAGAAAACCTCAGATATGCCTGCCTGTCCCGAAGCTGGAGCTGAGGAACTTAGAAAGTTGCCTTATATTAAATCATATCATTAAATCATCAGTATTGTTGACACAATCTGGCTGCAACCCTCCAAGATTTCAAGCTAGAGTCTTTTCCAGCATTTGTTGAAGAGGCTAGGGACTTAACACGATGTTTGCTGAAATATTAATATTGGCATTCAGCCTTTGGTCTAATATAGCATTTCTCAACCTTGGCAACTTGAATATGTGTGGACTTCAACTCCCAGAATTCTCCAGTCAGCATGGCTGGCTGGGGAATTGTGGGAGTTGAAGTCCATACATCTTCAAGCTGCCAAGGTGAGAAACAATGGTCTAGTGGTTAAGGCTCCAAGCTAGAAACCTGGAAACCGTGAGTTATAGTCCCGCCTTAGTCATGAAAGCTGGCTAGGTGACTTTGGGCCAGTCACTCTCTCAGCCCACAACATCAGGCTTGAGTGACAAGTCGGTCAGTAAATCCCTGTCTCAACCAATGGATCAACATTTGGTTGATCGGAAAAAAAGCGGACCTTGCACCTGTGGGAAAAACACTAGGAAGAAAAAAAATCAGCCTTGTTGACAAGCAATTGTGTATAGCAATTCCCCAGTTCCTAGGGGGGAACCTGCCAAGTTGAGGAAGGTTTGTGTGCCAACTGAGAATAAGTACTTTCATTGCATAATTGAGAAAGCCTTTTGAATATCCTTTGCTTTTTGTCCTGGATTATGTTCCTTTACTCACTCAACTTATTTTGACTGCTAAAAGGTTAGTTCTGAAGTCTCTTTGCTCAGAAATTCCAAATATTTCCTATCGTGTTGACCAAGGAAATTTTGTTCCTTAAGGTGAAGGAGAAGATGGCATCTTCCCACCATTTCATTTATTTCATCCCATCTCATCTGGCTTCAGGAGGGGTGAATGGACACAGTCCTCCATAGCCCTCGGATGCAGCAGGTTAACTCAGGGACATAGGCCTGTCTATATGGCCCACATAGCTCTTTTCTTTTCTTTCTTTCTTTCTTTCTTTCTTTCTTTCTTTCTTTCTTTCTTTCTTTCTTTCTCTCTCTCTCTCTCTCTCTCTCTCTCTCTCTCCCTCCCTCCCTCCCTCCCTCCCTCCCTCCCTCCCCCTCTCTCTCTCTCCCTCTCTCTCTCTCTCTCTCTCTCTCTCTCCCCCCCCCCCCGGCACGCGGCAAACATAAACAGTCTTCTTTAGCACTTTTCCCATACCCAGTTGAACACAGTTGTATGTCTGCTTCGACTCTTGCCAAACTTCTGTCCTGTCCATGAGATGGTTTTTAAAATATGAATCTATTCATCTTTGCTTGAGACGGCTGCAGGATATGGCTTTGTTTGCTTTTCCTGCAAAGGATTTATGATGGGGGATCATAAACTCTTGTGTGAAACTGATTTCAGATGAGGGACATTGGTACCTGCAGGATGGAGAAGGAAGTAGTATGACAAATCAGTGAAGGAGGGCTAAGGTCAGATGATAAGAATGAACTTCTAGTAGGTGAGTGAGATAAAATGTGGGAAGAGGAAATCAGTCCTAATATTCATTTAATGTGCATTTGTTATTGCCCAATATTTTTTAGCTTGTTAATTGAATAAGACATTGGGCGGGGGGGGGGGGGAGAGCATGCACAAGCAGTGGAAACAGGCAGTAGTTCCTGGGTTTAAAAAAACAAGGGTTTCTGAAGTGTTAGAAAAACCTAGAAAAATTAGCTTGCTAAAGTCCAGGGAGAATTTAGCTAAAGAAAGAGGAGATTGCTGTTCATTGTACAGAATTTACAATGCAGATTTCTTCATCAGGGAGAAGGGAAGAACTAAGTTGCTTTTTTTCTGCTTCCATTAAACTCAGCTGTGGGAGAAAGTGAAAGTGAGAAATGGTCTATTCAGGCAGAATTTGGAGTGCTTAACTTTTAAATGTTTTTATCCCTGTATATACAGGAATGTTTGGGATGCTGATTTAGCAGTATTCTCTCTGGTTTTCTGACAGGTTTCTCATTTTTAATACTGTAATTACATGGAAGCTGATCTAAAAAGACACTTTTTAGTTGGGGAGAAAGATGGGTGAGTTGAATGAGGCTAGGAAGATGGTTGGGAATTTTTGCTTGGCGTTTCAGAAGCATCTTCATGGGATAGAAAGGATTTTTTAAAAGAAAATCAAATATGGTTAGAAGAACTACTTAAGACATATTTCTCCAACCAGGCTATTTCAGTGTTGATGACTTTAATATTCATATATGTTAAGATGACTTTGTCTTGTTTTTACCCATAGGTTATTCATTTTTTTAAAAAAATCCAGATTAACCAGTGTGTTAATTGAAAGCCAGTTATAATCTGAATGAATTAATTAATGCTTGGTATAATGTGTGAACACCAATCTTCTTAGTGGCACGAACACTTCAACAAAGATTCAGTCCTAGCCTTCTTTAACACTGATGAGTCACAAATTTATGGCAGGAAGAATTATATTTGAGGAGGGTAAATCTTGTAATTTTACTAGAATCCTGAAGTCCACAGTCACAACTAGCAGTAGAAGGCATCCACTTTGAATGAATAGATTCTGACTTCATTAATTTTTGAGTGATTATATTAAAGTAATTCTTCATTTTAGCCCATAACCTCTTCAGGTTGTCTTCATTTCAGGAGGATAATTTAAGGGCATTTGTTATTGATAAAGT
Organism: Liasis olivaceus; assembly: GCA_030867105.1. NCBI lineage: Eukaryota > Metazoa > Chordata > Lepidosauria > Squamata > Pythonidae > Liasis > Liasis olivaceus. The sequence continues at coordinate 71,333,191 of CM061355.1, forward strand.
TAAACAATTGGGTGTCAGAAGTCCTCTGCTTCAAGCCACCCAGAGATTTACTAGTCAGTTGTACAGTAGTCTGCTTTCTGTTTGTTAACATCTTAGAAGGCAAGGATGAACCATTGATTTTTAGGATCTCAAGGATAGAATGGTAGTTAGTGCTGGAAGAGCTGTTCAATTGCTGCATTAGATCAAGGCAAGCCATTGCACTATCTAGCTCAGCTTTGTCTACACTAGGATTCTCCAACCTGGCTCCCTCCTGATATATTAGTGCTGCACCTCCCATAATTCGCAGGCAGCGTGGCTGTGGCTGGGAGTTATGGGATTCTGAACAATCTGAAGACATCAGGATGATCTGTCTGGCACTGGTTCCTCACAATTTCAGACAATTCTTTTTCTGATTTAGTTTCTAAGGATTGAACCTGGACCTCTCGATGTGCAGTGTGCAGATGTTGGATATAAAGGGAGTGGCCCTTGGTCTTGTCTTTTCCTTATTGCAAGCTTTACTTACACTTTGTGGAAAGATCACTTGGTCCTTTACAATTCTGAGGACATTGTAGGGAGATTATTAAAAGCCAGACTTTCAGGTCAGAACTCTCTCAATTTTCCTTAAGACCATGGTAATGCATTGTCATTTCTTTAAGATTTCTTTCCTCATTTCATCCTGCAACAGCAACAGGTCTTATTCCAATTTGTTCATTGGGAAGCGAGGCCCAGTGTGTTCATGGATACTTATCTTCTAGGCCAGTATTCCCAGGGTTGCAGACTTTAGATCCTAGAAATTTCACTGCTTTATTGCATTGTATTGAGAAAGTAACTATACTTCTCCTCTTCCCTTCAATATTCCTGCATCAGAACTTACTGCTACACCAGTTAAAAGATTTTTGTCATCAGATGGCAGCATCTTCTCAATCGTGCCTGGGCTGGGAAACTTAGCAGGGCATGGGCTGGTTAGTAGTCAATCAGGAGAACTCCAAGAAAGTACGATACTGTAAACTGAAGGAACAAAGAAATCCCAGAAGAAGATTGTCCACAATGCTGCCAAGAAGATTACATGGATGCATCCATCAAATCCCCAGGAGTCAAGCTTGACTTGAAAGAGTTTTATTTTTCCTTCCAGCCTGGATGTTGCCAGTCAGATAGCATTACTGCCTTTGCTAAGTGATTTCTGCAAAAGAGGAGAGAGGAATGGTAATGTTCACATTTCAATCCCTTTCAATCTCAGCAAAATGTCCCATTTCGCCTTATCCACATTCATCTTCCCCATCCTTCACTGCAGTTCAAGAATCAAATCATTCAAGTGACCACTTTGGGGCCCATGAGGCTACAAGTTTCTTAGCTCTAGCTTTTTGTGTGTGCTTATATGAAAAGGGCCACTGTTTATTAATGCAGGCAACTGCAGGTAGCTCTTGAATTAAATAAGAAAACCACAGTCCTCATTTATTTGTGAGTATATTATGGCAGGATCTCTGTGGGTTGTCTAAATTTCTTTCTGCTAGATTCCCTAACTGATGGACTGATATCTTGCTTAAAATATTACCAGAAAAAGCCAGTTTGGTGTAGTGGTTAAAGTCCTAGATTAGAAATCAGAAGACCATGAGTTCTAGTCCTCCCTTAGACATGAAAGCTGGCAGGGTGACTTTGAGCCCGTTGCGCTCTCCTCACAGCTCAACCCACCCCACAGAGTTGGTTGGGATGGATGGATGGATGGATGGATGGATTATTTTTGTGGGGAAAATAGGAGGTAGGAGCTTTCAGCAGTATTATTATTATTATTATTATTATTATTATTATTATTATTATTTATTAAACTTGTATGCCACCCGACTCTCTCTGTATGCCTCACTGAGTGATTGATAATGTGCCATCAAATTGGTGTCAGTTCTTAGCAACTACATATATAGATTTTCTCCATGATGATCTATCCCTAACCTGGCCTTTCAGCTCTTCCAGCGGCACCCCCATTGCCACTGTAACTGAGTCATACACCTTGCTCCTGGTCATCTTCTTCTCTTTCCTTCCACCTTTCCTAGCATTAGACCCTTCTCCAGAGAATGAAGACTTTGCATCATGTAGGATAATTTGAGCCTGGTCATTTTTCCCTTGAGTGAGAACTCTAGGTTGATTGATGTCTCATTGAGATGGACAAAATAAAGGCAGGATATAACTCTAATAATAATGATCAAGTTCAATGTCCATTTGGCCCTCATATGCTCTGTTTTGATTCCAAGAATATCCTTATAGGGGCTTGAACCGCTAAACAGCCGAGTTAAAAGGGTTGGCATTTTTACTTGTATGCGGTGCTGCTTTTAGAAAACCAAGTGCTATATATCACTCTGAATTAATTGATCTGGTCCTTTTCTCCCCATAAGGTGACACCAAAAGTGGAGTTTTAGGGGACTTGAACTGGGTGCCAAATGCAGTTACATAATTGTTACAAAAGAATGAATACATTCACATGTATATGTACATCATTCTATTCAAAATGTGTATACACACACATACGGAAAAGGAGAACATTCCTTGGAAGCATTCCTTGGAATTTCATGGGAATTACCAAAATATGTTTTGAATATCTCGGAACATTACATTTCGCTTTTATTACCGTATTTTTCCGACTATAAGACGATACTTTTTTCTAAAATCCTTACCCTAAAAATTGAAGGGCGTCTTATTTAAGGAAGTCAGCGAGGAGAGAATCGCGCGGTGGCAAAACTGCCTATACTTTGTCTCTGGGGCTTCCTCCAATCACAAGCCTCCAATCACGAGTGAAATAGCTTGTCTCCCAAACAGACTTCCTCCAATCACGAGCCTTATGTAACTGGCGTCAGCTGATGCTGAACAAACCAATTAGAGGAAGGCTTTTGCAGAGAGAAGCTAGTTTCACTCGTGCTTGAATGGAATCAGTTATGCAAAAGAGCCTGGAAATAGAGCTGCAGAGAGACGGTTTGGACCTCCTCCCACCGAGTGTATCAGGTCAATGTTAACTAATTACTAAATAAAAATGTGTTCTGCACTATCTTTAAAATATTGATTTCTTAATTTGGGGTTGGAAAAGTGGGGGTCGTCTTGTATATGGGAGCGTCTTATTGTCGGAAAAATATGGTATTTATTTTGAATGCACAACACTTTAAATTGCGACAAACACAAAAATACATAGACAAAAATAAATCAACCTTTTAAAAAAAAAATCTAAAATATATATTCTTTTTTCTTTCTTTCCAAAAGTCAATCAAAGGAATTCAGGAATGATCTTACAGCTGTTATTGAGCAGATCGAGACTTTTCATTCATGCTCTGTGTGTGAGCAAAGGTTTTGCTAGTTCTTACAGTCATTCAAGAGGTTAGAAATTATAGTGCAACATACTCAGCACAGATTTGCTTTTGCATACGATGCCACTGATTCTTAAACATTCACTCTTTTAGAACTGCAAAGAGGGAGTTTGTATCCCTGCAGTTTCCTATGAAATTTCTGCTGATTGTGTTGTTTGATGCTTCCCCGCATATGTGCAAATGAGATTTGCTAGTGAATGGCAGGAGATCAATCCATTATTAAATTTGAAAGACTCCGGTGAATGCACTGCAAGAACCTTTGACTGAGGAAAAGTAATTCTGCTGTAGCTCTCGGTGGAGCATGATAGAATCTAGAGCAGGACCAATACAGTAAACCTTATTACTTTTCTACTGGTACTTATTCGGTTTAAGAGAAGACTATTTTTCTTCTTTTTCTTTAAAAAGAGAGAGAGAGAGAGAAAAGAATTTTGGTGACATTCTCATGTGTTCTTGCACTTACTTCATCATGAGACAGCCAGGAGGTATACAAGAATGGCCTGTGTTTCATTGTACAGTCATTTCTCCAGCCACCGCCAATCTGCCTGGTTTCCCACGCTTCAGTGAAATCATGAGGGAATTCCTCGTATTAGCCTTTTTCAGACTGGGAAGTGACGGGAGCCAGGAAAACTGTGTAACAAGAAAACAACAATATTAGCAGTTGCACCCTCCACCACTTCCAACAGACAAAATTAAAAATGCAGCAGAAAGAGATTGAAGATAAATTATCAAGAAGCTGAGAAGAAGGCTCAATTTTTTTAAAAAGAAGGAGCCACAGAAGTCTCTTTTTCAGTGAAGAAAACATCTGAGAAATTGCAAGGCAAGATTTCAGGAGAATGTTCATGGGATTGCACTGCCCCATCAAGGGTTTGGGCCACAGAATTGGCCACTCCTGGAGCAGAGCTCCCCCTTCCTTCCAGATCAGATACTCTCAAAAGCAAGATCTCCAGAATGCCAGAAGAGAGCTATTGTTAGCAAGAGGAAAATGCTTCCATTAGAGGTTGAGTGAAATCTGGCTTTTCACAGATTGCTTGGTCTCAGAGGCCTTTGCTCTGAGTTTCTGGGACATCAGGGAAAGCTGAATCCAAAGGTAGAAAATGTTGCCTTAAATGTTCTGGATCCAGAAAGACCCTTTTGATTTCTATCCTTGCAAACACACCTGTAAGTACAGTGCAATTGTATTCTGTGACTGTTTTAAGACATCCTTGGAGCTATAAAGCAGGATGCAAGTATTCAAAACCCATCAAGTCCTGTGTTGTGTAGATGACGTGCCATGAGCAACAGCTTACCTTTCCATTCCTGACCTTCTGTGATGTCACAGCAGCTCAGCCAATGGCTCTGATGTTCATTACCAGGTGCTGGAGAATAATTTTATTTCCTTCTTTGCCCCATTATGTAATTTTTAAATCCCCTATGTAGTCAAAGGAGAAGGTACAGAAAATAGAATATAGGTCTATTTAATTTCACAACAAATAGCTCTAACAGCATAAAAGGTCTTGTCAAGGCTCCAGGATGCTCAAAGGAAACCAGAAGAGTTTAAATTAAAACAACAATGACTAGGGCACAGGATCTTTGTCAAGGGAAATTGGATATCTTCAGCGCACTAAGATAACATCAGAACTCTCTGGATGTATATCCTCTAGCACTGTTGCTCTGTGGCTGAATTCCCCACACCTATTCCCCCCCCCCCAGAGATTTTGCAACAAATGCTTAGCACCTAATCTTGCAAAAAGTGGTATCCATGAAGAAGCATGACGGTTGTGAAGGCTGGAGGGGGAATTCTTGAAACAAGTGCCTGGAAGGAATAACTAGCAGGCTGCAGGAAAGAATCAAGTGGATTTTTATAATAAACTTCTCAAGAAAATCACAAAAATTGCTAGCATGTAAGTCAAAGCATGTTAGTTTGCTGGGGAGAGCAAGAGGGCTGGAGAGATGCATTTCCTTAGATCAGTGTTTCTCAGCCTTGGCCACTTGAAGACGAGTGGACTTCAACTCCCAGAATTCCCCAGCCAGCTGAGGCTGGCTGAGGAATTCTGGGAGTTGAAGTCCACTCATCTTCAAGTTGCCAAGATGGAGAAACACTGCCTTAGACACAGTTGCTGGTCGCCTATGGTGACCAGAATGACACCATAGTACAGAAGTGAATATACTGTAAAGCTCCTGTGAAAACGAAGTATTCACAAATAAACACGGGCTCTTGTGATTTGATCTGGTTTTGCCTCCCTCAGGAAAGTGGGCAATTGTTTCCTTTATTGCATTTGGATACGATTGGGTTGTTCAATCACTTCTGCTGGTCAGACATTGCAGAATAAATTGACACCAGCTGCAACATCTGTTGCATTTCTGCACGATGCAGACTCCTCCGAGTTTGACTCTGTCTAGCGAAGATCAAATCAATGAATGGTACCAAGCTGCAAGGGTGAATGAGCTCCTGCTAGAACAGTTGATTCTTTCTCTTGATGGTAAAAGTAAACTTTTCAGATGCAGTAATAAAGCATGTGTCAGAAGGTTCTTAATCCAGGGAGGGAAGGGGGGGCGCGTGAGTCGTCCAATTTGGGATATTCTGGATTAATGTTTTTTAGCCTGGTTGGATCAAATCCATACTCATATTTTCACTCAGCTTCTGCTCTCACTGAGTAATTCACTTTCTCTCTTGGATGAATTTTATAATAATCAGTTGAAAATTGGACATGGACTGGTGCTTTTCAACCCATCTTTACTTGGCAGTTTTTATGGGGAGAAGCTCAAAACCTTTTGCGAAAAGTATGGAGTGGGTGAATTTTTCCAAAATGTGAGAGATTTAGCTGACTTTAGAAAATCAGGGTACATCATCCAAAGTCCTGGAAGTTGCCGTTTTGAATGTGACTGACATGGGAAGTTATTAAATATATAGCCCATAGTCACATTAGCTGTATGCATTTAATTTTAATTATCACAGTGTTTGGAACATGCTCCCCTCCAAAGATCCCCATGGCCCCTTCCCTCCTTGTTTTCCCCAAGGTACTTAACTATTTTATTCTGTAGTTCTTTTGAGGCTGATTGATTCTGTACAGCCATTTGATTTATTTATTAATTTACTTAGTTTATATTTTGCTGTTGCTTTCGCTCTCTCTCTTTCCTTGCTCCTTGTTGTCAACAGTATTCATGGCGGGGAACCTCAAGGTGGCCGTTGCACTACAGTTGAAGCCCCACCTCCTTTGTAGCGACTTTGCACATGTGTACGAAGGGGCGGGGCTTCAGCTGTACCACCCCCAACTGCCATCTTCCCTTTTTTTGACCTATATGGAGGACACCACTGGAACCTGTGTCTGAGTCTGCATGGATGGGGGACAGTTGACTGTTATGGGGAAATAAATAAAAATAACATGATCAGTGTAAAGTAATCAGATTTAGTTTTGGTCCTGGCCCTTCCTGCTGCTTTATTCTGGTCCAGTCTGTTTCTAAAAAGGCAGCCTCTGGCATATCCTAAAGCCCAGGTGCAGCCCTTGGTCTGAAAAAATGGTGTCTTCCTGTTTCAGAGGAAAGGGCTGAGAATTTCTGACCATCATCACGTAGATATGGCTAGTTGTACAGTAGCCAGCTAATGCTACTGGCCACCATTAGTCACCGTTCAACCAGGTCAAGCAGCAAAAGAGTGTGAATTATGTCCAGAGGCTACTCAGACTGGACGTGCATTGCTACCATCCCTTCTCCTCAGAAGTACAGGAGACACATTTTTATTATTTTGCTTATATCATTTATATAGCTGCCCATCTCATGCAAGTAACTCTGGGCGGCTTACAGGATTAAAAAGAAACAAACCCCCCAAACACGCACACACACACCAGTGCCTCATAAACAATTAACTATTAAACACCCATCCTAGCAGAGCTGATCTCCACCTTGGCCCAAAGGCCTGGGGGAACAGCCAGGTCTTCAATGCCTTGCAGAGGGCTAAAAGAGTTGGGGCCATCCAAATCTCAGAGGATGCTGTTCCCTAGCTAACATAGCTTCATTAAACAAATAATGGTTTAGTGTGATGTGTAAACTTAGCCAGTGGCAATATGCAAACCATGCTTGTGGAACACATTGGCTCAAGCTACTATAATTCAGAGATCTAAGGCACAAGTAAATATATCAGCAAGGAAGCATACTATCAGTGAGGGAATTTGGGTGCATCTTCCTGCTTCCAAATAAGGTTATTCATCAGAAACTGAATATTTGTAACATCTACTGTATCTCTTAAAGACTGCCCAGGTAAGAAGTCAAAGGCATCAAGGAGTCCTTTCTAACTACAGGTAGTCCCTGGGTTAAGAACACCCGGTTTACGGATGACCTATAGTTAAGAACAGAGCCTATTATAGCAAAATTTAAGTTAAATATACAATGATTCGAGTTAAATACACAGTGGTTCCAGTTAATTACACAATATTACTTATACAGTATTATACAATAATACTGTTCCAGCTTACATACAAATTTGACTTAAGGGCAGACTTTGGGAATGGAACTCATTCTTAAACTGGGGACTACCTGTAGTTAAATTGCAGTCTCATAAAATCACAGAATCAAGAATGCATGATTAAATGGGCAAAAAATATTGGACATAATATACATATGCAGCAATGGGAAAATATGTGGTCTAAAGGACTAAAATTTACTTTATGTTATAATTTGAAAGAAAACTTTTATAAAATGTTGTATCGATGGTATATGACACCCCAAAGATTATCAAAGATGTACGGGACAATTTCCAACGTTTGTTGGAAATGTAACCAACAAGAAGGGTCGTTTTACCATATGTGGTGGACATGTAAAATTGCAAAGAAATTTTGGACTCAAATACAAGCTTTGATGCAGAGCATACTACAGATACAGGTTCCATTTAAACCAGAAATATTCCTGTTGGGGATAATGGACTTTCAAATTGGAAAGCATCTTATCAGAATTACTCAATATATGATTACCGCAGCAAGACTTTTGTATGCACAATTTTGGAAAACCCAGACACTACCAACAATACAAGAATGGTTGCTAAAACTGATGGGAATGGCAGAAAATGATAAACTGACTTGTTTATTAAAAGAAAAATCAAATAATTATTACCTTAAGGAGTGGAAACCATTGATAGACTATTTGCAAAATGCAGGCGGGGCGAAGCTTACATGGGGATTTGAAGATTAGATTATAAATGTAATGGGATATGTTTCGACAAAGAATTATTCCTACTAAATGCATTAAAAACTAGCACCTATGACATTCTTATTATTCTTAAGACCAGAGATAGATTGGAAGCTATCTATTTTCTGTGTCTTTCTTCCTTTTCTTTACTTTATCTCACATTTTCCTTTTCTTTTTCTTACAATTCGTATTTTTCATTTTCTTTTTCATTTCTAACTTTTAACTTCGTAATTTTAAAACTTTAATAAAATATTATGGGAAAAAAAATTCTGAAACATTTCAGTGATAATTACAATATAATAATAATATCCAATAATTGCCTATTAATGCGCTTCTCTATTAAGATTCCATAGCGCTCCAGAAGACCTTTGGAATGCAGAGTTCTCAGAAATTCAATATTATTTTAACAACAAAAACAAAAAATGCTGAAGCCTGCTGTACCTATTGCTCTTCCCTTCCTGTGCCTCACCTTGCTCCTCTTCCAAGATAACAAAATTAAAGTGTTGGAGGTTACAGGAAGTCCTGAAACTAAACTATTGATGTTGGTATTTCTGTTCCCCTCCCTCATCCCACAGCTACAGAGATGGATGATCAACTTAAAAGCTGAGTATTCTCAGTGTAGTCAGTTGAGATTGAAGCCCATCTTAAAAACATCCATCTAAAAGAGTCATTCCGTTCCAGTAAGTGATGTTGTGGGAAGACAAGATCTGGCTGCTGAGAGGTTGGAGTAGCGAGCTGTTGGATGGCTTTTTGACAGCTCCTTTATGAGATTAGACAGAAGAAGAATATATATTGCCTTGTCCGTTTGCTTGTTAAATGAAGGTGGTGCATGAGAACACCTCTACCATTTATGACAGACAGTATGATCTCTTCGTAATCTTTGACACTGATCAGAAGAGAAATCTGATCGGTGAAAGAGTTCTGTATGGTAGGACTGAGCATCTTCGCTTTGCATAGCTGCTCAAGAAATGAGCAGAACAGTGAAACGTTAGCATGCAGCTCACCAGGACCACTATACCCAAGCTGGTGCCTTCTTGACAAGTTGACTACAAACCCAGAATTCCCATCCAGCCTGTGCCATATTTTGGAATGGAAATCAGTGACAACTGTTTTACCAGAAAAATACGTTCTAAGCTTAGCAATAAGCTTAAGTTGTAGATATCATAATTTGGGGGGGGGGGGGTTCCAGTAGGCTATTCTTGACTATTCTATGTACTATAGATGTTCAGTGATGCAGCCTAAAATTGCAGTTGCAATTTCTCAACCTCAGCATACTGCTGCCTTATATTTTGCCTATGATGGACTACCAATCACAGTTTCCATGCAGAAAATCCCAAATTTAATACCTGACAAGTTCAGGAAGACCAGGGGAGCTTCGGCTAGCCAACATAAAATCCAAGGATCCTCCTAATGTGTGGACTTTTGTTCTAGAGTTCTCATTTCTGAGGATTCTGGGAATTAAAGTCCTTATATCTAAAGGGTGCTAAGGTTGGGAAAGAAAGAGGTGGATAATGTAGAGTCAATGGTCTTGTTCTAGCTGGAGGTGAACCAGTTTCATTTGTTTCAGTGTAACGTTGTTTAGTAGGCCCCTTCTGCTCATGGTGGGGCTGTGCATTTGTGTATGATGGGGAGATGGTGGGTGTTGGGTTGGCTGGCAGTGTTTTAATCAAGGTCAACCAACCCTTGTTCCATCTTTGCTTAAACATCTGGCTGGTTGTCTGCAACATCTGGCTGCTTTCTCCCTCATCTAGAGTATCTTTTAGTTAGTTTTGTATATAGGGTAGCAAGTTATTGTGCAAGAGTGAAATGAATTCCACAGTGGGGTGGGGGGGGTCCTGTCAATCTCTATGATTCGCCCCCACCCTGTCCTTCCATTCCAGTGGAACATGGTGTATTGTTTACATAAGTCACCCAGACACCTTAAAAATAAGGACAAAGAAGAAACATGCAGCTCACTTTCCCCATGAGTAATGAATATTACAAGTACAAGTACTGCTTTATTCACTGAGCTGGAGAGTTTAATTTCTTCTCCTGTTGCTCTTTGAGGCCTAGTAAGTCTTGGTGACTTTCCTTCCTGCATTCGTTTTGACTGTAAGATTATTCACCAGCTCAAATGAAAACCAAGCAGATGCATTTACACAACCTGCTAAGCTTAGGTTAAGCTTGGTTTGAGTTTTCTGCAGCTTAGCGTGCAGTGCAAACCTAACCTGTTGCCTTACTTTAAGATTCCAGGGTATTGTGTGAACCCCCAAATGGGTTAATTCAGCAGCCAGGTTAAGCAGGTTAGACCCAGGAAAACTAATAGACATTGGTAGTCTTCTACAGGTAGTCCTTGACTTACGACCATTTGTTTAACAGCTGTTTGAAGTTACGACGACACTGAAAAAAATGACTTGCAACCAGTCCTTGCGCTTATGGCCATCACAGCATCCCCATGGTCATGTGATCAAAATTTGCAACCTTCCCAGGGGGCTTCCAACAAGCAGAGTCAATGGGGGAAGCCAGATTTGCTTAACAACCACAACAGAAAGGTCGTAAAATTGGGCGCGACTCACTTAACCACATTGCTTAGTGACAGATGTTCTGGTCCCAATTGTGGTCGTAAGTCGAGGACTACCTGTATTCTCTTTTCAAAGAGTTACAGTATTCTGATTTACAAACAGGAAGAGTCCTGAAGCCCTGTACATAACTTCTTCCAATGTTCCATTGAGTTGGAGAGAATAAAAGTAATTCACTTATTCCTTGAAATCTTGGAGGAAATTAGCACCGTCTGGAAAGGCAAAAAAACACAAAACTCCTCTAATGGATTTACATTACATTACAATAACCAGGCAGTGATTCTTTCTCCCTGTTTTCCATACAGAATTAGGGAACTAATATATATACAATTTTTAAGAGAATAAAAACAATACAGATTTTGGAAAAAGAGTAAAGGAAGTAAAGAAAAATAACAAGTAAGTGAGAAAAGGTGCAAAGAAAGAAAGAGAAAAGAAAAAGAGCAATAAAGAAGCAGAATTTCTGGAACTATTTTCATAATGAGCAGAACAGATGGACATTGTAGTCCAAAAAATCTAGAGGATACTGCATTGCCTATCTCTGTCATAAGCTGTTGCCCACAAGCCTCTTCCTCTCTCTCCTCACGCATTCCAGCAGAACAATGGGAACTGCAATCGAAATGTTTTATTACAATATCATTGTTATTAATTGCAGGAAGCTAATTTACTTTTCCATAGAAAAATCTCAGCCCACGGGCTTGCAAATTTATGCATTCATTCTCTGGGATCTGGGGAGATGGCATTGGAATGCATACCCAGTGGGTTAAAATAAGAGTTTAAATATACCCCTTCAACACACCCTTCTTTTATGCCCAGCATAAATTTTAACAATCGACAAGAAAGGGTATTTTGATCAGAAAACATACAATGTGTGCTATTGCCATCTACTGGAGCCTTGGCACAGTGCAGTGCTGAGGGCTTTCCATTTTTTCAGTCTCCTGGAGTATACGTACATAAGCCTTGTGTACTGGATAACAAGCAGAGTTTAGTGGCTTTATTTGTCAGCTGGGGCATTTTTAAGAAGTTGCATGACAGATAGTTTAAACTGTTCTTGAACCCGTAGTAAAATAAGTTCAGGTTTTTCTGGTTTTGTGTTGAAGTGTCTGTGCTAATGCTCTACCTACTTTCCAAACTAAATCTTTATCCCCAGTGAAAGGTTGTTTTCAAATTTTCTTTCAACCAGTGAAATTCTCCTAAGTGGAAGGAAGTGTTTTTGGCATTATGAGGTAGCCAAAGTGTGTGTGTGAATATCCTGTTTTTCCTTGTTCAATCATCTCTCCAGCAGTCTGTAGTCTCCTTGGCTTTTCCTACTACTGGATGGTCTACCTTTGGGATGGTAGATCCTGCTTCTTCAAAGTCCATCTTTCACTTCCATAGAATATCACAAGGAAAACCATTGCCTGCACAGTTCTGTTCTTGGTAGGTACAGACGTGTCCTGGCATCTGAAAGTCTTTTCCAAGGCCTTCATTGTGGCGGCTTATTTCTTGACTGCTGGTTCCTTTACTGTTGATAGTTGATCCTAAAAGGCAGAAGCTATCCACCACTTCAGTATCTTCACTGTCAATATTCAGAGTCAAATCAGAATGCACTGTATTACAGCTTATCATCATGTGAGCATGGAGCCAGTGTGCAGTTCTTTCTTAAAAGGGATCCTGTTGAAATAGAAAAAGACAATAAAAGTGAGTGAGTAAGCTTAGAAAAATAAGAGCAAGGCTGGCAGAGGCAGGATTGAAAACCTGTAGCCCTCAATATATTCAATATAGTGACTTCTAACATGGCAAGTGGTCAGAGATTTTGTAGTTCAAAATCATCAGGACAACCTCAGGCTCCCCTCTTTTTTTCCTTAAGCTCTTTCATGCAGATAGATCAGGGGTACAAAAAATGTCCTTGAGGGCCTCACGGAGCCTATTAACATTATTTTTGTGGCCCTCAAACACCTCTCTTACCCAGAAATGTGGAGCCAAATGTTAGAAACTTTTTTGCACTTGGGAGGTTAAGGAGAAAGCAGGACCTGCCCACTTTTAGCCCATAGTTCTTGAAGTATAACACAAAACCTGGAGCTGTATTTTTGCTGATGGAAGTTTTGCACCCCTGATTAGGTGAACATGTGGTCATAGCTCTTTGGGACCATCATGTTCTTCATGGGTTGTGAAGGGGATTGACCTGATTTTACCATTCTCTGAATCTTGAAACTCATGTATCAAAATTCCTTGCTTACAAATGCGTGTTTCAAAATAAAATGTTTTGGGTAATGCATAAATTGAATTAAGATAGTTGTAGGAATACCCATTTTGTGAGAAAATAGATGTGCATGTTTCTTTAAAAGCACACATTAATTTGGAAATGGAATAGACTTACAGAGGAACATAGGCAAAGTAGATTTCAGAGCATAAATTGGTGAATTACTCTGCCCCTTTTCCAGAATTAAAAAGAATTCATGCCTCTCCCTGATTATTTTTAAAGTAATTCTGATCAACCCTGGGAGCAGCTGAGAATTTTGATCAGTTTATATTTTTATAAGGACTCTTTAAATCAAATAAAGTTGGGAAAGCATGGAAAAATCAATTTCATAAAAACAAAAGGAACTGAATGCTTAGCTCTTCAAAATCTGATTATGAAACCTTGTGTATTCCTCCATGTTTGTTGGCTCAGCTTAGGATTTCCATCTTTTTAATTTTTTTTCTGGTAGGTTCCTTGCCTTTAACGCAGCAGGGAGCTATTACATGGTCCTTTCCAAGCTGAGAATAGTTTCACCTGATGAGTTTCATTTGATTCCGTGGTTTTGTACAAACTTAGCAAGACGGGATAATGTTCTTCTTGAATGGGGACCCCCCCAAAAAAAGATCCCTTGGAGAAAGTGAAAACGACAAATTTGTTTGTTTTTATGTTCTCCATCCCTCTGTGTCTCCTCTTCTTGTGGACAACTCCTATGTTCCTCGCCCTGGTTCATGGTACGTCTTCCAGCAATTCTGTCTCCCTTCCAATTTATTTTCACATCTGTTAGAGAGAATAATTCACATTTCAAATGACGATAGCTGCCATTGTTTTGTTCTATATTTTTCTTTCTCTCCCCCCCCCCCCCCCGCCCCTTACTTGGCTGTGTCTTTATTTCACCAGTTTCTAACCATCTGGATTTTAAGACTTAAAAGTTCTGTAGTGTAGGGAGAATTACACTGAACTTGATGTATAATTTAAAGCAAAAATTGAGACCCCTTATGAATCTGTAATTCCTTCCGTATGCTACATGGACTTAAAAGGATGGATGGATGGATGGATGGATGGATGGATGGATGGATGGATGGATAATTCGTGATCAATACCTTTAATTGTTTTGTCTTTCTTCTCTACCCCCACTCTCTACCAAATACTGAGGAATAAAGGGGACTGAACAGCTGTGTTTCCTGTCACAGAGGAAATTCCAAACTCTTGATATCAGTATTTTTTTTTTTTATCATCTCAAAGTGGGACATGTCAGAGACTAAAGGTTTTCCATATATATTCATTCATTTTGTCCCAAAATAGCCAAAAACAAAACAGTAGGGACTAAATTATCCCAACGGTTGGAGAAATAGACAAGCTCATGAGGCTCTCTTGATTAATTATATTTTCTCTTATATCTGGAGCACAGTAATTTACAAGGGATTGATGAAAAAGGCCAGATTTTATCCTACTTCTTATCTATGGCTTGTTCTAACTATGGTTGATTGCCTTCTTCCTGGTTATTTCAAAGCCAGGTCTCATCTTGCAAGGACGGAGGCTTGTTTTGTTTAGGCATCAAGAGGATGCCCTCATGAGGATATTTCATGCAGATGTTGGGTCCCTTGGATGATACTGGGAGTATCAGGAAACCTAAATGAACCAGCTAATAAGAAGGGGGTGAATCCAAAGGGCTACGATAGAGGTCAAAACGAAGCTAAGCTAGAGAAACAGACCCACAGGGCACAGAAACGAAAGAAGGTAGAGAGAGGTAGACAGCAAAGAGGAGGAGCCAAAAGAGAACAGTTGAATGGGAGGAGAGAATGCAAAAGAAGGGATTACTACAGCCCAGCACTAGAGGAAAAAGGATGCGAAGCCAAAACTAATAGAAGGCAAAGCTCAGAAGAACCCAGGAGTCACAGGAGGAGATGATGGTAGAACCTTTAAAAGTTTGGGTCAATTTTATACTCAACATGGCTCTTCCAGGAGAATACATGGGCTAACTCTGCTGTGGTGTGAAGCAATATGCTTATAGCAAAGGCAAGAAGCAGAGGTGGTCACTTAATAGAAACATCATTAGTTTCCACACTGGCTCAGTTCTTACACCAGTTGCCATGATGACATGACAACTCATGGGGGGGGGGGGGGGGACATTATCTTTATGAGGTCTGTCAAGTCCACACCCATTATTTTTGTGAAAGGAGCCCAAATTTCTTTAAGAAAACATGTTTAAAAAATTACGGAATGTATTTTCAATCCTGGTAAATCCCTTTTGGGGCTGAACTGCAAACTCTAAAATGACTGGCTGTTTCTGCAGAAACTGCCGTCATGTGCCGTTCAAGTTTTTTTGGAAATTAAAGAGGTTGAAGGCATGGAGAACAGTGGAGAAAAGAAAATATGTTTACTTTCCAGTCTTGGCCAGCAAGTTCATGATCTGCCTTGGAAACTGTATCAGCTCATGATAAATTGTTGGCCTCTTGTTGCTGGCTTTCTGATGTCCTGTAGATTATCTTTGGTTCTCCCTCTCCCTTCCCCCTCCTTTTTTTTTTTTTTTTTTGTTTCTTGTTTTGCTTTATGATGGGTTGGCAATCTTGATTGCTACGACCTATGGAAGGGCCCATATTTTCAATGGTTAATCAGGTCTGAAACTACATTTCCCACTTTGAATTCCTTTTTCCTTGAATGGAAGGCAAAATAGGACACAGGCTAACATTGATGTAGAGACTACTGTCAAGAAAGTCTATAGGGAATTATCTTCTCAAAGCCTTGTCATCCATTCTCAGGTTCTGGGGACAAAAAGATGGAATGAGCTAGAGCCCCTGAAAGACATACAAATTCTTCTAAAGAGCATGTGTGTTTACATCATAAGTCAAACTAGAAGTAGTAGGAATTGCTTCATTTATGTTCTGTCTTTCCATTTAATGTGCAAACAGCATCCTCAGGCAGATGGTGACCCCCATTAATGGAACCATAGTAAGCATAGGACAGGAATTATGCTTTTTTTTTCTTCTATGCTGCCTAGGTCAGCAGTGCACCCCTCCCCCCATGAGAATAAACTTCATACTGCACAGATCACATTTGGGTAGCTATGCATTATTTACTTTCTAATTTAGGACTAATGTTTCTTTTTCTTCTCTTTCCAGTCTTCAGGTACCAGTATTACAGTAGATATTGCTGTCATGGGAGAAGCTCATGGACTCATTACTGACCTTCTAGCAGATCCTTCTTTACCACCCAACGTCTGCACCTCCCTCCGAACAGTGAGCAACCTGCTTAATACCCAGTTGACCTTCCAAGCTATTCATAGACCAAGGGTCAATGCTTTGGCATCATTCAATGAAAATTACACCTGTTCTGACACAGAGGAATGTTCGGAGAAGGGAGAAAAGCTTACTATTCCCAAGGTATGTTGTCTATTCCAGCTTATTATCAAAACTTCTTCTTTTCTCATGGGATAAATTCTGGGCAAGTAAGGCAGGAATAGGAAACGTATGGCCCTCTGGACATTGCTGAATCACAGTTTCTAGCAGTCTCCTGGCCAGTAGTAAGGGACCCTGGGAATTATAATTCAGGAACAAATAGAGAGCCACAAATTCTCCATCTTTGGTCTAAAGCAAGACAGAAGGCTTATCTACACGTCCTGCTTGCCACAGTTCAGGGATATTCTTTTAACCATTTGTATAGGACATTTTTCACAATAACACCTTCATCTCATTGTCAGCCCACTCCTGAGGCAAACTGAAGGCAGTCTGAGTTGTTCTGGCGTGAAAGTGATGTTTTCCTTCATATCCTGACACAAGACATGTCATGTGGACATTTGAGGGCACATGGAGGAGGATGCTTGAAGGATGCATTCAGCACTCAGGTCTGCTGTGTGACTCCTCACTTCTGTCTAGTTGCAGGACACTGTAGTTTGGCTGTGTGGAGGACCTAAACCCCAACTTCAACAGCTGCTGTATTCACTATATTTTAATGGCAATATCAACCTACTTTATTCACTGTATTTCAGTGGGAATATCAACCTAATGGGAAACAACCTAAATAGTGGTTATTTCCAATATACAAGAGAATTCTCTAAACCTTTATACCCATTCCATATAAACCAAAAGCCTTTTGTCAACTTCCAGCTTTCCAACAACACTTACCTAGTAGCTCCATCTGGGCTGCACAACTCCAGAACACCACTAGAGGTCAGCCAACAGAGACAGAAAGCTAAGTATTTGCTGCCATCTGGTAGCTGATAGGTTGATTGGTCAATAATCCATTGGTGAAAAATTAAAGGAAAAAAATGATTGGACAGCCCCATACTATACAAGGACCACTCCAACACATCTGTATAGTGATTGGTAATAGATGTTCCTGTGGTTAGGAATATTGAATGGGAATGGAATTTTGGCCAGGGAATTCACTAGTCCCTTCGATACATTTTGCATGCAGTGTTGGAATTCACATATCACACTAACACATTTGTGTGGCTTAGGATAATATGTAAACCCAGCAGTTGGATTTGCCGACCAGTGGCAATGAACACATGCTTAGCAGTATATACACACTGGGTATCAGCCCCACTAGGTAGATCAGACCAAGAAATCAACTGCACAGGAAGGCTAAAACTACTTTTACTGCAGTTGGTTGTAATAACAGAATCTTGCAAGTCTGATTGTGTGGGACCTCCTCCCCCTTCTTATACTCCAGTGAATCAGGGAAGGGTCTGTCTGAGCCATTTCCAAATGTTGTCTGGATGTTAAAATATGTTCTCCCTCTCCAAACTCTTCTTTTTTGAAAGAATTTCAAAAGTAAATTGCCATTCATTGAACTGTAGAAAGCCAAACTCAAGCAGGTACTATATTTCCCATGTTCAAACCCTGGTTTAATATTTGTTTTTTGTTTTGTTTTTTTGTTTTGTTTTGTTTTTTTTATCTGCTTCACAGTCATTACTGACCCTGCAGTGACCGCCCCCTTGCGGTTTTCAAGGCAATTGCACCTTTCTAGTTTTGGAATTAGACTTTGCCAGAGCCTAATTCCTAGAGCGTCAGCCCAGCTGGCAGCACAGGAGGTGGGATTTCCGTTGCTTTGCGCCCTTTTTCGGACGCCGGCAACTGTCCCGTCTCTCTGTGGAGTCGCTGCCAGCATTTTCCTCCCACCGGAGTGAGAGTGCTCATTTATCTACTCACGTACGTTTTCGATCTGCTGAGTGGGCAGAAGCTGCGGGTATAGAAACAAGAGCTCACCTTGTTAACGCGAAGGCTGGACTCGAACCGCTGAAGCTTTCAGCCATTTCTGGCCGGCACTTTCAGCGTCATTAAGCTGCTGTGCCACCGCGTTAGGAACAATTATTTATTTATTAAACTTGTCCCTGCCATCTCCCCCCAATGGGGGACTCTTGGCAGCTTACAACAGATTAAAACAATAAATAAATATACAGTTAAAATTTATAAGAGGACACATTTACACAGAATAAAAGGAAAAGGAAAAATCCAAGAGGCCGATGGAAGCAACACCAGGCCTCGAGGGGGCTAGCCAACCCCATATCTGATGACCTCCCTCCCCACCCCAGGCCAGATGGTAGAGCCAGGTCTTCAAGTCCCTCCAAAAGGCTGGGAGTGAGGGGGCCTGTCTCACCTCCGGGGGCAAGATGTTCCAAAGGGCAGGGGCCACAGCAGAGAAGGCCCACCTTTTGGACCTCGTTAGTCGGAGTTCTTTTGCCAAGGGGGTCCGGAGCATGCCCTCTCTATGTGATCAGGTGGGACAGGTTGAAATTGTGCGGGAGAGGCGGTCCCTCAGGTAGCCTGGCCCCATGCCATGTAGGGCTTTAAAGGTGATAACCAACACCTTGAATTGGACCCGGAAGCAAACCGGTACCCAATGCAGCTCACGGAGCAATGATGTTATATGGGTCCTTCTTTGGACCCCAAAAATAGCTTGCGCGGCTGCATTCTGGACCAGCTGAAGCTTCCGAATACTCTTCAAGGGTAGCCCCATGTAGATCGCATTGCAGTAGTCTATCTGGGAGATAACAAGGGCATGAGTGACCATTCGAAGGGCATCCCGATCCAGGAAAGGGCATAACTGGTGCACAACCTGGAGCTGTGCAAAAGCTTTCTTGGCCACGGCCGCCACCTGCTCAATTAGCTACAGATTCTGTGCTTAGATGTTATGGAACAATTGCAGGGGAAGGAAACTGTCACTAAAGTAGATGTAGAGATGTTGGAAGAAAAGGGAATTCATTGGCAGTTTCAGTTCAGTAAACTATGGGGCAGGTTGAAATGTCTTTCGGACAGAGGCCCAATTCAAATAAAATGAACCCTGCAAGATAACCATTTCATAATCAATTTATTTGAACAAGATATGAATCTGATCCTTAAGAGAACATCAAAAACACAGAATTATCTGAAACACACTTTTCTCATCCATGGAAATATAATAAATGATAACAGTCTTTTGGGTAAAAGGACTATGCACAAAATCCTTGAACTGGACTCAAGACACAAGAAAAAGACAGCAGAACATTGTCAGAAATTAATAGTTTTTTCTTTTTTCATCTACAGCAGTGTTGTCCAAACTGCTGGCTGGGGAATTCTGGGAGTTGAAGTCCACTCATCTTAAAGCGGCCAAGTTTGGACAACACTGATCTCCAGAGTTATCTGGTGTCCTTGCTAGTAACAACTGAAGTTTATGGATAAAAATAAATATGTTATTGTCTTACCTGCAGCGCTTCCGGAAGAGCCTGCCACCAGGTCTTCTACGGCGAGTGTCATCCACGTGGACAACAACTACATCTGCCACCGGTTTGCCCACCTTGGAGCCCGCTCCAGTAAGAAGGGACCGCAGTGCTAGCATCAAACCTCATGATACTTCATCATCCAGGTAAGAAAATAATTGTGGAATTTTTTCACAATAGGGAAAGGCCTTGGTGGCAAGTAGCAGCACAGACGTATTTAAGAAAAATAGAACACATCTGTGGGTGAGTTAGAACATGGTGATTGACTTGGTGCAACCATAAAGGTTAAGGTGCTAATTCTCAAAAATGCCCTACCGGGACTGACAGAGATGGCCAGCAAGACTTGCAAGTTATTGGCAGCCAAAACAGTCTGAAAGCAGGATTGCAGAGGTATGAAACACAATGAAATGACTCAGCTGTTGCTCCCAAAAACTCAATATATTGCAACTGGAAATGCTGTTAAATGTACTGTTCCCTCTGTATCCAGCAAAGAAAGGAATAGCTTGAAGGATGATGACCCCACACCATATATAAAAGTTAATACTCTGCCAAGAAATCCATGTTCTTTTTTTTTTATCATTATCACTTAACTTGATAGAAAAATTGTTTTCAAATGTTCCCCCCCCAAGGAACAGGAAGTTTCTGGGAATTTTTCATGGATGAGGTGTATGTGTGCATTTAATTTAGTAGCAAAGTGGCCAAGGATGGTCCTGCCTTTTTAGCATAATCCATCTCTCCAGTGGGCTATGTCCCCCTTGGCTCTCCCCACTTCCATTCAATGAGCAACACTCCCCTTGGCCACCTCACAGTAGCATAAACTCAGAACTGCTACAAAAAGAAATTTTAAAAAAATCTTGAGAATTAGGGGAATGAGGAGAAGGCTCTTTCTCTGGGGATGAAAACATTCAGGGAATTGTGTCCAGCTTTCAGTACAGTGTTAATAAAAGCCCCAAATATCCAGGATAAGAAAATAAATAAGCAGGAAAATTATGAAAGAGTAAACCATTGGTCACTCTCTGATTAACAAATTCCATTACATTAAAACTCTTCACCAATAAAAGCTAGTTATCTTGCTTGTAATGGATTCATCCATCAAATAATTGATCTTTCATAAGTGTTAGGTCTGATTGAAATAGACATCTTTAGGATGCACTGCAAGGATGAATGTAGGACATTCAGCATGGTGTGGAAAGAGAAGATCCTGTTCTCAAGTTGTGAAGGGGTGATTTTTTCATTTCCAAAAATGTCTCTAGTGACTAGCCAGAATCATGCATTTTCACATTTTCAAGCAGTTATGAAAACAGTCATTATCTTTTTACTGCTTTAAAATTATTATTATATAACAGAATAAAGGAAACATATAATACAGATACAAGTATAAGTTTAAATATATTTGATATAAAAATAGATAGTACAAATAAAAACAAATATAAACACTAAAATATGGGTGGATAGTCAATAGATCTAAAATATCATATGACTAATATACTGTAGTACATCTCTACTATACACATTTCCTATCCATCAAAATGGATCAAAACAGGTCTCTATTAAATTGTGGAGGCACGTGTTTAACACAGTGGAAGTCATTAAAAAGGAAGGAGAAGAGAAACTATAGGTGATAAGCAACTTGTGTTACCCAACTTTGGTAACTTACAGATGTATGAATTTCAACTTCCAGAATTCTCAGCGATAGTTATGCTAATTGGAGGATTAACTTTAAGACAATACTGTAAATTGTTTGTTGATTCTATGTTATTGTCTTGACCCTATCACTGTGAGATAAATCAGGCTCTGCATGGAGTTGGAGACAAGGAGTGGGATCAGCAATTATCTGAGAGTCCATTTGGGTCAAAAGCAGGTTGCTATGGGGTTTTCCAATCTTGACAACTCCCAGATGTGTGGATCATCTTCTGGGATTCTCCAATTAGCATAACTATTGCTGAGAATTCTGGAAGTTGAAATTCATACATCTGTAAGTTACCAAAGTTGGGTAACACTCATTTGAACCATCAGGTCTTGAAACTTAATCAGTCTGGAAGTGTTCTTCTGCACATAGCCGAGGGCAATAAACTCAGTAGGAGGAAGTTGTGTCTATTTGATAGAAAACATCTAGTTCAGCTCTTACATTTAACAGGTGGAATCATCAAAAGCAGAGGATTTCTTCTCCATTTTATTTTTGACAATAAATATGTTTTTTCCCTACCTTTCACTAGTACATATTTCATTTGAGGGTTGTTTCAATAAAGGAACTGTAATAATCTTTATTATCAATAGGAAATTGTGCTCATGCAATATATGAGAAATAGAGTATGTGAGAGGAGTTAACTTGAAGAGATCCACTTCCACCCATCTGAAGCTCTTCTGTTAATAAGTACAAAAATGTAGCCTTCCTTCCATATCATGATTAGGGTTAGGTGTTCTTGCCTTTTCCATTCGGACAAGTGTCAGCCCACTAGGTAGACTACACCAGGAAGTCAACTCTACTTTTATTCAGACTGGCTATAATAACAGAGTCTTGCAAGTCTATGCTGTACTTCCTCTTTCTTCTTGCAGTTCAACAAATCAGGATGGCATTTCAGGGTCCTAAAATGTTTCAGCCCCTTTGGCCTAGGCAATGGCTCTTGCTTATTTCTTGCATATTTCTGTCAAGGTCTGTGGGGTCTGGATGGGGAACAACAAGCTTCAGCTGAACCCTGGTAAGACAGAGTGGCTGTGGATTGGAGGCCCCTCGGTATCTGAGAACTTACCATCTTTGGTTTTGGACAGGGTGGCACTGCCCCAGACAGACCCAGTGCATAACCTGGGGGTCCTCTTGGACTCACGACTCCTGCTCGAGGAGCAGGTGGCAATCGTGGCCAGGCGGGCCTTGCCCACCTTTGGTGGTGTGCCAGTTATGCTCCTTGTTGAATCAGCAGGCTCTCCGGTCAGTCACTCATGCCCTGGTCATCTCTCGGCTAGACTATTGCAATGCACTCTACATGGGGTACCCTTGAAGAATATCTGGAAGCTACAGCTGGTTCAAAAATGCAGCCACGCGGATGATATTAGGTGCCCCTAGGTTGGCACATGTAACACCTTTGCTGTGGGAGCTGCATTGGGTGCCAGTTTGCTTCCAGGTCCAATTCAGGGTGTTGGTTATCACCTTTAAAGCCCTACATGGCATGGGGCCAGGTTACCTGAGGGACCGTCTCATCCCCATTACATCAACCCCTCCCACCCGGTCAGCCAAAAAGGGCATGTTGCAGACCCTGTCAGTGAGAGAATGTCAGCTGGCGGTGCCCAGGAGGAGAGCCTTCTCTGCCATCGTCCCACCCTTTGGAATATTCTCCCTCCAGAGGTGCGGCGGGCCCCTACCCTCCCGGCTTTCTGGAAAGAACTAAAGACCTGGCTTGCCAATGTGCATGGGGCAATAGGAGCTCTAACCGTCCTTGGGCATGGTTAGCACCCTGATGATGCTCCTTTGAATTATCTGCCAACTCTCCATCTTTCTTGGAAGCTATTTATTTATTATCAGGACTGTTTTATATTGTACTTTAATGAATTTTATCTATGCTGTAAACCGCCCAGAGTCATTTCAACGAGATGGGCAGTGACAAATTTGATAAATAAATGAATAAAGGTCATATTCCTTACTCTCTGCACAAGTAATTCCTGTGAATAAACTCTTACTTTTCCCTGTCAATTGACTATAACATGCGTGCTTCTACTAGGGCAGTAGAGTTCTGTTTTTTTCTTGCATGTATTCAAGTCCTGGTGGGTTTAGATAAGGAACAGGGTTGTTTGCAAACCACTTGTTAAAATCAGTTTATGGTTGGAGGAACTAAGAACAAGAAGGAAGTGTTGAAGGCACAGTTGCACGATGCCACGGTTTGTATTTATTGCAAATATCAAGTTGTACTGAAGGATTTGAACAAATATACTCTATCCCTGATGCTTTATGGGTGTTAGTAATCTAAATGTTCCGCTGAGCGTGTAGAGAACAGTTGTGCATGCTTGGAAGGGTGTCCATGCAAATAAATTATTCTTGCAGATGATTTCATTTGCCTAATTGAATTCCAAATATAACCCTTCTCCCTCCCTCCCTCCCCACACTAACATGCAGCTTTACCTTTCTTAAATTGGAATGATGGCAAAATTGCCTTTGTGTCCAGTTTGTGAGCTTCCTGTAAACATCTGATTGGCTGTTGCAAGAAACATGAAGTTGAGCTCAGGTTACAAGTTCTTAGGGATTATGATCATCGCTCTGACCTCTGTTCTTTCTAAGGAAACAACAAAAGCATGCCAGTAAAAATTGTGCTGTATTTCTCTTTTATTTTCACAGCTCTGATTCATGGAACAATTCTCTTCTGATGACTCTCACCAAAAGCAGATCGTTCTCAGCCTCCTATGCGATGTCTGCTGCCAACCATCTGACTTCAAAGCGGCCAAGCCGACAAGGTGGTTATCTATTGAGTATATTGACTTTATGAATTCTAGACAGCTGAAACTAGTAAAGAGGTTGTAGAGCTATAATGGATTTCAGGTTAAATCCCAAAAGGTTCTTAAGTGAAATGACATTTGGGAGCTAGATGAGTATTTCTTGTCCAGCTTTTTTTTAACCAATACTGATATGTAACAGGACTACAGGTACTCCTCGTTTAACAACCACAATTGGGACTGGAATTAAGGTCGCTAAGCGATGTCATCAAGCAAATCATCGCTTGATTGGACCTGATTTTATGACCTTTTTTGCAGCAGTCATTAAGCAGATCACCATGTCATTAAGTGAATTGTGCTGTCATTAAGTGAATCACACGGTTCCCCATTGATTTTCCTTGCCAGAAGCAGGCTGGGAAGGTCGGAAATGGCGATCACGTGACCCTGGGACGCTGCAAACATCATAAGCGCAAGCTGGTTGCCAAGCACCTGTATCACGATAACGTGACTACAGGGGTGCTGCAACAGTCATAATTTCAGGCACTGGTCATAAGTAGCTTTTTTTAGTGCCGTCGTAACTTTGAACAGTTGCTAAGCAAATGGTCGTTAAGCAAGGACTACCTGTAATAATTTTGTTTTTAGCACAGATTGTATGTTGAACTGAGCAAGAGATAGAAGGAATTTGCTCAACTTTAATCTATTCAGTGTCAGGCAAGCTGAAAGGCAAAGAGTTCTTTCACACTCTTTCGCCCACTTAGAAATAACAAAAGATTGTAAGAGCTTTCCCCTTGTTAGACATTTCAAGACTACAGCAGAGATGAAATAGCCATAATACTGAAATCCAGTTTATCATTATAAGAACTCATCTAGATAAGTCTGATATGCTGATGAGAGAATGCCTTTTGCATTATCACAACTCCTGAGCTATAGTTAATCTTAACTATAACTTGAGCTTCATAATACGTAGAAAAATCCTTAACATCAATCTGGCTGTTGGATGCTCTTCCAATAAGTAGATGAGGGTCATGATGTTCTCAAACTGCATGAAGACACATAGCTATATTTAATTACTTTTCAAAATAAGATACCCTGTTGTCAGTGGCTGCCTTGTTTGGAGATATTCTGAACATGTCTCTAGAATAGCCCAGAAGAGTGATCTCAGGACCTGCGATATCCCAGTCGGCCACCACAGATACACTTAAGAACATTATGGTGTTATAATAAATCACTGAAGACTCAAATGGAAAATGTTCACAGTGTGTCCACTGAAATGTTAACATTTACATTCTTGGGTGAGATTTTTTATACTTTGAGTAGAATTGCTGTAAACTGTCCAACCTTCAGTTAGTTGGTAACTGTAGCCTTTGAGCCTATCAGCATAAAGGGAGACTCCATACTTTGTGGTAGAAGGCATGCAGAGGATCTCAGGTTCAGTCTGTGGCATCTCCAGGTAAAGGATCTCGGGAAGCAAAGTTCTAACCTAGAAGGGCTACTTTAAGGCAATAGACACCATATGTTGTTCTTGTTATTATAAGCCCAAATCAATCCACTATATTGATCTTTGTTTAAGATTTTGGACCATAACTTAACCTACTGCACTGGTTTTTCAACTTTTCAGTGTAGGACTGAGAGTGACTGATTCAAATCACCCTTCGGCTTTTGGGCCTAAGGGAAGACTAAAATCTGGGTCTCTCTGCTCCTAGTCCAGCACCTTAACTGCTACACCACACAGGCTCTCAGGCATAATACCTACTGACTAAACAGAGTTATTAGGAGTCAGGTAGTGTACAAATTTAATAAATAAAAATAAATAAATTCTGTAACATATCACCAGATCATCTCCAGATACAGTAATTCCAGGGAAAACTTTCAGAGGGTGTTTCAGCTAGCCAATAATCAAGGAATGAGTTCTCCGCAAATAGAAAAATTGAAGAATGCTGATAGGAGCAGAGCAAACTGCCTTATACCAAGTCACCATGTCTGTGGTAATTGATAATGGTGCTTTATTTTTTTCCTCCATTAGCTAAATATTTTTAACTGGTGATGCTGGGTGTTTCTGCATGTGCTTTACACCAGTCTGTGGTTTCTAAAGAGTTGTTTAATTTAATTACCCCACTTTGGTTTAATTTATTAGTATGGGCTACTTTAAACCATGGGATAGTTAAAGCTACCGAATTCTTTTGTCAGCAGTCCTAGTCACCAAAAGATCTGTTGACATCTGCTCAGATAGAGGCTTGGCTTCATGAAGAGATGGTATACGCTGACCATTTTTAAAGTAATTATTGATGTTTCTCCCATTCCACAGGTATCACCCCAAATATTTCACCTCTTGTCTCCCCAAGCCATTCACCCATCCAGGGTACACCAGTCAATAGTCCCATCAGCAGAACCTCAGGAGAACAATTTCCAGAGTCAACAGTCATGGCCACTACACAAACCATCAAGCCCCACAGGCTCTTAGGTTGCACTCAGAGCGCCCCTAACCTATCAGAGCCTGTGGAAGGCACCTCGGTCATTTGCAGTAGGTAAGATAATACATTGGTTTTTGTTGGAACATCTTATATTTTCCTTGCTCATGTAATTCTTTCTTGCTCTCTGAAGCTTCTTCTGTAGAGCACATTGATATCAGTGTCTTGGTCAAGTCCTTCCCAACCTGGTCCCCTCCATATGTATTGGAGTTCAGCTAACTAGGATGGCCAGTAGCTGGGGAATTCTGAGATTTGAAGTCCAGCACCTTCTACAGTGTGCAAAATTGGGGAAAGCCAATGGTAACCATATTTCAAGTGTGTAATATGTGTGTCTGGATTAGAAAAAATCATCATCATCATCCCGCCTTTTTGTCTGTCTGTCCGTCCATCCATCCATCCATCCATCCAGTTGGAGAACATGCCTAATACTCCTGCCTCCTATGTTCCTCACAACAACAACCCTCTGAGGTGGGTTGGACTGAAAGAGAGTAACTGGCCCAAAGTCAGTCAGCTGGCTTTCATGCCTAAGGGAGGCCTGGAACTAACAGTCTCCTGGTTTCTAGGCCAGCACCTTCACCACTACACCAAATTGGCTCTCCGTAAACATGTCACTCAGTTGCCAAACATATGCTTCAGATGCAGAAGGGTCTACATCTGATTTAATTTGCAGCTTAAGGTGCACATGATGGAACTAATCTATGCCTGAGATCCAAGAATGATTGGTTTTAAAGGTAGTTAAGACAGGTCCATAGCAGATAAAAGCTAGCATTAGAAACCAGTTATTACAGCTCTGTTCAGGATGAGAAATGTGTCTTTGAATGCTAATGTCTGAGAGAACAGAGATATCCTACTCTCCCATGGAAGCAGGAAGTGAGTCTATTCTGGCAGAGCTCAACTTTAATTCTTATCCATCAACAGCTGCCAATATTTGTAAAGAATAGTGGGCAAGAATGATGAACCAGTTGATTGATCTACTGTGAGGCAACTGCTGTGTTTACAGCAGAGGTATGCCACTTTTCCTGCTGAGAGTCTGAGACCAGCATTTGCCCTTTGAGAGGTGTGTCAGCAGCAAGACCTCCACATTGGGCCAGGTTCAGAATTATTCTTGGTTCAATGTTGGTTAAATTGAAAGAAACGTAAATACAAGTTATTACTCTCCAGTCACAAATTCCCCCATTTGTCACTCTAAAAAGAACAACTTGGTAACCACTTCTGGAGATTCCTGGGCATCCTATCTAAGGTTTTAGAGGCTGCATTAAAAAAGTACAAACTCATCTCTTTTAGGAGGTGGCACTCTGGTGGCCTCCATTGGTTTTTGGTTTCTGCTTATTTCTCTGAAGTGGGAAAATAAGGGTGTGGCACGTAATCACTGCAGGATGCTCTTGTTGAATAATCAAGTGATGGTCAAGTTCAGACACTTGGAATTGTTCTTGGCGGATACACAGTTCTTCAAGATAGCTCACATCTTGACTTCATTTCCCCCAAATGACTTTGTGGAAATGAAATATGTGGAATGGATTCAGTTAGGTGCTCCTTCCAGTTAGTCATGTCATTTCCCAATGAAATTGATTTAGGTCATGTACTTTATTCCTGAGTTAGGTATGTTGAAGGCTGAGGTCCAGGAAAATAAGTTCAGTGGACAAACGTATAAATGAAAGTGAAAAACTTTGATCAGTTGTTTAGTACTGTCAGTTTCAGCAGATCCAGGTTCAAAGCCCTGTAAGGACTCCAATGTGAGGTCTTCCAAACAAATCTGTATTGCTTCCCCATGAAAATTAAACTTGGAGGGGGGATTTACAGCATGATTTGAATCCAAAGAATTCTAGTTCAGTTCTCAAGTTCAGGGAGGAGGTGGTGAAAAAGAAAGGACATTTGCCCAATTAATAAAACCAAATTGTGTAGCAATATAATTTTCCATGAATCCTTTTGTGTGGTGAAAAAGAACTGAATGCTTTAAACATTGAATGCCATGAACAATCCTAAGAGCATGTTATCCTGTCCTGTCTAGGGACAAATGAACCCCAAACTGCTTCTCCATTCCAATAATAGCATTATGTCATCACCTACTTGAAACATTTCCTTTTAAAATGTGGCCCTTGGATGAGAGGAAGAATAGGTTAATCTGATACGATAGAGGGAATCTCTGCACAATCTAATCAAGTTACCCAGCGTGCTTTCTATTGTAATAAACAATTTCTACCCAAAACCTAGATTGTGTTCTGTACCATCATTTAGCAAACTGCAATACGACTGTAAGTATTATTTTGGGCTATCCTCCTGGATTAAGTTCTTGGCCTTCTGTAACCAGTTGTACCCTATATCTACATTAGGAAGGAAACAGAGAATCCAAGCAACAAATTATTTGATGGCTGGTGTGGGTCTTCTGGGCTGTGTGGCTGTGTTCTGGAAGTTTTGTTTCCTAACGTTTCGCCAGCATCTGCCCTCTGAAGATGCCGGTCACAGATGCTGGCAAAACGTTAGGAAAAAAACTTCCAGAACACGGCCACACAGCCCAGAAGACCCACACCAGCCATCGTATTCCGGCTGTGAAAGCCTTTGGCAATACAACAAATTATTTGGTCTCACTTAAGTACATCTGGATTTGAATTCTACCTTCTCAGCTTCTAAGGGGGCATTGAAGGGGCAAAATTCACCCTGGTTAGGTTTCCCCCTTGTGTAAGTCTGATGGGAAAGTAAGTCAGAGCTGTGACATTTCATAATATGCTGAGTACTTAAGATACAATAAATTTAAATTATGAATTTACAGAAGATTATTTCCAGGGAACCATTTATATGTGAGAAAGCCAACAAATACTGACACTTGGAATTGGTTTACAGACCGTTTTATTAATCAGAGAATTGCAATCCCAGCATGCAATCATGTAGCTTCTCTTCCATCACACTTTGTAATTCTTAAGGTTTCTGAAACTAAAGCTGACCCATCTGCTCCCATTCTTTCAGCAATCAGAACCTTCTAAGATCAGGTTTCTATCATTCTGGCAGCCCATATTTTCATTTTTAAAAATGCACTTGGCAAAATAAGGACTTAATTATCTCAGGCCTCTGCTGAGTTCCCACCAACTCCCAAAAGTCCGAAATCCCACTCCAGTGATATTGCTATGCCCCCTTGAGGTTCTCAAAGGCCAACTTCTAAACACCCCACACACACACACCAAAAACCTGTGACTCCTAGTCCCCAAAAGATTATCATCTCTATTTTAGAGTCACTGTTTCTTCACCTTTACATTGCTTCCCTCTTAGCCTGTTTCACTGTAAGTTCACCGCTTGATGAACACTTGATGATCATCACATGATGACTTTAAGAAAATAAGAGCCCTTTGAGGCTAGATCACGGTCTACCTAAATTAGAAATCTTTTCCGATTCTGATCTGCCAGATACTACTGTGAAGCCAGTTGAAAACATTATTCCTCCCTCTCTATTGATTCTTGCTGAGATAAACCCTGGCAACTGTTTATACCTCTGCAAAACCCAGAGGTTTCATTTAGCCATTGAAAGGTCAATCTTCGATGAATTTATCAGAGTGAGCAATATAAATTATAGGTCACATATGGCCCCTAATCTTTTTTTTCCCTCCCTCCCTCCCTCCCTCCCTCCCTCCCTCTTCCTTCCTTCCTTCCTTCCTTCCTTCCTTCCTTCCTTCCCTCCCTCCCTCCCTCCCTCCCTCCCTCCCTCCCTCCCTCCCTCCCTCCTTCCTTCCTTCCTTCCTTCCTTCCTTCCTTCCTTCCTTCCTTCCTTCCTTTCCAAACTCAGAACACCCTAGCCATGGATACGAATGTTTGGCAGCAGAAATTCAGCTACACAATTTTTACAAGGCACAAAGAAAATAAGAATATTAAACTTTACTAGGCTTAAAGAGCAAAACAAAACCAGCCCTACAGCGCCTTAATGCTTTTTTAAAATTGTTGTTGCATACGCTTTTGTGGATTACAGATATAGCTAGTTGGCATATGTATCAGTGTAATAAAACAAGTCTTATCCCTTGTTCAGTCCACAAGAAATGGTGTTGAACTGATGGTGTTCCTGATGGTGAAGGACTGTTTTCACTTCTAAAACAATTCTGTCTCTCATCTTTGCTTTTCTTTCACCTTGCCTCTTCATCAACAGCTCTGTGTATATGTGTGTATGTACAATGTCCTTTTATTACCACATTTACATCCTCTACAACTCTTGGAAGCCAAGTGATTTTTTAAAAAGTGTGGCCCCTGACAGTAAAAATGTTTTCCACCTCTGTTATATATCAACTATGTGTTGTATACAGGGATTAGAAAAGAATTCAATTTGCTGCACGTTTTGAAGTAATCTGATTTAATTCACTCTAGAGGCAGATTGGAACAATTATCCTTTGATTCATGCATTTTCTCAGTTTTGCAATAGCGTTAGTCTAAAAGCAGCATTCAAAAATGAGTACATTGGGAACAGTTGCACACTAGTGTGTATGTTAGACAATATTGTTTGCCAACATAGATACAGTAAATGGGTACAAAATCCAGATGTTAGGGAAATTACGTGTGCGAAAAAAAAACTGTGGTTTTCTACATATTTCTCTTGAAAAACAGTGCAGACTAATGAGGACATGAGAACAGATTTATGGATTTCTAGGCTGACCAGCCTGTCCCCAGTTGTGGGAAGAAATAAATGCATAGACCCAACTATCCTCACTGAGTACGCATTAATCAAGCAATCTGTTTGGATATATGAATCAGGAACAGGAGAGTACAGTTACATCAGTTAATGATTGTAATAGATCACCTTCTATCCATTTGCTGCTTCTCCATCTGTTTGACCCAATTTCTATTATACCATCTGTTCTCCAGCTGCGGCAGACCATATAGCCAAACAGACGCCAGAGAAGGAATATTGGATAGGAATGACAGTGCAGCACATACCTTGAACAGGACAGGTAAGTAGGCATCTACTGCACCTGAAGATCAAGCTTGGGGTGGGTGGATTCTGGTGTTTTGTTTTGTTTTTTAATGGAATTGCTGAGGGATCGGCTTTGGGTGGTTCAAGGAAACAGTTTTTGTTCTCAGTTGGGCTCTAGTAGCAGTAACAGGCAGTTGGGTTTCCATTTTAGATGATCCTGCACAGGCCACCTCTGACTACGAGACAAATAACAGCGATAGCAGTGACATTGTGCAGAACGAGGACGAGACAGACTGTGCCAAGGAGCAAACACAGGCGGGCCCGCTCTACAGGACGTATGCCCCAGAGACAATCATCTTGCATCCTTTGCTGCCCATGGAGGTATCTCATCCACTGTTGAATGTAATGAGGCCTTACCAGTGTACCTGAGAAACTTAGAAGGGGCTGTAGACATTGTAAGAGGAGAGCTGTTTTAGTCTATGGTAGACAAAAACTAGAAGGAGTTTGACATCAGGATTCAAAACAAGGACAAAGTAATATCAGAGCATTACAACCTCCCAGGACAGTCCATTACAGGTCTCAAAGTAGCCATTTTGGAAACAAGAAACTTTAACAGGACAATTGAGAGATTGCTGAAAAGGTTTCAGGCTACTTCTGAAAGCCTCAATAAACACAATGGGTTTTAACACATTACAATTGGTACAATATTTGTAATCTGTCTCACATATAACCTGCATCTACATAACCAACCTGATTTCTCCTCCCTTCTCCCCAACCTCAGCCCAATTTAAATCCTATAGTAATTTAGCAACTCCATGCATCTGGTAAAGTTTGCTGCAGCTTATGAAAGCTTATGCCTTCTAAGACAATTTGTTAGCCAGAAAGGGCTGTAGAGTCTCAAAATCAGCATTTGCAAAAATTAGGTCCATTGTTTTCGTTTTGTTTTGCTTATAAATCACAATTTGGGGTTTCGACACATGTTCTGGGTTTATCATATTTGTATACCACAAGCCCCCAGTAAATTCCAAAATTCCATTTGTGCACGTCTGGTTAACAGAACCTCATCAGAGCAGGGAAGGGAAAATGTGTTGCTAAACCATAAAAACCGTCACTAGTTGGTGGTCTAATAAACTGTTCCTAAATAATCAAGTGTTCATGTTTGTTCGCCTTGCCATCGTAGGAGACAGCACAGAACTGTACAATCTGTATCAAAAGCTATAAACCAGCTTCATATGATGACTGTGCTCCTTGAACCTCTCTGCTAATCTAGTAAGACTTGGAAGATCACTCAGTTATCTTCAGGTGTGGGAGAACCAGAGAGTTTTAAGATTATGTTTTGGAGTGAGGACCTTCTGGGGTGGGAAGGTCGAAATATTCAAGACAAATACTGAAGATATTCAGTGACTTCAGAGTGTTGATTGATGAGTATGAAGCTTTGGGGCTGGAGAGAGAAAACGTGGCATCTGAAATCTTGAACATCAGCGCTACATTTTGGTACTCACCTCACTTGTTTTGTTAACAGTGTCATTATTCTTCGTAAGCACCATCCCATGCCTCATTTTACTTTGATAACTATGGTAAAGTCAAGATTATGAGAAGGCTAATTAAGATGTCATACATGGTGCAACCAATGTGTGGGCTGTCTACTGCCAGAGGATTCCCCAGGCCTGTTGAAAAAAAACCACGTTTTGAGGGCTTTCCAAAAGGCCGTAAGGATTGAGGCTAACCTCAACCTCTAGCGGGTGGGCTTCCTAGCCCTGGTATTCCCTTGTGGTCTCCCATCCATTTGCTAATGAGGTCTGAGCCTAGTTAGTCTTTTTGAGATCACCCAAAGTACAGGTAGTCCTCAACTTATGACCACAATTGGGACCAGAATTTCCATCGCTAAGTGATGCGGTCGTAAAGCGTGACATCACGTGACTGCATTGCTTAGCAACAGCAATCCCAGGCAGTCCTGGTTGCCATTGTAACCCCAAGACACACAGGTCCTTAAGCAGGAAGATTCAGGAGTCCCAGGTAAGGAGAACAGGGGTGCCTTGGTGGGGTGGGGGAAGCCTGGGAGAGCCAATGCAGGCTGCGCATGAGTTGGGGGAGGGGTGCTGCAGTGTGGCACCAGTTTAGGAAGGCCAGGGAAAGAACATGCCGCAGCTGAGGGGCTTCTTGGTGCACCATGCTGCTGGGCCAGGCTGAGCTTCATGCAGCGCAAAGGGGCTTCCTGGTACACCGCAGCTTTGGGGCACCAGGAAGCCCCTTTGCACCGCGCAAACCCAGTTGCAACAAAAAGCAAAGCCACTGTGCCCCAGGAAGCCCCAGCTGCCACAGCCGAGCCACAGTCACCCTCACAAGGCAGCTGCTGGCCACGTGAGGCTATCTTCCCCAGGTCTCATGAGGAAACCACTGTGCACGACCTTGGGAAGAAAGCCTCGTGCGGCCAGCAGCTGCCTTGTCAGCAGCGGGAGCAAGACGATGGCAAAGGTCAGCTAGGGCGGCAGGGGTCATGGAGTACAGGGGGCCAAAAGGGCATAGATGGGGGGGAAATATGTGGGTGGGGGAAGTTGAAGTCCCCCTGAAGTCTTAAGTACCCAAATTCTTATCATGTGACTGCAGGGGCACTGCAACGGCCGTAATTTCGGGGACCAGTCGTAAGTCCCATCGTTCAGCGCCATCATAACTTTGAATGGTCATAAGTCAAGGACTACCTGAATAGGATAAAAATAAGACATAGGTGGATTTTCTTTTCCAGTTAGCTATTTAGATTGGTACCATTGCAGAGATACATAGATAGCTATTGAGGTCAGGAACCTATTGGGATTAATATTTTAACTTCTTTTAATTGCTTTATTTACTGTTACTGTGTTTTGTTTTTACACTGTAAAATGCCAGAATATTGTGCGATATTGTGGTCTGGAAGAATTAGAAATAAAGTCAAAAAGAAATATTCTAAGCAATATCCATAAAAGCTATCATAGAAGTGGAGAAAAATAGTTTGAAAGATGGAGTATTGAAGTAATTTGAAACAGTCATGAACAATTGCTCAAGTGTTCCCAGGTGGCCTAAATTAAGCTCATAAATATCCACATTTAGCTCATTGCTAATAAACTCCCAGGAATGGTGCAAGAATCCAAGTTGGCAATTCGGGGAAAAAGCATATATTGATTATTTATCTTTTGAATTACAGAATTCAAAAGATAAATAATGTTAGGGACTTGGTGTTCACTGAACTTGGTTTTCTCCTTGCAAACGTTTGATTAGCAAACTGTCTTTGCCATGAACCGTGTCTAATAACTACTCAAAACAAATAAAGGCCAAAGAAGAAAGCCAGGGGCACATCTTCCTTGTCACACACCCAACAATCAACATGTATATAAGGGAAAAAACAACACAGCAATCTAAGATGAAAACAGTACAGCCAACTGAGCCAGTAGGCGGATCAGAAACAGGCACACACAATACAGCAATTCTGATCAAGACCGGTAGGACAAGCTGCCACATGCATAAAGCCAGTGAACTCCACCGCCATGTGCCACCTAGTTTGATAATGAAACGCTTGCAAGAAGGCCAACCTTAGTGAACACCAAGATCCCAATGTTCCCCGCATATTTTCCACTAACGATAAATAAGCCAATGACAAAAACAGAAACAACTGAAGGAAAGAGGAAAGAATAAAAATTCGTTTAATTAAAGACAAGTACAAGCATAATAGACATCTGTACTCAATATTTCTGTCCAGAATGACACTTGTACAGACACAGATAATCTATTAGGAAAAATATTTTTCATGTAGCTAATAAATAGAGACCAGATTGGAGGAAAATACCTTTTGTTATAGATTTTTGAAAGCTCATTTCTGAGTCAGTTTTTCAGCCACAGCTATTCCCCACATTTTCAAAAGCCATCGGTCTAATGGGAAATAAATTTTAATTTTCCAGTGTTTCGCAATAACAAACTTGACAGCCAGTAACTGGATTTGAATCAATTTTGTACACTGCATCAACTGATAGCCCTTAGGAAATAGGGGCAATCAGCCATATACAAGATTCAGTATAAAAGACTGCTGTGGATTTTCACCATCTCTTCAAACAAGTTCAGCACAAGGACTGGCTAATTAGGCATCACTACCAACGATGGCGAAATGTGGCAGTTTTCTTTAAGTTTGGCCAATATGCTCTGTAAAGATGACAATTTACATGGGGTGATGTTAATGGTGCACAGCTCTAGCAATGAGTTCATCTTCGTGGTCAACTCTTGACGATCTCTTGAAACAGATTTAAAATGCATTCTCTTCTACAGAGGGGCTCAGTGAAATTCATTGTTTGAACCTCCAATCATCTTCCCAGAGCCTGAAGACAGCCTGTCACATTACATCTAGGCGTGTTATATAACATTACATATATGTTTGATTACTCACCAGTCATGGTGTGCAAAACATTTTGAATTTGAAACATGTCCGACACTCCATTTTGAGTTCAAAATAGCTGTTCCCACCTTACCCCAAATCTTGCAGTACTGTTCTGCCCATTCTAGAAGTATTTGGAGCTTGGAACCCTTTCAGTGAGAATAACACAGGAAGAATTTGAGAAGGTCAGAACAATACACATGAAGCTCAAAAAAACCCCAAAAAACTTCCACCCTATTTTGCCCCTGAATAGGGTGCTTTGATTCTGAATCATTTGGGATTTGAAATGAGTTGTTGCATCCCCTATTCTCCAGCATTTTGTAATTTTTCCTCTTCCCTTTCACATTGGATTTGGAGAATTGGGAGATTTCTGGGGGTCACACTTAAGGTCTGCAGGACTCCCAAGGGATCTTGGAAATTCAGAATATAGACTTTGTCTCTGAACCCTTCACTTTCCAACCCAATTTGAATTCAGACTAACAACAGCAGCAATAACTCTTATCCTGGGGTGGTTCTGCCAGCTGCTCTTTTTTCTTTCTAACTGAGCAAGACCTCTTGATTTTGCTCAACTTGTGAACGTAAAACTCCTCCATAGATGGTATTCCAATAGCAGTCTGCAAGGCCAGAACATCTTCTGCTTAGCACTACCTCTCCAAGGTCTTCTCAAGCCCTACTAGTTGTTCTCCTTTACCTGGATAGAGTCACGTGGATTGAGATGGGCGGCTATAGAAATTGCATAAGTAAGTAAGTAGGGTGGTGCTGGTTCCAAGTTCCTTTGGGCAGTTTGGTTTCTGTGACTCTCTTCTTCAGTTGTCTTCTTTCATAGAGCCAAATTACTGTCCCTTGACTGCTCAGAAAAGTCAAGGGACAAGACACTGACGCCAAAGAACTGTATGGCTGAAGATCTCTGGGGAAAATCTCTGGAGATTGACAGTGGGTTCTCTTTGAGGAGAGTAGCTTCACCAACTATCCAACAGTCCCTATGCCACATGGTAACCTATGTGATAGTTTGACCTTGGTACCATCTGCTGAAAGAACATACCGTAACATGCTTTAAGAGAGAACTCCTCACCACCACTTCCTTTTCTATGTTTTTCCTACGGTAAAGGGGGCGACTCCAATACACTCTTGGAATTTTGATGGAGGGGTTTCATTTACATCTGAGGATTTCAACAGTAATTAGTCAGTTACATTCTCCTTCACCTTCCAAAGAGAGCAGAAAGAAAGAATGTGCTAGATTTCTGCACCTTTTTGAGGTCTAAAAGACTACTAAGTTTGGGTCTTTCAACACTTTCATTTAACAGTACTGTTTATACTACATTTTGATGCAGCAACAAAGTCAAGGGGAGAATAATCATGGGGGGGGAGGAGGAGGAAAGAGAAGGAGAAGAAGGCTAGCATAGTATCCGTCAGACCCTGTAGGAAAGGAATAGGCAACAACTGGGTGCCCTGCAGATATTTTGAACTACAATTCCCATAACCCCTGACTATTTGCCAGACTGGCACTGAGTTACGGAAGTTTAAATCCAAAACATCTGGAAAACACTAAGTTGTTTCTCTTTTTCCTAGGAATTAACTTTGGGAATCATTACAACTTCCAAGATCAAATCTCTGTAATTGCAACAAGGCGTTATAACTAGTAATTACTACTTACGGCTATACTTGCAAAATGTGTTTAAACAAGTTACCAAAACTCATTTTCTGCCTTAGAAATGGCAGTGCATTAGGTCACGAACCAAATCAATGAGCTGAGCTTGCACCATAGTCTTAATTCATTAAAAAACAAAAATCAAAACTAAACCCTAACTAAAATTTGCACTTTGCACAAATGCAGCCATTAGATCTAGTTAAGAGGAACACTGTTACATTAAATTTGAGAAAGTGTCAGATTCATTTCACTCATTATTAGAAATAATTATAGCCTGGTACTTTCTCAGTCAAATCAGATCTTGCTTTCAGATCTTGGTTTGTAAGCTGAGATTAAACCACACTTTCCCATTTCAGATGTAAGGAAAACTACTTTAAAACTAGGAATCTTCAAAATTTAGCCTGCTCAGGGAATGGTACCCTGAAGATCTTTGAGAGCTGGATCAACATTTTTGGTCCATTTTCCTTTTGGCAAAGGTTATTTTTTTCATAAATTGTAATTCATTTAATTTTAACTTCTCCCATCTGGTTGTCTCCTACAATTTCTTGACAGCTTGGAGCACAGATTAGGAAGATTATTTAATTGATTGGGAAGAGGATAAGAACTTTCCTAGATCTTGCATATATTATATAGCTCCTGTCATATTTCTAATACAAGATGGAAACTTTGGGATTACAACACTTAAGAAGTCGAAGAACCCTACATTTTGTAGGGTTTGTTTTTTTTTAACATTTTTCTTTTAACAAAGATGTGTTTGTTGGTGTTTGTTACAGGACAAACCTATCCTTGCCCCCGAGCCTCTAATAATGGACAATTTGGATCCGCTAATGGAGCAGCTAAACAATTGGAATTTCCCAATTTTTGATTTGGTAGACAAGACTGGCAGGAAATGTGGCCGGATTTTAAGTCAGGTAAGAAAGAGGGTGTTCTGCAGGAGTCACACCAGAGTTTTGCTTTTTGTAATGCACACTTATGGAGTGGGAATGAGGGTGGGAACTAGAGCACAGATTCTAATCCGAAGCTATTGGAATAAAGTGATTGATTTCTTTCTGTTCCAGCGTTATGTGGGAATCAACTATTACAGCTTGCTGATTTGTGCAAACCTAGCCTTTGTGGCTTGTCTGAAAAGCCAGGATTAAAAATCCTGGCTAAGCCATATGTATGAACTCAGGAGGAAAGTTCCTGTTGCTATATATTAGAAAAAGAAAGCCATCCCATTCATGTTTGGGAAATGTGCTACCCAAACAGAAGAATTAGATCCATTTACTGGGACAAAATCCCGGCAGCATATTACAGTTACTGTCTCTGTAACATTGGCTTCCTCTTAATGGAGCTGCTGGAGGGTTTCCACTCTCAGATTTTCTAGACCAGGGTTTCTCAACCTTATCAACTTTAAGATGTGTGGACTTCGACTCCCAGAATTTGCTCTTCTACACATCAAAACCAATGCAATTGTGCCTGCAGTGAGAAATCAGTCATGGCCATGTGATTTCCCACTTAGTGACCACTTCACTTAGCAATGCCAATTAGGGTCGTTAAACGAGGACTACCTGGTACATCCATCAGCTCCTTAAAGTGTTGCAGTGCAAGTTCCCCTAGGGCTTTTAATGACTCATTCTGCAGTTGAAATTGCTTTTCCAGTTTGTGCTGGGGAAAGGGTGAAAGAAATTAATAAAATGAATTAAATACATGATCCATGTAGACTGAAATGTATGGAAAGGAAGGAAGAACCACAGTATCATATTTCTCTCCCTCTGTCTGAGAGCTCTGGCCTTTGTTAGGCAGTGGCAACGTGCCCTGTTGAAGGAAGTTTGAGAAACCAACTGTGTATCTTGTAAAGGATGCTACATTGTAGAAGAAGCACCATGTTAGCCTATGGTGGCAAAAAATCAGGAGTTGGGTAGCACCTTTTCCAACTAACACATTTTATTAAAAGGTGCTAAAAATTTTCCAACTAAAATTTGTTAGTCAGAAAAGGTGCTACCAAAATCCGTTTAAAGCAGTGGTTTAGAATCTGTTTTAAAAAGGAAGTGGCCCACACAATATCATGGGAAGCTTTGGGTTCTAGCACAGGCCAATTTGCAAAAAGAATTTTTTGAAATGCACGCTCCATGTAGAAATGGGGAGTCGGAAGAGTAAACTCTAGCTACATTCTGCTTTGGGGCAAGCTGGGTCCTTAGATAATGCCTTAATTTTCACTTACTGTTAGCCTAATGATGCCCCCAGAGTGATATAACAAGTTTTGCTGAGAAAGGAGGGGACAGCATGGAAGGCTGCCACTGGAAAGATTAAAGCCAGACATCATTTAAAATTAAAGTTAACTTCCCTGCTTCCTCTCTCAAAAAAGAAAATAGCAGCTTCTCAGCCAGTGGGTTAGATTCTAGGAAATCCTGCTGGAATTAAATTCTGGGAGGTGGTAACTGCAAATAAGAACTTGGTAATGATTTGTAGCCAGACTGAAGAGATACGGACTATTAACTTCCCTGTTCTTGTGCACAAGGGAACTGAGGACAGCTTAGGAAGGATGGCTTGTTCGGCACAGTCCCCTAGGAAATTTGTTCCACCAGGAGGAAGCCAAAAGCCTTAATCAAGAAGTTGGATCATAGGCAGCATCTGCAGAACACCAACATTAAATTTAAAAACAAAACAAAATCATTCAATAGCCCCAAAATTGCAAGATCCCCATATCTGGTGGGATATTTGTATTGCTGAATGAGATCTCAGACAGGAAGGCACATGATGGCAAGATCCTCATGTGAGATTGTGTGAAATCTAGGGATAACATTCTGGACATCTCAAGAGAGGTGAATCAGTTAAGATTTGTGGGCCACTTGCAGCCACAAGTTGTCCTTCCTGTTATCAAGCCTGCTTTACAAATCACAGTAGCTAGGTTTGTGCATTATTATATACCATCCCCAAACAAAGCCAAGACATAATGGCTTAGTGCAATGTGCCTCTGGACAACTACAGCAAGGGTGCTATGGCTGTTAAACTATTTTTATCCCAAATATTCCAGCAGGGGGCATCCCTAGAACCCAAAGTGGGTAGAGTTACCTATGTTCTGTGTATAACTCCAATATTGGTTGTTGTTTTTCCCTAAATTGTACAAAGTTCCCACCAGAACCTTTACACAGGTAGTCCTCAAGTTACAACCACAGTAGGGACTGGAAAATTCATCATTAAGTGGTGCAGTCGTTAAGCAAGGCATCATGTGACTGCACCCTTGCAACATTTTTTGTGGTGGTTGGTAAGCAAATCACCATGTTCATTAAATAAATCACACAGTTGTTAAGTGAATTACATGGTTCCCTATTGATTTGGCTTGTCGGAAGCAGGCTGGGAAGGTCGCAAATGGCGATCACATGACCCCAGGAATGCAGTGCTGCAACCATTGTAAATACATGACCATGGGGACGTTGTGATGGTCATAAGTGCGAGGACTGGTCATAAGTCACTTTTTCAGCGCCATTGTAACTTTGAATGGTCACTAAACAAATGGTTGTAAGTCGAGGACTACCTGTAGATTGAAGGCAGAGCAAATACTGTTCCTAAGTGGAACAAGGCTGGTTTAAGCTTGGAGATATTCTGAACATCTAGATGCTACATGTCAAAGATAGCCAACCCAAGTTCTAAGAATTATGGTTCCTTCTGCTTTATTTTATTTTCCAGGTATCCTACAGGCTCTTTGAGGACATGGGCCTCTTTGAAACTTTTAAAATTCCTGTGCGAGAGTTTATGAACTATTTCCATGCCTTAGAGTGTGGATATCGAGAGATACCTTGTAAGTATGATAGCATTCATTGCTGATTCTTTTATTTTTTAATCATATCACACACTGTTTTTCTTCAGTGTCCACAGCAGGTTACTTCCAAAAAAGTTTTTTAAAAATAAAACCATTGGATATTATTAAAAAGAAATCTATACAGTGCGTAGTACAATAACATTTTAAAATAATCCAGTTAGCAAGGGGGCCGTTTTAGTAATTCATCAGTGAAAACTCACCTTTTTGAATAAGAGTATCTTCATCTATCAGTCTCAGCAGATGGCAGTTGTGATTTTTTTTTAAAAAAAGCACCCTTTATTTAAACTTAAACTAACCTCCTTAAAATTCACATAATCATTTATCTGTCAATGTATGTTTCATAAGGACATAACAAGGGGAACCAAGTAAGTAAAAGTGAGTAAAACAGCAATCCCAGTAAAATGTATATATAGGTAGTCCCTGGGTTAAGAATGTCTGGTTTACAGACAACCCATAGTTAAGAACGGAACCTTTTGTAGCAAAATTTGAGTTAAATACACAATGATGCAAGTTAAATACACAGTGATTCGAGTTAAATACACAATGATTTGGATTGATTGCCCAGTACTACTTATACAGTATTATACAATAATACTGTTCCGGCTTACATACAAATTCGAATTGAGGACAGTCCTTGGAAAGCGAACTCGTTCCTAAGCTGGGGACTACCTGTATAAGAAAAAAACTAAATAAAGCCACAATTCAAGTATGGGGAAAAAATTTCTGAATGTTTTAATCAACAAATGATTGCCAAACTCTATTGAATGGGCCAAAGTTTTTGTGCCTCCTGAACTCCATCCAAAAAGACAGTCAATACTGTGGA
Source organism: Liasis olivaceus (assembly GCA_030867105.1). Lineage (NCBI taxonomy): Eukaryota > Metazoa > Chordata > Lepidosauria > Squamata > Pythonidae > Liasis > Liasis olivaceus. Next base: position 71,375,585 of record CM061355.1, read on the forward strand.
GCACCCATGTTAGAATGCTGTAGATAAATTTTAACATTGCTATTTACATCAGCAGTTGACTTTGGTTCTCAGAGATGGGAGCCAGGAATAAGCATACATTCTCATCTGCGGCCAATAGATGGTGCTGTTACCTCCCAACCTACCCTCCAAGTACAACTAACCTGTCTCTGTTTTAACAGATCATAACCGGATCCATGCCACTGATGTCCTCCATGCTGTCTGGTACCTTTCTTCCCAGCCCATTCCAGGCCTCCCAACTGTGATTAATGACCATGGGTCAGCCAGTGATTCAGGTAACATTATAAGAATGTCTGGCTACCCTGAACCCAACTCCTTGGTGCAGTGTTATTGATGTTTTGCTGGTGTGGATTACTCGACAGGTTGTATGTGTGTGTGATACTTTCACATATGGTAACCTTTTTCTAATGAGATAGAGAAAATGTAGATTAGGTTAGTGGGCAATCATACCCATGACACCTGCAGCATTTTCTGGTAAAAGTAACGACAGTGTTGGCCAGTTTGGGCACGTTTTGATTAGTTTCCCACAAGCACAACCAAAGTCCAGTTTTATCCCAAGCTTTCTCCTGCTATTCTATACAAGCCAGGATCTCTAATCTGAAGACTACTATGGAAGTCAACATACATATCAATTAATTCTAATTTGGGTTTTCTTTTAGTTTTATTGATGTACACTGCCCAGAATCATGGTCACATGAGTTGGGCGGCCATATAAAACATCTAAATAATTAAGTTGGGTATGTAGTGTACACATTTAGGAAGCTTAAGAATAAAAGGGAACGTATGAAGCCATACACAGACATACAGGAAGCAGGTATCATGTGCAGGGATAGAAAGTTACTACGAATAGTGGTGGGGTAAACTAGATTTATCTGTGTCTCCTTTTCTTAGCTTACATCTTTAGCTTCTTTGATTTACTCTTTCCTACTTCTTATTACACTAGCTCCATGGCTATGTATGTACATGGTTCGTATGTGGAGCAAGGTGATAATTGTCTGAGCCAGCATTTTGCTGTGTTCAGGCCATCCCACTAGACAGTCTTATTGTAACTCTGCATGTTAAATGCGCAAATATACAATTCCAGTATTTAGTACTAGTTCCACTCAATTAGATACTTTGTTTGCATGCCAGGACTGTATATGACCCAACATCTTGAATGAATATTAAGAGAGAGATTACACTTCCACAATAGCTGGGATGGTAGCTGTGACTCTTCTGTAACGGTTGTATCTTCAGAATGAGTTTCACAGAGCAGGCAGCCCACCAAACACTCCTTTTGAAACCCTACATAGTGAACAGGGCCAAAAGTCTTCAGGGGAGGTATGGGGATTTTAAGGTCACCTGTTTCACTCATTAAAAGTCTCCCCATTTGAGTCCTGGCCTTACCTATGTATGGAACACTGTCCACAGTTCACTGCACAAAGCCCATGCTGTTACCTCAAGCCAGTAGAACATATAGAGTTCTAATTTAGGTTCGAGAGCAGGTGTTGGAAGCACATGGTCCTTCAAATATTGCTGAGGATGCTCCCAGTGTTCTCTCCATGGACCATGTTGGTTGGAGCTATCACGAATTGTGTTTAACTATATTAGGCGCTCCACAAGCTCAGATCAATTTGTATAAATCATTGCTGCTCCAGCCTCCTGAATGCTTGCAGCTGAGAATCATATACATTGAGTAGGTCAAACTGCAGGTGCATCCAGGTGATGGTGGTAGAAGGAGCCATTTTGTCATAATTCTAGAGCTGACTCTGACTAGACCCCTTGTAAAACAGCATGCTTGATTAAGCCAGGTTAGTGAGCCCAAAACAGAACACAGAAATATTGCTTCTGTAAGGAACACTCACTGAATGACCTGATTTTCTGCCCAGATTCAGATAGTGGGATCACTCATGGCCATCTGGGATACGTGTTGTCAAAAACATACACGCCAACAGATGACAGCTATGGGTGCTTGGCTGGCAACATCCCGTCACTTGAACTGATGGCCCTCTATGTAGCTGCTGCCATGCATGACTATGATCATCCTGGGAGAACCAATGCCTTCTTGGTGGCAACCAGTGCTCCTCAGGTACGTTGGGCGGGATTAAGGGAACATCATGCTTGTACAACTAAAAATCAGAAAGAGCCTGGTAGCACTCTTTCGGACTAACATTTTATTATAAGGCATAAGCTTTTGTGAGCTGCTCAGTTCATCAGATGTATGGAGCAGCTTAACTGTTATATACAATTAGTAATTCAGAAAATTAGGCAAGGACTACCTGGAATTCACCACTCATTCAGCGACCATTTGAAGTTAAGCGGTACTGAATGAGTGGGACTTGACCGGTGCCAGAACTGCTGTTGCTAAGTAGCATGGCCACATGACATTTCACTTTACAACCACGTTGCTTAGCAGTGGAGTTGTCGGTCTCAATTACCATAGCTCAGTGAGGACTATCTGTATGTAGCTCTCCCCATCTGTGCTGCTTTCTTGGGACCAGATTCTCCACCGACTTTGTGGACAGAAATTGAGTGGGTGATTTCTCTAGGAGAAAGAGAAATTGTCTAACAATTTTTCAGAGGCAGGATTCCTTCCACAGTTGCACCATGGGAGGTGTTTGTGTGTATGTTTGCTTAGGTATTCATATGCCAACTCTTTTAGTAGCTAGACAGCTTACAGAAATACTTATATCACATATATGACTTTAAAAGCATTTGAACAAAATCTGATGCTTTCCTTTGGGATTTGATAGAAATAGAGGAAGCCAGGAACTTGCAGACCATTAGAGAGATGATTGTTCAGTAAAAGACAGGAAGTTCACATGCAAACCTTAGCCTCACCATTAAATAAGTACACAATCACTATTGTCCACCCCTGAGAGTTTTGCCAACATTCTGTTCTTTTTAAAAATAAGTTCTAAAGCAAATTCCCTTTCTTCAAATGTGGCTAATTTGGGGAATGCATATCATTTATTTAGTTACAGCAATGCTGCCATCTTTCAGATCTTTTGGAAACAAATATCCTTTCCATCTCTCTGTGTAGGCTGTTCTATATAATGACCGCTCTGTTCTGGAGAACCATCATGCTGCTGCTGCATGGAACCTTTTCATGTCCAGGCCAGAATATAACTTCTTAGTCCATCTTGATCATGTGGAGTTCAAGCACTTCCGATTCCTTGTCATTGAGGCCATTTTGGCCACTGATCTGAAGAAGCACTTTGATTTTGTAGCTAAATTCAATGCCAAGGTAAACTCAATTCCTGTGTCTTATTAAGGTTCAAATCTTTATACTAAGGGCCTAGAAAATCAGCAAAGGGGGGAGGATATTGGATAAATAGCATGGCTTAATCATGTGATGTTGCAAGAATAATAATCTGGAACTAAGCTACTCACACTAGTAAAGAAAGCGCGCGGAGAAGGGTAGCAAAGAGGGTGAGTGGATTGGAGGCCAAATCCTATGAAGAATGGTTAAAACAACTTGGGATGCTTAGCCTAAAGAAGGGAACGACATGACAGTAGCCTTCCAGTACTCAAAGGGTTGTCACAAGAAATTGGGTCTGGATTTATTCTCTGTAATGCTTGAGGGCAGGACAACAACCAATGGGCAGAAGCTTTACAGAGGGAGATCCAAACTCAAAGTAAGGAGGAATTTCCTGACTGCAAGAACTCTTAAGCAGTGCGTCCTTGAGTCATGGATGCTCTATCACTGGAGGTTTTCAGGCTATTAGCCTGGGATGATCTCAGGGTTCCTGCCCTCGGCAAGGGGGTGTAGTAGAAGACCTCCTATCCAACCCTACAATTCTATGAAGAACTCAATCACCTTGAATTTGCAGTCCTGAAGAGAATTAGGAGATGCACCTGCTGTTAATGTTTTGGGGACAGATGAACTTAAACGTGTGGGGACGCTGCATTTAATATCACATTCAGACCGAGGTATTGCAACACTTTCAGAATTGCAAAACTTACCTAATGGAGGGAAGAATAAATACATTCTTGGTTAAAAATGAGAAAGTTGTTCAAATCCAGCTACTGTGGTAGACAGATGGTAGGGCTTTGAATCCCCGAAGCTAGCCTTTCTCCAGCAGAATGGTCCCAAACTCCTTGGTCGATAAAGTGTTCTTCCTTCGACCAAGTCATATCAGAAATGAGCTGCGACCAAGAAGGTTGCAGATAAAAGAATGACTTCAAGTGCCAAGACTATCCCATTCTATAAAGGGATAGGGAAGTTAAAAAAAAGAATCGTAGAAGATGGTAGTGGTAAACCAGGATAGTGGTAGACCAAGGAAATACATAATACACCCAAATAATAATCCCTACATAGGAAAGGGTTCCTGTGCAGTGTATATCACGTCCACCTTTGGAATTGCCTTGTATTATGCTTGACTGCAACAGTTTCACATACTTCATTCTAATAACCTGTTATCTGCCAGGTGAATGACGACGTGGGCATTGATTGGACGAACGAAAATGACCGATTATTGGTTTGTCAGATGTGCATTAAACTGGCCGATATCAATGGCCCAGCCAAATGCAAAGACTTACATCTACAGTGGACAGAGGGCATTGTCAGTGAATTTTACGAACAGGTGAGAAGATGTACTTGCCGCGAACAACTTTTTTTCCTCGGTCTTTTGAACAATGCCCATCATTTTAGTTCTAGGCTTTATTTTTCCAAGCTTTGAGGATGGCAAGAATTTTCTTCTGGATCATTCACCGTACAAGGCAAATTATTTCTGTAAGCCATACTAAAACAGCCTGTCTTAACCCATTCTTCTAAATAATTAAATGTTTTACTTCTGTGTTTCTGTGTTTCAAAGCTTTGAAATGCAAAAAACAAGACAAAACCCACCTTTCTTAAAAGCTGTTCATCATAACAAAACCAAATTATTTGCAGGAGACATGCTAAAATGAACAGAATTGGCTGTCAACAGTTTTAAAATCGTTGTTGCCAGCCCAGTTAGACAGCAGAATATTCCAACAGGTGTGTAAGCATGACTTAGGTTTCTTCAGAAAATGCTCATCCATTATTGTATTTATTTATTTATTTATTTGATTTATTTGACTTGTCCCCACCCATCTCCCCACAACGGGGGACTCTGGGCGGCTTACAACAAACTAAAATCGGAAATACATAATTAAAAGTTATAAAAACCAGACTTACAAAGATAAAGATAAAAAGGCTAAAAAATCCAAGAGGCCGATAGTGGCCACACCAGGCCGCTAAGGGGCCAGCCAACCCCATTTCTGGTATCCTCCCTCCCCGCCCCAGGCCAGATGGCAGAGCCAGGTCTTCAAATCCCCCCGAAAGGCCTGGAGTGAGGGGGCCTGTCTCACCCCCGGGGGCAAGATGTTCCAAAGGGCGGGGGCTACAGCAGAGAAGGCCCACCTTCTGGACCCCGCTAGTCGAAGTTCTTTTACTGCGGGGATCCGGAGCATGCCCTCTGTGAGATCGGGTGGGACGGGTTGAAATCGTGGGGGCGAGGCGGTCCTTCAGGTAACCTGGCCCCATGCCATGTAGGGCTTTAAAGGTAATAACCAACACCTTGAATTGGACCCGGAAGCAAACCAGTACCCAGTGCAGCTCACGGAGCAAAGGTGTTATATGGGTCCTTCTTCGGGCCCCAAAACTTGTTCGCGCGGCCGCATTCTGGACCAGCTGAAGCTTCCGGATACTCTTCAAGGGTAGCCCCATGTAGAGCACATTGCAGTAGTCTATCTGGGAGATAACAAGGGCATGAGTGACTGTTTGCAGGGCATCCCGATCCAGGAAAGGGCGTAACTGATGCACAACCCGAAGCTGTGCAAAAGCCCTCCTGGCCACGGCTACCACCTGCTCTTCGAGCAGGAGCTGTGAGTCCAGGAGGACCCCCAAATTGCGCACTGGGTCTGTCTGGGGCAGTGCTACCCCATCCAGGACCAACGATGACAACGTCCTGGATACAGAGGAGCCATTAACCCACAGCCACTCCGTCTTGCCAGGGTTCAGCTGGAGCCTGTTGTTCCCCATCCAGACCCTCACAGCCTCCAGGCACCGCAAGAGGGCGGTCACGGCATCACTTAGCTCACCAGGGATGGAGATATATAGTTGAATATCATCAGCATACTGATGATACCTCATCCCATGATGATGGATGATCTCACCCGGCGGTTTCATATAGATGTTGAAAAGGAGCGGAGAGAGAACCGAACCCTGCGGCACCCCACAATGGAGGGGCCAAGGATGGGACCTCTCGCTCCCGATCACCACCGATTGGGATCAGCCCCAGAGAAAGGAGGTGAACCAGCACAAAACTGTGCCGCCCACCCCCATATCCCTGAGCCGTCCCAATAGGATACCGTGGTCGACGGTATCGAACGCCGCTGAGAGATCAAGGAGAGCAAGGATGGTCGCACTTCCACCATCCCGCTCCCACCAGAGATCATCCATAAGTGCGACCAATGCCGTTTCCGTTCCATAGCCGGGCCTGAAACCTGACTGATAAGGGTCCAGATAATCCGTTTCCTCCAGGACCCTTTGGAGCTGCGAAGCCACCACTTTCTCAACCACCTTCCCCAAGAAGGGGAGGTGGGAGACTGGACGAAAGTTGTCCAGTACAGTAGGATCCAGGGAGAGCTTCTTGAGGAGGGGGTGCACCAACGCCTCTTTAAAGGGCGCTGGAAACACTCCCTCCTGCAAGGATGCATTAACCATCGCCTGGATCCAACCACATGTCACCTCCCGAGCTGCTTTCACCAGCCAGGAGGGGCATGGGTCCAGATGACAAGTGGTGGCCCTCACAGTCCGGAGGATCCTGTCCACTTCCTCAGGAACCACAGGATCAAACCGTTCCCAGATAACTAGGCAAGAACGATACCCTGGTATCCCCAGACCCTGCACCATGCTCGGAGTCCAACTTGGAATGAATCCGAGCAATTTTATCCTGCTGGTGCTCTGCAAATTCCTCCGTGCGGCCCTGCAAATGAACCACCACATCCCCCTTACCAAGGAGGGACCTGGTGATCCCAAACAGGACCACCGGGCGCCACTCTGCAGACGCAATAAGGGTGGAGAAGTATTGACGCTTTGCCGCCCTTATCGCCACGATGTAGGCCTTAATAGCGGCTCTAACATGTGTTTGGTCGGATTCAGTCCGTGTCTTCCTCCAGCGGCGCTCTAGACGTCTCTTAACCCTCTTCAGCACCCTCAACTCCTCCGTAAACCACGGGGAGTATCAGGGCCGACGTGGCAAAAGAGGCCGCAAAGGTGCGATCCTGTCCAAGGCCCCGGCCACTTCTCCATTCCAGGCAGCAGCCAGGGCCTCCACTGGACCGTGCAGCAGGTCCATGGGAATATCCCCCAGCTCCCTCTGAAACCCTGACGGGTCCATCAGGCGCCAAGGGCGGACCAATCGCATGGGTCCTGCCTCCCTGCGGAGGGGGGTGGCATAGGAGAAACTCAGGGTCACCAGGACGTGATCTGACCATGACAACGGGGAAAGCTGTACATCTCCCCTCAGATCACTTTGCCATTGCTCAGACAAGAAAACTAAATCCGGCATGTGGCCACTATCTCGGGTTGGGTCCCACACAATTTGAGACAGGCCCGCTGCCATGGTAGCCATGAACTCCCGAGCTGCCTCCGAGGACCATCCCAGGGATGGCAGGTTGAAGTCCCCCAGAACCATAAGCCTGGGGAACTCCACCGCCAGCCCCGAGACGGCCTCCAGCAGCTCAGGCAGGGAGGCTGCCACGCAGCAGGGAGGCGGTATAGTAGCAGGACTCCCAACTGCTACTTGATATATACTCTGATCATATAATGGATTCCTTGCTCTGCTTAGTCTGTTTCTTTTTTAGACTGGTTTCCTTCTTTGTAATCAAAAGTAGCTCCCTGAACAATTTGGAATTCCATCCGAAAGGGATATTTAGGGCTACACGAGAGAGCCAGTTGTAGTTGCTGAATTAATCCATTTTCTGTGTTCATATAGTACTTTGAACCATAAAATGACTAGTGGAATGGACCAAATAAAAGACTGTGTTCAAATTATCACACATCACCTGATTCCTGAGTTGACCTGTTTTCCAAGTCGATATAATATACTTAACTATAAGCTAACTAAACAGGTTTGCAGAACATACCAAATCACAGTAATAAAAGAGCCTTTAACCAAGGTTAAAACTAATCAAGTTTAGCTTGTTATATGAATACAGATGCTTGGCCTTGTAGTAGTTAACTTTCCTCATTACATGTGACAGTAATCTTCCTCAATCTGGCACCTTCTAGGTCTCCTGGGATCACAGCTCCAAGAATTCCCAGCCAACATTGCTAAACTTTGGAAATCTGGAAGTTCCAGACCTAACGCATCTGAAGGGTGGGTTAGCCCTGTTAGGGGGCTAGAAACCAGCCCAATTGCCTTTGATTAATACAGTGTCTCCTGTTTCCTAAGGGTGATGAAGAAGCCAGCTTAGGTCTCCCCATCAGCCCATTCATGGACCGTTCTGCTCCACAGTTAGCAAAACTCCAAGAATCCTTCATCACTCATATTGTGGGACCACTGTGTAACTCCTATGACTCAGCAGGACTGATGCCAGGTAAATGGATTGAGGATAACGATGAGTCAGGAGATACAGATGAGCAGGAAGAAGATTCAGCAGACATGGACTCCTGTGACAACCATGAACCAAGTATGTTTTGTGTGTCCTAGTTTTTTAAATAACAGTATGGATTAATTCTTCTCTGTCTCCTCCCCACTGGTTTCCCAATAAAAATCCTGTGTGCCCACCCCAAACTCATTTTGCAAAAGTTATTCTGAATCAAATTTAAGGTTTGTTGCAAGGAGACCAACTAGATAATAGATGTAAAGCTTTTGGAATTCTTAGAAGTACAATATGTGGGGGGGGGGGGGGGTTGGTTGTTATTATTATAATTATCATCACTATCTGATCTAGGACACAATCTCAAATTGTAAGCCACAGGTGGGCAAGCTACATCTCTAGGCCCTGCTCTGCCCTGAGTCTAATTTCATACAAGTTGTTTCAGAAGTCTTTTGGTAGCAAACAGTTGAAAACTTTGGCAAAAATGAGGGATCCCTGGCAGCCTGCTGTGCAAGGAGAAAGGGTGAGAGAAAAGAAGGTGATGGACAGATGGAGGGAGGGAGGTCTTAGGGACTGTCAGAAAAGACACTCAGAATGTCAGAAAAGAGCTCGTGCCTCATTTTTAATTCTGTCCCACCCATCTTGGCATAGAGTGTACCCCTCAATAACATTTCTTTGTGGGAATGCTGATAATTGATGGGTTTTCTTTGCTGTAGACCAAGGAGCTTTCTCCAGCGTCCCCATACATCACTTCCTAGCAGCCAGCTCAGCTATTAGTCACAGTGAAGTGGCCAACTCAGGCAGCAGGTTTTGGCCACCATTAAAGGTCAGAATTTATTATCGTATTTTTCCCTTAAAGGAAAAAGTTGGCCTCTCCGCAAGGCCAGTCCTATCATTAGGTAGTGAGGCAATTGCTTCAAGGGGTTGAATGTTCTTCAGAGACAACAGATTATGGATTATTTCATTTAATGTTATTGGCTTGGCCAAGGAGAAGCATTTGCGGAATTTTCTGTCTTTGGTTCCAAAATACGTTCACCCATTGAAAAGAGAGATACCCATTGCCTTTGACCAGTGGTCAGTAATAGACTACTATAGTAGGGGGGAAGTCATGGAGGAGAATAGTCTGTTGGTGTCAGCCCTTCACAGTAGATCATACTAGGAAACCAGTGCCATGTAGGTCAGTGCTACGTTAATTGTAAAGCAAAATCTTACAAGTCTGAATGTGCTTCCCCCCTCCCTTTCGTCATGTGAACTAAGGAGGGGCTTGCCTGAGAAGTTTATTCACATTACATTCTTGCCTTGAACTCAGGCCCCTTTTATGTGACCATTGCCTTGGTAGAGGCTCTTCCTCCTGCCCCTCAAGGCCATTTTCTCTTCCCTGTACAACTGGGACAGTTTGTGTCCAAACATTTGCACAGCATGATAGAAATACATTTGTCTCTTATTTTTTCTCCAGCTCCTAATTATTACCCAGTCCCACTTTGTCACATGTACCTGCTCAGTTTTTTTGCATACGCTGTAACCTTGATCAAGTGATACAATAGCCAAAGCAGTGTTTGTTCATTCCTTCAAAGTTGTGTTAATCAGTCAGAATTGTCAGGAAAAAATTCTATGTGGTTCAGATTCAGTCCTCCCAAAAGCAGGTTTCAAGGCAAGTGTGGCAATGTACTTCCTTAGTGTCTCTGCACAGGCACTCTAGTGTATCTACATTAAAGACAAAATCTGCAAATATATTCGGAATTATGATCCAGGTGACCTTGGATGGGTAGAATATTATTCTCCAAAGGACAACTCTAGCAATTCACAGTAAAAAAAAAAAATGTCACCAAACATCCACAAAGGAACAATAAGAAAATGGGTTCTTCTCCCTGGAGATAGAACACGTGGCACATGTACAAATTATTTTCCAAGGTCCTTACATTTCCAGAATCTCCCAACATGCAGTTTGAACTAAAGCAACAAATGCAGTTACAGTAGTTTGCAACGATTATGTTTGCAGTGATTTCCAGCAAAATTTGGGATTGTGAGTAACACCCTCCTGGCCTCTCTGGAGCACTGCAAAATATGGGAGGGGTATCTCCCAGGAAACCAGGGAGGGAATGTTCTACCATGGAGTGCTAGTTCAGAGTTGAAGTTCCTTCTGATTAAACCTGGAGGTTTCCTACAGGGAACTGAAAGCTTTCTAATGAAGGATTGAACTGGATTTGGGCTGTCCCATAGTGAAAAGCTCTTTGTTTGGAGTTGAAAAGCCTGAAAGACTCAATAGTTTGGCTTCCAAAGTGCTAATCTATGCACACATTTCTTTGAGAGAAAACATTCCTGTGCAATACTTTCTCCCTCTTTGTATGTTTTATTTCCTTTTATTAAAACTCCTGAAAAGGTTTATCATGCAAGTTAGTAGCTGCTGCTAAAGACAAGAAATGCAGATTTGGGGAGGGGTAGAATCTGAGCGTTTTCACAGAATCCTAGATGCGAGCATGGAAGACACTTTCACCAAGCACAATTTTGGAACTGCTTAGGGCCAGTTTAGAAATTACAGCTGCCGGAGCAGAGTTGTTTCTATGCAATTAAATCCTAAGGTGTCCTCCTGACCTAGAAAACGTATAGCATATTAATAGCACTGCACATCAGAATGTAAATCTTTTTAAGAGGTAGTTTAATCAGCTGAATCCTTAGTTGCTGGATGACTTAACTGGTTGAATAGTTTAATCGGTTTTCCTTTGCAGGGGGTTGAACTAGATGATCCTTGCAGCTCCTTCCAACTCCACAGTTCTGTGGTCTACTATTCTATTCGGCTATTTGATAAGTGTTGGTCAGTTGTAAGTGATTGAGAGGCTGGGCAAACATGGGACAATAAAAACATGGTATGCCCTCATCACACAAATGTTAGATATAGGAAGATGAGGAAAGATGTGTATTCACTGACACTGGTTGTCCCATGCCAGGCATACAAATCATTGTTGGACTTTGGTCATAATTGCGTTCAAAATTGGTAAAACCTTTTCAGCAATATTGGTCCATCAAGCTGGAGGATCCACTGTTCCCCAAAGGGAAGGCTATTCTAAGTCCTCTGAATAGTCCCCATTTGCTTTATTCCAGCTGGGCACTGCCAAACTTGCATACATTTATGTAGAAGTGACCCGGCTTTGCAGACCTTTCTCCCAGATGTGAATGAGGCTTCATGTTTGCTTATGGCCTTTGGCAGGAAAGAAAAGGAGGAAAGTCTGCTGCCAGATAACTCAGCACCTGCTGCAGAACCATCAAATGTGGAAGAAGGTAATTGAAGAGGAAGAGAGGAGAGCTGGGAAGGACAAGCAGAGTTGCGAGCCATCAATGCCATTGCACCAGTCCTCTGAACAAATAGAGGCCATTAAAGAGGAGGAGGGGGAGAAAGAAAAGGCCAAAGAGGAAGAAGATAACACAACTCCAGAGACACACCAGTGACAGTGACAGGAATTGTGCAGTATTTGACACAAGGACACCTTGCATACCAGTTGTTTTTACAAGCCAGCACAACATTTAGACACAACACTGTAGAAATACGGGGTAATTCACCTACAGCTGTTTAAGTCTTTCTTTCTTCCTTCTTTCCATCTTCTTTCCTTCTTTCCTTCCCTTTCTGTGAGGTACATTGCTTTCACAGTTAAACACCCATTTTTACAAACTTTTGTATACAGTGGAGAATTATAAATATATATAATTATATAAATATAAATATATATATATATATATATATATATACATAAAATACTAGCCTGGGTTTATAAGCTGCATATTTCTTTATTTGTTTGGATTTCTTTTTAAAAGATGATTATATGATGCTGCCTGTGATATTATTAAAAAAGAAAAGGGAGGGATTTGAAAATGAGATAATACTCAGTGAAATGGAAAAGGCTATACTGTCCGTGTTTTTTGTTAAAGTGGAGCAACTGACTGGGTCAGTTAAAAGTTGATCCCAACTGCCAGCGTAGATGTGCCTGCAGGACGTCATGTGCACACAGAACAGGAGCACCGTAGCTCATGGAGCCAAGGGAAGGGTGTTCTGCTTTGGAGACAGGCTGTGACCCTAGGTGTGACATCGGAGAAGATCATGCACCTCCATTGCAGAGAATGTGCTCTTTCTTTCTCAGCCTGGAGAACTCTCCCTTGAAGATCTTTTGCTCGGGCTTCCACACAACTCAGTAGAATCCAGATGGAGGTGAGCGCACAACAGCTCTGGAAAACAAGACTTCCAATTTCTTGAACAAGCCTCTTCTGTTGCTGTTTGGTAGGTCTTGATTATTTTTCTGAAAAGGCGTGTCCCTTGAAAACTTGCGCAAGCTGTATTCCTACCTACATGTTGCACAACTATCTATGCCACATTCCCCTTCCCCACTTTTGGGGGCAGGTTTCAAGCAAACAGCACAAGTTATCTGCTGAAGAAAAGTTGATGATGGCAATTTTCTGTGGTGTCTGAAGGAATTTCTAATGTGTCGAATTGAGATAAACTTTGGAGAGACGCCTTGGGATCCCTCCCATCCTTACCACCTTTCATGTGGGCATCCGCATGCTTTCATGTGTCTTGTGAGTATGAGAAGGGTGACTGAAGTGAACTGATCTCCCTTTAAAGTCCAAATGTGAATGAGAAATGTTGGGTAATGGTTTCTTCTGCTTTTTATTGGAATGTGTGTATGGGCTGTGAAATCCCATCTAGTCACCTCTACCAGAGGGATTCAAACCTATTTTCAAGGAATCTATTCTTCGTTGATTTGTTTGTTACAAGCTGATTGCATGTGATACAAAGATTCTGGAGCACATAGACAATTTGTGTGAAACACTGCCTAGGACTCAATGCAGTCCTACACAAAGTAAAATGCACCCTCTAGGTGTGAGGTCTTCAACTTCCAGAATCTTTCAGACAGCTTGGCCATTGCTGAGAATTCTGGGAGATGACCACACCCTTCTGGAGGGTCACCAGATTAAGGTAGGCTGCCATCCTGCATTTTCCTCTATGTGCATGCTCCATGTTACAAGGGAAGTTTTGTAGATGCAGTGACTCATATTTTAGCCAAGGAAGTTTCATTATCATTCATCTGTCCTTCCAGAACCATGAGCAATTTCTAAAGAATGCCATGGTTCTTTAGGACAGCAGTTTGGAATCGAGTGGTCTAGACAGATAGGCTTGGTTTCTGGCACAAGGACAATTGGAAAGCAACTGCATAAAACAAGAAGAAATAAAACGCTGGGGTTATCCTTCTACCAGTCAAGGCAGGAATTCATTATGCTGTTGGTTTTCAAGTAAGGTTGTTTGCCATCCTGGGTTTCATATTTGTTGGCCAGATCGTAAGTAGAACAAGTTCTGATTGGACCTTCTCATATAACTGTGCTAAGACAAACCCAGTGATCTGACAAGTACCATTTACTCTGAGAAGACCCTGCAAAAGTCCCTTTAGAAGATCTATATGTATGAATGCCAGCATGTGAAGAAAACAGCATAATTTAGAAAAACAAACACAGTATGACTCTTCCCCGCCCCTGCCCGTTCTATTTATGTCCCCCATCTCGGTGGTGGCAAATCTTAGTTTTAAAATAAAATAAAATCCCATTCTTGACTTTGAAATGCAGTTAGGATGGATGACATGGAACTGCACAGGAACTTTTGTAATCAAAGAGCAGCTCTGTTGAAATCTGGAGAGCATCGGTGCCTTGTCCACCTTGATTGTACGCCTTGGCAGCTATAAAAGCAAGATCCAGTTACGTTGTTTTCCAGCAGGAAGGCTCAAGGAAGCAGTTAATTGCTTGCTGCTACGTTGCTTAGATCCTTCTACCAGAGTAGTTTTAGTTTGGAATTTCACTTTGCTGTTTATAACAACATTAAAGGGAAAAAATCCACCAGAAGGCTTTAGGATTTCTTTAGGTTATTAGCTGTCCCTTTTTAATGGTTACGTCTTTGCTCACAACTCATTTTTATTAGCCTACGTGTAAATACAGAGGCACTTTTTAGTGTCCTGTAGATAGTCAGGGGAAGTTGGGTTGTATTTGTAAGATAGTCAAAAAGAAAAAGAAAAGATTTTTTCATAAAACATAACTCTGTTCAAATTTGACCAATGAAGTCTTACATGATTGGTAATGGAACCGCATGAAGTCTTTTCAGATCGGTGGGATTTTTAACATCAGCTGTCATAGACACATTGAGTGTAATAGAAGTGCTGGAATTTAGCAGCAAATCCTGTTCATCAAGGAATTTTAAACATGTGGTGGGAGATCAGTGTGTAACTAAGTGTGCCCTCAAAAATCTTTCTAAAATTATTGTCCTTATGAATGTGTCTGTATGATTGGTTCTTGGGCCAATCCATTTAACTATCTTGCATAATATTTCACGGTGGGTTATGTTGCCTCATTGTTTCTCTCCTCAACTTGGTTCCTAGGGATCTCCTAAATCCACAGTCTACACAATTATTGCTGAATGTATTGGAAATGTAGAAACTGAGTTCACATTTTGCCCTAATTTATCGTTTGATTGAAGATTGATGAATAAGCCATGATTTGCCATGTTTACACTTTGCATTGAGCCATAATGTGTGGTTTACAAACCACAATGCCTGGGTTCATGCAACCCACACTAAACCAGGGGTTCACGTGGATGAGGCTAAGGCTATGATTTAGAAGGGAGTTTGGGGGTTCTTAAGGTGTGAAACTGATGCCTTAAGTTTCTGATTAACCCTTTCACTGCCTCTCAAACTTGTTTTTTTTTTTTTAAAGTAACGTGTTTTGGCTCCACCTAGTCTGGGAAGCCTCGAGAAGCCATGTTTGAAACCAGCATCATTCTTGACTTCCTTCCACTTAAATAAAGCCAGTTCCAAGTGAGGGAGAAATGCACATTAGAATTGGTTAGTAAGCTGTTCAGCCTCTCATGTTTTCCCCATAATTCAGCAATGTCTTTAAATTTTTGGGAATAGTAAAAATGCTCCCTTCCTGAGAAGGTATTGGGTTATATGGTGTACCATGTCTTCATATGTAATGTTTTAAGCATGCATGTCAGATTTTTCCCCTGGTGGTCCCTCTAGCTGCATAGAGGTGTGCACAGGCTATGTTCAAACAAGTCAAGATGTCAGCCACGATGGTACAATCAAAGCTTTGCCCATTTTTGTGTGTGTCATACATATGATGCCCATTAAAAAATGGGTAGAACTTTGATTGCACCATCACAACCATCATCTTAACTTTTTTGAATGTACCCTGTGGACACCACTGCTCCAGTGCATATTATAAAGAGGATTCTCACATTCTAGTACTACTATGTCAGCCCCCCTTCTCGGAAGACAAAGCCTGAATCTAATGGCTTTGAATTGCCTATAAATGTGTTCCACATTTGAAACAAGAGTACTTGCTGGAATTTTTGTGTGTTCATGTCAGTCTTTTGTTGATCGATTGTATTAACCCAAGTTTAAAGAGGATTGTTCAATTGCTGTTCTTCTCCAGTTCTGATTTTGCTAGGGAGAGCTAACAGACATGAAACTGATATAGGTACATTTGTTAAAGAACTGGCATTTTTTACATTTCCCCAATTGATAAGAAAATCCAGATGTTTTGTATTGCATGTGAAGTAGCTTTTAATTCAGAGATGAATACCCTCAGGCAATGCTTTAAGAGAGGGGTGGGCGACATTTCAGGAGCTGAGGCTGGCAACTTGGCCTCAGAACCTTCCAGAGGGCCACAGGAAGCTGTGATGGTGTCACAAGAAAGGGCTGGGCCAAATATTTTCAGCCCAAGGACAGGGTTTTAAGGATGGCCATGAACGTTGGGGAAAGTCTTTGGAAAACCAATCACTATAATTTCCCATCCTTAAGCCACACACACCCACAATTCTAAAAAGAGCCTAAAATTGTGCCACTACTTTTCAATGTCAGCTGGATTTGGGGCTGTTTTGTTTTTTAAATTTTATGAAAGATTTAAGGGTAGGAATGGAACTTCCAATGCCACTTTTATATCACCAACAATTGGATATTTTGCTGCCAGATGTTAGCATCACACTATCAGGTTCTTGATGGATCATAAATGGTTACTGGGGTCCATAGATGAGTCATGGATTGCCCACCCCTGCTTTAAAGATTTCACAAACATCTTTTTGTTGTGGTTCCACTTGTCTCTATTGTTATCTTGATGGCCTCTTCTTGTGGGTTTGGACTTTAGCTATATTTTAATGATATGTTTGGTAATAGAGTGGAAATTGGAAACTCCTGTGACTAACAAAACATGCTTGCTAAGAAGAGTCATCGCTCCATTTTCCTTTTCCTCTTCTGTTTGCCCAGTTTCAGCATGCAAAGATTTGCTGCCCTTACAGAAATCACATATTCTCACATTATTTCCCCTTTTCTAATATAAGTGTCCTCCTCTAGCAGTTTATGAAGATGAGAGTGGCTTATCAGTACAACTCAGAATCCAGAAAAGCTAGGCATATATATGAATCTTCCTCCATTTCTAAGGTAGGATAAATAAAGGGCAAGAGTCCTGTGGTGAAGATATTTTGCTGCCAGATGTTAGCATCACACTATCAGGTTCTTGATGGATCATAAATGGTTACTGGGGTCCATAGATGAGTCATGGATTGCCCAGGGATTTAAATGAATTAAATGCAGATAATGGGGTAAGTTGCTGCAGTTTCTAAACTATTATTTTTTTAAAAAAATCAAACAACTAGCTAACTTCACAACATGTGGGGAAAGTGGCTGATTTTTGATGATTGGAGCTTGTATTAGGAAGAAAGAATTATTTCTTATAGCAGCTTTTTTCTGAAGCAAAAGCAGTGCTTTAGTTAAGCTCAGAACTCAAGAGGTATTATCAACTTCTAGTTCCTGCTTAAATGCTTTTCTTTCTTTCTCTGCATATTTTTATGTTAGCCGACTGCCAAATGCATTTCTCCTGGATGCCTCTAAGACTTAAATTTTGTTAAACTTGAAGGGAACTAAAGATGACTAGTGCTTGTCAACCTGATTCTTTCCCAACACCATATATATTTTGTTTCTTAAGTTCTTTAGAAAATTGTAATTACAACAATTGGGAAACATTTCAATTCAAAACCCAAATTTGCAAAACATATATAAAAATAGTGCTAGAAAACTACTAGAAATCCTTTGCCAAACAGGAAAATTTGGATGGACAGGGTGACCAAGAGATGAGGAAGAAATGGAGGTTTTGCACGTAGATTTTTTATCATCACTGCCTTAAAAAAATATCACTGTGTTTATCTCCAGGGTCTTGGGCATATTTCTGTGGCATTAACACAATTGTTGGATCGTCTTTTGACACCATTTTCATTCATGTCAAATTGTAAAATAGGATACAATGGTAGGAGCAGCACTAAAATTCTAGCCAGTAATGTGCATACAGAATTCAGATATTAAGGACTAAAGTTGTATGACCCAGAATTTGATGCCCTTGCTTAGAATAATGTTTGCTGATCAGCACTCAGTAATGCCTAGTCATGATTCAAGGCTTGTTGCAGAACAAGCTGCTGCAGAACAAGACTGTGAGATTTCCAAGACTCTTTGATTCAAGACCCACTGGCCATTTGGTTTAAAAAAGCCATTTTTATGAAGCACCATCCGGTGTCTGTGGCTTCTGCAACAAATTAGTGTAGACTGAGATTTGTATAGTCAAAGGAGCAACATTTGCTTGAAGTGCATCACGTGGGAAATCATAGGAGGTAGAACAACTACTTTATCCTCTGTGATTTCTCCGCCTGCCAGGTCAAGCGTAGTAATTAATTGTATATTTTATACTATAGGTCTTAGCTGAATATTTCGTTAAAGATCACCACCTACCAGACAATTCTCTAAATTAAATGTTCACTGAGTCCATGACATTATTAGTGATTAACGCAGTATCATTTTTATGGATCATTCCTATAGTACTTTAGATGGTGTGTGTAAATCACCTGCCAGAGAAATATATTCAGTGGAAAAATCATTAATACTGAAAGAGCTTTCCAGAAAGATAAGTTGTCCATTACCAGCTGATCCAGCTCTAAAACATGTTGCTGTGCACATGCAGGAATTTTGATTGAGTGATCCAAGGGAATGTTACGTTGCATCCTGTGAGCCTCCTGAAGGGCACCTTAACCCATGGACCACAAGACTGGAGAATGTAGTCTAGAATAGCCTTCCTCAATCTACTGCAACCCAGTTGTGCTGGTTCTGCTGACTCTGGATGACAGGAGCCATGGCCAACATAGCTGGAATGCACTGGGTTGAGGAGAAGGCTCTAGGACGTCTTTCAGACCAGTTGAGAACATCTTGGCCATTCTCAAAGCCATCTTCCCTAGTCACAGCAAGTGGAAAAATTGTGCAAAGAACAATGATACATCCTGCATATGTTGTCTACCAGCAAATAGCCCCCCAAATAGTGATAAAACAAGTCCAAAACAGGAATGTTAGAAAAACATTCATGGATTTCCTGCAGGCAGTGAAGGCTGAAGTTAATGGTGGCCAGGGCAAAACCCATGCCCTCTTTTTTTGTTCTTTCCTGCCACCAATGTCAATGCAATGTCACCTTCTTGCCAAGTAGGCTTTTAAGACTGAATCAAGAGACATTTTCAATTAAATTGGGAAGCACAGGTTGCTCACCATGAATTCCCATAAATCTTTATCCTGAACTTATAAAACCAAATTCTCGGGGGGGGGGGGTCAGGCAGGGACAATACTCCTGCATTGTTCCAAGTTAAGATCAAATACGACATTTAACCATTTTGAGTGATCTTTGAAGATAGCTTGCAAGCATTCAAACTATTGTGTATATGACCCATTCGCTTGTTGGCTTGCTTTTTACAGAGTTCAGAATACTCTATACTTCTTACGATTGTCAAAATATATCAATTCACTAGTCCAGGACTTCATTTGGACAATGGAGATGGCATTTGGAAGCCTCCCTTTCCTTTCTGTGAATTTAGCAGAAAGAAGAGAAAAGCATTTAGATGATCCTCCTTTATGCCAGAAGAAACAGAAATGACTTCTTAAGGAGGAGAGCTCCTTATACTTATTCTGGAGTCTTTAATAACTTCTGGATTAGGATATTGAAGCATGGGTTGTAACAAAGCTGTAGTCTCAGTTTTAAAGTTCCAATCTCAGCCTTTGACTTCCCCAGAACTTCTGGTAATCAGAGATGATTTCAGACATAACCTGATTTGTTTTCTTGATAAGAGTATTCTGTTATACTCTCAAGAATCAGCTGCTAGGCAGTTTCCTGGCCACAAAACAGGACTTTTACTTCTGCTTGGCATCTGGAAGTTTGTCATTACTACTCAGTGGGTAGGATTTGATCCAGTTGCATTCTTACAGAATAGTTTTTGTGTATCTGATCCCTGTAACTTTCCATGCACAAGTGATGCCTAATATCCATGCACTTACGATACACCCACGCATCTATCTTGTTTGCTGTAGATCAGGTAATGATTAAATCATCCACCAAAATTAAGAATGATTACCCCCAGCAATCCTTTGAAAGATGGGTATGTATGTGACCATCACAGGAATTGAAGCCAATTCACTCTTGCTTCTCTTGACAACAAATAACGTTGATTTCTAACTTAAGAGGTGCACTTTCAGCACATGGTAGTAATTGAGTCCTCTCTTCAATCTGAGCATTCAACAAATCATAGTGGCTTTTGCTTGAAAGATCCCATTCTCCCAATTCACCTTGACAGGTTTGATGCTTTCAGTTATTGTTGGTTGTCCACCCCACCAAGGTCTCTTAGTAGAGCTGTCTGTTTCATTGAAAGTTTCCTCAAAAGCAATATCTTGAGATACTCTTTTCTTCAAAAGGGGGGGGGGGAATGGGGGGGGAGGTGATCAAGCCAGACCTGAATGCTTCCAAGGCCCATTAATTTTTCAAGAGGTGATATTTCAACAAGTGTTTACTAATGTGTCCTACCACCACTGCCTATACTTAGAGCCACAATCCCACTGCGGAATCTCCATCCAGGATAGCTGGAGGTGAGAGTTCTTGGAAGTTGTTGACCAGCAATATCTGAAGTCCAACATTCTTAGAAGGGCCAAAACAAAGGAAAGTGGGAAGATAGTGGAGAAATAGCAGTTTGAAGGACCCTCGCCTTGCCTGAGTGCCTCTGGCTGCTATTTCTTCTTCAGAAGGGATACTCTTTGAGTTGGAAAAGAGCTGGCAGAAAGGGCACTGAGAAAGTTGCTGAAAGAAATAGCATCTGTGCTTTGATAGCAACACCCAACTTGCTCCTTCAGTGTCCCACTAAAATCAAATGAGGCTTTATAAAAGGGGCTCATGTTTGGCTCCTTTATCCCTCCCAAAGAAGGTGGAACTGCCAACAATAGTAATACTGTAGACATGTACCTTCTCCATTCAGTATTTGTAGATGTCCATTTTTTTAACACAGTCTTCTTTTCACTAAGTACTACTTGCATTAATTTATATTTATATATTGCCAATATTGTTGTAACCAAACTTCTTTAAGACTAAACTTCAAAAACAAGGCCTTGTATTTTTAGGTAATGATCTTTCACAAACTGACTGAAATCTCTGTTGGCTTTCCTTCTCACTGATACCTTGCACTTAAGACATGTAGCAATACTTAATATATTCCCTTCACGAGTATTTGTTAAGTGATTTTTAGTTAATGGCTGATAAATGTTTTGTACAAAATAGATTCTGTACAGGCGGAGAAACAGGAGAACTCTTTTAGATAAACATTATTTATTTTTACTGTTTTGTAAGTTAGACACTATAATGAAGCTCCTTTTTGCCAGAATTACTGGAAGTGCCTCTTGGTATAATGTATTATAGTAAATATATATTCAGAATTATTAGAGATAATGTGTCACAAAATGAACAACATGGATGTTGCAATGTGAAGAAAAAAACATAAATATAATTCTGTGGTATCAAATTGGTGGCTGTTCTTTCTTTGCCTCTTGGGGTTTGTGTTTTTGTCGTGTTACTGCCCCTTTTATTCTTCCCATCTCTACCACAAATGATGAAAACGCTGGCAGCTCTTATGGCCATTGATCTTCCACTTTAAGTTGGTCAGACACCATCATGGTCTGTATTTCATGCTATTGAGTATTGGTCAGACCTCCATTCATGTATTCTCATGGGCACCAAATTTAAGGAGGATTCAAAAGAGGTTAGAAGAACATCAGTGCTTGTGAGCAGCAGATTGGAAATTAAGTCCACTGAGGACAGATTAAGGAAAAGCTAGGTATACTTAGCCTTAGCCTGTTTGGGAGTAGGGCTCAAGCATCTGAAAAGGCTGTGATGCAGAAGAATATCATGGACCATTTTCTATCATCCTAGAATGGAGAACACAAAGTAATCATCTACCTAACAGGTATGCAGTGTCTGACTGAATGTTAGGAAAA
This sequence comes from Liasis olivaceus, assembly GCA_030867105.1. Classification (NCBI taxonomy): domain Eukaryota; kingdom Metazoa; phylum Chordata; class Lepidosauria; order Squamata; family Pythonidae; genus Liasis; species Liasis olivaceus. Next base: position 71,397,517 of record CM061355.1, read on the forward strand.
AAATGATGATAATAAGAATTCAGCAGTTGAACCAATTCTTTAGGAAGCTGGTGACCTTCCTGCCTTTATTACAGCCTTTGACCAGAAAACAAAGCATCCATCTAACATGTATATCAGGTATATATAGAAACACATACACCTAAAACCTGCAGATATGAATAAAAAACAAGCATAAAATACAATAAAATAACATCATACAAATAATGGTGGTGATCACCAAGATTAGCACAAATTGTCAGTTGTAAATGGGTCAGAAAGAACATACAAGAGACACAGAATCGGGTAACCTGGGAAGAGACCTGGAGTACTGTTTAGACAGAAGCTGCAACAAGTGAGTATTGTCCTCTCTGCCAGGGTATTTCTTTGGAATGGGATTGATGAATATCATACAAGATTCCCTGTAAAGAGAACAATAAAGAAACATGTGGCTCAGGAGCTCCATAGAGCCATCCATGCATGGTCATATGTGCTGATGCAGAGGGACATTTTTAGGACGCCCCCACAGGATTGCAGTGGGTACCACATCCAACCTGGCCAAGGTGAAGATCCAGTGAAATTTCAGAAATAGAATGGAGGGGAGATCAGGTGATGATGCCCACCCATTTGGGAAAAAAAAAAAATCCACAGACTGTGGGATTGAGCACTAAGACTGGTTTGGAAATCCATATCTCAGATAATGCTGCTTAAGATGACTCCTGGTGTTTTCGATCCTAATGGGCTTAGAGACTCGCTATTTGCTCTTGTTAGCCAAATTGATTTAAAATGGTCTCAGAATTAGTGGGGCCAGAGCCATAGGGAAAAAAGTAAATTTTAACCAGAAATTCATGAGACAATACCAACCTCTGGCACCCAAAGATACCAAATCTGGCTAACCACTAGGCAGCATTTTTACTTTTAATTTTTCATTTTAACTCTTGGAAGTACAAGGAGAGCTCTTATAAACTTGGATGGAAAGCTTCCAAAGTATCCAGTCCAAAAGTTTGTAAAAGTATAAACATGAACAACATAAAGAAGCTGTGAAAACCCTACACAAAACAGACCTTGCAAGCTGCAAGAATAAATGTGCTCCCTTTGAATGGAAAAATCTCAAGACAGCTGAGGAGCAACACTAGCCCAATAAGAGAAATATGTGCTCCGAGATAAGGAGTCCTGGAACTGTAGCCCAAAATATTTATCAGAATACATCTGGTCTGTTGGGGTCCCATTAATTTGCCATTTATGCGTCCTATAGCATTGTCATACGTCACTATTTTGATAATTTATTACAAGGTTTTTTTAGGCAAAAAAACCCCAATGTCCTTCTCATTCCCACCTGGGAGAAAAATTACTAACTTGTCTACATACAACAAAGCTGGAATTGCACAATCTGCTGACATTGAGGGTGATAAACCGAAGACGTGAGACCCTCAATTATTGAATTAATATGCAGATTGAAAAGTAGGGGAGCTGGAATACGCACCTGTCTTACTCCTCTCTGAGTAGTAACAGCTCCAGAAAAATGCCTCCAGGGGAAACACCTGATTCTCAAAGCGGTGTTAGCCTGGATAAGAAGGAGCAGTCTTTCATCCATTGAAGATCTCCGTAGTTTTCCCTATAGCGTCTCCCTTGAAAAGCTGATTTGAAGCCCGCAAAGACTGCAAAAAGTGTGACTTTGGGTGGTGAGGTGAGTTTTCCAGCTAAATGGTGTGGCACCAGACAACAGTCCATGATTGAATGGTCCCCTCTAAATCCCACCTGCTGCTCAGCAAGTCTATTTTAACTCTGTGCCCAATCCAAGAGTTTTAAATACAGGTATTTCACATATTGCTCACTTATTGTATTAATACGGAAAATGTGCTGTTAATGTAAGCGAATAAAGCAGCCAGCACTGGGGCCCCCAACCTTTATTTTCCTTTAGTAATTCTGCAGGGATGAAACTACTTCCAGGGGCTTTCTCTCTGCCTTCAACAGACCTTGGTCACAAAGAAGATAGTTCGGATTCTTCCACTGATGGAAGTGTTTCAGTTATTTGATTTATATTACACCTTTAATTCAAGAGCACAAGATGGCCTACATAGCAGTTACTCCTACTATTTTTCCCCACAACAACCCTGTGAGATAGATGGAGCTGAGAGTGAGTGGCTTGGTTTTGATGGCCGCTTACATCAACCAACATTATTTGGAAGATTAAAGCCATGTTCCTGGAATGACCATGTCCCCATTCCCTCATAATGGCTTCCCTTGCGATTTAACAGAGGCGTGAGAGGCCATGGGCCACTGGAAAAAGTGCTAATTAATCGAAGAGCAATGCAAACCTCTTAGCCACCTTGTATTAAGGTAAGTTCAAGAGCACACTCCAACTGTGAGAATTTCACCAATATGTTCCTATGGAGGTGGGAATCCAGAACATCTCCCCACCCCCACCCCATTGAAGTGAATGAATGGAATGATCTGAAATTCTGGCATAGTACCAGGTCAATGAGAAAGGAGAAGAAGCTGCTGCAACTTACAAACAAATGGATATATTTGTGACATCAACTTTCATGAGCAACAGCCTGCTTAGTCTTGTAGTGGAGAAAATAAACCTAACAAAATGGAGATTGCACCCTTTTCCTTCCCGTCTTTTAGATATGTAGAGTCCAAACCCAGTTCATCTTTTTGCCCAATCCCATCAGACCCAAATTGGCCCTCCCGGCCCCAGAGAAAGCCCCCTCTGCTATCTAATCCAAAGAACAGAAGCCTCCTCACCAGCTCATAGTACAGCCCAAGGGTAGCCCTACAAGGAAATTGAAAATTAGAGAAACCCCAACCTTCCATCCTCTACCACAGTGTTTCTCAACCTTGGGAACTTGAAGATGTGTGGACTTCAACTCCCAAAATTCCCCAGCCAGCATGCTGGCTGGGGAATTCTGGGAGTTGAAGTCCGCACATCTTCAAGCTGCCAAGGTTGAGAAACACTGTGTGAAGTCTACAATGTCCAAATCCCAATCCAGAAGAATCCTCATGAAACCAGGCCTGGTTCAGATAAAAACTCCTTTACTGAATGCTACATGCAGCTCTAAGCAAAGCATTGCTAAAACTAAAGCCCGCATAACTTTCCCTCTACTTTTACCCCTTCTCTCCCCCGTCTTCTTTGGCGCCAGATTTCTTGCTCACCAAGTCATGGCCTTGAGAATTCCTCACCCTGATAACACCTCTCCTTCCTGGCCTTTGAGATGGCACCGGCTCTGTCTTCTTTCACTCCCCGCCCCCCCCCCCTTGTTACAAATGGCAGAATCAAAGCAAGCAAACCCAGCATTTATTATCCCCAATAAATCAGTCCTTTTTTTGCTATTCCTTCGATTGCTGCAGGTTCTGACACACTGCTCTATCAGCTGATGACCTCAACATTCCACCTCCTATAACAATGAACTTCCTTAGCTCTGCTGCCCCCTTGAAAGGCCTATTTTGCCTAACCCCAAGTACACTGACAAGAACCTGCCTGGCTTCCAAACTGGCCAGCAAATCAGCTCCCTAGAATTTCCTGCCTTGCAGCCTTCAGCTTCTATAAAAATCTTTACTTTTCCATTGTTCAGGGTTCGTCTTTCTTGTAAAGCAGGTACCCAATGATTGTTGCAATAAAGTTTGGTTCTTCTCAGTGTTGTGCTCCTTCTTCAGATTGAATCCACAATGGTCTGATGTATGAGTTGGACTGAGAAGTTAAGATTTCTCTATACCATGAAGTATAAAGCAAGTGACAAGCTAAGAATACAACAAAAAGTGTCCTTCAAATGATCCTGGATTCTGGCACTGAAATGCAATCCATTCTTCTTTTAAAAGAGGAGTTAATGATACTTAATTTGCATTTTTTTTTGCTTTTGAGACCTTTGTTTCTTACATACTGTAGGAAGAGATGGAAACCCTGGTTAAAAAAACCAATGGATTATAATCAAAGTCAACATATGAATATATTTCCTTTCTATGATAATAAACATTACAGACACCTCAACATGTTTTCATGGGAGGCAACAGGTCCTCATATTGTTTGGGGGATGAATGAAGAGCCCAAAGGGGCATGTTCAGGAGAGTGAGATTCACTGAATTTTTGCAGACATGCAAAATGATATAATGAGTCTAGTTTTATGTATTCAATTAATTGTTTAATCAATAAAATAATGAAGTAATTAATTTTATGACAATTGTATATTCTCTGTTTATTGACTGATAGTTTCTTTTCCATCCAATATGTCCTTTCTCACTATTTTTTTAATGTGGCCATTAATTTTATTCTTTAAATGTTTTAAAATAAATAAAATTTATAAAAAAAATAAAATGCACCATACAATCAGAAAAAGGCAAGGCAAGGCAAGGCAGCCAGGAATAAAAAAAACTCAAAAATAAGAATACTGGGCCTAACTTCCTGACTCCCATACCTGGACAAATAGCCAGGTCTTAAGCATTTTTCAGAAGGCCATCAGGGTTAGAGCCAATCTGATCTCAGGTGGTAAGGTGTTTCAGAGGGCAGGCACTGGGACCAAAAAGGCATGCTTCCTGGATCCTACAATATTTATTTGTTTATTTATTCAATTTGTATGGCCACCCAACTCCACAAATGACATTAAAGATGGTATTCTTTAATTGATGGGACCTGATTATGCCCCTCCTGCCAGATCTAATAGGATGAGTGCAGCCAACCAGAGAGAGAGGTTCTTCAAGTATCCTGACCCCATGACATAAGGTAACAACCAGAACCTTGAATTGCATCCAGAAACCTGCTGGGAGCCAGCACAGCTCACAGAAGAAAGGTGTAACTTGGTTGAATCAAGAAACACTCATCATTGTGCCCACACCATAGCACTGTAGACCAACTGTAGCTTCCAAATTAAAACATTCAAATAAAGTAAATTAACAAAGTGGGAAGAAATGTCTTTTTACCAACTGGAAGAATGGGAGTCAAACATACCTCCTTCAGGAATGCATTCCACAGACTGGAGCCACACAGGAGAAGATCTTTCCCATGGACAAGGTAAGCAAGTCTCAGTTAGTGGAGGCACCTTTCAACGAACTCTCCTGCCGATCTAAGTAGCCATGTGGCTTCATAGTGGGACAGGATGTCTTGCAGAGAGTAAGGGCCTAAACCATTTAGGGCTTTATATGTCAGAACCAACACCCTAAATTGTATCAAGTAGCCAACGGGCTGCCAGTGCAGATCTTTCAGTAGAGGCTTCATAGGATCCCTGCACTTTATACTTGCAAATTCTGGATATTCTTCAAGGATAGCCCCTTGTACCACTCACTGCAGTAGTCAAGACAGGCTGCGTAGATAACTGTTGCTACATCTGGCCACTTCAGGAAGAGTCCAGTTAAACATTAGACATAATTATGCAAATGCACTCCTCACAGCTACTGATAGTTGCAAGTCCAGAGAATTTTGTAGAAGGTCAACAAGGCACCTTTTGAATCCTATTATTGCACATCTGGCCAACATAGCCCAAGGTTAGCTGGGTTGAGATTTTCCCACCCAGGAATGAATTAAATCATAAAATCTATCAAATCTGGTTTGTCAGAGAGGAGAATTGTTTTTAAATCCACATTAAAATGCATTTAGGCAAATGCATTTGCCAGCAGAATGAAGATATTCAATCTGTTGGCAAATTTTCTAAATCTACCCAGTTTTGCATTATAGCAAACCATTTTCCACTGTGACACGTTTTTAAATATTGTTTTCATAATATATGCATTTTTGTACAGACCTTTCTCTCAAGTGTTTTCTTCAACATCAGTGTGGCAAAATTCAGAAAAGTGTGAATTTTGCATGATTGCTAAATTAAAGTATTTGGACTGCATTTGGAAATGCAACATATGATTCATTTACATGCAAACACAATTGAACATCTTTCCTATTCTTAGTGTAGGATTGCAGTACAGCTGGCTTGAAAACATCTGGGTTTGCTTTCCTTTCTGAGGATAATACCTAAGGGAAAAAAAGAAACAAGAAAAGAGAACAGAACAAAGGAAAGGAAAGGAAAGGAAAGGAAAGGAAAGGAAAGGAAAGGAAAGGAAAGGAAAGGAAAGGAAAGGAAAGGAAAGGAAAGGAAAGGAAAGGAAAGGAAAGGAAAGGAAAGGAAAGGAAAGGAAAGGAAAAAGAAAAAGAAAAAAAAAGCAGGATTCTATAAAGAAAGGTATATCTGGATTTTCCAAAATAAATGAGTGAATGAGTGAATGGTGTCAAAGACAGTATGAGGCAATCCACATTTTCATTCCACTTTTCCCCTTTCTTAAAAACAACAATAGCAACAACAACAACTGAACTTCAGTATACTAGTTCAGTATACCATAGACAGATGGCATATATCCAACAGATAATCTGAGGAGGCAGGGGAAGAGAAAGAGTTATACAGAAAGCCTTCAGTGTAAGCAAAGAGTTTCTTCATTCTACCCACTCTCTTTCTCTTGTTTGGTATGTTCTTCCCCTTTAAGTCTTTGATTTCATGGGAACCAGCAATTAAGAAAATCAGGTCTTTAGAAAGAGAGAGAGAGAGAGAGAGAGTAAAAAAGAGAAAGCTTTGTCACATGCATTCTGTCAAAGTTGCTGCCTGTTTAGAGAGAAGGATCTCAAGAACATTTAACCATTTCCATTGCTTGGATTTTGGGGTCTCCTGGAATTTGCAAAAGAGGAGGGAAAAGACTGACACAAAGATGTAGAGGTGATCTGGATCAAAACAATAACAACAAAAGATACTAATCGTACTGGAAAGTAAATACCTGTTTCCCTCCCCTTTCTTTTGCTTGTCTTGTTTTCCTACCTCCAGATATAAGATCTACCTCTGGCTGTGGTTTCCCTCAACAACATTCCACCTAACATCTAGGAGAAAAGAGTATCCATATTTGTTTCTGAATTCACCTTCATGAAGGTAACTTCTAAGAAATGAAGGCTGGTGAGGTAAGGAATGTGGAAATTGTTGCGGTTTTAGTATTTCGTGTGCTAATGTAATACTTTGGGGAAAACTGAACTTCAAAGTCTATTCCTCAGGGTAAGGGGAACCTTTTTTAAAAAAAAAAAAACCACATTGTTTTTAAAGTAGTATCTACACATATGAAAGTATTGCTATTTTGATTATCAGTCGTAGTAGTAGAACAGTGGGTTTCTTCAACAGTTCTTCAGAACAGTGTGCTCTGAGAACATTCAGAGATCCTCTGCCTTTAAATTCAGAGGAGTTTGATTCTCTTAATTAGCAAAGATCATCTGTATTGGCTCAAGTGTATTAGGAACACAATCCAGGAAAATATAATGAAATGTCATGTAAAGCCAGAGTGTGATTTCACCGCAACTTATTTGCAGGAAAGATTCTCAGCTTACATTCAAAGCTTTGAGCAACATTTGTATATTTTTAAACAACTTGTCTTGCTTCACGAATTTTGTAACTACAGTTGCATAACCCCTCAGATCCATTCACTCTGGTATGGTAGTCTTGAAGATGCATAGTTTATATTCTTCAACACTATTCTTGGTGTCAGCTTCATGTCAGGCCTTATTCTGGTGATGTCCAAAAGTTATCAAGACTGGCATGAACCTACATCATGCCATGAAAAAGATACTAACATGGGCTATGTGGCAAGATCTTATAGATCTCCTTTCTGTCACCTTCTAGATATGTTGAAGCTACAGCTCCTAAAATTCCAACCCTATGCCCAAGACATTTGGAGGACACCAGCTTTGGAATCAATATTAGGGAAAAATCTTTACAAAACCCATATACTCATGTAAATCATGCACCAATTGTCAGGCCTAGCCCAAGGAACTCCAGGAGACCATGCAAATTCAGTTCAGCAATGTTTATTAGCTACAACCTCTATCAAGATTCTTCCCAGACTGGAACTGTGTTCCCACAGCAGCCAGTGAAAACAGAGTGAATTCCACAGGGAGGTGCCAGCCTCATCTTCTTATCTCTTCCTCACTCTTCTGGAGACGAAAGAGGATGTTTCCCTCCCTGAGTGTGGCCTTCATAATTCCATTCCACACACCAATATGCCTAACAGTAAAGGAATTTCTTTGCAAAATCTGTTCACCAAAGGCAAAATGACCTGTAGGTTTGAAAGATACTCACTTATGTGAGCTACTACAAAAAATTCTCAAGTTTGATTAACCAATTTTGATAGATGAGAAATGGAGAGAAATGGAAATTTAGAGTTTTTCCAACCAAAAGAAACCAAACCTGAGAGATTTTCCTACTGCATGGTGTACCAGAAGACAGGTCCATGCATCAGGAAATGTCCAAACTAGAATCTGAATAACTCCATTTGCACAACATGCTTAAACACATTACTGAATTAATACACTTTCTGTTCCTGCAAAACACTTTAAACCATACACTAACCACTTAAGATCTATTCGTGCAAGGGAAAAGAGGAAAAGAAAGACAATCCTATATCTAGTTTATGCTAACACTGGTTCCTATACCTCTCAATACTTTTCTATCTTGGTAAACCAGTCTCTCTTCCCCTTTCTTTTCCTTTTCTTATTTGAACTTCTCTGTTCTCCCTTTTTCAGTTTCTCCTCAACTTCATCCAATCACAACTTTCTCATTCTTTCCTTTCTCTCAGTTGATTCACTCTTCCTTTATATGTTCAGTTTATGATTCAATCCTCATTTCTTCTCTCTCTCTCCCACTCATTTTCCTTTCCAAGCATATTGCTCTTCCCGGATTGCACACATGAACTTTGGGGGAAAAAAGCCATAATATATAACACTATTAAATGAAAACCTCTTAAAATTAAGCAGTATCAGTTAATCAAAATATGGCAGTGAACTGTGAAATCAAATTCAACTGTCTTCAGAGCACTCTGGAAAGCCAACAATAGAATAGTCCCAAGGAGGAATTCCACTAATTTGGGGGTTTCATTAGAAATCTCATTCCCTGTTGCCCATGAATTATGTTTTTTTAATGGACCAAAGTACACTGACTAAAAAGATTGTCATAACTTTAGGGCAGTTCCTCAAATAACTTGGTGCAATGTATTTCAGACTGATTGAAAGGGAATACCCAAGATGGAGAATTCATCCAAAGAGAACCCTCAGCTCTTCTCAAAAACCACAGTACTGTCCATTGACAGATCTTCATCAAGGTCAGAATCTTCCAATTCAAAGGAAAAAGGAACATTATGTGGAGGAATGAAGGTATAGTTAAAGCCTGGAACTGTGAAAGTAGCTCTTTAAAGTAGCTGAGAACTTCCTGGTTGTATTTTTTTTCCTTATGTTTTTCAATCCAGCCTTTTTTTCCCCTCTGTTGCTTTAGAATTTAGCCCTAATGAATTTGGTAGGACTAACATTCCCTCACTCCATCTAAGAGGTTGCAAACTTTTATGACAACCTTTTCTTCTACTGGTTTCAAAGAATCTAACAAACTTTTATGTAGGAAAACCCTTTAACCTAAGATACTTATAACTTTTCAAAAAGATTGTGGATTCTAAATAATGCTATGTCAAAATTTCTTCCGCTTAGAGACTTCTGTATTTTTTCATTGTATTCTCAGAGTGCTTGAGAATTCATTTTAACTTTCTCTTGGTATTGTTTCTAAGTTTGCTTTGCTTTTGGGGGACACAGGCAGACCTTGGGAGACCAGAAGGAGAGCTGCAGAATAGACAATAGTCAGAGAAGAGGCAGCTTATTGCTGTTGGTGTTTTTCTTGCTCATCTTTCTATCATTCTGAAATTTCCCTGGCTGTCTACGTTTCTCAAATTGAAAACGCCAAGGGATACATTTCTCATAATGTCAGCCTTGTGAGGTAGTCCAGACAAGAAGCACACCCAGAAGTACTAGCTCTAACTTTATGTAAGGTTACATTAACAGAATCTTGCAAGTCTGAAACTACATCTCTCCCCCATTGCCTTTACAGTCCACAAAACTAGGGAGGGTCCCTTCTGAGACATTTGCCACACCCCCATTCCTTCTGTGGACTAAGCTGCCTCTTCTCTGACTATTGTCTATTCTGCAGCTCTCCTTCTGGTCTCCCAAGGTCATTCCCACATACCATTACATATGATGCTTTCCTTTGGGGTTTTATGAGAAGCCAGGGAACCTGCAGACTGCTGGAATATAGTGAAAGTGCAGACTGGAGTCCGGATTGCTGAGAATACAGAGAAAGGCAGCACATTCATATTGTACATACACTATAATTAGCAAATTCTGTGAAAGAACATTAAACATCTTTATCATTTATTTGACTGTGCATTGTTATTGGCACAACCAAATCAACTAGAGCAGCGTTTCTCAACTTAGGCAAGTTCCAGGTATGTGGACTCTAATTCCCAGAATTCTCAGCAGTGGCTAAGCTGGCTGGGAAATTCTGGGAGTTAAAGTTCATGCATCTGGAAGCTACCATGGTTAAGAAACACTGAACTAGAGACCTGAGGGGGAAACGTCTTATTGTCTCACACCTCCAGGAGGTGAGGGAGCCAGAGTTAGAAGATGCTACTTCTCAGTGGCTGATGAGTGCTGAGAAACCATCTCCCTGAAGAGACCAGGCTAGGTTCCTCCTTGATGGCTTTCAGAAGGCTATTAAAAACTGAGTTTTTCCCAAAAGTATCCCAGTGAGGCCTACCTACTACACCATCTTTTATTTTTTTATTTTTTCTATCTTTGTATTTTTATTGTTATTCTATGTGTTGGTCCTTAATTTTAGGTTTTCAATTATTTCTGTTGTTTTAATCATACCGTGGATGTTTGAATTTCTGGAATATCTTGTAGACCACCAGGATTCATGAGATTGCAACAAGATATAAATTCAACAAAACAAACAAATGACTGAAGACTCAAAATTTCACTTTCTCAGGAGGGCTTGCTACCTAAATCCCAAGAGCACCTTTGACAGAAAATGGTCTCAGTCTTCTCAAATCACTGGGCAGACTGGGACTTAACTATTTCTCTTCTTTGAAGAATTAAAAGCATGTTGTGTTCATTAAACTTGCCTTACGGACAAATTTGATGATTCTCTCTCTGCTTTCTTCAAAATAATCCAATTCTCTCAGTGAATAAAACTTCACTGTGCTATTTTAAAAAGTGGCTTATTACCTCCAAAAATACGTAATTATATTAGAGAGCAAAATTTTCTCCCCCTTTGGAAGTGAGCTGGCTAATGAACTAAGGGGAAAACTGGAAGTCACCTTTCTTCTTTTTTCCCCTTCACTGCTTTTAACACTAACAGCCTTAATAGAAATGTATTTTTGGCTGAAGTGACCTTTTTTTTTTTTTTGTATTGGATATTGAGTTGGCCACACACAAAATGATCTCCTCTCCCAGATCTCCCCAAACCCATTGGAATCTTGGCTCCACCCCCAAATCCAGAGGTCTCTGCCCACAAGCCACATTCAATAGCGAAACTCTTTTTGGAAGACGTGGCAGCCCTGATGTTGGGAAACAGACAAATATCACCATGCAGGAAACTTATTCAGCATTTTTTCCTACCAATTGTTCATTCAGATGGATGAAACGGGCTTTTGTAACTTAAATTCTCATGGGTGAAAGGTGCTGCTCTTGCACTTAGTTATAAGATAACCAAAAGGTATGTCTGACTGTTCTGTCTTTTATTGCACAATCCTCTCTCCAACAGTTTGCTACTTCCCATATTTGACCATTCATTGATTGCTTGATTGATTGATTAGGTGCCATCAAGTCAGTGCCAACTCTTAACAACCACATAGGTAGATTTTCTCCATGACGATCTCTCCTAACCTGGTTTTTCAGGTCTTCCAACAGTGTAATTGAGTCCATCCACCTTGCTGCTGGTCATCCTCTTTTCTTTCTTTCTTTCTTTCCTTCCATCTTTCCTAGCATTAGAGCCATCTCCAGAGAGCTAGGTCTTCACATTATGTGTCCAAAGTAGGATAATTTGAGCCTGGTCATTTGTGTCCCCTTGAATGAGAACGCTGCATTGATTCGTTCAATGATCTGTTTATTTGCTTTCTTGGGTGTCCATGGTATTCTCAAGTCTTCTCCAACACCAAAGTTCAAAAGCGTCAAAGCTCTTCCTATCCTGGTTCTTCAAAGTCCAATATTTCACCATATATAGCTGTTAAAGTGTTGGACTAGGAGTAAGGAGATCTATTTTCAAATCCAATCTCCACCATGAAAGTTCATGGGGTGACTTTGGGTCAGTCCTTAATTCTTCCTCCAAAGTATTTCATAAGGTGGTGGTTGTAGTAAAAATTGGAAGAAGTACAAAGTGCCCTGAGCTTCTTGAGGGAAATGGGAATATAAATCTAATAAACAAATAACAAATTAAATCATGAGATTACTCCTCCCATGGGTTTTTTTCCTCCCCATATTGGAAATGTGAGCAGCTAAGGAAGCTACAAAGTAATAAGAAAATGTAAAACAAAACAAAACACACGCACCAGCAGGAGCAGGAGGAGGAGCAGGAGCAGGAGCATCCTTTGCCACCTTCAATAATAAAATAAGATCAGAACATAACCCAGGGAAAATTTGAAATAAATTCTCAACCACCCTGAGATGAAAGGTAGAAGACTGTTTTGCAGGAAAAGAAAAATTTAGAGAAATTGCCAGGCAAAATTCAGCTCAGAATGCCTGACAATGATTATGTAACTGACTGACTGATTATGTGCCATCAAGTTGGTGTCAACTTTTATTGGCTACATTAGATAGATTTTCTCCAGGAGGATCTGTCCCGAACCTGGTCCTTCCAGTCTTCCAACAGTGCACCCATCACTGCTGTAACGGAGTTCATCCACCTTGCTGCTGGGCATCATCTTCTCTTTCCTTCCACCTTTCCCATCATTACAGCCTTCTCTAGAGAGCTGGGTTTTCACACAATATGTCCAAAGTATGATAATTTGAGTCTGGTCATTTGTGCCACAAGTGAGAACTCTGGCTTGATTTGTTCAATTAAATGATTAAAAGCCTGAACATACAGTACTTTGGACAGTTTGCTTTCACCAAGCAAGATAATCTATGGCAGCCAAAGAGTGATAAGACAGGGAACCTCCTCTTTATGCATAAACCTTCATAACACTGATTTCCAGATCCAGTTGGCTCTACCTAAAATGAATTGATCTAATTTCCAAGATTTAAAAGCAGTGAAAATTTGCCACCTTGATGAGAGGATAATACTTGAATAATTGCTTGCTTTGATGATTTGCTTCTTGTTAAAACTGTTCTTCACAATTCAGTTAAAATAAAGCATTCCTGGGTGTGAGAAGAACATTTTTGGAGTTGACAACTCTAGTCAATCGTACTTTGGCTAAAGATGTGCTTTCCAGTTTATGCTCAGCTTCATAAGATATTTAAACATTAAGGCAGACATCTGATTAAATCCAACATTATCACTGATTTCAGATTCATTGTTGATTATTAACTTCAGGGAATTCAAAGGCTGAATGTTCATTACAAATAAAGTTTATAGAATTGAGGTTGGGTAATGCCATCATATTGGTTCAAAATAGGGAAAGGAGTACGACAAGGCTGTATACTGTCCCCCTGCTTATTTAACCTATATGCAGAGTACATCATGAGAAATGCCAGGCTGGAAGAATCACAAGCCGGAATTAAGATTGCAGGGAGAATTATCAATAACCTCAGATATGCAGACGATACCACCCTAATGGCAGAAAGTGAAGAAGAACTAAAGAGCCTCTTGATGAGGGTGAAAGAGGAGAGTGCGAAAGCTGGCTTGAAACTCAACATTAAAAAAACTAAGATCATGGCATCTGGACCCATCAATCCCTGGCAAATAGAAGGGGTAGAAATGGAAGCAGTAACAGACTTCATTTATTTGGGCTCCAAGATCACTGCAGATGGAGACTGCAGCCATGAAATTAAAAGATGCTCCTTGGGAGGAAAGCTATGGCAAACCTAGATAGCATATTAAAAAGCAGAGACGTCACCTTGCCGACAAAGATCCGCATAGTCAAAGCTATGGTTTTTCCAGTAGTAATGTATGGCTGTGAGAGCTGGACCATAAAGAAGGCTGAATGCCGAAGAATTGATGCCTTTGAACTGTGGTGCTGGAGAAGACTCTTAAGAGTCCCCTGGACTGCTAGGAGGTCAAACCAGTCAATCTTAAAGGAAATCAACTCTGATTGCTCATTGGAAGGATTGATAATGAAGCTCAAGCTCAGATATTTTGGTCACCTCATGCGAAGAGAGGACTCTTTGGAAAAGACCCTGATGCTGGGAAAGATGGAAGGCAAAAGGAGAAGAGGATGGCAGAGGATGAGATGGCTAGATAGCATCACTGAAGCAATGAGCATGAAATTGAGCAAACTCAGGGAGGCAGTGAAAGATAGGAAGGCCTGGCGCAATATGGTTCATGGGGTCACAAAGAGTCGGACACGACTTAACGACTGAACAACAAAAATGCCATCATATGATTTTTTTATCCATAAATAAATGCTATCATGTTTCATGGAAGTTATTTCCTAATAATATTTTGTTTGTACAGCCTTGTATCTGCAGTGAGTAGTAAGACAGTCTGAATTCAATGAGAATTTATGCCACGTTTTCAGTGATCACATCTTATTATACTAGTATGCTGCCAAATTAATTCTTCTTGGCTTTCTCATCTTACAAACTGTAACTCCTGCTTAGCGCTATTTATAAATTTTGGCAGAAATAAGATTCTTATGAATACAGTGGTACCTTGGTTCACGAACGCTTCTGTTCACAAACAATTCAGTTCACGAACAGCTCCGGTCTCAAAATTTTGCCTCCGTTCGCGAATGCCGGATTGGGTTACGAACAGGATCCGCAGCCATTTTCCCTCCCGTGACACATGGTCGCGGCTTCCTGTAGGGAGGGGGACTCTCCCTCCAAGCAGTAACCGCCTCCCCACCCGCCTTCCTGTCCTCCACGCCAGAAGTCGCATCGAGCAAGGTTAGCGTTCTCTCTCTTCATACTGTACTTTGTGTTGTATTTTTGCGGTTTAAAAAAAAAAACATATGGTTCAGAACGGATTAACCGTAATTACATTGAACCTTATAGGGAAATTTGATTTGGGACGCGATCAAAAATCGGTTGGCAACCAAATTCGTAGGGGTCAGAACAGATTAACCGTATTTACATTGAACCTTATGGGAAAATTTGATTCGGTTCACGACCAATTCAGTTCGAGACCAGAGTCGCGGAACGAATTAAGTTCATGAACCGAGGTACCACTGTATTTGCGGGCATTGCTTTGATGTATACATCATCATTATCTGATATTCTACTATAGGTAGTCCTCACTTACCAACTGCCTTGTTAAGTGACTGTTCAAAGTTACAATGGTGTAAAAAAAACAACAACTTTGCAACAACCAATCCTTGCATTTGTGACTGTTGCAGCATCCTGCAGTCATGTGATCACCAGTCACGTGCTTCACAACCGGCTTCCAACAAGCCGAGTTAATGGAGAATATGGAAGTAAAATCACAGGTCACGTTCACATGATGTTTTGCTTAACAACCATGGTGATTTGCTTAACAATTGAATGGGAAGTGACGTTGTAAGCCCACAATTACATGATTTTCTGCTTAGTGACCACCACACTTAGTGATGGAGTTGCCAGTCCCAGTTGTGATCACTAAGCGAGGACTATCTATACACCATTCTCAAACTGTGAGCAAGCACTTATTCAATTTCAAAAAGTGCAGCATTGAGTTTGTACCTGTGTTCTAGACCTAGGTCTAAAGTCACTCTACTGACCGGAAAGTTCTGATGAACCAAATTTCACACCTATTTTGAGCAGTTGAATTCAAAATTCTTTAGCACTATTTGTTTTTTTTAACAGATTTTTCTCGGTGCATTGTCATTTGTTTACTTTGCAAAAACTCTCTCAGGAAGCTACCTGAAAAGTACCATCACTCAAATAGAAAGAAGATTTGATATCCCTTCTTCTTTAGTTGGCCTCATTGATGGGAGTTTTGAAATTGGTACGCTATATACGCAACCTTTTCCATATTTTACAAATAGGTTAACAGTGTGTTTTTAGGTCTGATGGACAGTCTTCTCCATCTTAATCATTCTTTTTATTTTTCTTAAAGGGAACCTTTTAATAATAATTCTGGTGAGCTACTTTGGAGCCAAACTTCACAGACCCAAAATAATTGGAGCTGGGTGCGTCATTATGTCACTGGGGACATTTCTGATTGCCCTGCCACAGTTCTTTATGGGACAGTAAGTATAATGGTTAATCATTTAGATTTAAAATTTCAGCAACAGATAAATACAAGACTCATTTTCTATGACAGCGTTTTTAAAAATGATCTGCTAAGAAAGGCGTTTTAGTAAGAGAATAAGAATCTCTCCAAAAATGGGTCAAAATATTTTTTTTTTCCCTGTAGGATTCAAATTCATTTTGTAAGTCTAGGCTAGGAAATGCTGCATGGAGCATTGGAACATTTGGATATGGTGCCCTACAATAGTGTTTCTCAACCTTGGCAACTTCAACATGTGTGGACTTCAACTCCCAGAATTCCCCAGCCAGCATGCTTTACAAGAGGGAGAGATGCAAAACTTATCAAAATTCCAAGAAAGGCAATAAAGATGATCAGGGAACTAGGAATAAAGTCTTACAAAGAGAGACTGGGGGAATTGAGAATGTTTAAAAGATGTCTACAGGTAGTCCTCGGGTTATGACGGCAATTGGGACTGGGACTGTCGTTACTATGCAATGGAGTTGTAAACTGTGATGTCATGTGACCACGTCGCTTAGTGATGGCAATTCTGGCAGTCCCGGTTGCTGTCATTAAATGAGGACTACACAGGTCATTAAGCGAGGACCTCATGTGAGCATGACTTCTGACTTCCTGCCAGCTTTCCCATTAACTTTGCTTGTGGGAAGCCGGCAGGGAACGTAGGAAATCGTGATCACATGATTGCAGCTTGCTGTGATGTAATCGCAAGCCAGGCATCGAGTGCCTGGATCACAATCACATGACCATGGGGACGCTGCAACAGCCAGAACTCTGAGGACCAATCATAAGCCCTCCTCATTCAGCGCTGTTGTAACTTTGAACAGTCACTGAACAAATGGTCGTAACCAAAGACTACCTGTAGTAGCATCTTTCAAATACTATAGAGGTTGTTGTATAGGGGTAGGCCAAGAAGACCTGTCAGATTTCTTTCATCTGGCCACATTGTAAGAGGACTATGCCAGCATGAAATCTGCTGTCCCTGTTAAGGATCCCCATCCTCTTTCTATCTACTTGCATCTATTTTCACTCTACCCCCCTGTCTGCCTTCCTCCTATAGTAATGATTGAGAAATTGTATACTCCTTGAAGGTGTCCCTGAATGGATTTTGAATAAGGGGGAAATGCTACTTTACACTGATGCAGCTAAGGTCAACCTAAAGCTCCCTCATCCAGGGCTACAGATCAATAGCTCAAGTCATCATAACATAAAAGGATAGATTGATGAAGGAACATCAAACTTCTTGATGATAAAGAGCAAGTGGACGATGGGACTCATTTTCTAGGGGATCGATACACTTTTCATTGCTGGAGCAGAGATTGGAAACCCATCTAGCCAATGGGATGTCTGGCTCTGAATTTTCTGCACTGAAACAAAAGTTGCTGAACAAAATGGCCTAGCAGACTCCTCCCAACTCCATGATCTTTTGGTTGCCTTATGCAAATGTCCACTGGCAACCACCTGACCAGCATCTTCTCACTGATCATACTGATTCAGTTCCTCATGGCAGGGAAAGCCCTCCCCCCAGCCATCCTAACATCTGTCCTTCTATAAAGCTGTTTCTTGGAGTGGCATCTTGAGAACTGGGCCCTGAATAGGTCTTTAGAATAAATTAGAGAAGTAACTTTTCCTCCAGTTTTCATAGGTGGGATCCTTGTAAGGAAACTGTTGGTTTTTACACAGCTATAGGTATGAGGTATTTTCTTCCTCCTCCAATTCAACTATCAGCATCTCCCCATGTCTGCAGGATCAAAACCAAATACGAGTCTCAGGCTTGGAAAGATCTCAGACAAAAATCCAGGCAGGTAAGTAAGTATTTAAAAACAAGATCAGCAACGTACTTCCTGTGGGCTTCAAAAAAAATCTAAACTTTAAACTTGGTTAGGCTTGGATGCTCTGATTCTCTTGAACATTCCACTCGAAATGTGGAAGGAGAAGATTTAGCCTCCCTAAAACGATCTCTGTCCTAATACTAGCATTCTCTGGAGGAGAAGAAATAAAGAAGGCAATTATAACACCAATTTAAAGCCAGCTCCTGTAGCCCCTGAGAATTCCATCAAGATTTGTAACAGCATTGGGAATGAAATTAACTCATTTTATCATCTTAATTTTAATTTTGCCTTGCATATATGGGCAGCTACAGGTGGGCAGGAGAAGGGCAAGTAATGTTCTGTATAACATGACATCATAGCTCAGTCATTTGTATGATGACGTCATGATGCACTCACCATCATTCTGGCATCATTGTAGCCTCTAATTGGATACTTATGCTTGTATTATGGATAGTATCTAGATCAGTGTTTCTCAAACTTGACAACTTTAAGACATGTGGACTTCGACTCCCAGAATTCCCCAGCCAGCTGGCTGGGGAATTCTGGGAGTTCAAGTCCACATGTCTTAAAGTTGCCAAATTTGAGAAACACTGATCTAGATTATTTCATTGCTCTCTGCAATCCATGCGCTTTCTGTTGAATTGTGGATTTTTTAATTATTTGTTTGTTTGTCAAATTTATATGGCCACCCATCTCATGAAAAGTGACTCTGGGTGGCATACAACAAGACAGTAAAATATTTAATATATAATTATTATTAAAAATATTTAGAAATATTTAGGAAAAAAACACAAGGCTAAGAGAGAATAGCAGATGTTGATAACAATAGAGCCACCTCAGTATCTCACCAGTCCCTTGAGGCCTCCATGCCTGATGGCATAACCAGGTCTTGTGGGACTTCTGAAAAGTGTTATATGTGCCCGTCAGAATGTGTTCATTGGAAAATAAATTTAATTTTTCCTCCACCTTCCAGTTCTTTTTTAGTGTAAGCCAGTTCAGTCATGACCTACTTGGGAAATCAGCTTTCTGATAAATGAAAGTAATCAAAGTTAATACTAAGTCAAGGGCAGTTTTTGAATAGTTTTTCTGCCATTTATTCAATGGGTATGTGAATGTTAAAGTCTCTCTCCACTCACACCCTCCGGATGACTTCATGGACATGTCCATGTAGTTTTCTTGGTAACAATATAACAATAATTTGCCTCTGCCATCTTTCAGGATGATTTCCCAGTCTAACCTATAGCCCTGGAATTTCTTAGTGGTCTCCCATCCAGGAAATCACTAGGGCACCTAGCTGGATATCCATATATTCTAAGCAACAGGGGTCTTGTTGTTGTTTCTGTGAATGTTATCAGAAAGCAGCTCTCAGCTTCTTGGTCTGTGTGTCCAGGGTGTGAAAAAGAAGCAGGTATTTCCATGTGGATCTACGTTTTTCTGGGAAACCTACTACGGGGAATAGGAGAAACACCAATTCAGCCTTTGGGAATCGCATACATTGATGACTACACCCCAGAAGAGAGTGCATCCTTTTACATTGGTATTGTTGAAGAAAAAAATGATAATTCTCTCTCTTCTTCTTCTCCTCATCTAACTAAAGCAATTCTTCCATTTATGCAAAGATAGCTTTGATAGATCAGACCAAGGGCCCTATTCATAGTTTCAGCCAGAAATGGTGACACAATGGAAGTGCACTTCAGAGGAGAGAACTACTGTTAAGTACAGCTTCTGTGAGCAAAGCTATGTTGATCATGCTGGGCTTCGGGGTTTAGTGACTGTGGTCTAGACAACCAATGCCCTGATGTTTTGCTGTCCACAGTCCACAGGCAACTGAGCAGGGACTGACTGGGCTCCTGATTTCTGGTTGGTTTTTAGCCAAGCTGGTTTCCAGTTGGTGCAGGCTGGTAAGGGCTGGTCTCTGATTGGTTCTTTGTTTGTACCCAACCTTGATTAGTTGTTTTGGTAGTGTTGGTTCCTGATTGGTCCTTTGTTCATGCCAGCTTCTGATAGGTCATGTTTGGAGTCCTGCTTCCTGATTGGTTCTTTGTGCTGGATTCTGTTTTGTTAGTCTAAGCAGCTAATTCCTGACTGGGTCCTTGTCTGGGCAAGGTTCTAATTTGCCCATTTTTGGGGGCTGATTTCTAATTGGTCCTGTTGGTCTGTAAAAGCCTACACCAGTATTATGATGATCATATTGGGGATGAGTGAATAATTGGACACTAGTTATGAGAAAGAGCCCAGTTATCATAGAAATACAGAATGTAAGGGCTGGAGATCTAGGAGACCATCTATTTCAACCCTCTGCCCAGTGCAGGAATCAACTACTGCTACAGTATTCTGTGTGTATTTATTCCACACCACTGGCTTTTTAAAGACTCTAGCAGAAGTTGCCCATAAAGCAATAAAACCAAGGTAGATAATAACATCCCCACCTCTAATGAAGCTCAACATCCAATAATGACTGCCATTTTCCTCATGCAAGCGGTTTGTTTTCAGAGCGATCTGAAAGGTTGTTAAGGAGAACATCATGGAAGTAAGGTGTTCCAATGTAGCAGGGCATATTCAGAGAAACCAAAGTTCTAATTCACCTCTCCCAGTCCCATTCTGGCCAAAGGAACTGGACAGGTTGCTTCTACTTGAAGCAAGCAGTCTCACCAAAGCCATAAAGGGCTATATAAAACCAGCACTTTCAATTGTGCTTAGTGGAACCAATTGTGATCAGGAAAAAGGAAGGTTTGAGGCATCCAAAGCTGTAAAAATTAATTTATTTCAAGCTCATATGGGAATGGTGCATACAATGAACCACATGAATATGGTTTAACTAATGGCTTCTGAAACTATGGAGAGGATTTCTGCAATGTGCTTGACATGGGGCTGCTCTTGAAGAACATCCAGAAGCTCCAGCTGGTCCAAAATGTGGGAGCTTTAAGGGTGCCCCTCAGTGCACAGTCCACAACCCACACTGGCTCCCGATATGGTTCTGGGTAGAATCCAAGGTGCTGGTTGTCACCTTATGGCATGGAGCTGGGTCATCTGCAAGACCACTCTCCTCAATTGTTTCTACCCATCCTATCAGATCCAACTGGAGAGGCATGCCGTGGGCCCATAATTAAAGAACATCAACTTGTGGAACCCAGAAAGCAGGCCTTTTCTGTGACAGTGCCTGCCCTTTACAAAACCATACCACCCAACATTAGATTGGCCCTGACTCTGCCTTCTGAAAAGCTTTAAAGACCTGAACATATTCCTAGGCATGGGGGTTGGGAAGTTGGCTGGAGCCCATGGGGTTGTTCTTAGTTTATTCGATTTATTTTCATCTTTTCATCTATATCTTCATTGTAGATTTCATATGTTTTGGCTGTTATTTTGCAGGGTGTTTTTATCTGCCGCTAGCCGCCCAGAGTCACTAGGGTGAGATGGGCGGCTAATTGAAGAGATAATATAATAAATAAATAAAGCATTGCATGATAATCCTGCCTTTCAACATGAGCACAGGAAGAAGCGAACAAAAGTGGGGACACCGTTTATTAAGAGGTTGTCAGGATTAGCCCAGGAAACTCCAGGAGACAGTACAGACTCAATTCAGCAAGGTTTATTGGCTTCAGTCCCGTTACAGAAATCTTCTCAGGGTGAGAGTAATTTCCAGGGTCACCCTCTCAACCTCCCTTGCATTCCTTAGGGAGGGGCCGGTCTCATCTTCTTAACTCCTCCCTGTTGCTCTGGTGATGAGAGCACGTTCTTGATCCCTCTCGTCCTGACTCTCACAGAGGTTGGCCTTTTAAAAAAAAAAAAAAAGTCCTTTTTTAGTCCTCTAGGTGATTCTTCTTCAAAAGATTTATAGTTTTAGCTTTTTTGTTGTACCTTTTATAAATGTTGGTTATAACATATTAGGAAAACAGACCCCTTTCAGGTTTAGTTATTCAAACTGGCTTTGTTGATTTTATAGATGTAATGCTTATAACTCTGTTACATATTACTGACTGTCCTCCTAGTTGTATGCATGCTTTACTGTATTTTACTATTTTCTTTTGCTTTCTTTTGACCAAATTAAAGTTTTTCTCTCTCTTCAAAAGATCAAACTGAATTCTCTTTGGTCTAATCTGCCTTTCCACTTTCTTTGCAGGATGTGTTCAGACTGTTGCAATTATAGGCCCCATTTTTGGGTTTCTTTTGGGATCCTTGTGTGCCAAGCTGTATGTGGACATTGGCTTCGTAGACATGGGTGAGCATGAATGGCAGTCTTTGTCCATTTTGAAGTAGAAATGCCACAAGTTATTTTTGACCAAAAAAAAAATTCAAACCACAAACTATGAAACAAGGAGTGGATAAACTTTTCTCACCTTGGAACCACGCTGGTATTTGCCTTCTGAAGTTGCAATAGGAAAGGCAGTGACATCACAGTGAATGTGTCCCCGGAGAAAGGCAATGACAACATTTTGGGTGTGCCTTGGTGCTGAAGTAGGTGAGACCAACAGGAAAAAGGAGAGAGATTCACAGAGATTTCTGCCTCCATATTAAAGGAGAAAAACTCCATTAAATGGAAACTGTAATTTGCTGGAAAATTATGGTACCAAACCACATTGCCGGAATTAAGGGGTGTGATTAGGAAGGGATTAAGCAGGTACAAAAACAGCAATTTAAGATCTATTGGTTGCCCAGCCTACCTTAATCCGTCTCTGCTCAATATTAGAAATCATGCTGGTGTCTGAATAATTCGTACTGATTTAAAAGACCTTCATTTCTCTCCTTAGGCAGCATACCCATCACTCACAAAGACCCACATTGGGTAGGAGCTTGGTGGCTTGGCTATTTAATTGCTGGGTTAATCAGCATCCTTGCCGCGATCCCCTTCTGGTTCTTACCAAAGCATCTTCCAAGGCCAGAGACCCGAAAAGATTCTACTGAGCAATCCAAGTTCATCACTGAAGAAAGCAAGGAATGTTGCACCACCTACCAGAACCAAGTCAAGTTTCTCAAAATGGCAAAAGGTGAGGGAAGCTGGCTAATTAGCTAATCCATCATTGGGCTTTGGATGTCATTTTCTACAGCACTAGTTTGGTAATTGTCTCAGCACCGAGTACTGCCTTGCTCTGAACATGAGAGTTGGTGCAGATGATCTGGTGCCCTTCAGAAGTTGTGGAACATAGTTCTCATAACTGCTTGCTACTGACCATTCAATCTAAAGCTAGTAAGTTTTGAAGTCCAAAATATCTGGAGGGCAACAAGTGACTTAACACCTAACTTAGGCAATGAGTGTAACCCAATTAATACATTGGCAATGGAGTCCTGAATGGATTCATCTTGAATTTTATATGGGTTGTGGTGACCACATGCATAATTAAGCTGACATCCCAATGGATGTGAGCAGTTTAATGGAGATTTGATGCAGCAAAATTCAAAAACCTCCTAAATGACAAAAAGAAAAGGCAATATATTAAGAATGCTGGTTTGATCATTTCTTTTACACACCTCACAATCACTGTAGCAATACAAAATAATAATCATAATCACTGCCCTCCCCTTTTTTAAATAAAATATAAAAGCCATTTTCACTCTGACATAAACAGCTGTTACAAAACCATTTAACTGTATAGCAATAATTATTCAAGTTGGTCAGAAGAATAAGCACAAGAAATCTGAAATATAAGGAAATATAAGATTGCTTGCTCTCTCTAAATCCAGAATGATACCTCTATAATTTCTGCCATATTATCTGCTGGATAATCTGCTCAACGAGATGTGAATCCTGGTAAATTAATGGAGGCTGAATAGCAAACTGTATACACAACTAACAGTGTTAAAATCAGTCTGGTGAAGTACTATTATTTATAGGATAATGTCACCTCCAGGAAAGTTGGCAAGAGTCATGTCATTCCATCTGAGATGGTTCATTTAACACCAAGTATGTAACCTTCCAAGATTACAGAATCTTGCAAGTCTGAAAGTACATCTCTTCCCCCTCATCTTTATAGTCTAAGAAACCAGGTTTGCCGTGACCCCATTCCTTCTGCAGGCTAAGCTGCCTCTTATCTGTTCATTGCCTAGTCTGCAGCTCCTCCTCCTCCTCCTGTCTCTCAAGGACATTCTCACAGACCATTACAATCATTAAGTTGGGGGGGGGGGCAACTCTTAATGACCACACAGATTTTCTCCCAGAGGATCTGTTTCCAAACATGTCTTCAGGTCTTCCAAGGTGCATCCATCACTGCTGTAATTGATTCTATCCACTTTGCTGCTAGTCATCCTCTTCTTGTCTTTCCTTCCACCTTTCCCAGCATTATGGACTCCACAAGAAGCTAGGTCTTTGGACGATATGTCCATAGTATGATAATCTGAGCCTGGTCGTCTGGGCCTCAAGTGAGAACTCTGGGTTGATTTGTTTGAAGATCCATTCATTTGTTTTCTTGGCAATCCATGGTATTCTCAGGAGTCTTGTCCAACACCAAAGTTCAAAACTGGCAATGCTCTTTCTACAGTATCTCATTTCTTCAAAGTTCACATATTTAGAATAGACAAACTGAAATTGACTATGGTTCCACAGACGTCAGCAACTTTTGTTTAAGGACATTTCTACATGCAATTTTGCATAATACCAGGATTGTGATCCTATGACAGTATCCCTGTTTGGCAGTTGTATCCATTTCTTTTCAGCCCAGCTGCACGGCAATCAGAAATAGTGTGGAGATGACTTTCTAGTGGAAACTCCGAAGCAACATGGAACTGCCCTCTCCTAGGTTTTCCTTCCTCCCACCAAAGATTCAGCCACAATGGCATTTGACCAAGATGCTACCCTGTCTCCATAGTTCATTTAAATTGTGAGCAGAGAAATGATGCCACAATGGCCTTTCCCCATTTTAGTACCTTGAGGATTTTTACAAATCATCAAACAGTAAACACATGGAAAGAGCATGCATTGGACGAGTGCTGGTTTTGCTTCCCCATTGACCATCTGGAGGAAGCTCTGCTTATTTCACATGAATAACTCAGTGTTACAAGGTTAGCTGCACTGAGCACAGGTGAAGGTTGGTTTAAAAGTGTTTCTGGGGGGTTGGGGAAGTGAAAATAGGAGTAGTCTGGAAAGGATCTGAGTATGACTAAGTCTCCTTCCAGTTGTCCATGAACAGTTTTTACTTGTTCAACCTATTTTGAAACAAGTTTCCATCCATGTTCATTTCTCACTTCTTTCTAACCAACAAGTATCCATTTTCTTTTGTAGAGTTCCTGCCTTCCCTGAAAAGCCTCCTTGGAAATCCAGTTTACTTCTTATATCTTTGCTCCAGCATCATCCAACTCAATTCTCTCATTGGCATGGTGACATATAAGCCAAAATATATCGAACAGCAGTTTGGACAATCATCTTCAAAGACCAATTTTGTCATAGGTATGTTTGAGGTTCTTGCATCTGGGAATGAAGCAGATACTACTTTGTTTTGGGTTTGATAAATAGAATATAGAAAAAGTCCATAATCCAAGTTGCAGGTTGATGATGATGACAATGATTATGATATATGCCAGAAGGGGAAATTATTACTTGGAGGAGTAATTGTATTAATCATTTTTAATTAATGTAATTTTATGTATCAAATCAAATTTAGCATTTATCCTGGCTACATGTATGTGTCCTTTGGCACACTATGCCTCTCAAAGGGTAAAAACAGCCCTTTGACTGAAAAAAATGGTTGCACAGCTGGGATACAGATACATAAACTCAACATAGCTCTATCTTCTTTTTCAGTCTGTCTTCGTCTGGCACAGCTACTGGGCCCTGCTTATTTTTGTAGCTGAGTAACTGAGAACACATTGCTGCTTCTTGCAGCTAATTGTAGGCACAGGAGAATTCAGGGAAAGTTAGCATTAATCAGAAACAACTTTGGAGATCTTGTCCACCTCTAATTCCTAGGTGGTTGATGAAGGCAGCCTTTCAGGAAGGGAGCCCTTAAAACATCTATGTTAAGTTTCCCACTCTTGACAACTTCCAGAATTGTAGACTTCTACTCCATGACTGGAGAGTTCTGGAAGTCAAGGTCCATACCTCCGGAAGTTGCCAAGGTTGGATAACATTGATCTTTGCCATATTAGGGCCAAATATCTGATGAAAGAAGATATTTAATTCTTCACAGATGATTAAGAGAAGTTGATTCTATTTGGTTGCAACTTAAAGATATTCTGTTATGACCACCTATCGTGTGCATTCCTTGAAGATAGGAAATGGTATTTTTTGGACTGCCACCTTTTAAATTGTAGTATAATTTGAGAATGCTGTTTCAAGTAAAGGCATTCAGAAACAATTCTTCTTACTCATAGCACAGTGCTTTCCATTGTATTTTAAGCTTTTCTTAGGGCTAAGCCTTCAGCTATGCATGAAACACTTTGGGATTGTGAAAACAGAAGGAATAGAGTTTGTAAAGAATATGCAAAAGATTTACTGTTGTTAATGTACAGCATAATAACACAAGTCATTAAAACAGATCCAGATAATAGTATATGCTAGGTTTAAAATGATTATGTAATATAGGGCAGATTAACTTGGAGCCCATGGGCTACATAGAGAGTCCCCCCAAAACTTTTCTGCACCCCCAAAAGTTCCCAGGACTACACTGCCAAAACCTAGTGCTAGAGTATAGTGATGTAATTATTTGCTTTTTGCTCACAAAGAACTAAAATGGGTATTTTCAGACTTAGTGCACCTATTTTACAGAGGAAAAAAGAACCCAGCCATCTCAAAATTTCCACACCCCCCGCAAAAAGCTGAAAGATATAGCTCTATATGTCATCAGAATCATGCCCCTTGTAGCTCTTGTCTGCACTAACCCAGCAGATATTAGGATTAAGTTAGAGGGCTCAATGCACAAAAAATTCTGAAGGATGGGACAGAAGACGATGAGCAACACTTCTTGGCCAAATTCCTGTGGTTCCTAAAAATAAATTTATAATGGTATTCATTTGCTTCTTTGGGGGGACACTATAGGTCTCATCAACATTCCTGCTGTAGCTCTTGGGATCTTCTCAGGTGGCTTGATCATGAAGAAGTTCAGGCTGAATGTGTTGGGGGCAGCCAAACTTTCCTTGATCTCATCCTTCCTTGGTTACCTACTGCTCCTCACCCTTCTCACAACTGGTTGCAAGAATGCAGATGTGGCAGGTTTGACCATCTCCTATGAGGGGTAAGTACCACTGGACAGTGCTAGGAGATGGTTTACACTACAGTAGTTATCTTGCCAAATTACATGATTGTCCTCTGCGGTGCCTGCCAAAGTTCGGATGAGATTTCTGAATTTCTTTCTGTGTGAATGTGATCATCTTCTATAATAAATGCTTGGTGCTGTCAATTGTAACCCAGCAATACCTAGAAGGCTACCATTTCCTTACCACTGGCTCATCATATCACAGAAGGGTGGGGGGTTGCAAACTGCTCTTTGATTTTGTTCTTCCAAAGGGATCAAGACAGTATCAAGAACTGCTTGACTACTGCCCTTCATGGTGAGTTGTTTCATTATGGATTCTCAGTGAAGAACCTTCTGGACTGACAGGAAGGAGCATAGAAGGGTTTCCTTTCTTGATGGAATGTTGTTTATGGACAGAGGGATCCTTCTTTTCTGATGGATCATTTCCTGGTTCTTACTGAAAAGAAGGAGTCTGGTAGCACCTTTTCTAACCAACAAATTGTATTAAAAGGGATACTTTTTAAGATCAGGATCCTACATCAGTCTAACCAGTCTGTGCATTTGATGAAGTGATCTGCAGTTCATGGAAGCTTTGCTTTTTAATGAACTTTGTTAGTTGAAAAAGGTGCTACCAGACTCCTTCTGGATTTTTGCTGCCACGGCTGTCCTCCTAACAATGATTCATATTAAAAAACTACATTTTAAAGTAACCTAAAGAAATGAGAACTGTTTATATAAATCAACAGAGAAACCCAACAGTTTCAACAGTGCAATAGAAGTCAAAGATAACAGACCGGAAAGATGTTCTTGCTCTTTCTTTTCTGATTTTATTTACTGCAAGATCTTGCTTACTTTCTTGCTTGCTTTTGGTGGCCTTTAAGTCATTAACCCTACCTTCTTAAAGTCCAAGAGAAATGGAGGACAGATGTTGCAGATGGAAAACTGCTATGCCTAAAACAACATTAGCAGATGACAAGTCCGCAGAGAAGTTTTCATATCAAGCTGGGTAATATATAGTACAATCAGGTGCTGTTCAATGATATTATACTCCAACTGTGGTCTGGGGTTGGGCCAATGCTGAGAAATAGCCTGCAATGGTCTTGCAGTATCCTCTGTTTTCTCCACTAGCAACAAGCCAGTCTCCCCCTATGAACAAACTCTGTTTTCAGAGTGCAACGCAGGTTGTGCGTGCTCCAAAAATGAGTGGGACCCTATATGTGGAGAAAATGGGATCACGTACATCTCAGCTTGTCTTGCTGGTTGTAAAACATCCAACGGAAGTGGGAAAAACATGGTAAGTGCCTTAGATTGATTGATTGATTGATTGATTGATTGATTGATTGATTGATTGATCTGGCTCTTCTTTTTTATAGACTAGAATCCATCACACAACCCTCAGGTCAGGTTCATATAAAGATGGTAAAGTCAACCCAGTTTTGGTCCTGGTGTCAGCATCTATTGGGATAAGACAAACCTTGGGTCTAAGAACCCTGGAAAGGAGGAGGAGGGAAAACAACTAGGGGACCAGTCTCGACATACTATTTACTTCCTTTGACTCATCTTATCTCATCTTTTTTTAAAAACCTAGTATAGCAAGTCTGGCAATGCTTTAGAAGGCATTAGATGAAGTTTTAGCTGCCCACCATCATGGAATGAAGACAGCAAACAACTGAAGCTCATTCTGTCGTTTGCTTTTGAACAACACGTGTGTTTCCTTTTGCCACAGTTTAGAAAATGAAGCAGCGAGCAAACTTTAAAAAATAGATAAAAAGGATGTTGCTATTGCCTGGTCAACTTTTGGGAGATGCTATGAAAGTGACCTTTAAAACTTTAAACCTGGCCTTTGCTATTGTAGAGGGTGAATGAAAGCAGTGACGGTGTGAACATCTTTCCTGATTGCAAGTCAGTGACTGGAATCCAGAAATCTATGACCAGAATTCTATTAGTGTGATGGGCCTCTGTTGGCATCTGTGAACTGAAAAGTGTGGAGTTGTTTTTACAGATTCCTCTTTCTTTTTGTAATAAATTGTGCCTCCTGAAAACCTGCTGGGGACAATTAAAAGACCTTTCAGAAAAGTATGGGTGGATTGGCACACCTGTTCTCTTTGTTGCTCCTGGATGAAATTATTACATAATTTTTAGGCCCCTCCCATTCACTGAAGCACTTCTACCATCTTTAAATCCAACTATGTCCTTGTTTAAACCACCTTTTGGAATGTTTACAAGGACATAGCCAGAAAAGATTGCTTCAAACACAGGATCAACACCTCTTCAAAAGTTCAAGGTTATGATGGTGCTCCTCTCAAGATCTAAACATTCCACATGGCATTTGCAGAAATGGCAGATTTACAAGGATATGCACCACGTGGCTAATGTTACCTCTGAAACTTGTTCTAATTGGGTTGTTTTCCTTTAAGTTTGCTCCAACTTTAACCACTGGGCATGAGCCCACATGTATTTCTGCTTCATTTCAGATATTTTATAACTGTAGCTGTGTGGACTTTCCAGAGTTTTCATCCAGGAGTTCTTCAGCTCTCTTGGGTCCTTGTCCAACAGGAAAGGAATGCTCCAAAATGTTTCTCTATTTTCTGGTGATATCCGTAATTACTTCCTATACCTTGTCAGTTGGAGGCACTCCAGGGTATATTTTGCTTCTCAGGTAATGAATGTTTTTAACTGCTGGAGATTCTTCTGTAAATATGTAAGCGATATATCAAGTTTTCCCATAGTGCAATGTCATCTCATATCAACTTGATTTTCCATATTTTTCCAGTCCCCCATTTCATTGGTTTTCCCAATAAAAGCAGCAGCAAAACATAAAATAGAATGATTTAATTATGTAAGATATGGACTAGGAAATATTTTGAAGATGAGGGGGGACTGGAAACCATGTGGCTGGTTTTGGTGCAACCTTGCATTTATCATAACACAAGATGTATAGTTTCTCTAGATGGTCTGCAGCTAAATTGTTCAGTTTTCAGAAACCAGATATACCAACTGAAAAGACAGGACCTAATTAAAGGACAAATTGCTATTGCTTTTGGAGTTCCAAAGGGGAACTTTTTGAGAAAAATAATCTAAAATATGGCCTGAGGAAGGAAGAGCATGTGTTTTTAATCAAATGGCTCAGCTGTGCAAATAGAAATAGAAATCAATGCCAAGCTGCACCTTTTCCCCTAATGAAGTAACTATATAACACAGATTTTGACTCCCATAAGTTGTCTTGGGCATACTGATACGTTCAACAGTTACTAATATATTTAAGCACACGGAAGATTTGTTGGCTGTTCTGATATATGATGAACCTTTGTCTGGAAGCTAAGCGCATTTTCACTTTATAAAGTTGGAATGGTAGTTTAATTTTCATGGTTTATGCCTTTATCTTTTGAACCAAGTATTTCTTTACCTTCTTCCAAACTGGTGTCCTTTGGCACATCCCCCAGACCCTCTCCCCTCGGCATTACTGTCTTCCTATTGGGCTCCATACCACTGAAACTGAAATAATGTTTCTTCGGTCAATGACCAGCAAGATTTCAAAATATTCAACACAAAAGTAAAATCAAATGGCTGAGATAAAGTACTAGGATAACAAGGAGTTTCTATCATAAAAATGTAACATATGCTACTATAATGGTATGTTAAGTGCAAGTGTAAATCTAAAATATTACGATCCATGAAGTAAAAATACATATCACCTAAAGCAAGAGAGCTAACATGTAATAAACCTGAAGTGATCGATAAAACAGAAGTGGTTATTCCTGTGACCAGTTATGCCTTATTTTCATCATGGCAAAACAAAATTTGGCTACTGCACAAGTGAGAAAGGGTTTCAAATCTTCTAGAAGAAGGTTCACGTAAAAATTGTCTGGCCTTCCTGAGAATTTACACATTAGGGACCACATGTAAGTGGATCTAATATCCCTGTAGAATTTACAGTGTAATAATACATGCAAAATAGATCCATTCTCCTTATCTCCACATGGGTACATACGCTCAGTTAATGGAGTTTGGGAGTATCTGCTTTGCAGCAAGGCGGATGGTAAGATGTTATGCCTGGCTTTGAAAAATGCTATCCTCAGCTTGGGGAAAGTTAGATTTTGTAGATATCTTGCTGGTTCCGAAGGACTTCTCAGTCTTTTGGGTAAGATCAAGTGCAGTATTCATACCATCTATTTACACATAGTTGCAGCCTTAGCAACTGATTGCATGGAAATGAAAGAGTAAATCATCCAATGTCATATATATGTAATCCATTGTTTGGGTGGCTTATAGGTATCTAAAAATATTTCTGGGAATTAGATGTTTCTGGGAATTAGATGTAATTAAAAAAAATCCATACGACTGAAGTTTAATCTCAAGAGTAATTTTTCGAAAGTCCTACAGATGGCAGTCACATTCTAATATCGGCCACTCTAATTTTTCAAGTGGATGAAATGATCTCTGTCAGGTAACACACGTTGTTGTTCAGTCGTTAAGTCGTGTCCAACTCTTCGTGACCCCATGAACCATATCGCCTTCCTGTCCTTCCTGTCCTTCACTGCCTCCCTGAGTTTGCTCAGTTTCATGCTCATTGCTTCAGTGATGCTATCTAACCATCTCATCCTCTGCCATCCTCTTCTCCTTTTGCCTTCAATCTTTCCCAGCATCAGGGTCTTTTCCAAGGAGTAACACATGTACCATGGCATATATTCAGATCTCATATAGTTAAGAATCCATGCATCTGTTAATCTTACAGAATGCAAGCCTTTGTATGGATAAATCTAGGCTGTAACTCTCCATTCAAAATGCAAAAACAAACATTTTGATTCTCAGTTTCATCTGGTTATCCTTCCACCTAGTTGGAGATCCTACAGTACATTGGATGGCGTTACAATGGTGTATCTTTTAAGCCTCTGAGTTTGGGTAGCAGTCCTTCAGTTGAGTAGCGTCTTCAGGAAATCAAAAAACAATTGCCCTGCAGTGCTATACATGTTGCAGGCTTACAGACTTCCTAATGGGAGTCCTGGTCTTGAAGCATGCTTGTGTACGTGTTCTTGAAACCATCTCTGCATAGTTTCTTCAAAGTCATCTCTGTAGCTTTGAACAATTTCGGACGGACTCTTCTCTTGCTGTAATAGCCATCCTCTTTTCAGTTTCAGTTTCCTCATTGTCTGTGGGAGCTTAGCTTTTAGGATATGTTGATATTTAATTGAATCCATTCTTCTTCTATGACCGCAAAGTTTCCTGTGCCACTGGCTGCCTTTCAACCCCAACCCATAATAGAGCTTATAACCCTGTAATATTTGGCAAGGTGTTTTTTTTTTTCCTTCTTCTTCAAATGTTTCTCCTTTTCCTTCATGTATATCTTGTGCAGTTGTGGCTAAATGCTTTAATTTTTTGTTTCATCCATCCAAAACATTTTGTTCAAACCTTTTTCAGGCTGTCAGTGTTTCTCTTTGCATACTTTAGATGATGACTTTGGTGAGGTCAGAGAAGCAGATTCCTTCTGACAACTCTTCCACACAGACCATTGTTGTTTAAGCAGCCTGTGGAGAACTATTCTAGGGTCAGCTAAAATTTTCCACAGGTTGTTTGCAATAATCTGTGGGTTCTGTTTTTGTCAGCCCCACTAGGTCGACCAAACCAGGAAATCAACTCCACAGGAAGGATAAAACTACTTTTATTGACATTAGCTATAATAAGAGAATCTTGCAAGTCAGATTGTGCTGACCTCCTCCTCCTTCTTACACTCCAATGAATGAGGTGTCTGACTGAGCTGCCTCCGAATGTTATCTCATTGTGGACTTTAAAAATGCTTCAGCCCTTTTTGGATCTGTCAAGGTCATTGTCAGCCCTTCAAAGTAGTCCAGACCAGAAGCACAACCTTGAGTAATAACTCTATCTTTATTGTAATCTTACATCAACAGAATGTTGTAAGACTGAAAGTATTTCTCCCCTCCTTTCCTTTTACTCTCCGGAAAATTAGGGAGGGTCCCTTCTGAAATGTTTCCCACGCGCGCTCTTTACATGCCGGTTGTCCAGTCGGCGGGTCTCCCTCCTGTCTCCCAAGGTCATTCCTGCAAAGCATTGCAGTCATCTTCATCCTCTACAGTTTTGCAGATCTGACTACCTTTAGGGCACTTCCAGCAGAGATTTTTCTTTCTTTTCCAGATCTTCAACAATTCCATGTAACTTCCATTGCTTCTTTTTTACAAATGAAATTGTTGGCTGGAAGTGTTCAGAGATTCTTTTATAGACATTCTCTGCTTTGTACTAGTAAAGTCTCTTTACTTTCAAAGGCTCAAACAACTACTTTGAGGCACCCGAGGTTTCTGAAAGGAGAAAAAACAACCATTACTGCCTGACAGGTTAGGAGGGTCAGCCTATTTGATGAGTTGTGAAATCGTCTTCACCTGGCTAATTGTAGGCCTAATGAGTCAATCACCTTTGGGTGGCCTTAATAATAACTTGTTGTTGTTCAGTCGTTAAGTCGTGTCCGACTCTTCGTGACCCCATGAGCCATATTGCGCCAGGCCTTCCTATCTTTCACTGCCTCCCTGAGTTTGCTCAATTTCATGCTCATTGCTTCAGTGATGCTATCTAGCCATCTCATCCTCTGCCATCCTCTTCTCCTTTTGCCTTCCATCTTTCCCAGCATCAGGGTCTTTTCCAAAGAGTCCTCTCTTCGCATTAGGTGACCAAAGTATCTGAGCTTGAGCTTCATTATCAATCCTTCCAATGAGCAATCAGAGTTGATTTCCTTTAAGATTGACTGGTTTGACCTCCTAGCAGTCCAGGGGACTCTTAAGAGTCTTCTCCAGCACCACAGTTCAAAGGCATCAATTCTTCGGCGTTCAGCCTTCTTTATGGTCCAGCTCTCACAGCCATACATTACTACTGGAAAAACCATAGCTTTGACTATGCGGATCTTTGTCGGCAAGGTGACGTCTCTGCTTTTTAATATGCTATCTAGGTTTGCCATAGCTTTCCTCCCAAGGAGCAAGCGTCTTTTAATTTCATGGCTGCAGTCTCCGTCTGCGGTGATCTTGGAGCCCAAATAAATGAAGTCTGTTACTGCTTCCATTTCTACCCCTTCTATTTGCCAGGGATTGATGGGTCCAGATGCCATGATCTTAGTTTTTTTAATGTTGAGTTTCAAGCCAGCTTTCGCACTCTCCTCTTTCACCCTCATCAAGAGGCTCTTTAGTTCTTCTTCACTTTCTGCCATTAGGGTGGTATCGTCTGCATATCTGAGGTTATTGATGTTTCTCCCTGCAATCTTAATTCCGGCTTGTGATTCTTCCAGCCTGGCATTTCTCATGATGTACTCTGCATATAGGTTAAATAAGCAGGGGGACAGTATACAGCCTTGTCGTACTCCTTTCCCTATTTTGAACCAATCGGTTGTTCCATGACCGGTTCTAACTGTTGCTTCTTGGCCCGCATACAGATTTCTCAGGAGACAGGTAAGGTGGTCTGGTATCCCCATCTCTTTAAGAATTTGCCACAGTTTGTTGTGATCCACACAATCAAAGGCTTTTGCATAGTCAATGAAGCAGAAGTAGATGCTTTTCTGGAACTCTCGTGCTTTCTCCATGATCCAGCGAATGTTGGCAATTTGATCTCTAGTTCCTCTGCCTCTTCGAAACCCAGCTTGTACATCCGGTAGTTCTCGGTTCACGTACTGCTGAAGCCTAGCTTGTAGGATTTTGAGCATAACCTTGCTAGCATGTGAAATGAGTGCAATTGTGCGATAGTTTGAGCATTCTTTGGCATTGCCCTTCTTTGGAATTGGAACGTAAACTGACCTTTTCCAATCCCGTGGCCACTGTTGCGTTTTCCAAACTTGCTGGCATATTGAGTGCAGCACTTTAACAGCATCGTCTTTTAGTATTTTAAATAACTCAGCTGGAATACTGTCATCTCCACTAGCTTTGTTGTTAGCAATGCTTCCTAAGGCCCACTTGACTTCACTCTCTAGGATGTCTGGCTCAGGGTCAGTGACCACACCAGCATGGACATCAGGGACATTAAGATCTTTCTTGTATAGTTCTTCTGTGTATTCTTGCCACCTCTTCTTAATCTCTTCTGCTTCTGTTAGGTCCCTGCCTTTTTTGTCCTTTATCATGCCCATCTTTGCCCTAAACATTCCTTTGATATCTCCAATTTTCTTGAAGAGATCTCTAGTCTTCCCCATTCTATTGTTTTCTTCCATTTCTTTGCATTGTTCATTTAAGAAGGCCTTCTTATCTCTCCTTGCTATTCTCTGGAAATCTGCATTCAGTTGCTTATATCTTTCCCTTTCACCCTTGCTTTTTTCATTCCTTCTTTCCGCAGCTATTTGTAAAGCCTCATCAGACAGCCATTTTGCTTTCTTGCATTTCTTTTTCTTTGGGATGGTTTTAGTTGCTGCCTCTTGTACAATGTTACAGACCTCCGTCCATAGTTCTTCAGGCACTCTGTCTACCAAATCTAATCCTCTAAATCTATTCATCACCTTCACTGTGTACTCACATGGAATATGATCTAAGTCATACCTGAGTGGTCTAGTGGTTTTCCCTACATTCTTCAATTTAAGCCTAAATTTTGCAGTAGGAAGCTTGTGATCTGAGCCACAGTCAGCTCCTGGTCTTGTTTTTGCCGTCTGTATAGAGCTTCTCCATCTTTGGCTGCAAAGTATGTAATCAATCTGGTTTCGGTGTTGACCATCTGGTGATGTCCATGTGTAGAGTCGTCTCTTGTGTTGTTGGAAAAGAGTGTTTGCTATGACTAGCTTGTTCTCTTGACAGAACTCTACTAGCCTTTGCCCTGCTTCATTTTGTACTCCAAGGCCAAACTTGCCTGTTACTCCTTGACTTCCTACTTTAGCATTCCAATCCCCTATGATGAAAAGGACATCTTTTTTTGGTGCTAGTTCTAGAAGGTGTTGTAGGTATTCATAGAACCGGTCAACTGCAGCTTCTTCGGCATCAGTGGTTGGGGCATA
Source organism: Liasis olivaceus (assembly GCA_030867105.1). Classification (NCBI taxonomy): domain Eukaryota; kingdom Metazoa; phylum Chordata; class Lepidosauria; order Squamata; family Pythonidae; genus Liasis; species Liasis olivaceus. Next base: position 71,433,617 of record CM061355.1, read on the forward strand.
GACTTGGATTACCGTGATGTTGAATGGTTTTCCTTGGATACACACTGAGATCATTCTGCCGTTTTTGAGGTTGTACCCCATTACTGCCTTTCCCACTCTCTTATTGACTATGAGTGCAACTCCATTTCTTCTAAGGGTTTCTTGCCCACAGTAGTAGATATAATGGTCACCTGAATTAAATTCACCCATTCCCGTCCATTTCAATTCGCTGATTCCCAAGATGTCGATGTTCAATCTTGTCATCTCATGTTTGACCACATCCAGCTTGCCTTGGTTCGTGGATCTTACATTCCACGTACCTATACAATATTGTTCTTTACAGCATCGGACCTTCTTTTCACTTCCAGATACATCCACAGCTGAACGTCCTTTCGGTTTTGCCCAGCCGCTTCACTCTTTCTGGAGCTACTTGGAATTGCCCTCCGCTCTTCCCCAGTAGCATATTGGACACCTTCCGACCTGAGAGGCTCATCTTCCGGCGTCATATCTTTTAGCCTTTTAACATTGTCCATGGGGTTTTCTTGGCAAGGATACTGGAGTGGGTTGCCATTTCCTTCTCCAGTGGACCACATTTTGTCAGAACTCTCTGTCATGATCTGTCCATCTTGGGTGGCCCTGCACGGTATAGCTCATGGCTTCACTGAGTTACACAAGCCCCTCCGCCACGACAAGGCAGTGATCCATGAAGGGGAATAATAACTTGACTGTATAGTAAAAAACACCAACATACACACACACTGAGTCAACTGGAAGTGTGTCACCTCTTCTGCCCCTGTTACACTATTTCCTTATTTTGAATCTGTGAACAACTGCATATAAATAGTAAACGTGTTCACATTTGCAGAAAGATTTTGTGCTTAGCTTTGTACCATACAGAGATTGGATCAGCTTAGGTTCACTTAGCAATTCACTGAAACACAGAATTTGACTGAGGGGCCTAAACGTTTGCATCTAACTGTAATGGATATGAGACCCTCTTCCTTTATAAATTAAGATTCTTCTATTTTATATATTTCAGATGTATTAATCCACAGCTGAAAACTTTTGCCCTGGGCATCTATACTTTAACTATAAGAGTCCTTGGTAAGTAAAAGGTAACGTCTCTTTGTGAGTGAGCATGGCTCCTAGATGACTACCTAGCCATATCCATCTGACCTTCTCAACAACAACATGGAAGTTGTCTACCATTGTCTTTTTCTAGAATATTTTTTCAACTTCCCAGCCTAGCCTAGCCTAGTCCTGAGATTTCCTGATTGCCCCTCATATAGGTTTTAACACATCCAACCCTGCTTAGCTTTTTAAGTCCCTTATTTTCTTCTAGATCTCCTCAATATTCTTAGTTTAAAATATAATTGACCATAAGATATGATACAGAAATGTGCTTAGGAAAATAATATTCTCTAGCGGAGATGGGAAATGGACCCTGAAACTTGTATTACAGTTTCTGGGGCCTGTCCAATTATGCCACTGAACATCTGAGGTATTCTAGCAAGTATTGATAATGGTATCAGTAGACAGGGTCAGATTTTTGACCATTTGGAAACATTTCTGAGGAACTATTGGGGGTAGGTGTGTTAAGCCAATAACAGCCTTAACACAAACTTCCTTTTGTTTTCTGGGAGATGAAAATTAATTAGAAAAACTACCCTCTATTGGCAATCTGCTAACAAATGTTGGTGGGACAATTTGGAGGGACTTTGGAAGAAGACCAGGGGAAGGATGGGACTAAGGGTCATTATACACATGGGAGGATAGTTCTGGGCAGGACTATCCCACCCATGTTCTAGACAGGAGTTCTTTGAGGGGGTTTTAACACTGCTATCTTGATTTTAAGGTATATACTCCAGTTTTCATTTATTTCTTACCATAAGATGGCAAGACACAGCAAGATTCATTTTCAACAATCATGGGCAGAAATAGGTCCAAAAGCAACAAAAAGGAGGCAGGACCAGCAGTTGCCCACCTATGATACAGGAAGAAAAACTCATCAAAATGCAGACAGTTGGTCTTCTCCATGTAATGTTTCGCTTGTCTAGTTGGAAGCATTTGGTAACAAATATGCCAATGAACAATTTATTAGAAGAATGCACACATAACAGCATTTGAAATACAAATATAGTAATTTTTTATTTATCTTTCTTCTTCTTCCTCTCCTCCTCCTTGTCCTCCTCCTCCTCCTCCTCCTTCTTTTGTAATGCAGCAGGAATTCCTGCTCCAGTGTACTTTGGAGTATCTCTAGATACAACTTGCCTCAGATGGGGAAGCAAAAGATGTGGAGGTCAAGGAGCTTGTAGACTGTATGATTCTAATGCTTTTAGGTAACTTAATAATTTCTTCTCCATAACTCTCAATAGAATATCATTTGCAGAACTGCCCCTCTCTGGTTATTTCTACCCAGCCCACTGCACAGGGTGAGCATGCTCCAGGTCCCTTCTTGAGGCAGCGTCATCTGCCTCTTTGGGACCTAGGAGACATGCCTTTCCTGTTGCTGTACCTGCTTTTTTGAATGAGCTCTTCCCTGATACACAGTTGGCCACAAAACTGTTTCCTTTCTTAGAGACAGGAAGACCTGACTGTTCTCCAGGTGTTGGGCAGAAAGGTACTTGAGCTCACATTGTTAAGAAAGGGAGTGGTTATAATTTCCAGGCTTGGGTATCTATGTATGCATGATTGTAGACTTTTATATTGCTTTTATATTACTATGCCAGATAGTCATGAGCTATGGATTGAGGGGCCTTATAATTCAAAGAAATAAATAGATGTATGTATGTATGTGTCTCATGGCTGTGAATGCCAACAGTCCACAGCAGCTGGTCTACTCTGATTCGAAGTGGACAGGAAGAGTCCCAGGTTCCTCAGGCTCCCATTGGCTTTGGGGTGTCACCCCCATTGATCAGGAGAGGCAGCAGATTATGTAACTAGCACTAAGACTTTGGTAGCAAACAATCTAGTTCTGCAAACAATCAAAGTACACAGGCTGGTTTTATTCTGCTCCTGTCCCTTTAGCTTCCAGACGCAGAGCTTGTTAAAACATAGCAAAGTACGGCAGATACCAAATGGAAGACTATCTTCACAATAAGAAGGGGGACTAAACAGGAGAGGAGTTGAGGAGAAATCCAAGTATGGCATCCTTAAGCAAGGTTTTCTTATTTTAGATACCTTGTAATCAACAACAGAGCCATGGACATTGATGGGAGGGGAGCAGGGAGGAAGCAACAATCATCGTGATGTTGCAACACAAACTCTGTTCCTTAAGTATTTGTGTATGACATCACAAAGCAAGTATGAAAGATTTGAGCTTGCTTCATGATGTCACAATGCACATTTTGTTATTCTGGTGTCATCATGGTTAGTCACGTGAGCCTATGAAGAGAGCCCGTTTTGATTATGTGCCAGTAAGTCACTGCCAATTCTTAGATCTCCTCCACAATGATTTGTCCCAACCTGGTCCTTCAGGTCTTCCAATAGTGTACCCATCACTGCTCCAATTGAGTCCATCCACCTTGATGCTGGTTGTCCTCTTCTTCTCTTTCTTTCCACCTTTCCCAGTATTATGGAACTGGGTCTTTACATAATATGAAGAAAGAAAGATCATATTACAAAGAGATGATCTAATAAAAGCAGGCAGATAACATATTTAAGTAAAGTTTACACTGCCTACTTTGTAATGGATGTCTTCCTAAATGGGAGAGTCTGACAAACAATGATGAGCTACCAGCTACCCAGTTTCCTGAGGGGAGTTCCATCGTCAAGGTGTGGTCAGTGGGAAGGCACTTTCTCTTTCCCACATCAGTGATGCCTCAGCTATAACTGGAACAGAAAGCAGGGACCATGATGGTCCTTAAGTGTGGACAAAGTACTTTAGAGGGAATTGCTTCTGAACATACTTCCACTTGGGCTGATTTTACCTGAAAGGAAGACCATTTGTCCTCCATATTATTTACCTTTAAATGGGTGGATCATGTCAGCTTCACTGAGTCTACAATAATAGCAACAAACAAAGGTTGGGGTTTTTTTTATGCCTAATCTTTTCTTGCATGGAACATCAGATCATCATTCAGAGGTGCCTTCCTTTGGTCTAAGTACAATAATTGGTCCCTCCATCCTTTATGTTCAGAAGTAAGTGCATCAAGTCAGGGCCCAGAATGGAATGATAAAAGACCTTCATTTCCTGTCCTATCAAATGCAGCTCCTTGTGTAATTACCTTCTTTCTTGATGAACAGCTCAAAACCACTTATTTGCAGTAGCATTGCATGCTCTCTCACCTCTTTTACAAGCTAGGTTCTCCATATCCAGACACATAAACGAGTGTTTTTTCCAAAAAGCAAACAATGAGTTTCAGTAACATAATTCAACCACTCACTGATATAACTAATAGATTCAGTGCCTCTCTCAACCTATTGCAGATACATCTACCTTGGTTTGACGATTGTTTTGGGCACAGTGTCCACCATCCTAAGTGTTGCAGTCTTGATCGTTCTGAAGAAGAAGTCCATCTCCCCATCAAACAAAATTCCTGCAAGCAGCAGAGAGAGAGAATCTACCTTGGTGAAAAAACGGAAAAGTGACTTTGTCAAGAGCAACCACTTGATTCAGACCACCTACTGGACAGAAAAAGAAACACAACTTTAGGAAGACTTGCTATATATTCAAGGAGAAATTTGTCTGAAGCTGGAGCTTTAACACAGTGTTTTTCAAACTTGGCAACTTTAAGATGTGTGGACTTCAACTCCCAGAATTCCTGGCTGGGGAATGCTGGCTGGGAATGCTGGGGGTTGAAGTCTGCACATCTTAAAGTTGCCAAGTTTGAAAAACACTGTTCTAACACAATCCATTACATATTAATGTGCTGGAATACGGGAGGGGGGGGGGATGTTTCCTTTTAATAAATTTGGTCAGAGGGTAAATGCCAACTTACTTCTTGAATTTTCTAAAGGCTTGAATATTCATGTTTGCATCTGGCTTTACAGATTAGAAAACATGCAAAGCAAAATCCCCCAATTTCTACTTCTAAGGAAAGTTGATGGATAAAGGAATGGCATTCTTCTAGTGCAGTATGAGAAAGCCCCTTTTTTTGAGCGTTTGGAATGGCTGACTTGCAACCGAGGCAGTGCAGTTCAGAAATAATTAAGAACATAAGGGCCCTAAAACCAAAGGTCATCTCCTCTATTCTTCTGTTCCTGCAATGGCCAACCAGACGCCAACAGGAATCATGAATGCTCATGAATGCAAAATCAACTCCAGATTCCTAGCAACTGGTTCTGAGATGGCCTCTGCTTCTGCTAATGGTGGTGATATTTAGCCACCATGATTACTAGGTCAGTACCTAGTAATCATGGTGGCTAAATATCACCACCATTAGCTCTACCATCACCATCATACCTCTATGTTCTATAGGCCATCTCATTTGCCATTGTGCTCCACAATCTAATTCAGCCTTCCCTTACTTGGGTACATTCCAGATGCATGGACATGAACTCTCAGCTTTCTTTCAAGAATAACCATGCTGGATGGGGAATTTTGCAACTTGGTCCACCCATCCAGGAGTAACCCAACTGGAGAAGGCTGAAAGAATCACAATAATTATTCCCATGTTTGTTGTTCTTTCCATGTACAAAAAAAGGAGTCATGAAGGAACTCTTCCTTACCATTCCAAGGGTACAACCACATCTTTTTTCTACTTAAAGGCAAGAGCAGGAATCTCAAATCTCTCCATACCTCTTGGTTTTTCTGAAAGGATTAAATATGGTACAGACTACCTATTCTCATGTTTGTAACTTTCTTATCATAGATGTCTTCATTCATAACTTACAGCATCTTTCCGAATCCTCCAACTAACGTTGTGCTATCATAACAGTAATGAGAACTAGTTTTATATTGCTTCCAGAATGGGTGGGTGATATATAAAAATGCTGTAAGTTGCTAGTGTGGAAGTGACCTCAGGAAGAACAAATGGAGAGGAGAAAATGCTGCTCCTGCATTTTTCATACAGTTCAGCAAGGAATACATATGGAGAAAGTAGCCTTTTTCTATCCATTCATCAACATTAAAAGGTTATGGATGGCAGACTGTATAACCCAGCTGCAGATGTGTGGGATAGGAAGCTAAGAAGAGTCTTGTGATACAGAGGTGGTACAGATGTGTGAAATAAGCCCCTGCTTTTCAGAGAAACTATTCTGGAAAGGCCACAAGCAGGACATAATTCTGATAGCGTTCTCCTGTTGTTTTTCCCCCCAGTGTAATTGGGGTTATTGGGCCATTGCAGCTAATAATCCTTAATTGTTATTTTAATGGTCTTCTATTCTTTTTTTACTTTAACAGTTTTTGGGAAAAAATGGTAAAGAGTTGCTATCACTTCATTAAAATCCTAGACAAGATATCCTTGTTGTCCATACAGTGGGTCATTCGTGCAGTTTCTTCCCCTAAAGTCAGTGGGCTTGAAGTTTAAAAAATAAAAAAAAAGTAAAGATTTGATGTCCAATCCAAAGCATTCTTAACTAATAAATCCCACCAAATGCTGAAGGACTCACTTGTAAGTAAATATGCCAGCATCAGGCTATTGGGGAAAGATTGTGGATGAATCTAGGACAGGAAATATTCATGGAGGCGGTTTTCTCCCTGGTGAAATTAGGTTCTCCCTGCAGGTATGTATGATAGCAAGATGGCACGGATGGTTCTCTGGGCGGTCCTCGGTAACAAACTGATGTAAATGTGCATTGAACTTCTGTGCTATGGACACCCATCTGACAGCATAATCTAAGGATCACTGAATTCTAAAACCCTGAAGTGAGAAATATGTAGCCTGTGGCCTCATCTGTCTATCATTCCCTTTTGCTGTATCCTCTAAAGATACAGCAGAGATCATACCATTGAATTTTATAGCTCTTCTGTGGTATCACTGCCTGACATGCTATATGAGACCAAGGTAAGCCGAGCCCACCCCTAAATTCTCAGAAATCTCCCTTGTCCCTGAAAGGATCCCCCAAATCCCTACTCTTCACAAGACAAAGAGTCTGTAAAAAATAGGGGGAGGGGTTCAAAATAGCATTATTTGTCCCAGGAGTCTATGAAAATGTGGAGTCCTTGGTGCTCTCTGAGCTTGGCTGTTTGCTTGCAGATGTTTCGTGACCCAACTAGGTAACATCATCAGTGCTAGTGAGTGTGGGGTTCACTCCCTGTTTATAGACAGTAGCTTCTCTTCTATTGGATCTATGCAAAACTAAGGAGCAGAAAGCCCGCTTTTTAAAAAAAAAAAAAAATCTTAAAATGAAGATGACGTTTCTGAAAGAGGCAGAATTCTGTCCCACTTTCAATTTTTGCACTGTGTGATTTGTCTTTTTTGCATGATGTATAAAAGGATTATGGAACTGCAAGTTTGAAAAATGACTTTGAGAGGAAATTAAAATGCATTCCATGAGTGCTGCCTATGACTGGTTTTCTATCAGTGCAATCTTCAGGGTGAATGTGTGCATATAACTGAAGTATAGGAGGTCAGAAAGGCTTCAGAATAATAGAAAACAAGACAGAAGCATTCTCTCCCATCTCCAACAAAAAGGCAGGGCAGAAACACTAACCAAGAGAAAATTGAAAGAAACTCAAGTTTTCTGATATTTAAATTTAAAAAAAAACAAACTCTTTCACAAGAGAAGGAAAGGGTGAGGAATTGCAAGGCAGAACTTGGAACAGCATGAATGGCTAGCTATCTGGCAAGTCCAGCTCTTAGTCCAGTGAGGACACAGTGTGCAACAGTTACACATCCAAGAAGATGTATACTATACATCATATACTGTATACTGTACACCATAACACTGAAAGGAGAAAATCCAGATAATCCAACACATTTTCAGGTTCTGGCATGAAACATTTCTAGGCACTGGGCTTCAACCTTGCACAGGTTCACCCCATCTCAGTCAGAGCAGTTGATTTTGGCTCACTTCCCAGTTCAAGAATGCCAACGCTGATTTCTGCCTGTTTCCAGGCCATAAGAATGTAGCTGCCTTCCCAGCTTTAGCTCAGAATTGTTCAGCTAATCCACAGGCACAGAAACAACTTCAGACCTGTGGACTGGCTAAGAAAGAAAGGTCATCTTCTCCTTTGACAGTCTCTCATAGCAGACACCTAGCTGGTTGTTTCAGCCCCAACCACCACAAAGATGCAAAAGGTAAACCTTGATTTTGAGGTCTCTAAACTTCCATTTCCCATTTCCCCCCAACTTCTCCTCTTTCCATGAAGCGGAAGGTTTCTAATAGGCTCTCTGAAATTTTCTCTAGCATAAAGTGCTTTTATTTTCATTCCATAGCGTAATTAATAGCAGCAAAGAGCCCACATGCTGGGCTGTTTGCTTGACGGCCTCAATTTCCTACAATATAAGTGTCCCATGTAATTGGGGGCTGGCCCTCATTTCCCAGTCATGGTTCCTGGTAAATTTTGTCTTTGTTTTCTTTCCTTCTTGGGAGTAACTCCTTAAATTATGTAGGCAAGACTTGCTGTTGCTGACGTTCTTCTCCCCACTCCAGTTGTCCCTTTGTTGAGTCATTCAGATGGCAAGATTGGCCCTGCCGTTACACTGAGGAAGTAAATTCAAGGAGCTGATTAGTGAGAGATGGTGAACAGTACTGAAATAATTCAGGACTATATATGCTAGGCAACCTGTTTGCACTGTGGTTGAGCCCCATTGTTTAATTAACACCTGGAAGAGAGGCTGCTTAGACGAGCTAGCTCTTCCCATTTACTCTTGCGAGCTGCAAGATAACAAACTTTCTGCTCTAAACACAAATAGGAAGTTATTTCCCTCTTTTGTCGTGCCTGTCATACCTGTCAGACCCTTAACCCCCATGAATCTGTAACCTTCCCTTGCAGATGCCTAAACTAAGCAACTCTGGGGGTGGAGGGGAAAAGAGAGGTTGCAGAACTATAACACTTGCCCAACAACAGCAACTCCTTTGTGAGTCGAATTTTGGAGACTGTCCTTGCTGTTTGGGGTCACTGCAGCAGATTAGGGATTAGCAGATTACATGCTGGTGCTGTAAGCAATTAACTGAGCAATTTAAATACTATAAACATGATGCTGTGTGTTTCAGTCCTGGTGCCTCCTTGAATGTCCTCCTGCTTTGGTATCCATCCTGCAGTGCAAGAATTTCAGGAAACACTGTTCTGTGCCTTTTAAGCTATCCTATTTCTCTCATGGTGCAGGACGTTGTCTTATTACTCAGTGGAAGTAAGCAGTAATGCTGGCTGGGGAATTCTGGGAATTGAAGTCCGCACATCTTAAACTTGCCAAGGTTGAGAAACACTACATTTGATCCTGTGTATGGAAGATAGAGGCATTCTCTTGACCTTTAATTCACACCGGCCCAGTAGGGAAGACATCAGAATCACAGAATTCTGGCAATGGAGGTGTCAGGATCTACGCAAGCTAGAAAACTTAATTGCTTTTAATTTAGCTTAGCAATGGATGTTAAAGGGTTAATAGTAAAAATGTTAATTGCAGGCCGCTTGCTTGACCTGCCATTGAAGTTAGGAGAAAGTGGGGAGAGAAGATGCCAGGTGCGGTTATCTCTTCAGAGGCGCTTCCAAGGCCGAGCACTGTGAGAGCCAGAGCGAGGTGCGAAGAATTCAAGTGGGAAAAGAAAGGAGAAGGGGGGAATTTGGGGTTAAAAAGGGAAGGTATTGCTTTGTAGAATTAGACTCAACAATCTATGCTGCTGTGCACTTCTCCTAATAAAGAAATCTTTGATGGAACTGTTTCGTCTCCAGCGGATTTACTGAACTTTGGGAATGAGTGTGCAGACTCTGACAGAAGGTCTTTTAATCCAACCCCCTGCCCAGGGCAGGAATCTTCAGACCATCCCTGACCAATGGCTGTCCAGCCTTGGCTTGAAAGCCCCCACAATTCCAGGAAGCAGGCTTAATAGCTCTAACAGGAATTTCCTCCTAATTTCAAGGTCTCCTTCTGTAAGGCTTTCACGCATTGGTTCTTGCCCTACCCTCAGGTGTGGTGAAAAATAAAATCACACCGTCTTCCCATGACAGACCTTCAACTATGAGGACACTGCCAGGACTCTCTCCTTACCCTTATTTTCTTTAGGGTAAACATATCCAGCTCTTTTATGTTCTTCGCAGAATTTAGCCTTCAAGCTCCTTACCATAGTTGTCACTCTCTTCTGCATTCTTTCCAGTTCCTCAGCACCCTTCTTGTATTATGGCAACCAGAACTGTATTCCAAGCATGGTCTGACCGGGGCAGCTTGAGTGGAACTATCACTTCCCACGATCTTGACATCATATCCCTATTAATGCAGCCCAAGATTGCATTGGTCCTTTTGGCAGGTGCAGCACACTTCTGGTTCATGCTTAATCTGTGGTCTACCCAGATCCTTCTCACAAATACTATTACTAAGCCAGCTTCTGCCAATCTTGTACCTGTGCATCCTGCACCCAGTTCAGAACCTTATATTCTTTACTATTGAACTGCAGACTGTTTGGAAAAGCACAATCTTCAAGTCTATCAGGATCTTTGAACCTTGCATCTGTCTTTTGAGATGTCTTCAATCCTCCCCCAACTTTTTGTCATCTGCAAATTTGCTGAGCATTCCTTCTGTCCCCTCATCTAAGTCATGTGTGAAAATGTGGAACTACAAAATGTAAGCACTTTTCGTACTCCACTGCATACCTCCCTTCAGACAGACACAGATTCATCCGTATGTCCCTTTTAGCAACTGTTTTCAACCATTTATTTGAAGCACCTTTTATTTGAAGAGCTATCAGAGGGCAGTTGTTGCTTTCACTTGAAGATGACCTCTATTAGAAGGGCTGATGAGTTCAAATTTGGTTTTAAAATAAGGAACCATCAAGTGAGAGAATGGGGTATTGGAGTTGCCCATCCAGTTGTTGGATGCATCATCTCTGTCTACCAAATAGTTTCTTTCATGGTACAGACTAGAGGAAGGTTCATTTAGTGTCTACTTTCCATCTTTACTATGCTACTGTTATATACATAAAAGGGCTAAAGCTGGGATAACCAAAGGCCATTCATTTGGGAACGTCCATGCCAGAATTCTTTCCACTGGCTCTAGATGATAGATTGATTATGTGCCATCAAGTCATTTTCGATTCCTAGTGACCACATAGATAGATTTTCTCCATGGCGATCTGTCCCTAACCTAGTCTTTAACCACTGCACCCTCAGGCCTGTTTATCCCAACTCACTTTTTCTGCCCTGGCTGTTAGATTTTGTCAGCCTTTTTAAACAACTGTTTCACATGAACTGAACAAAACAACACTGCTTAACACTGTTGATTCTGTTCCTGCCCATTGCATAATATCATTGTCCAATCAAAGGGCATGATGCTCCCCAAGCATCTTTAGAAAGAGTGCCTTGTCTGGCTATCAGAAAGTTAAACAGGATAGGAAGACTAAACCTGCAATTTGTTTTACAGGTAGTTCTCACTTAACAATCATTCGTTTAGTGACTGTTTGAAGTTACAATGGTCCTGAACAAAGGGACTTACAACTGGTCCTCACACTTCCGACCGTCACACCACCCCCGCAGTCACATGATCACAATCTGGGCACTTGGCAACCAGCTTTCACTTTTGATGGTTTCAGCATCCCAGGATCACATGATTGCCATTTGCGACCTTCCCAGCTGGCTTCCAGCAAGCAAAATCAATGGAGAACCATGTGATTTGCTTAACAACTACATGATTCACTTAATGGCTGCAGTGATTCGCTTAATGACCACTGCAAAAAAGGTCGTAAAATTGGGTGTGACTCGCTTAACAACTGCCCCACTTAACAATGAATTTTCCAGTCCCTATTGTGGTTGTTAAGTGAGGACTACGTGTATTTGGAAATTTGGGGCTATCTGATCTTGAAAAAGCTAGTGCTAGGATGGAAAAACATCTGGAGATCCTTGGGCTGCAGGCTAGACTGGGAACAAAAATCCCAATAAGACAATAGCAAAGCAATGTTAAGGAATTTTAAGCATTCAAAAGAGATTAACAAAACAGATTATATTGTAGAATAATAATTTACAAGGAAAAACATTCTCCTTGTAAATCACGTATCCCCATCTTTCTAGAAATCAGTAGAGGGTTTTTCTGGGATAGGATATTGAGTACAAAGGAGCATTCTGCTCACTTATTCTATTATTTTCCCATCAGTTAGATGGATACTTTTTCTTTGGAAGAGACTTGAGTGAAACAAAAACAGAAATCAAAAGAAACAATGAGCATTTTTCCTTATTCAAACACATCCAGTGGTGTTTTCAAAGCAAGGACACTAATGTGATTACATTCAGTACATTTTTTCCTAGAATGTTTATTTTAAAAAAATGTTGGGGGGAAGAGATGCTTCATTTATTTTAGAAAGCTAGGGAAGTTAATGATTTCCTGAATGGACTTCAGAATCACCTCATCTGAAGAGAGCAGTGCTCCTGCAACATTATGCCCATGATACCATAACTGTTGCAGAATTGGACCTATAACCCAGGTAAGCTAACTTTTACTTCTTCTTGGATATAGTGGAATGCACTGGTAACTACTGGACTTCCACCGAGCACTTGTACAGCCAGGACTTGCATTTGCTGACTAAAGCAATATGTTGGTTTTGGATTTTCTTCTTGGAATTGTGTTGATTCAATAGAATGGGGGAGGCTGAGTGCCCTCATATATTTCTGGTAATTTCACCTTGGAGAACTCTTTACATCACATTGACTTACTTCTACAAAAAAAGTAATAGGGTTTACTAATTTTTCAACTGTCCCCATTACTGGGCCATAACAGGAACTTCATCCAGAGACCTTCACAGCTTATCCTGTTTATTTATCCTTTTCCCATGCAATGAAAGAAATTCCCTTGCTTAATTTGCGACATGTTGAGGATGTCTCCTACACAACTTCTGCAAAGTCTCACTGAAAAAGATTCAGTTGGAAATCCTATCTCAGGTGATGGGAACATGTTCTTGGAAAAACATCTTTAATGAAAAGAGGAAAGGGTTGTGCTGTGTTTGGGCAGCACTGCCATTTTTGATCACACAATCCCTTTGCCTATTATTTGCATGAGTTACAACTAACATTAATGTGGAGCATTTCAGGGACTCCAGCAATACTCCATCTGAAGTACTAGTACAAATTTGCACTTCTCAAGCAGGTTGGGAAAGGATGATGAAGAACATCTAGATCTGGCACTGAAGGGAAAAAGTTGCTGGTTGTTTGTCCAACTGGATGGGGAAAGATGTAGGCTTCAGAACCAATCATCCAGTTAAATAATTCTGGATTCCAGTCTTCATGGTTTAAGTACTTTCTTTCTTTAAATACTAATCCTTATGCTAGAGTTTCTTCACATTATGGTAATCTCCAGTTCTGCTTGATTTAGGGCCCCTTCTGTTCTTCCTTATGAATGGGACTCTGGGAAGTGGCTCTAAGTCCCACCAGGATGGTAACACTATTCAGAACAGGCAGTAGAAGAGCTTGAAACAAAAATGTACACTGTGCTTTCATTAAATGTTTAACAAGGATTAACATGTCATGCAAACAGCACAACCCAGTCAGAACTGGGATGAGACAGGGTTAGTTTTAACCCCAAACAGCACCAATGTTATTTTGGATTCAACTAACATTAGTCAGTTGTGTCCTATGAACATATAAGAGAGTTAACAGATAGCTAAGGCTCCTATTCTCCAGCCAGATAGAGAGAAATGTTGAAAGCAATAAAATGGATGTTCTCGGGAGGCTGGAACATATAACACCAAGAAATCTCTTCCCCTTAAGGCTTCACAGATAATAATACGTAATGTATAAGATAGCAATCTATTTCGAGACCAGACTTTTTCACTGCTTGTTGCATTACTTTTTTTTTAATGAACACATTTTTAGTATGTACTGCTTTTAACCATTGTTGGTTTCATGTAAGATTGTTTTTATTGGTCTCTTGTAAACCTCCAGGGTTCTTCCAGGAGGAAAAGTAGCATAGAAATAAAATTAAAAAGAGTTTAAAAAATAGCACAGTGTCCAGGAATTAGGTGGCTTAGTGTTACCAAATTTGGACTGCCAACATCCAGATGACCAATAGATGGTCTGGAAGAAGTAGACTTTTCACATATCTCCTTGCTGCCATCTGCTGATCACGTAGATGTTTACAGTCCAGATCTGGTACCCCTAAAATGGCCACAAAAAAACTTGCCATCTTTTGCCAGTTGGCATGGTGCTCTCATGCATCTGTCAAAGATTCTCAGAACTAAATGGTTCAAAGCGATCTCTGATTATGTAGTTTATTTATTTAATTTATTTATTTGGCTTGTCCCCCGCCCATCTCCCCACAGTTTGAGGATGTCTCTCCCTGTTAAAAACAGTTGAATGCAAAGGTAGTAAAGAAACATGGGAAATGTCCTATAAAACAATAACCTGAGAATTTTCTTTAGGGGGCAACAGGAAAATCATCCAAGATTAAAAAAATCATGAAACAGATGGATACTGACTCCAAGAATGAAGACAAATTAGTCATGGAAGTAAACACCGAGGAGAAAACTACGAACAAACTACCAATAAGGAAAAAAACAACCGGCTGTCAAGGAATCAAGGTTTAATGACTTCTACATTATTCCATTTTTCAAAAAATATTGAGAACATATTCAGTTTTGCAACAATTAGGTCTTCCAGATAAAGACGTACTTCCAGTACTGGGGCCAGGTGAACTTCCCACTGATTACTTGATTCTGCAACCAGTGGCTTGAAACTGCAAGCACTCCCAAGAGATCTCTGTGCTAATGGCATTGGAACTGTACTGGAGAAATGCCATTTCAAAGTAGTGGGTGCTACTTCAGAAATGGAAGCATTGCAAGCCCAGGAGCTTGTAGGGGTTGTCTCTATTCTTGGCTTTTCCAGCTTCCCAGCTACCGAACTAACGTTGCATCATTAGATCAAGAAGCCCAACTGCAAATCTGCTGGCTGGCTTATAGTAGGAGTTGGGATAGTAATGGAGGTTTTGCACCATGACAAGTGCACTGGGATGAGTTTCAGACTATCCTGGTTGTCAAATGGTTGTACTTCATAGACCTAGCTACATATTACTTGCATAAAGTTTAAATACATATTAAGTGCATAAAGCTGTGCATTAACATCTTTTGTTTCACTTCCTCCACTGTCCTGTGACATTTTGGAGGCCTCCTTCTGGCACTTTCAGTAGCCAGAGAAGGTTTCTACAAGTGCAACTTTGCCCATCCCAACTTTGATGGAATCCTTTGACATCATATGCAATAGCTGATCAATTGTAAAAAGCAATGCTTGAGCCTGTAGATCAAGTCGCTGTTGGCCCTATGTATACTTGAGGTATAAGGATGGTTCTCCAGGCTTTCTGAATGCTCTTTTGGCAATCTGATTTAAAAACACAACCATCCCCCTGGAGTAACTTCTTAAGCACTTGTGGCTGGTCTGAGTTATTGAAAGCCAATCTGCTTTGGGAGAAACAAGAAGGTGATCTTGCAGCCTAAAACTGGAACAGTGCTGCCTGCTGGAAGATCCCTTTATTGTTTCTTTCAAGGAGGTGGGATGAGTCTATGGGCAAAGAAAACTGACTTCTCTATCTCTGCATTGGGGAATTGATCTGAATATTCCACCATACTGCTCTCTTCAAGATACATCAGAGAGAAAGCTTATCTTTCAACAAGTCCCAGTCCCCTTGTGCAAATCAATCTATCTGTTGGCCAGTAGACAAACAAGGACACACACACAACTCTGACCTTTGACAGCCATGTGCAGCATAGTCATAAACATCCCAAAGTTCAAATTGAAATCTATTTTGTCAATTTACCTGTAACCATCTGATGCCAATGATTGTAACTTTTAGCCTATGTAACCAGCGAACTGATGAAATAACAAGAGGCTATGCTGACAAAACTGGATAATATTTAAGCAATTATCAGCCAGGAGGGAGGGAGGGAGGGAGGGAAGGAAGGAAGGAAGGAAGGAAGGAAGGTCTTCCTCCAGTTGCAGCCACATACCTAGCCAGCCATGGCTGATCTTGAAAAGCATAACAGAATTGTACCTCATTAGTCATTGGAACAGAGATCACCAGGAGATCCTGGGGTTGTACACAAAAGTGGGAAGTAGAAAAAAATCAACCCAAAGTTCTTCAAACAACATCTAGTGGGCTATACAGATTTTTACACCTCCTCTAACTCTATACCTGTGATGGAATGGAATTATGAAGGCCAAGCTCAGGGAGATAAACATTTTCTTAGCTCGCCAGAACTGCGTGGGAGGAACAAGAGGATGAGACTGGCACCTCCCTGAGGAATTCACACTGTTGTGGCTTGAGGACTTTGGGAACTGAGGTTTTAGTCTGGGAAGATTGATGTCAGGCCTAGCCCAAGGAACTCCAAGAGACAATGCAAATTCAGTCCAGCTATGTTTATTAGCTACAACCTCTAGCAAGAATCTTTCCAGACTGAAACCCCAGCTCCCAAAGTCCTCCAGCCACAACAGTGTGAATTCCTCAGGGAGGTGCCAGTCTCATCCTCTTGTTCCTCCCACACAGTTCTGGTGAGCTAACAAAATGTTCATCTCCTTGAGCTTGGCCTTCATAATTCCATTCCATCACAATACCTTTGCTTTTTCTCAATATAAGTGAAAGCCAATTCTTTACTTCAGTGGGAAAAAATGAAAACATTGTGCATACAGACAATATTATGATATGAATAAAATCTCTCTGCTAAACTTAGGGTCAGTGGCATCCTGCATCCGATCAGGGTGATGGGCTCTTTCTGACTCAAACAGTGTGCTAGCTGTTTGGTTACTTCTCTTGCTAAAGAATTCTTTAAAGATTGCCCTTTAAGAAATGTGTAGGTGGCATCAGGGGCCTACAGATCTTATTACCCATATGGCTGCTCCCATCTCTTTGTCATCCAGATGTCACTGTAGACAGAAGGACTTTCTTTTTCAGACCTCTGTACTTGCTGGATGCAGACAACTGTCCTTAATAAGGCATCAAGGCCTTATCCACACTAGTTTCATGCATGAACAAAATAAGTCTCTGCAGAAACTTATTTCATTTATTTACAAATTAGTTTAACTCACGTTAAATGTTTGTATTTGTGGGTTATGTTGGGAGTACTTATATGTAGTTCTTGGGGTGTTAAAAAAAAGCCTCCACAGGTCCCATCTGTCTCCTGTGAGACAAAGCTTGAAAAGGATTGTTATATTTGATAAAGCAGCTTTACTCCACCTCGTGGCCCCCCAGGTGCATTGGGCCAACTCCCAAATTTGGATAGTCATTTTCTTGTTTTATTGTTTCATTATTGTTTGTGGGTGGGTGGGTGGTGGGTTTAGATTTGTTCTGTTGGGTTTTGTTGTCTTTGTAAGCTGCCCAGAGTCACCTTGGTTGAATTGGGTGGCCATATAAATGATTTAAATAAATAAATGCCAAGCCAATATGTCATTCAGCCATACTGATTGAAAATTCTTTGGTTTAGGGGAATGTCCTTACTTTGCTCAGATATACAAGAATATTTTCTGTATATCAGTAAATAGCTTTGAAATAACACTTTGCCATTGACAGTTGGCTAAAAACGTTGACTTCCTAACTTTCTTTTTCTTTTGGGGGGTGGGATGGGGGAGGAAGCACAGACCTATCCTTGGAAAGACATTGATTTCTCTGAGGGCTGGGAAGGTTAGTCCCATTTTCTGGAGAAAATTAGAATTCTAATTTTTTTTCTTTCCTCTTCCCTCTCTCTCTATTCCATCTTTCCTTAGGTTTTCCTTGCTGCCCTGACATTTACGTATTTTAGTAAAGTATTTGCTGGGACCATGATGAAAAGTTCCTTCACACAACTGGAAAGAAGATTTAGCATTTCTTCTTCTACAGCTGGCTTTATCGATGGAGGCTTTGAAATGGGTAGGTGGAACCAGAAAGATCAGTTGGCTATAGATGGGGAGCTTGATGTCATAGATATTACATTATTGACCACTGTTTCTGCATTGGGAGAAAAAGGCCTCAAATCCATTGATATCTAGAGGTTCTCAGTGTCCCTCTATTTTAACACCTTCTCAAAAAACTTCACCATTCTGTCTTCCTGATCATCTTTCTCCAAGATAGTGACAAATAACTCTGGTTCATCATAGAGGTGTATCTAATCATTCAGAAGGTAAACTGCAAAATCCCAAAGATTGTGAGGACTCTATCATGTCACCATCCTGGTGATACTGTCAAGACTTTCTGAACCTTGTTATTTGGGGGAGGAGACCTGTGTCCATTCAGATGACTTTGGATTCAGTTCCCGTTATTCTCATCCAGATTGAGCAGTTGATGGAGTTAGAAGTCAAGGAACATCTGGAAATATACAGGTTCCACATCTCTGATCTAGATAAAAGGAGAGGCATAGACATTCCATGACAGCATACTTTCAGTTAGGGTTATTTAGAGTTTTGTTATATTATAGTGTCATCTATAAAGAGAGCTGATCATTGACCAACCAGTGAAGTGGGCAGCATAAATAAGAAGTAGGCAACATGGTGTTCATGACACCAATGTGTCCCAAGTCCTTTCTTGGTGCTCGCCAGTTCTCTGTCCCATCTGACTTTTAAAAAGAATATATCTGAATTTTTAAAAATTAAAGGGGGAGTTGGCATACTGCAAAATGCAGCACAGTGTCCATAGTGGGGGCAAAGGGGGTGATGATGGAATGGCAATGTGTTGTCACAACTCAAGGTCATGACATTGCATGTACATATGAAAGGGAGGGAGTTTGCATCATGATGGTGCAACATTCATTGCATCATTTTGACAAAATTGTTCGATTCTACAGATATATTGCAGAAAATGTATTTGTAACACAGCCTTTAAGCCTTACAAAAATCCCATTGGAATATTTGAGAAAATACAGAGGAGGCTTGTTCACCTTCTGCTAACTGAGTCTTTTGTCACATGCCATGATCCATCACAGCAGTAATGTCTGACAACTCTTCCATGGCAGCCATTTTGTGACTATGAATCTCAAAATGTTTCCCTAGCCCAAAAAGGCTGATTGCTCTGGTCTTAATCCACCACATGATTTTGACAGCTGGAATTAAACATCACTCAGCCATCATGCCCTAATGGAGAGCTTCTATATTGTCTTCCCAGGAAATTTGTTGGTGATTGCATTTGTGAGTTACTTCGGGGCAAAATGTCATCGGCCAAAGATGATCGCTTTTGGTTGTTTTATCATGTCTTTTGGGAGCTTTTTAATGGCAATGCCTCATTTCTTCATGGGATAGTAAGTACAACAGATATAGATGAGAGAGAGAGAGATAATAGGCAGATGATAGATAGATCTTTTATATCTCCATTCCTGGAAGACCATTATTGTAAAGGTTTATAAAACATCCAGGTGGGACCTATAAGAAAATCAACCACTTATGTGAGTGAATCATTTAGATTTGTCTCATAGAGGGGTGTTCAGAAAGGAAATGCATCAGTTTTGTGAATCATAAAGAAGTAGGAAATCGATATTATGCAAACTCTGGAGTTGGGTTCATATAGCATTCTTGACCTGAAATCCAAGTTGACAAAATAGAATTACTGTGTTCATGTAATGGTATGTGGGAATGATCTTGGGAGACCAGGTGAAGAGATGCTGCCTAGAGAACCGTCAGATAAAAGGGGGCATAGCACACAGCTGCATAGTGGACAGAGCAAGAGGCTCAGAAGACGCTTCCTAAGTTCTCAGGCTGTAAAGAAGACAGTGGGAGAATTGTACTTTCAGACTTGCAAGATTCTCTTAATGTAGCCTTACAATAAAGCAGAATTAGCTCATCTGGTCATGCTTCCTGTCTGGTCTACCTGGGAAGGCTGATAGCTCAGCACAGATATGCAGCAGAAGCCACAATGATTCCAGAATGGTGTCATGTGCACCATGACACCATCACACAAATAACTCAAGTACATAATTTGTGTCATTTGTGTGATGATGTCATGATGGACATGCCATCACTCACTTCCCCCTTATCTGCCAGTGCCCACGGTGTGCATATATCAGTCTATGTCCAAATAAGTAGAATAAAGAGAATGGCCTGGTTCTCACATACACACCATAATGACTTGATTTCCCACATGTTCAACCATAAACTATCCAACTCTTTTTTAGCCATTTTATCCTAGTCTATTGAAATTTAAAAATAAATTAAATAAATAAATAGTACAAATCTATCCCTAACTGAGAAAAGAGTCAATCTCAGCTATCAGAGGATAGGAAAGTGGGTGTGATGGAATGGAATTATGAAGGCCAGGCTCAGGGAGATAAACATTTTCTTAGCTCCCCAGAAGAGCGTGAGAGGAACAAGAGGATGAGACTGGCACCTCCCTGAGGAATTCACACTGTTGTGGCTGGAGGACTTTGGGAGCTGGGGTTTGAGTCTGGGAAGATTCTTGCTAGAGGTTGTAGCTAATAAACATAGCTGGACTGAATTTGCATTGTCTCTTGGAGTTCCTTGGGCTAGGCCTGACAGTGGGGAAGCAATTCCATTTGTTTTGCATGCAAGTAAGTTTGCTGTGTTGGGGCCTAGGAACCACTAGAGGGCAGTAAAGAGATTACAGAAAACCCTCTGCTGCTCTCTAGTGGGCCCCCATCAGATATGACAACCTACATATATAATCATCATTAATCAGTATATTGGGGAAAGTTGTTTCAAGCATGATCAGAATGATCATTTCCAGATGATTGCTTCACCTATTTACTTATTTATCTGGATGTGTAGGTGGCTTGAGTTACAGAGACTTCTTAAGTAGTTTTAGCGTCTGTACCATGAAAAATGATCAAAACAATTTAAAATTATAAAATAAACCAAAACTAACAATAATATTCATACTAACAGTAAACTTTGTATTCTACAAAATGCTAAATATGGTCTTATTTCTCTCAGCCAGAGAAAGGATCTATCTAAATCAGGGTTCCTCAACCTTAGCAACTTTAAGATGGGTGGACTTCAACTCCCAGCATGGCTGGCTGGGAATTCTGGGAGTTGAAGTCCACCCATTTTATAGTTGCTGAGGTTGAGGTACCCTGCTCTAAATGTTTTTGTGCACAGATGCCAGCAGTAACCCCTTTCCTTTCCAGTTATCAATATGACACATTACCACTCACATCAAACAATTCCATCGCCAGTATCTCTCCCTGCTTATTCAATCAAACAGTCCCCATGATCAAAGGGATGCCAAGGCCAGGTAAGAATCATAGATTATTCTGATCTTTCTTTTGAATGGTTGGTATACAGATGTCTGTAAATCAAAATAAGTAAATAAATAGATAAATTGTGCTGGATATGCTCATTCTTGCCTTCTCTGTTGTGACTCTTACCCCAAATTATAACCTGGTATTTCCGTACTCATGTGTCATCTTTGCTCAGTGCCAATGAGTGGACGTGGTGATGCCATGCCACACCACTAGAAGATTCCTTCAGATGATACCATTAGACAATACCCCATGTTGAACTTTTCCCTTTTCCCTTTAAATGATACCCCTTGTTGAACTTCTCCCTTTTACCTCTAATGGTGAGGTGTCACCATCATTACCATTAAAAGGAAGAAGTTCAACATGGGGCTTCTGTATGGAGCAGAACATGAGCTTGAGAGATAGCAGTTGTTTGAAGCAGAATCAAGAAATCTGCTCCAGAATGATCTATTCAGGTTATTCAGCATTTCAGATTTAGTTTCCAAAAAAGTGCTTCAGAGCTACCATAACTAGCTGCTACCTGATTCTGGGAAATGGCATGGCTGCTGGAAGGTGTTGGAGGCAAGCCCTACATTCTCATTCTGAAGATCAAATCCAAAGCCTTGTGCTGCCTATTATCAAGAGAACAATACTCTTAATTTCACCTACTTTGGTGGCCCTGGCTGTGCATTTACTTAGTCAGTTGTAGCTTGTCATCAGAGGATGATCAGTCTCTTCTGTTAAGCAAAGAAACCCATCATGATTTTTTTTTAAAACTGGATTTATGAGAACAGGCAAAATGGACTCCATTATAGAATGGAATCGGCTACTGTAAATCTCCCTTTGAAAACTGAGTACCCAAAATAGGAAGTTCCTTTTTAAAAAGAGCTTACATTAAGAATTATAAAGGGGGGGGGGGGGATTTATGCTCAAATGTATGGAAAAGATGATGGAACATCATCCTACTAATGTGACAGTAAAGCTGGCTGGATTTATCCTGATCTGAACATCATTATTTGTATACACCTGAATATGGAAACATCTAGGAGATGGCACTTTAGTGTCATTGCTTCTGATGCAGCGTTGTGTTATAGAATAGCTCTTGATGCTAGTCATATCTTATTAACACAAGCACATTTTTATTCTGTTACATCCCTGTCTTCTGTTTCACCACACTTGTTATTGTCCACTCTGGACTATGAAAGAATGAGGATCTGTGCTTTTCAGGAAAAGGTGTGACCCAAGGGCTGACTTCTCTTCTTCCCATCACTGTTATTCTTTTCAGACTGTGACCATAAAGTTGCTACCTATTATGCATGGATTTTCGTCTTGTTGGGGAATATGCTACGTGGAATTGGCGAAACACCAATTACTCCTCTGGGCATATCATACCTTGATGATTTCGCTAGAGAAGAAGATGTTCCTCTTTATATCAGTAATGACTAAAATGTTTGCCTGTCAGATCCTGATCTGAACTTAATGATACTAAGGAGATAGACCAATGTTAAAGCTGGGATGTTGAAACTTTGCCTTTCTTATTTCTCTGCAAATTGGAGGATACCTAGAGTGCCAAATACCTAGTTCAGGCTGCCTCTAATTCTGTCCATCATTGGTTGTAGCAGAAATTGGCATTCACAATCCACATTCCCATGAAAATCAGAAGGAAAGACATGTCTCTTCATTGGCTCAGCTGTGAAAGCAACATATTTGATATGAAGCAAAGTTGCTCTCCAGCTGACCATCACTCCAGATGATGCATCCTTGCAGTTTTATTGGTTACAGAAGTGGCTTGCCACTGTCTTCTTCCAGGATTTTTTTTTCAAATTCTTGGGCAGTCTCTCATCCAACTACCAGCCACAACCAACCCTGCTTAGCTTCTGAGATCAGTCAAAGTCGCCTAGGTGCTTCCACCTTCTAAGACAATTAGCATCAGAATTTAATTTTGGGATGGTGCTGCTGATCTTATTGGGACAGGTGATGAGGTGAGGAAGGAACAGCGTATTCAGTGAATATCTTTGCACATACAGAACTTAATTATTACAATCGATTACATCAAAGTTTAGAAGTGTCCCCTAGGTAAGGACTGAGTAAAACAATGAAGAATATACAAAATATATGCTGATATTATTTCTTTATCATTGCAGGCTTTTTGCACACTGTAGCCATGATTGGCCCAGTAGCTGGTTTTCTCCTGGGATCTGTGTTAGCCAGACTGTATGTGGACATTGGTTTTGTGGATATGGGTAAGAGAGAAGAAGAACTAATCAGCTAAGCTGGCTGGCTTAAGTGAAATGGAGCTGTAAATCTAAAGTCGTTGTGCCTGAGAAAGGATATTGTGGAACCAGAAAGGGTGAAGATTAGAGCAAGCAGAATTCTTAGGGGGCTAGAATAGCCCCCTTCCATGGGAAAAAATGATCTCAGAATCTTATAGCTCAGGGGAAAGGTAATAACAGCAATGGGTAAAAACACGACCAATTTTTCTCCTTCTCTGATAATATAAGTACTCAAGAACATAATTAAACCTAAATGCTGGTAGATTCGGGATCAATGAAAGGGAGCAATTGTTTCCCCAACAGATAGCTAAATTTACTTTCTCTTTGTAACTTTGGTTTTTATAATCTTTTAATTATGTATTTCCGATTTTAGTTTGTTGTAAACCGCCCAGAGTCCCCCGTTGTGGGGAGATGGGCGGGGACAAGTCAAATAAATAAATAAATAAATAAAATTATGGAATTTGGTGCTACCAGATGTGAGGATGGCTACCAGTTTAGGGGCCCGGACTGGGCAACTTCATGAAAAGTCATAAAGCCCTACCCAGTAGAAGTGGGCACAAAGTCGCTTTGTGTGAGATGGGCGGCTATATAAATGTGACAAATAAATAAATGGGGAAATTAGGGGACAAGCAAGTCACTGCCTTACTTTCCTATCTCAATAGATTTCTCTACCTTCTGTCATCTAAACGTTCCTTTCTCTCTTGCAATTGCTTGTGCCTGAAACTCACTTTCATGACATCTCATAGATGCAAAGCTCTTCAATTTCAGATCTCTGAGGAGACGTCTTTGCCATGTTCACTTCACTCCCATTTCTCTCACTCTTTCAAGTGCCTCTTCCATGCTTGTATTCACCCTGTAAATTTATGAAAGCAGAGACTTGAATTGTTGCTTGCTATTCTGTGAAATGCACACATGGTTGACAATGCTCCATGGGACCAGCATTCCAGATAATGGAACTCAGCTTTCTCCATTCCTTATTCTAGATACAATAACTATCACTCCAACTGATTCTCGCTGGGTTGGTACATGGTGGCTGGGCTTTTTACTTGCCGGGGTCATCACTTTGATTTCCGGAATCCCTTTCTTGTTCCTGCCTAAAAGTCTGGACAAAAAGGAAAATTTACGTATCCAGAAAAACCTGGATTCCACAGAAAACAACATTGAAAACAGCCATGAACAGAAGCCTGATGTTGAAGGACGAGTGGCATACTCTGGACAATTAAAAGGTAAGCATTGAAATGGTTCAATTTAGCTATGGCACAACTCAACCATGGTCAGGCTCTGGATTCTAGGAGAGCTGACTGTATGGCTGAGTCCAAATTAGATAGGGACTGAATTCCAGAGCAAGGATCAGAAGCTACTACATAGATGAAAATTGATGGGTTTCAAGATCTGTTGTAGCAGGAGAAGAGAAGACCAAGAGGGTCAATCATTGGTGTGAAAGGCACAAGGGGGAGGGCCAGGATATGACAATCAGAGAGTTAGACACAAAGAGTCATGGCCTTAGCAATCACCATTCCTGGTCCTGTTGATTCAGACGTTGAACCAGAGTTTCCTACTCCTCCCATCCCACAGGGGCACTGGCATCTCCATATAAAGATCCAGAGAGCAGAGAGTCTGAGATAGAGAAGCACTATGCCCAGGCAACTCTACTCAGGAGCAGCCTGGCATTGGATAACTGCCCAGAGTCACTTTTTGTGAGATGGGCGTATCTAAATTTGAAAAATGAATGAATGAATGAATGAATGAATGAATGAATGAATGAATATCAGGATTGATTGGTGCCAGTTGTGCTGAGATAGAAGCTAAGAGTTCTCTATCATTAAAGTCCTAGCCAAGTCCAATCCATTGCTGGAACGCACAACCACACATTTGCCTGTAGGATTCACATCTCTTACTGTTAGTTATCTGATTCTAGCCAGAGGGTCAATATCCAGAGCAACAATCAAGGATAAGAAGCAGAAGCCATTGCTCAGGCTATGGACCAGACATAGATTTGCTAGGGTTTTATGGACAAAGATTTGGTAGATATCTTCTGTATCTATGCTAACAAGCATATTCTACCATTTTTTCAGAGTTCTTCAGGTCCCTGAAGAGAGTCTTTGGGAGCAAAATGTATGTTTTACTATTGTGCTCATCACTGTTGAAGATAAGCAGTTTTGTTGGTTATATAACCTATCAGGCAAAATATTTGGAACAGCAATACGGTCTGCCAATGTCGAGATCTAATTTTATAATAGGCAAGTCTCTGTCATTCTCATTTTCTCTCTCTCTTACACACACATTACACCCACTCCTGCTTTTACCGTAGCCTCCTAATAGACCAAGTAGATTAAGGAGCAATATTTTCGTCCAAAAGGGGTGGATTTTGAGAAATAAATGAGAGGGATGCATCTTGCAAAGAATAGAAAAGATCAAGACGAAACGTAAATTTGATTCTATTTTTAATTTAGTAGATAGCATGTAATTAATCTGATATGATTATAATTCCTATCATCCTTAACCATGGGATGGCAGTCGTGTGTCTGGGTATCTCAAACCCTTTAACCAATCCAGTGTTACTGCCTACTGCTAGACTCAAGGGCCTTTTAAAAGACTCCATCAAATGTGTAGACAGGGAAACTGTATGGACCATTGCTGTGAACTTCTCCAACCATTTGTCCCGAGCAAAGCAGAACTCTTCAGTAGGAGTCACTCCAGTAGGAGTGACACCATCACTGAAAAAAAAACATGGAAGAAGTTTCCTTCTGATATCTTCCTTTGGAATCAGAGGAAACAGGAAGTCAGGGTGACTCTTGCGGACCATGGTAGAGATGATGATACAAGGAAAGACAGGACATTCACATTCCCACATATTCACATACCACTTACTGCTTGGCCTCCATTTAATGCAACGATACCATGCTCCATTGTTTTCAGTTCATGAAGGTGAATGAAAACTGTAAGGGGGGAAAAAAGAAAAATGTCTCTACTTTATAACAGAATCAGAGTATTGTAAAGTTGGAAGGGGTGATGAGGATCATCTGGTCCAACCCTCTACAACAGTGTTTCTCAACCTTGGCAACTTGAAGATGTGTGGACTTCAGCTCCCAGAATTCCCCAGCCAGCCTGGCTGGGGAATTCTGGGAGCTGAAGTCCACACATCTTCAAGTTGCCAAGGTTGAGAAACACTGCTCTACAATGTGCAAGAAAAATAAACTATCCATGTGACTGACCAGCCTACTAGGCCTAATTCCCTCTGCTTTCCATCCTGTTCATGTCCACATGCTCGTTTCTTTAGCTCTTCCTGAGTAGTCAGTGGCAATGAAAGAATGTGACTTTCCCTTTCTCTTTATTTTTTAAATATTTCAGGTGTTGCTATTTTGCCAGTTGTCAGCATTGGGATTTTTGCAGGTGGGTTCATCATGAAAAAGTACAAGCTAGGCATCATTCCTGCTGCAAAGATGGGATTTATACTATCATTCATCGGATTCGCCTTGACGTTTCTGTATCTAATGGTGGGTTGCGACAACCACCCGGTGGCTGGATTGACAGTGTCCTATGACGGGTAGGTCAATATGTCAATATACGTGTGCGCTTGCTTAAGGCTGTAAGCTTATGGTGGATGTATCTGCGCTGGAAGGCTGTCCATATGTGTGTGGCATTGATGGTCCTTTTAGAGAACCATGACAAGTTTACATCATGGCTGTAAGCTATGAGCAATAGATTCCAGTTAAGCTGATTCATCTGAGATGACTTTGTTTTTAAGTGTTGCATGTATCTTGAGTGCTTCATATTCAAGTTCCAGGATAAGTGTAAGTGTGCAATTCTCCATTTTTTTTTTTATAAAGGGAAGCAGCTGCTCAGAATCAACTTTCTTTATCTTCAGCCTGCAATTCCAACTGTACCTGCGCTACAAGCCAGTGGGATCCTGTTTGTGGAGATAATGGACTCACGTATGTGTCAGCCTGTTTTGCAGGGTGCAAAAACATAACGGGATCAAAGAAAAAAACAGTAAGGATGAGAAACTGACTTTTTCATTTATGAATCTGCGCTGCAAGTTGAGGAGCAAAAAAATGAGAAGGCAGAGTTTCTGCCTCCTCACTTTTTCTTTTAAACAACAAGGCATGTGGAGTCTAAGGCTTAGTTTTTAAATCCCCACAGCAATGTCTCTACTGCAGAGAGCAGCTGTAGATATCAGGATCTTTTAAACACCCAAGGTCAAAGTAAAAATGCCATCAAGTCAAGTTCAGTTCCTAAAAGAACATGAACACTGTGATATAGTTCACTTGTCAGCAATTTGGGAATGGTTTCCATTATTCTGGGATGTTTATTACAATGTCCTAGTTTGCTCAAGGATTTTCTACAGTCTCCCATCCAAATGCTAACCAGGTCTGACCCTGCTTGGCTTTTCAAGAGGAGTTAAGCGAGAGGCAGCTCCAACCCTCCTAAAAAGTGTGTGTGTGTATAATAAATATAAAATGTTTATTATATATATGATATAAATTGTATATAATATAATAAAATATACACACATGCAGTGAGATCTTGTGCAAGAACTAGCAATTTTGGGAAAATGTGAAGGGCAGCATATGCATTTATGATGTGTGGGCCAAACTGGGCAAATTCAGAATGAAATGAAGTATGTTATGTGAACGAAGCAAGCCTGCTTGAGGAATCTAGCCTAGCCTTTCCCAACCTTCCACTTTGTAAATTCTCAGTGGCTCAGTTTGTGCTATCTTTAATCTGGCTATTGGATTAAATCATTTTTTGGGTTTGCACGAGACACTGAACTGTAAGTTGTTGAAACAAGCTAGATTCACACAACACATTAAGCCATAGAAAACAAACTAAAAACTAACAAGATTTAGCATTTTATGGGAATGCAGCCACTAGTTCTGATTGAGTGTGTTATGTGAATGCAACCATTGTGTATATTCCAACATATCTGGAGGGCATCGGAATGGTGCTAATGGTGCTTGAAATATGCTACATATGTGTGAGAGAGTTCCTGAAGTGGAAATCTGAACTAAACAACAATTACTGAAGCAGGTTTAACAACTATACAGAAAGAATTATTTGCAGAAACTACATGTTAAGAATAGGCAAAGTCTAGCACCAAGCTAACTCCATTCTACTAGGAGGAAAGGCCAGCAGCATGTCCTCCATGTGGTGCATGAATGGGCAGAAAAGTACAAGCAAATGACCTAAGATTAGCAGTCTCTAAGACAAACAGCAGGCAGAGGAACAGATTCTGTAAGGAGGGACATAGAGTAGGTCCTTAACTCTTCATCACATCTTACTGTTCCCTTGTAGTCAGTAGATCATGAGGTCCTGAAAAGCCAGTGCCACCGGATGTAGATTTCCAATTTAGGGAAGGCTATCATAGATTAAGAGATGCATACATCAGACTTTCCATTTACAAATGAAGTGATGGGGACCTGAGATGTCCATTACCATTCCACATGCTTTTCCTTATAGGTTTTTCACAATTGTAGCTGCATTGAGAAAGCAGGTGCTGTGGTGAGGAATTCTTCAGCGGTCTTGGGTGAATGCCGAAGAAGGGATGAGTGCTCAAGAAACTTTATTTATTACATAATTATCAAAGCTGTGACCAACTTTATTTACGCATTGAGTAGTATTCCAATGTACATGCTCTTTATTAGGTAAGGAATGAGGTAAGTAAGCAGCCAAAAATAAGGCAGCATAGTTACTCAAGGTTCCAACCAGACATTTTTTAAAACATTTTAACATCGAAAGTATAAACCTCAATGAAAATACATGCATTCTTACAAATCTATGAATGTTTAGGTGTTCAGTCTATTTCAATCAAATGTGTCCCATAAATTATGATGTCGTTTCAGCCTTTTAGTGAAGAGATAGCAATGGAGGGGGAAAAAATGTAGCATGGTCTCTATCGAAGTCAACTGTCCTTGTGGTTCCTTTTTGCATAAGACAAAGGGTGAAATTTCTCTCAAAGAACTTCCATCTCATGTCTAATTTCCTTTCTCCCCATAAATCCCTGTAGGGTATATGTATGTAGTATGGAGAAATCTTAGTGTTGACCTATAGAACTACAAGTTCCATCATCCATGATCATTCTATATTGAGACTGCAGTATCTAAATGTCCATAGCTTCTCTACTCCTTAATGTGAATAGAATTTTACCCACTTTTGCTTTGACCTCAAAGGGAGATAAGAAACTCAGAAACAGTTTAAAACAATTAAGATTTTTTTGGGGGGTGGAAAAAAGTTATGCAGATCTATCTGCTCTGTATCTCTCACCAGTTTTTACCATTTGGAGAAAGGGGGAGTCACACTTATTCACTGTTCTGCTGCAGATTGCCCAATTGGCATCATACTATGCAAACTGAAATAAGCATGGGAAACACCTTCTACATGGGATCAGTCCATTGGTCTATTGAGTCTAGCATCATCTGCTTTGATTGGCTATGCCTGTCCAGAAAAACAGGCAGAACTTTTTGACATCACCCACTAGCTGACCATTCCATAATATCATCTTTTTCATTGAAGTTGCCAGGAATCAAACCTGAACTTTTCTACATTTATGACTATTGTACTCTGGTGTCCTCATTTCCACCACTTTACCACCTGCTTTGTGTAAATGCTTGGACTTGTCAATCCAAGCACAGCAAGAGGAATGAAAAAGACATGAGGGTCCCTCTCCCTCAGCTAGACCTATTAATAACATGAAGTTCATTTATAGATTTTTGGCAAATCCTATTGAAGCATGTTTGCTAGTGTGATTAATTTATTATCTTTTAGATGTGTACCTCAAGACCTGAAGTCACTTGCAGTTGGTCTCCTTATGCTTGTGACAAGATCTCTGGGTAAGATAGACCATTCTGATTTTATGGGACATTATTGGACATTTTCTTCAAGGGATTCTGACATATTCATATTGTTCAGAGTATAGCCAAATAATTATGAAAGAAAGGCATGCTTTCTTCATGCCTTCAGAATATAAGAAATGCCTTAATGGATCAGGTTTTTGAGTCAAATTAATTGGCATCTGTTTCCCACCAACTACGGTCACTGACCAGATGCCTCTGAAAAATCCCTAGCATGGCATGAAAATACAAGTTGTTCCCTTCTGGAGTCATGGGAGACAATATCGTTAATCCATGATATGAGAATCAACACCAAACTTGCACAGCAGAGAAATCTTCTAGTACAAGATGTACACAATTTGCATGAACATTTACTAAGGTCCAATATCATTGAAGGGGTTTCTCAATTGTTTCAATTGTGGTTGTGGGATGCTGTGGTGCTGAGGCAAACTTTTTTTGCCAGCCCAAGAGACTTTTACAACAAGGGGCCTTTACAAAAAAGCAACATCTGTCTCTGTAGGCCAAGCGCATGGAGATGCTTGACATCAACCTCTTTGCAATTCAAGAACCTTTATTTTCGCTCCTAAAGACTTCTTGTACTTTTGAAACATTCGGGGTTCCTCTTTGCATGCTAACACCTCCCTCTTGTGTATGGGAGATACTTAGAGAACGTCTCTGTTCTTTTCTTGCATACTAACTAACTTATGACATTAATTTCCAGAAAGGTATAATGATCACAGGTTTAATGCTAGCTTGTGAAACTTCCTCATGTAAAGGTGATCTATTGCAGATCTATTGTGAAGCCAGATTTTGCAGACATGGGGAAAAGGTATCTAGCTTACTCTGAAAAAAACCCAAAAACTTGATTTAGATTTGCAGCTAGGGCTGTACTCTTTAAAACTGCCCTCGAGACCAGGGACAAATTTGAGTCACTTTGTATTCTTTGCAGAACTGACGGGGGATTAGGAAGGAAAATAGGAAACATGGCCTGATTTTGAGGCATGTGGGGACTTTTTAAGGGGAAAAATGCATTAAGCTGCTGCAGGTTTTAAGATACCCAATTGCTCCCTAGCCACAAGGAAAAAAACCTGAAGACTATTGATAGTTTGGGAACTCTGGGGATTCTGTGGGGCCTACAATTGGCCCATGACTCACAGAATATACATCTATAAACTAGATTTGATTTGATCCAGCAAACCAGTTCTTGATGTTCTTCCAATGGGTTGTGTATATGTATGCAATGCATAGATCTTGTCTTCAAAAATATACATATGCACACATCTTATCCTGCTTCTGCTGTCAACCCTCCCAAGAAAACTGCTGAAAAATTAAGTGACAACCTAATATATATTTCCTGTTAATGTTTTCTAGGTGGAATTCCAGCCCCAGTTTACTTTGGTGCTATAATTGACAAGACTTGCTTGAAGTGGGCAAGTACCCCTTGTGGCCGAAAAGGAGCCTGTAGGCTATATGATGCGGTACAGTACAGGTGAGTTCTACTGCAACTCCATGACTTCTGAGAAAGCTTTCAAAATGGCCTTCCAAATTAATTTAATGCAGTGGCCACACTCAGATGAAATAAGTTGCAACATGACCATACAATTTTCCAGGTGATGGCTCCATGACAATTAATATCTGATGCAAAGCTCTCACAGATTGGCCAAATGGACAGTGTTTACGTGACATGGTTATATGAATGAATCCTTTTCTGGGTTTGCACAATAGAATGAATTCTAACTTTGCCAGGTGGGCTGGGTTTGAGCAAAGTAGGTCCATAAGCAAACTTAACCAAATTTTATATTAAGTGAGCTTAGCCTGTTACATGAATGCAGCTACTAGGTTTGCAAGCAACCTGGTTATGTGTGCTGCATGGACACAGTTGATACATTTTAATTGGTTCAACTGGTAGATTTATTAACTAAAGCAACAAAGGGCAAGTATTACATACATTTTATATCATTTACATAAAAAGATCATAAAAATGCTAATTATATAAAAATACATTGTTACATATTCAGATTTAATGGATATTTGGCTTTAACAAATAATCCTTCCCTGTAAAATCAAGGTGTTAATGCATGTTGTTAGTTCCTAGACTCATTCCCTCTACCTTTCTGGATGAAAAATAAGGATTTAGATTTAGATTATCCCATCAATGCAGTGGTTAAAGGTACCACACTAGAAACTGGGAGACTGTGAGTTCTAGTCCTGCCTATTGTTTATATCATTCACTCTGATAAATTCATCAGAATGACCTTTCAGTGGCTAAATCAGTGTTGTCCAAACTTGGCCACTTTAAGATGAGTGGACTTCAACTGCCAGAATTCCCCAGCCAGCCATGAATTCTGGGAGTTGAAGTCCACTCATCTTAAAGTGGCCAAGTTTGGACAACACTGGGCTAAATGAAACCTCCAGGTTTTGCAGAAGTATAGTCCACTAAATAACAGTTGCCAGGGTTTATCTTGAGAACCAGTTTGGTGTACTGATTAAGTCACCAGGCTAGAAACTGGGAGACCGTGAGTTCTAGTCCCGCCTCGGGCACTGGGTGACCTCGGGCCAGTCCCTCTCTCTCAGCCCTAGGAAGCAGGCAATGGCAAACCACTTCTGAAAAACCTTGCCAACAAAACTGCAGGGACTAGTCTAGGCAGTCGCTAGGAGTCACAACTGTCTTGCAAACACAGTTTTTCTTACACAGGCATTCCTTCTATGGTCTAATACTTGGCTTGAGAGTGCCAGCCTATCTGCTGGGTTTCATCTTTTTCTTGCTTGTCAAGAAACATTTTGGAGAACAAGAGGCCAAGGCGGCTGAAGATGGGTGCAAAGAAGATGTACCTCTGAATGAAGAGATAAAACTAAAGGATACGGAGTTTTCAGCACACCATTCAGATGCAGAAATGCATACTTGCCTCTAGCAAAAACCGGATGCAGGCCAAGGGTAGAAGTTGATGGGCTGCAGGCAGTTGCCAAACCATGCCTTGTAACTCTTAGAACCAACCTTGACCATAGTTGCTTAAAACTGGCAGCATTGCTTCCTAACATGTTCAAGAGGGAAAGTTACCTCATTCAGGCATAGCAGCATCCTTCATTTCTCCTCCCCTTTTGCAAAAGAGAACTTTGAAAGGCAAAAGAGCCCCCATCTTGTGCGGCCTTATAAAGAATGACACTGATCATTGGTTGCATTGAAATAAAAATAAAACATTGAATCCTGGACCTGACAGAAGGGGTAATTTAATCCCAGTACTCAAGTCTTGTAAGATTCCTAGGTACCGGTGATCTCTGTGTCAACCACGCAGTTTCTCTCTAAAAATAAAAAGTCTGGTAGCACTTTTTCAGACTAACCAGTTTTTTTTAAATGCATAAGCTTTCACAGCCTGCAAAAGGTCTACTTGTGAGCAAGAGGTAATGGAGTGAAGGCAGGAGGCTTTATGCAAAGAAGTCCACAGCATTCCTTGGGTTGGCCAATGTGGAGCTACAGGTTTCATCTGCAAAGGAGACACCTGGCTTCGAGCAGAAATGCTTGGAAGGCCCAGCAGAGGAGAAGTTCACAGAAGCAGACTGGAGCAGGCTAGTGGTTTCATTGGCCTGGCAGGTCCAGTTGCCCAGGTCTTAGAAATGCAAACCATGTCCTTAGATTAAGAGGTCCTTTCTTGCAAGATAGGCTGAGAAAAGTCAAGGAGAGTGAAGCAGCAGCCATCAAGATTTGAAAGGTTGCCCTTAAGCAAATAGAGCTACCAGAAAACCAAGGTCAACTTGGCCATTATATCACTCACCAGAGGTTCCATTTCAGAAGGGCGCCAAAACTGTATTAAAGGGGCACATTAGAAAAGGGATGCGTGAGTGCATATAGCACATGTTGCACAAGCTGTCTCAGCAAGGAATTCCAGTTGGAGAGCATCTTTCCAACCTCTCCATCAAGCACAGGTTGATCACAGGTGTGGAGGGCCAAAAAAGACAAGATGGCAGCTGTGACTGCTTGATTAAAGCCCCAAACCTTTTGGCATGTATTCCACATAAAAAGGGGCAGGGCTTCCATTGCACAGTTGTGGCCACCATCTTGGCTTTTTAACCCCCCTCCCCACTATAGGCACCTCTAGGTGACAGTCACCCTTTACTTTCTGTATGAATTACTGACTGACTGACTGACTGTATGAATTAACCTTTTAACAGTGCTTGGAGGAAGTATTTAGCAACATACTATTCTGCTCAAGTCAGTTTATCTGTATGTAGCCTGTGCTATAAAACAGAAGTTGGTTCTGAGCTTGAGAGCTGCTTCTCCAAATTCTCTTAAGGAGAATCTCTTTGGCTCCTGCTGAATTTCTTCAACAAAGAAAAAATTACTTCCCCCCCCAAAAAATACTTTTCATCTTGCCTTCCATCAATAAGGGGAGCTCTAGGGAATGAATTATCTCCTAGGAGCAGCCAATCAAAGAACCTCTACTTCTACTGATTTATTTTATTGTATTTTATATTTGCAGTTTTAATAATATTAGGAGACAATGCACAGTCATATGAACACACGGGAGCCAGAGTAACTTTCTGCAACACTAAACTACAAAATCATCTTGATAGATGCTGTATATTTTCAAAGACCCATATTAATTCTCTCTCTCCACCCACTTTGCAAATATCTTCCAAATTTATCTTGGCACAAGTCTCTCATAACAGTTCTCTCACTTTTCCTGGCTATCTTTAGCCTATTATTAGTAAAAGAGGGGCTAGAAATTGAAAGAATGCATATCAATTATTCCCTTGAGCCATTAGTTGCCTTTGGTTTCTCTTAGAAAGCGTTCCTATGCTGATATCTTCTTGAAATGCTAGAAGAAATGCAAGACTCGGTCTTCAAAATTAGTAATAAGAAGGTACTTTGCATTTTGTTCGTGGTACATTAAAGATTTTGGAAGGAAGGAAGGAGGGGAGGGAGGGAGGAAGGGAGAAAGAAAGACAGACAGACAGACAGACCTTTAAGTCCGTCCAAGAATTTCTTTCATGCTGTGATGGAATTTCTTTTGTGTCGCATAACTAAGAACTAATCCAGCATTCAAAGGTACATTTTGATCTAATGCAACAATCCAGTTTTCTTGCCCTACTTTGCAAAAAACCCTTACTCTTTTGTTTTATTTCTTAATTGGGTTGTGTATGTAAAATTAATTTATCATGAGATTAATATTTTCATCTCTGGAAGTTGCAGTAGCCTGTGATCCAACTTTGAAGCAATGCCAAAACCTTGGTTGAATACTTCTCTGGACTGGCTTTGCATGCATGTTTTAACATTTGAGGTCACATTAGTATATTACAAGAATATATATATATATATATATATATATATATATATATATATATATATATAAAAAACAGTGATAATGCAGGTTCTAAAATTCATAAAGAAATGAAACAACGTGCCTTTATGCTTTTGTACTTATTTATACACATTTTAACTTTCTTTTCATAATGAACAACAGATTCTAAAGCCGGCATATAAAATATGTTTGGGGTGCATCTGTTTATTGAAGTCTGCTCTCAAATTGGGTCTTTCCCATACTGTATGCTCCTCTGGATCAGCATTTTATGCCCCTCAATCCTTTGGGATTAAGCCATGATTTTTATTTTAAACATTTATTTGCCAAATGTTTGTATGACCAGAGCCAAAAAACCCTTCCAGCTTTCTGAGAGCTACCAATAGACTGATAGATAGATCCAGCTATGAAAGAAGAAAATAATCAAACTTGCAGGATATGTGTGTTGCACATAAAAAAATGGGTTGTTCTTTCAGCTTTCTCTTTGTTAGTTGAACTGGTCGGTCTGAGTGCTTACTCTGATCTGGATCTAAGGATTGACTGGGATTGAGCTGGGTGCAGACTAACCTGGAAATTACCCATAGTAATTTCCCAACAGGAATGAGCCTTTGCATTTTGTACCAGTTGAAGTTTCCAGATGGTCTTCAGGGGCAGCTCCATGTAAAGGGGGTTGTAGCATTCTATGCAGGAGATCTAAATTAGGCATCCACCAGTTCAGGCGTTTGCAGCTCTCAGAGGTGACCCAACAGGCAGGAGCATTACCACTGAACTTCTGGGGAGGGTGTGGGCTAGGCTGCTGCTGTGCCCGCTGGCCACATAGGACCAGTACAAATGCCCCCATGGCTTCCAGTTGCTACTGCTCTTGCCTGCAACTGGTTTAACTGCGTCCCTAGCTAAGCAAACTGCCTGGACTTGACTTCTGGGCTGGTCTGGTGGTCCCAGAGGAGCCAGTGTGGCAGATGTGATGATGATGTATCTGAGATGTTGCCAGTTAGGTTCACCCTGGCCCCTTGGTGGGAAAGCCAGGGCTAGGGTTTCAGGTTTTCAATTTAGCAACTAATTCCCATGAACAGGACCAAACTGGCCTGAACTAGGGTCTTCTCAAACACTTTAACTCTCCAGTATGGTGGCCTTAGATATACAGACAAACCTGCTGAGGGACCTATCTGGCCCATTAGATGCTTCGGTGGTTGTTTCAGGGCTGAAGGACTAAATTTAGGTGAGATACGTACCTTGAGAATGCAAAATTCTGTAGAGGGATGTTTCTCAACCTTGGCAACACTAAGATGTGTGGACTTGCAACCTTAAGATGTGTGGACAACTTTGAGGTGTGCAGACTTCAACTCCCAGAATTCCTGGCTGGGGAATTCTGGGAGTTGAAAACCACACATCTTAAAGTTACCAAGATTGAGAAACACTGCTCTAGAGCACTTTGTAGAATACTAAAAGGTTATTAGGCCTTCCCTTTAGTAACCTCCAGATAAATTAGCTTCACATTTGCATGACTTCCCCCTTCAACTGCCTTCCAAGAGCAGCTGAAAGCAAAGCTCTTTCAGGGGGTGCTTGGAGAGAGACCTAATCTTAAGAGACATTTATAAATCGCTCTCTTCTACAGTTCATTATGTTTTATAATTACTTCATGATGGTTTTAACTGTCATCGGATATCCTGTGATCCACCAAGTGTTCTTCAGGGTTTTGGTGGGATGCAAATGTAATAACAAATAAAAGTTTTAAAAAATCATGATACGATTCAGTAACCATGACATGGTTCATGCAGCACCCTAGTTTTTTTTTAGCCTTTACTAGATAATCCCCTTTACCTCAAACATCATTTGTTTGGGAAGGGAGAACAGGGAGGCAAGCCTTCATTCAGTCAAAGGATGTGTGCATAGCATGCAGAAGAATCCCAATTAAAAAGGGAACTGTTTAGCCTCCTAACTCAGCCTTCTGCCAAAAGATTGCCGAATTGTAAATTTTAATGTGGTAAAAGGGGGAAATTATTCAATACTGAGAGCCAGTTTGGTGTAGGGGTTAAGGCACCAGGCTAAAAACCAAGAGACCATGAATTCTAGTCCTGCCTTGGGCACAAAGCCAGTGGGTGACCCTGGGCCAGTCATACCCTCTCAGCCCTAGGAAGGAGCCAAGGGCAAACCAATTCTGAAATGTGGAGTCCTTGGTGCTCTCTGAGCTTGGTTGCTTGCTTGCAGAAGTTTCATTTCATTACCTGACTAGTTAACATCATCAGTGCTAGTGAGTGTGGGGTTTTCTCCCTGTTTATATATGTTGAACTCCACAGTCCAACCCTGAGCTACATATATTGTCTTCTATTGGCACTTTGGAAATCTTGCCAGGAAAACTGCAGGGACTTGTCCAGGCAATCACCAGGAGTTAACACTAATTCAAAGGCACAAATAATAATTTTAATGAGTGACTTCCTTAAAATAGTGGCCTTTTTGTGTTCAGGCTCATGAGGAAACGACTTCTGAAATCTTGCCAAGAAAACTGCAGGGTTTTGTTCAGACAGCTGCCAGGAGTTGACCCTGACTTGAAAGCATGCACATGGACAAAAATTCAGTGCTAGGGGAAATCCTCTCTGTATCCCTTTCTTTGTTCTGCCCATGCCCAGTTTTTGAAGGGCGTGCACCAGCACGATACAGGAAGGCCAAGCATCTTCTCTGTTTGAAAAAAGCTATGCATCTAAGTTGAGGAAAATTTCTCTTTCTGGTTGAGACCAAAACTTCCCTGCTGGTTGGAAAAAGAAGAAAACACTGGGAAATGTCTTTAAGGCAGCACACACATATTTATACAAAAAGTAAGATTCTAGTAGACGTGTTTTGCATTGCCCCCGTAATATCAAACCACCCCACTTGGTCCGGCAGAAGAGGCATGTTGCGGACCCCACCAGTCAAGGAATTTTGACTGGTGGGGTCTAGGAAGAGGGCCTTTTCTGCCATGGCCCCCGCCCCGTGGAACAACTTACCACCTGAGATACGGTCCACCTCCATTCTCATGGCCTTCCGGAAGAGTGTGAAATCTTGGCAATGCCAGGTGGCCTGGGGGCCTGATGGGGGCTCGCATTGTTCGAATTGGCTAGTGGGTAATTGATTCTGCCCCCCCCCCCCATCATCTTGAATTGTATATAATCCTTTTATATGGTATTACTTTTTTAGCTAATTTAATATGGATATTTTTATTTTTACTGTTTTTACTGTTTGATTTTAATTGTGAGCTGCCCAGAGTCACCCTCTGGGGGAGATGGGCAGCATATAAATTTAATAAACAAACAAACAAACAAACAAACAAACTCTAAGGTATATTTTACCCATTTTTGGTTTCCAAAGCTTCTCAGGATCCCTCCACAGCTGATTAAGAGAATTTGTGGAGGTTTCTATAGATGTTCGAGTTTAATCAGAGATCAAGAGAAACTATGGGGAACATGGGGAAAATGATTCCATTTTCCACACAGGGGATTCACGGGCAAATTCTGGGCAGTTTCAAATGGGAATCACTTCCACATGACTAAGTGTCAAGGAAGCTGTGGTCATGTCAGGATTTCTCCAAGATGGGTTGACCAACCCCTGCAGTAGACATCTCTTTGGAAGTAAGTGACACTTCCATAAATGCTGTCTTATATGAGGAAGGAAACATGTTTTCAATACAGGAGACCCCAAATTCAGACTCTGTTCTCCTTCCTTGTTTCTTGGTTGTAAGTTAAGTGTCATGACTGAATTTTGTGACTCAGAAAAACCAGATCGGTCTTCTCTAATCTGGTGTTCTCCAGGTATCTTATATTCCAGCTCCCAGAATTTCAGCTGGCATTGAAGGTTGGAATCCAATGCGTCTGAAGCACATCAAATTGGAGAAGGCAGGACTAGGTTTATATTGTTCATACGCTTTACTGGAATGGATTAATGTGGGAATAGCCAAGGAGCTGGAGAACCTGGGACCTTCTAAATACTGTTGAACTGTAACACCGTTCATCTTGGCTGTCTGGGAGCTGATGAGAGCTGTAGTCAGCAGCATCTCTAGATGACCACAGATCTCCCATCCCTTTTATAAATCGTTGGATGAAAACGTGCCCCAAGGGGCTTTTATGTGACAGTTTTGAGCCTAGGGATAGACTTAGTAATTAGTAAGGTTGAAAAAATGGTGTAACAAACAAACGGTATCAAGGAGAATACTTGAAACCCATCTCTAAGCATTATCTTATGAGTAAAATCTACTTTCTTCCAAAGCTACAGAATGATCTTGCTAGTTGATGGGACATTCCTTTCAATGTTGGAATGTTTTTCCTAAAAAAAAAAGAGAAGAGGGACTTCCTACCCTCCCCCCAAATTAACAGAGAAGAATAAAAGTACCCGAAAGATGGCTCTTCTTGTATTTAAAAGCTACTCTATTTTGAGGGCTTTTAGCACATTGTGGTAATTTATCAGGAAATGAAAGTATTTCTTGACAGAGGGAAGGAGGAAAAAGCATAGCCATTCCCACAATTCACAATTATATGGCGTGAGGTAATCTTTTTTAAAAGGTATGATTTCTCATCACTATAATTACCACTGCTGAAAATGTCAAGGGAAAAAAAGTTAAACCATAAAATCAGAGCTGGTTAAAATTACTCTTTGAGAAGTTCTTCATTAGGTTTTGAAACAGATCCATTAGCAAAGGATGGTGAAGTAATCTGCCATCTTGGATTCTCATTTCTTCCTCTGGTACAAAGAGTTTCCCCAAATCTTTCTTCTGTCTATGGTAGTGTTCAGATAAACCACAAACTATTGTGTGAAACCAGGCTGGAGGTTAGTTTATAAATTACACAATCATTTCTGTAGGGCAAACTGGAATTAAACTGGCTTGTAAACCATGGATAAATGTGTTGTGTAAACACAGCTGAAGTCTCTCCAACTTATACATTGAAAAAAGGTGAAAACAGAGCTGCAAATTCTTAAGAAAGCTAAACAGTGAAGGGGTAAAACCAAAACCATCCGAAGGTGCCTTTTCAGGACTGTATTTAAACAATGCTCTAGTCTAAAATATGTTTGGTTAGTTTGTGGCTTATTTTCTTGTATGAATCTGGCCAATGTGGAAAGTTTAGCTATGGTTCAGGCAAGCAAACACAGAATATTGGGTTGAGGAAACCAGAGTTCAGTTCATCAAGGTTATCTACTGTGTGTGGCAGTCATTATCTTTGGAGAGAAATGGATGGCTCTTGGTGTCACATGCTGTTGTGACACCTTCAGAACTTGTTAACCACATACATTGACCATCTCCACATTGCAACAGTCATCGATTTCCACGATGATTGTTTTGAGGAACTAAATTAGCAAAAGAACCTTACTTGTGTAAACATTGTGTAGGGAGTTCCCAAACTAGAAGGGAAGAAAATTACTCAGAAATGAAAGGAAGAGTTTCTGGAAACATAGCACTGGAGGAAGAGGAGGAGTTTAAATCAACAAAACTATCTCCTCTGTTTTTTCATTAGGATGCAACATATAGTTCTCATGTTGTGTTCCAAAACCACATCTTCCTTTTCCAATGTCCATCTTCTTTTGCCAGGCTTGACATGGCCCTGCACAGTTTAATAGGCACCAGTGTTTATGACTTCCCAAGACTACCACGTTTCATCCAGGAGTCATACCACAATTTCAGTTGGGTCATTAGTGAGAGTTTCCCAAATATCTTGCTCAGGATCCAAGACTTTCTTGAACTTACACTGGGTTCCAGATTGCTTCTTTTTGAACCAATGGATGATGCTAATGCCAAGGTCTAGCCCCAGTGACTGGCACAGCTTTGGCTTAGTCAAGGAGTAGCATGGTTAGGAACCGCACAGTTTGCTTGTGATGAATCCACAGTTTGCAGCCATGTGTGCATGAGCATCCAAGATCATATTCCTTGACCTTTTCACAAGGGAGTGTCTCCAGTGACTTGCACCTCCCTGCAAGAGGACGCTTCTGTCTTTGGACTGATATTGGACAACTTAATGTCAGGTACTTCTGCAATGTTGGTTGCTTTTGTCATCTGATTGCCTTGCCTGCAACGCTTCATGATTAAAATGCAAAGGATGATATAAAGAAAACAGCTTCCAAATCTTAATGCAGCAATGACCCCAAGGTAGATATTTCTAGGAGGAAAAACAGTGTGAGAACAGACGTGAGTTGGAATAGAGCAGGAGTGTTTCCTAGAAGAAGAGGGCTACCAGCTTCACGCTTGGAAATCAGTGCAGTAATGTTCTTAGCCTTTCAAAAGAAGCCTGCAGGATTCAGACCCTACAGGACTCATACATCAGTCAAAGTCATGTTTTTTTTAAATAATGGTTTATTTAATAAACCACAATTGGAGAGGTCTGTATTAAAAGGCTAACAGTGGCTAGGTTCCACAGTGCAATCTGCCTGGTCTGGGTTTAGTGTGTTGTGTGAACCTAGCCTAAAATTATGGAGCTGCACTGCAGTGTTCCCTCGTCTATGACTCCATGATTCTCATACTGTATACTTTTTCTTTCCTGTCCATTTCTTTCTGCAATGTTCTTGCCCTGGTCCCTCTCTCCCTCCCTCCCTGAATACAGATAAAAGGCTTGTCAACATGTAATTATTCTATGAAAGGTTCTCATCATTATTTAGGGTGTGGAAACAGATTTCCTCATCCAGACCCAACAAGAGAGAAGTTCCCAACCAGAATCCACCCTAAATCATAAGTTCTTTTCCTCCTTTGAGGCTTACCTGAATGCTTCGGTATCATATAACCTGCAAGCCCCAGATCCACCACAGGTTTTCACACCCCATTTCAAGCAGGTCTGATCAATCAAAGCTCCAAAGTAAATAGGTGCTGGAAGCCCTCCTGAAATAAGACAAGGGAGATAAGTGAGGCTGGCTTGACTTATTCAGCAAGGCTTCAGAGGAACAAAAGCTCAGTGGCAGAGTATGTGCACTGTGAGCATAATGGTTCAGGTTCAACTGCTAAAAAAGAAACCAGTAGGAAGTGCGAAGGACTTTGGCTGAAGCCCTATTTCCAGACTCTGCTGAGACTATTGGCCTGGACATATAAATTATGTGGAATGGACAACATCATCCTGTTCTTACCCCGTCCTCCACTCACTGCAAATGACATCCACAGGCACATTTTGATCCTTCACTTTCAACTGCCTATCCTTTCACTTTCATGCCTATATCACCTGAGGCACTACTGTCTGGTCTGGCTGGTGTACATTAGACATTTGTTTGGTGTCTTGTACATTTTTTAAGAACATTAAGGCTGGAATGCTGAAATGCAAACCCTGATTGATTTGGCGCTCAATCAGTGCAGCAACCTTGTTTCTTTTTTAAATTACCAGTTTGATTAATTACCAGTTTAGAATTTATTTTAAAGATTGCAACAGGGGCTTCTCTCATGAAATGTCAGAAGGAATGGCAGTCTCTGTGACTACTGCTCATTGTAACATTACATGGAGGATAAGAGTAAAATAATCAAACTAATAAATGGTTCTGAAGGGTCATCTGTGAGGAGAGTCAAAAGATCAAGGTGAACCCCACCTCTTTTTTATATGTGTGATGGAAAAAGGAGCAGGGCTTTGTGCAGGCATGGCTGCCATCCTGACTTATTTGACCACCACTTCCCCTGTGGATTTTCCTGCGGTTCTGTTAGGCACACATTCCCAGCCAAGGGAGATCAAGAAAGTGAAGTGACCACAGCAAAAGAAATTGTCCAGTGGGATGCCAAGAGAGCTTGCTGTCCAGATGGAGGCCTTTTCAAGTTGTTGCCAAACTGCCTTGGTCCAGAAGTTTTGCTTAAACTGAGTTAGACTTAAGCAACCATGAGCACAAGAGAAGCTTAAAGGGTTAGTGTGGATATGTCCTTCATCACCAGCAGCCTTAGAACAGGTCTCCTGAAA
This sequence comes from Liasis olivaceus, assembly GCA_030867105.1. Classification (NCBI taxonomy): domain Eukaryota; kingdom Metazoa; phylum Chordata; class Lepidosauria; order Squamata; family Pythonidae; genus Liasis; species Liasis olivaceus. The sequence continues at coordinate 71,477,077 of CM061355.1, forward strand.
CTGACATTATCCAGATGGTCAACCTATCTCAAAATGATAAAACATTGAATCCAACAAGACACCAGATTGGGGGATGTTACCTTAGGACACCACACTAGCCAGTTTCTCTCCAAAATGTTGTGCATTTCATGGCTAATAGATAACATTATCTGCTTAGAATCTAAAATGAAATGTGGAAATTATTTACCAAGTATCCTTCCACATAAAGCTTCAATGCCAACTGCAAAAGATTTCAAATCTGGTGAAACTGATCTGAAAAAGAAAAGGAGGTGTTGGGAGACGTTCAAAAGTGAGTTTAGACTAGAAACATTGAAATAAATGAAGTCTAGAGGGAAGAGGGAAAATAAGATAGTAAATATCAGTTGAAAAGAAGGTTGGAAGTCAATTATATTTTTCTTGATTTCTGTTTCTTTTTCTATCCTTTGTGTGTGTGTTTGTGTGTGTGTGTTTCTTGCACTTTTTCCTTTTTCCTTTTTCTTTTCTCTTTCACTCCTTTCTTTTTCTTTAGATTTGTCTTTTAGTGTATGGAAAAATTCTTAACAAAAATAATAATAATAAAATAAAGAAATAAATCTGAAAACAAGCTAGTCAGCACAATTTCCTGGTATGGTTCAGAGTTGAAACCAACTGGAATGATGTATAATCAACACCAACACAATCCCAACTTACAGCTGACCCACTGGAAAAAGCAATGAGTAGGAATAAAAAATCTTTAAACGCTCATGGTATTTATTCCTGTGCTATTTGTTAATGTAATTTTAATTTTGCATCACTTTATCAGCTCTTCTTAAATTTTGTTGTAATGTTTAAACAATGTTGCTATTCGTCCTCAGGTCTTTGATTATTGTGGACTAAAGGTTAAATTAATAAATGTGGGCAGATCGTGCTGAGAATCTGATGTAGGGATTTGAAATTAGAACGCTTGGTTTGGAAAGCTTGGTTTTGTAACAGCAATATGTTTTCTTGATTAGAAATTTCACTGGGAACTGTAGCAACAATTGTAGAACTTTGCTCCAGTTGGATTTCTCCAATGCATTATTCAAATTGGCACAATAAATGAAATGAAATACAATGATGTGTTTGAAATCTGAAATTGCCTTTTGCTACTCAGAAGGATTCTGCAAAAAGGAAGCATTGAACTGCAGGATATGAATTTAATTTTACAGTATGACACCCGCTTGCTCCCAGGCTTTCAATTGGAGGAGAGAAAGAAAGAAAATGTCTTCACCTGAACATAATCATATATGTTGGTGTTCCTCCCAAAGAGAAGAGAAATGCAAGGATGGACAACAGCACTAAAAAGTAAGGGAATTCCTTTGTACAATTATCCCTTGGACATTGACCCAAAACTGCAGAAAAATTACCACCTCCTAAAACTCCTACACAACTGCAGTTTTGAAATACCTGCAAGATAGAAGAAAAATGAAGTCAGTCCTTGGAATGTTCTACATTTCCAAACCTCTATCTACATGGCTGTACACCAAACAGTGTGCTCCAATGGTTTCCAGGAATGATAATCATTTCCAAAATCATTGCTATGTCTCCCCCATCCTTGGATCCTTCTAAGTAACCCCAATTCTGGGAATTAGAAGTATGATTCCTAAACCACTGATGAATATTTCCTGGGACTTGTTTTAAAGAAGGGAATAATGCAGCATGTTGCTTAGCCTTGTGTGGCTTAGGGCCACTCAGCATGTCCCATCCAATCTTAGAACACCCAGGGGGTTCTGCATTTTGTTTCATTGCATCACAGAGAGCACAGAGTTCTCCTTGCCAAGGGAATCCATGTCATTCCCTTCCAGCAATTCTAGTAACCATTGTTGCAGGAATGGGAGAAGGGTGCCTACAGAGGAGGTCAATATGATGGCTGCAACTGTGCAATCGAACATTAAAAACAAGGTAGGGCTTTGATCGCATCATTGCTGACACCATCTTGACTTGTTTTACCCTTCCCCCCCAGACTGCCCCCATGGAATCTTCTTCTGGTATTTCCAGGAACTGGGCGGAAAAGCCAGAAAAGGCTTCTGTGCTTCTTGCTCCTGCAATATGACACTCCACCTGATGTCAAGGGAAGCAACGTCAATGGGAACTTTGAACAAACTTGCACAGAAGTGGAGCACCCCTGTGAAATTTTGCACAGGTGTAATTTTCTGTGGCCTGCCCATCCTCAAGAAACTAAGAAATTATTTCCTATACTTTGTAGGCATTTATTACAACATCTCTGCATTTACCAAATCCTTTCCAGTTCCCACAGAAGTTCTGCAGCCAGCTAAACATGGGTTCATGTAGGTGATGCCATTGCCTCCACAAACTGGATCCCAGTGGTTCTCATCACAGCCACAGTCAGAGTTGCAGGCAGGCAACAGCTTCTCCCTGGAGACGGTCACTTCTTTTATGCTAAAGGAATAGTGATGGAGCCATCAGGAATCCAAGGGGGAAAAGATCCAGATAAATGTACTTATTCTCAGCCAAAACAATGCCATCCTTGCAGAAGAGGGTAGTACCATAGGTTGCAGAAGGATTAAAAAGTGTTGGAAAATAACCCTATGCAAGGAAGGAGGGATCCCAAAACAGACCAATTCTCACAGAAAGAACAGTCTTGAATCTATGGGATGGACAATTTTTTCTCCTAATGCTGTGCCTTAACTTGTTTTTTTTCAGGGGGGAAAATCACCCCAGTAAAAGAAGTTGGTGTTTTCTACCTTATTCTCAGGGTGCTTGAGAATTTCTTTCCAATTTCTCTTAGTGTTTCCCCACCCCCCTCCCGATCAGCTTAGTTTATTGTTAGAGATAGTGGTGCACACTTGCTAGGGTTGCTGTTTTCTGATGATCATCTAGCCATCACTCTGAAGCCTCCCTGGTTCTGCACTTCCCACCTTATGATGGAAACGTGAACAACATGAAGGGGCATTTTATCATCTTTGGTGGATGTGTAAAAAAGCCAGAAAGTTTTGGATACAAATACATACAAAGGATTTTAAAGATTAATATACAGTTGGAACCAAAACCTTTTCTTTTGGGATTGATGGACAAATAGTTGGAAAAAAGGCATGGAACTTTGTTTTTATATATGACAACTGCAGCAAGAATATTATATGCACAAAAGTGGAAAGATTTGGCATTGCCTACCATGGACGAATGGTTGGTGAAGATGATGAAATTAGCAGAGATGGCCAAATTGACCTCCTTGGTTAGAGAAAAGACAGTATCTACATTTATGGTTGACTGGAAATGCCTTATGGACTTTTTGCATGAAACGGGAAAAAACTGAACTTATAATCTGTGCTTTTGATAATTATAAAAAAATAGATAACAGAAAAAAAGATATATATATTTTTTGTAACCATAGAGTAACAGGCAATTTTGTATTGTACTTATAACTATTGCAAAGAAAATCAGAAGCTACTTCTTTCTATTTCTTCCTGTGCTTTCTTTTTGCACTTCTGGCTTTTTCTCTGTTTTTCTTTTCCCTCCTTTCTTTTTTCTTTATACTTGTTCTTGTTAGTTTTTAGTTTTTATAAAAAATAAAAAAAAAGAGGAAGAATTCACACTGGGCCTTTTCCAGATTGGAAAATGTGGGCAACTAGAGAGATTCCAGAGTGACAGACGGCTGAGGAGCCACTATGTTCTTGAAGGTGTGGCTCTAATGGCATTGACTTTTCCACACCTTGTGACCTACTGACCACCATGGGCAGTAAGGTGTAGATAGAGAGCTAAGGATCTATTCAGTGCCCTCTCTTTTTCTACTCCTCTGCTCGCTTTTTGTCTAAGAGACTTCCTTTCCTTCCTTCCTTCCTTTCTTGGGTCACTTCCTTCCACCTTTCTTCCCAGGCACACATGCATAGGACATGCCCTCCTCCCCAGATAGGCTTTAGGGCAATGGAGAGACGAAGGCACAAAGAAAGGCAGGCCATTCACGCACAACCCTTGACCTTCTAGTAATGAAATAGATCAACCCTGATTGCTCATTGGAAGGATTGATAATGAAGCTCAAGCTCAGATACTTTGGCCACCTAATGCAAAGAGAGGACTCTTTGGAAAAGACCTTGATGCTGGGAAAGATGGAAGGCCAAAGGAGAAGAGGACGGCAGAGGATGAGATGGCTAGATAGCATCACTGAAGCAATGAGCATGAAATTGAGCAAACTCAGGGAGGCAGTGAAGGACAGGAAGGCCTGGAGCAATATGGTTCATGGGGTCACGAAGAGTCGGACATGACTTAACGACTCAACAACAACAACAACTTTTGATGAACATCGAATTAATTGAGATACAGTGGTACCTCGGTTTACGAACACTTCTGTTCACGAACAATTCGGTTCACGAACAGCTCCGGTCGCAAAATTTTGCCTCCGTTCGTGAACTCCACATCGGGTTACGAACAGGATCCGCGGCCATTTTCCCTCCCGTGACACGTGGTCGTGGCTTCCTGTAGGGAGGGGGACTCTCCCTCCAAGCAGTAACCACCTCCCCACCCGCCTTCCTGTCCTCCATGCCAGAAGTCACGTCGAGCAATGTTAGCTTTCTCTCTCTTCGTACTGTACTTTGTGTTATATTTTTGTGGTTTAAAAAAAAAAACATATGGTTCAGAATGGATTAACCGTAATTACATTGAACCTTATAGGGAAATTTGATTCGGGACGCAATCAAAAATCGGTGGGCGACCAAATTCGTAGGGGTCAGAACGGATTAACCGTATTTACATTGAACCTTATGGGAAAATTTGATTCGGTTCACGACCAATTCGGTTCGCAACCAGAGTCACGGAACGAATTAAGTTCGTGAACCGAGGTACCACTGTATTAGCAGGGAAAATGTAGAACTTTTCTGCCTGGCACTATTCTGGGAGGGAGCACTGCCTCAGAATACACTTCATGCATTGCAAAATATACATCATCTGCACTTCCCTCCCGCCTCCCCTCTTCTCCCCCCGCAAAAAATGAACCAAGATGACAAACCCAGAGTAGTTGACAGTCAAACCAGCCACTTGAAGCACTTGACAACTGGCACCAAAGTAAAACAGGTTTAACAGGAAAGCTGCCACAAAGGTGACGCAGGCAAACTTTGCCATGGCTGCAATGTGCAGCTTGAACCTCTTGATGAGAAAACCTCCCAAGAACATCCCCACGATGGTAATGGGTAAAACGATCACACCTACAAAGGAAAGGGAGCAGGGACATCATCTCACCCATCACTGAACACAAAACTCATATCCTTCTTCAGAACAACAGGTTAACATAACCCAGTGCCAGGGGTAGTAATAATATAATCTGCCTGGCGTCTCATTTTGGCAGTGGCAAGAGACAACACTAGCAGTGGGTGGGGTCAGATCTAAAGATGGATGTGATCAGAATCAAAAGTGAGCATGGCCACCACTCCCCCCCCTTCTCCTAACGCTCCCTCTGCTGTCTCCGACATCCTCATTTCTTGCTCTATTTTTTGACATTCCATTCTGTCTTGCTCTTCCTCTTTCTCTATGATCCCCCACTCTCCTTTTCTCTGTTCATGCAGAGAGTTCACTCTTACAGGGAAAAAGGATATCCATAGAAGTCACCCCATCCCACCCGTACATCATGTATGCCTACTCCATCTTATGGAACGTCTATCATTACTCATGGACCAAGCAACCGATCCTTCAGTAAGAATGCACCCCCACGTGGCTACTCACAAAGCCAGGATATCTGAAAAACAAAGAGAAGAGTTTCACCTACCAATAAGAAAGATGGCTCTTGAAACAGAGATGTTGAACTGCTGCTCCATAAACTTTGATTCAAAGGTTATCATGCCAACCAGAGAATTGTATTGGAGGATTGTGAGGAGCAAATAGATCAGGAAGATGGAGTTTCCCAACAGTTTTTTCAAAGTAGGAAAGAAATCTGGAATAGGAGAAAAAACATCTTTAAAATAAAGAGACGGTAACCATATTCAATATCAGGTCTATTTAGCCCTGAAACTAATTCTGATTTTTGTCCAAATTTGCAATTAAGAAAACTTCAATATAATTTTACAAAGAGGAAAGAAAAACCTTGGGGTATATAATCCAGGCATTTAATAATTTATTAATTAACCTTATTGGCATAAAATCATCGCAAGAGTTAAGGTTTATTGACATGACCTAATCATATAGGACTAACTGGACAAGTCGTTATTTGGTTAAGATCCCACTATAGCCCCAGCAGGATCACTACCAGAGTCAAAGTGAGTTAGGACACCTTGAGAGAGATTCTCAAAATACGAACCAGAAAGAAATTCTTTCCAAAACATACAGATCTAAAAACCTGATACTTCCTGGTTCAACTTAGAGGCATGAGGCCAGCTGAGGCTGAAACAACCTTATGTTGTAAGGCAAGGATAGGTAAGTTTTGTTGGGAGAGGAGGCTGTAAAATAAGTGAGACACATCATACACACAAGTGGGAATTTGGGTGGAGGGCAGAAGTGTGGGAGGTTTCTTTACTTTGTAACTGTCATATGCCTCTTTCAAGGTTTACACCAGGGTTTCCCAAACTATGAGGTATTCTTCCCTTGCGGGGGGGGGGGGGGGGTGCAGACAGAATCCAGGGGAGGTGTGAAGAACCTTTTAGTTGTACACTGTTACCATAAATCCACCTTTCCCAAAGTTTCATTGTATTCTTTTCATGGTTCATTTGTGCTCATGTTGGTGTTTGGATTTTTAGGGGAGGTGTGTACATTACGACTACACTAAAAGGAGGCATGATGGCAAAAGATTTAGGAACCCTTGGTTTATACTATTCTCTGTATCTGCTTCCCACCCCATAGTGGCAGAAAAGTGGGCCATTCATTTTCAGCAACTATGAGGCCCACAAGAATGGAACTCCAAGGCTATTTGTGATCCTGGGGGTCACCCCATCTGTTGAGTCACAATCAAGGCCCTGCTTGTAAGGTGGTAGAACAATCCATCATTGCTGGAGGATGTTAATACAAACATTCACGTGATACTTCTTAATTCTAGCAATTCTCTGGGCTTCTGCTATGCTGTATTTCACCACCTGATGTATTATTATCTTGACAAACAGCTCTACTGCTGACTTTCTGGTTAAACTAAGCATTAAATATTTATTTATTTATTTATTTATTTATTTATTTATTTATTTATTTATTTATTTATTAAGTTTGTATGCCACCCATCTCCCCCAACGGGTGACTCTGGGCAGCTCACAGTTAAAATCAAAACCCCAACAACAATTAAAAATACCCCATAAATAATAAAACTAATTAATCCATTAAAATCAATATAAAAAACAAACCCTATGCAAAATACTGAAAACATTCAAGATGACAGAGGGGGCAAAGTCAATCACCCCACAAGCCACCTCCACTGGTGCGAGCCCCTATCCAGCCCCCAGGCCTTTCACATTTTTCCTGGAGGCCATGAGAGTGGGGGCACACTGCACCGCGGGAGGTAGGTTATTCTATAGAGCAGGGGCCATAGCAGAAAAGGCCCTCTTCCCAGATCCCACTAGTCAAAATTCCTTGACTGGTGGGGTCTGCAACATGCCCCTTCTGCCGGCCCGAGTGGGGCGGGCTGTTATATCAGGGGCGAGACGGCTCCTCAGATAATATGGATAGACTAACCTAAATGTTGCCCCTTTTGCGGAGGCGGGGGGGGAGACATTTCATTTGCATCAAATTGAATAAGTATGGTTTAAAAATTGCAGAACACAGGTTTGGCTTAGGACTAGTTGCAAAGTTCAGAATTAGCTACTAGTAAAGAGGTTTTTCAACCAGGTTGAAGAACCTCTTCACTAGTAGATAATTCTGAACTTTGCCAAACCTGTGTTCTGCAACTGGCTAAATTTAATGCTGATTGGAAGCCCCTTTTGGACTTTTTGCATGAAACAGAAAATTAGAAATAATAGTAGACAACAGAAAAAATGAAAGTTATGTTGCTAACTTGCAGTAAGAGCTCAAAGCAAATTTATACTTATATCTGTTGTAAAAGAAAGTCAGAAGTCATTTTTCTTTTGTATTTCTTTTTCTTTCTGCACTTTTGACTTTCTTTTTCATTCTTTACTTTTCTCTCTTCTCTACTTTCTACCTTAATTATTAGTTCTTGTTAGTTTTTATCTCTTTGTCTTAAAAATCTAATAAAGTTATTTGAAAACAAAGAAGAGGTTCTTCAACCACCTTTTACCACTTCTGAAACTTTCAACTGTGGGGGTTTGGGAGCGTCTGTTTTGCTCCGGCTGTCTTGAGTGATTCCATAAACTTCATTGGACTTCTTAACAACGTGTTCTTCTTCTTGCGGCAAAGAATAAGGAAAGAACCAGAAAGGGAGAGATGACACGAAACTAGTGACTCCACAGATCAATATCCCAAGCCACCAAGCACCGACCCAACGCGTGTCCTTGGAATTGATGGTCAGTGTATCTGGGAAAAGTTAAAAAAAAGAAGCAAACTTTCAAATAAAACTTCTAACTATACTTTCTAAAAGCTTATTAAGTATGACCCTTGACATCACCAACATTGACCTAACATTCATGGTGTTCACATGACATGTTTAATCCTAAACTTGGATTTTTATTTTTATTTTTTTTTGTCTGCGCTCAGTCATTACTGACCCTGCAGTGACTGCCTGGACAAGTCCTTGCAGTTTTCAAGGCAATTGTTTCGGAAGTGGTTTGCCAGAGCCTCCTTCCTAGAGCAGAGCCCAGCTGGCGAGCGCAGGAGGTGGGGTTTCCGTTGCTTCGCACCCTTTTCGGGCGAGCGCGGTTTCGCGCTTACCGGCAACTGGTCCCGTCTCTCTGTGCAAGGCGCTGCCAGCATTTTTCCTCCCACCGGAGTGAGAGTCCCCATTTATCTACTCACGTGAGTTTTCGACCTGTTGGGTTGACAGGAGCTGGGGAGGAAACAGGAGCTCACCCTGTTAACGCGAAGGCTGGACTCGAACCGCCGAAGCGTCAGCCATTTCTGGCCGGCAACTTTCAGCGTCATTAAGCCGCTGCGCCACCGCGTCCCCTTAAACTTGGATTAACAACACACAATTGAGCTGCGTTTGTACAACACCCAATCAACTCATTTACATTTGTAGGAGCTCCATTACCTCGAGCAAAGCTTATGTAATTTTAACTTTGGCTTACTTTTGAGCTCAGCATGTCCATAACCTAGCTTGTTTCCTTAGTTTATCATTCCATCTATTATGCAGGCCCAGAAAGTGGATTCATTCCGTAACCAGGTTAAGTGGGTTGTGGACTGTAGTCACTCATAATACAAATAACTATATTATGGCTTCATGTAATAGCCTCATTCATGCTCAGTGCTAAGATAATGGTTGGGTTCCTACAACATACTCAGCTGCAAGCAAGTAAACTTATTTTAGCCTAGTTTAGCATGTTGTAATCCAGCCATTAGGGAAGAGTCTTAAAGATCTACACTGTGGTCCCAAAGATTCATTGGTGGTTTTTTTCTCATATTATTCTCTCCTTCCTTCACTTATCCAGCCATAAGACAGAAAACTTAAAACTTAAAACCTCAATTTAATGGACTCCTGGGGAAGCAGGGAGAGAATGTCAGTTATTCCCAAATGTCTGTTAAATCCCAAAGCACATCATTTGCATTAATTTACATCATTTGTGTAATGACATAAAATTGACACAAATGACAAATTGCCCCTGGTCTCATAAAATTAATATAAAATTAATGCATACTTAATGGTCTTTTCCAGACTATGGTAGATGCAATGGACCTGTATGACTTTGGAGTAATGTCTGGACAATAATGTTGTCCATTGCATCTGGTGTCTGCTAAATAGGGGTTCATTAAATCAAGGTTTTGATGCTTGGCTAGCAAAAGTCTACCAGATGGAAAGACAAAATTGGCTGAGAAGAAACATTGGGTATGACACTTGTTCCTTACCAGAATCTACTGCTCCAATGTCAACCCACAGATTAGCACAAAAAGATCCAAGCAGGAAGCCAAGAGTTGGTCCAAACATTCCTGTTGACCGTACTGTTCCTACGAAAGATGGTTTAACATAAGCACAGGAATACCTGCAGAACAAGACTCTCTCTCTCTCTCTCTCTCTCTCTCTCTCTCTCTCTCTCTCTCTCTCTCTCTCCATCTCCATCTCCATCTCCACCTCCACCTCCACCTCCACCTCCACCTCCACCTCCACCTCCACCTCCACCTCCACCTCCATCTCCATCTCCATCTCCATCTCCATCTCCATCCATCCATCCATCCATCCATCCATCCATCCATCCATAAAGGTGGCAATGGCAAAACACTTCCATATTGTTGCTAAAAGAAACCTTGGATGGACAGGTGTTATTACCTTTAAGGGTCAGAAGATGTACTGTATAACGATTCCATCTGCATCTTGAAAAATGTGGATGAGGGAGTTTCAATCAGGTATCTGGGAAGATGCCACAGCATCTCTCCTCTCTACCAGAATGGAGATCTACTGCTAACACAAATTGTCCAAAGACTTAACAATGCAATAGTTTGTGTGTGTGTGTGTGTGTGTGTGTAGAGAGAAAGAGAGAGAGAGAGGCATTCTCACAGGTACTTATCAAACAGTAGTTGGGAAATATTTGGAATAAGTGATGCAAAATGAAAAAGGGGCGGGGGGTAATCTCTCAGTTTTTTTAAAAATTTATTTTATTTGCTCAATTTATATAGCCACCCGTCTCACTTTCACCTGACTCTAAGTGGCTTACAATAAAACAATAAAAACACAAAATACATAATAGAAAACACAAATAAAAACACATAGCAGCTGTGCATGATCTAACCTATCATCTGTACAACCAGGAGTTGAGCTGTAGCCCACGCCCAGGGCCCCAGGCTCGAGCACAATGCCAAGATTTCAAGGCCTTATGAAAGGGATGGGGCCTATCTAATCTCAGGGGAATGATGTTCTAAAGGGTGGGTGCCATGGCAGAAAGGGCTCTCCTTCTGGGCCCCCACCAGCTGACACTCCCTAACTGGTGATACCCAGCGTATGACCTTCCTGCCAGATCAGATAGGACAGGTAGAAACAATTGGGGAGAGACAGTCCCATAAGTAACTTGGCCCTTTGCCATGTAGGGCTTTAAATATGACAACCAAACACCTTGAATGCACCCAGAAGCACAACGGAAGCCAATGCAACTCCCAGAGCAGTGTTGTCACATGTGCTGAGTACCTGTCACCAGTAAATGCCCCCACTGCTGCATTTTGCCCCAGTTGAAGCTTCTGAATATACTTCAAGGGCAGTCCCACATAAAGCACATTGCAGTAGTCCAATCTGGAGGTCACAAGGGCATGAGTGACTGTGAGCAGGGCCCCCCAGTCCAGGAACAGGCACAACTGATGCACAGCCCTAAGCTGCGCAAAGGCCCTCCTAGCCATGGCTGCCACCTGTTCTTTCAACAGGAGCTGTGAATACAGGAGGACCCCCAGATTGCACACTGGGTGTGCCTGGAACAGTGCCACCTGATCCAGAACCAAAGATGGAAGGTTGCCAGAACCAGGAGGTCCACAAACCCAGAGCCACTCAGTCTTGCTTGGGTTGAGCTGAAGCCTGTTGTGCCCCATCCAGGCCCCCACAGTCTCCAGGCACTGAGACAGGACCTCCATGGCATCACACAGGATGCCTGGGGCAGAGATATAAAGCTGGATATTATCAGCATATCTCACCCCAAACAGTTGGATGACCTCACCCAATGGCTTCATGTAGATATTAAACAGGAGGGGAGAGAGTACCGCACCCTGAGGCACCCCACAAAGTAGGGGCTGGCTAGATCTCTACCCCTCATCAACACTGACTGGAACCAACCCTAGAGGAAGGATGAGAACCAGCACAACACCATGCTGTCCACCTCCAACTCTCACAGCTGGCCCAAAAGGATACCACAATTGAAAGCTGCCGAGAAGTCAAGGACGGATGCACCATCCTCATCCTGCTCCCACCAGAGGTCATCCAAGAGTGTAATCAATGCTGTCTCAGTCTCATACCCAGGCCTGAACTGTGACTGAAAAGGGTCCAGATAATCTGCTTCTTCCAGATTATGAAGAATCTCTGAAGCTGCAAAGCAACCATCTTCTCTACAACCTTCCCTAGAAAGGGAAGGTTGGAAACTGGACAAAAATTATCCAGAATGGTGGGGTCTAGCGATGGCTCCTTGAGGAGGGGCCAACCAGCTCCTTAACTAACTTCTCAAAGAGGTCTTAACCAGCCAGGAGGGACATGGATCTAACACAGAGGTGGCTGCACTAACAGCCCTGAGGACTCTGTCCACTTCCTCAGTCCCAACACAATCAGACTTTTCCCAGTTCCACATTTATTCCTCAGTTTGTTTACTGATGGGTCAATGGTTTGAGGATTGCAGCAGCTGCACTCAGGAATGAATGTTTTGTGTAACCTTGCTAGCCTTCAAAACTCCTACTGGTAAATTTCATCAGCAATTTGGCAAACAACCAAGCAGTAATTCATTAACAATTTCCATTGAGAAACAAATCAAAAACAAAGTCTGCAAGCTGTCAGACGTAGGTACCCCAAAGATCAGACATACCTGATGTCATTACATCACTATGGTTATGGCAATGACTGCCTCCCAAAAGTTTATAGGGCATCAGTCAACTATCAGTAGTATGACCTTCCTTTAGAGTGTATTTCTAAGGAAGGTTATGAAGAACTAAAATGACAATACCCTCATAAAGATGACATAGCATTGTACCAGGACATTCCAGAGACAGAGAGAAAATCAGTTTCAGGCCTTGTGAGGACCTAATTACGGCTCTGCTACTAGACCACGGATTATTTCTTCCAAATTTCTTCCCAAAATATCCTCTGCTCCCACCCTCCAAAAACTGGCAAAATGCCTTCTCTCATTTTCTGTGCCAACAAGAAAAATGGGGCTAGTATCTCAGAACTAATTTACTGACCATCTGTGGACTTTCTATGGGTGGTGTTTAATGCAGACTTATTGAAGAATCCTTGTGATGAAATATTTTGAACCTACAAAAAGCAATGTCTGGAAGTCAAGATTTGAGGGTGGCCCCTCCTTCAACCTGGTGCCTTCCAGCAGGGCTGAAACTGCAGCTCCCAGAATTCCCAGTCAATGGAGTCATTGGACATATTGGCAGAGTTGAATTCTGGGAGTTGAAGTCTAGGGGATGGGATAGCTGGGATAGCTATAACTTTGTTCCAACCTCAATTCTAATATTCAAATCAGGAGAGAAAGAATGACTTTCTTATTTTACCTATGTAAAAGGCAGAGTTTTCTTCTGTGGCAAAATCATCAATGTAAGACATCCCCAAGGGCATGATAGGTGCTTCCCCAATGCCACGGAGAAGGTTCCCAGCAAACACAAAGAGCCACAAGTAGGAACTTGTCATTTTTTCACATCCTGAAAACAAAAGATGCCCCAAGAAGTTGTAGGGTTCACAACCTGATGACAATACTAGTATTTATTTATTTGTTTGAATTTATTCTAGCTTTTATGGTAAACCACCCAGAGTCACTCACTGAGTGAGATGGGTGGTGACTAAATCTGAAATATAAAATTAATTAATTACTACCTGAGCACTACATCATACAAAGTAGCAGGTGTTCAGTTTCACTGATTCCAAACCTTGCAAGCCAATGTCTAATTTACAGCAAGTTTCTAGCTCTTGCAGTGTGGGTGAACTGCTCAAACAAGTGTAATAACAATTGCAAAAGCAAGCTCTTGGACCTGGGGTGCATGGCAGGAGAACCACTTTCCCACAGGTTATCAGTTAATGCCATCCCCACTTTCCCTTCTTGGTAATGGGCGTGAGGAACACTGGGAGGGAAGAATGGCACTAATTTCTCTCAAGGGGCAAACAATTAACCTCACCCTGAATACTCTTGCTTCATTTCAAGAAACCTATTGCAAGTCCACAGCTTCCAATGCTTTCTCTTGTTATGTCCTTAAACCTAAGAGTTTTGATTCCATATCTTGAGTGTTCAATGAACCCAATCTAAGTAAGAAAGTTTACTTAGATTGTGAGGGCAAACAAACTGATCAAACTGGAAAATCACGGTATGGATTGCTCAGCAAACAAGGGAGAGGACAATACCGTGAAGCATCTAAAGAGGAGATTTACAGTACTATGAATCTAAAGAATTAGATGATCTTTCCAGAACTTGCTCATGGATACTTAACACCTGAGTGCTCACCTCTTGAATGAAGCAACACTCCTCCCCTCTAAGACAGCTCAAAGCCACTGGAAAGTTTCACTTACCCAGAGCAGTTGAGTTTCGGGAACTTTCGGCAAGAGCGTAATGATGAGGAGATGCTGACCCACAGGCCGAAATGCTTGCGGATGAATTGGCCAAGGAGACAGCAATACTTTTGTAACTGTAACTGCAGAACAAAAGCCAGGATTGTGGGACTGGAAAGTGAACGTTTTCTTTCAATTATCATTATTTTAGAAAGAAGATCTCTCCATGGGATCCTTTAGGTCTGATCAGTGGTTGTATCAAAACATGCTTTGGGTTAACACAACATGCTAAACCCAGGTGAACCAAACACAGTCACTGTGTTCATGTAACAAGTCCAAACAAATCCACAATAGAAAAAGCATTTTGTTTTGATTTTCCCCTAGGAGCTATATCCACATACTGTATGTGGAACTTCCTCCCACATTATTTACCTGGGAACCTTGTAAGAAGGACTAATTATTAAATGAATTAAATCCTGTGATTTGGGTGTGTATGTGAATGAAGGTTTAAAATAGGCACTCTGCTCCTGGTCTAACATTCTAGCCACCCAGCACACTTCCTACATAGTAGTTACAGTATATTCACACAACAGTTGAATATACAGTTAGAGACCTAACAGTTGCAAGGTTACTTTTAAACTTGGATATATGTCTGTGTATGTATGTTTTACAATCTTATACAAACCCAGTCCATCTGCTTAGTTCATGGTAAGCAGCATCCATGGAGGTGGAGGGAAGTTAAAATTGTCAAAATGGCAGACTGGGCATCATGATGTAAGCCCCACCCCTTTTGCGTATGCACTGGCATTGCACACATGTTTAAAAGAAGATGGACTTGAACTACAACACTCCATCCACTATCTTGCCGATGCTGACCTGCTGTCCATGGACACCATTCTTTATGGTCCAGTGGATTACATAAAACTAAAAAAATAGATAATTCAGCTACTGTCAAATATTTTATGCAGTCTTCATATAATGTTACTCAATATTGTCTGTCTGTCTGTCTCTATCTCTATCTCTATCTCTGTCTCTGTCTCTGTCTCTGTCTCTGTCTCTGTCTCTGTCTCTGTCTCTAATCCATCCATCCATCCATCCATTCATCCATCCATCCATCCAAAGAAGGCCTTGGTGTAAGGCCGTGATCTCAAGTTTGAGCTGAGACCACATCAAATCACCTCTTTACTTTCTTGCACATAGGCTCCTGGTACCCCTCATTTTAGATAAAAATAAATAAATACATGAAGGAAGAGTGAATGGGTTGAGAGAAAGGGGCAGAACAAGAACTTCGTGCCTAGGTGGCTTGGTGAGGTGGAGGTGGAGGTGATGAGTCAAAAAGACAGAGGTGAGAAGTTTAAAGAACCACAGGTACCCCATGAAATGGTGTGTGCCTACAGGGAAAGCAATGATGATTTCCAAGAATAGAAAGACATGGAGGCATACAGTGAATGATGTTGGTGTAACTTGAATGCATTAGATATCCTTTTATTTCTCTTAGTTCCTGTCTTTCTTATGCTTATGATTTCTTACTCCTTTTCTGTGCTGTGCATAACATAGCTTACCCTGAAAGTGGTGAATAGGTATGTATGTATCTATGGAAATAAGGAAAGTCCTGCATCTGAGAGTAATGCTTCAATGAGGCATCTTCAACAGGTGCCTCAGTATGGCTAGATTCATATAATCCACCTAATTTGGGTACTGAATTTTATTTTCTTCTCCTACCATATTATAGCTCTATTCACAACATAACAACATAACATGTCCCTTAAAGATCCACTAAAGACCTAGCAACTTGGTTGGTTTTAACCTTGATTAAGCTTTGTGCATATTTTACCATCTTGCACAAATCCTGCCCTGTTTATGGTTCAGTGAATTTTGCAAACTAAGAAAGGGGGTTAATCCAGGAACCAAACAAAGCATGTGCAGCCTTTAATCATAAAGTAAACCAACGGGCTGGGTTCGTACTACAAGCCACACCACAATTCAAGTAAGGAGAAAGAATCAGGTCATGTTTTGGAAAAACAAAAACCAACTGTTACTCAGGTGATCTGGCCGCAGCCTTCAAGGTGGCAAGAGATGTTCTTTGCAAGTCAAGCAAACTCCACTTACTGTCCCATGAGGAAGTGTGGCATCACTGATAGAAAGGATCCAGAGGCCATGATCAGAGAACCTGCTGCGATCACCTTTGGCCGGTGAACTTTTGGTCCAACATAACTCACCAGAACCATTACCAATAAGTTTCCTGAATCGGAAGAAGAGACATGAACAGCCCTCTCAGAAAGGGAAGCCCTTCTGCCGCCAAGCTGTAACATCTGCCCTGCAGAGGGGTCAACTTACCTATCTCAAAGCTTCCATCAATCAAGCCAACCACAGACGATGAGATCTCAAATCTTCGCTCAATCTGAATCATCGTGCTCTTCATGTAGCTTCCCGAAAAAGCTTTGGCAAAAAAGGAAAACGCCAGTGCTCCAAGAAATATCTAAGGTGAAAACAGAGATAAAATAGTGAGCTGGCAAAGGAGCTGTTGCTAGAGAGTTGATAGAGATCTCTCATATCTCTAATGCTATAGAGCATTTTTACTATTGTTATATTATGGAGTATAACATGCCCTTCCAATAGGGGGTCAATTTTATTATTTATTATTTATCCATCCATTATGTCTGTATCTCACTGCAATCCAATCAAGGGCCCACACACAAGTGAAACGCCCATGATAAAAATTGGGGGAAAAAAACAATAAAATAAGCAGTGAACAGCGTCAATCCCCAAAGGCCGCACAAAAGAGCTGTTGTTTTAAGTTGTTTGCAGAAGGTAGTTAGGGTGGGAGCCAATCTAATTTTGACCAGAAAGCTGATCCAAAAAACTGACACTGCCTCCAAGAAGTAGGGCCTCCTGGCCTTGGCCCCACTTACCCCCCCAGAAGTGAGGAACTACAAACTGCTTCCTTCTCCTAGAAAGTTCATACAGGTTGGATTTATACTAGCTGGAGAATGCTTTCCATGGTGCCAAGCCATGGAGACTTTTATAGGTTAAAATCAGCACTTTAAATTGCACCTGGAAGCTTATTGGTTTCCACTGCAGTTGTGATGGAATGGAATTATGAAGGCCAAGCTCAGGGAGACAAACATTTTCTTAGCTTAGGACTTTTTAGTGTGGGAAGATTGATGTCAGGCCCAGCCCAAGGAACTCCAAGAGACAATGCCAATTCAGTCCAGCTATGTTTATTAGCTACAAGCTCTAGCAAGAATCTTCCCAGACTAAAACCCCAGTTCCCAAAGTCCTCCAGCCACAACAGCATGAATTCCTCAGGGAGGTGCCAGTCTCATCCGCTTGTTCCTCCCACGCAGTTCTGGCGAGCTAAGAAAATGTTTGTCTCCCTGAGCTTGGCCTTCATAATTCCATTCCATCACAGCAGTAGATGTAGGACAAGTATAAGGTGTTCCCAATACTGGGTGTTAGTGAATGAATGGTTTTTAAAGTCAGCCCCAAGTAGAGTGTTACAGTAGTCCAAACAGTTATGAGCCACTGTAGAGGACATAGGGAATGGCCTTGAAGGACAGGAGGAAGAGCCACTACCAAGACAATGATCAGACAAGCATGACTTGAGCCCATTCCAAGAAATTAATTTGAGTAAACATCTCAGGTAGGCACCTCCTTTGTTCACATGAAGTGAAGGAGGGGGGAAGCACATTCAGATTTGCAATAAAAGTCGTTTTAGATCTATATGGCATTGGATTCTTAATCTGGCCTAACTCATAGATCTAAAGTGCTGCACAGATCTACTTTTTTTCTTCTATTTTTTCCTCCCTCCTTCTGAAAATCTTGAGGTACATTGGTTGATTTAACTGACGCATATGGTCGCCCAATGCACAAATCTGGGCAGTTAACAGAAGTTTAAGACTGAAAACAAAAATCTTATCATGGGTCTTACTCATGGGTAATGCCCTTTTGAATAAACAAGCTACTCACATTTTGAACCCTGGACACGGAAGGAATGGACTTATTTTATAAGATTCTCAGAAGTACACAGAGAAAACAGAACAAAACCCCTGACCTCAAGGTGTTTACAATCTTAAATTCAAACATGATGAAAGAAGCAGGTGGAAGATGCGTAGGGAATATAATCAGAAAGCTTTTGCTTTTTAGTAAAATGTATCAGAAAAGGTGCTACCAGACTTTTGATTTTTTGCTACCGTAGACTGATACGGCTCTCCACCGTGTTAGTCTATGGTAGCAAAAATAGGGAATATGTGATTTTAAGCATGAATCCTATGAATATTTGTCAACTCAGCAAGGAAAGTGGCAGGTGGGGAGGTGGAAAGCTATTGTTTTTAGCTTTGAAACAGAAAGGATGTAGCCTTCATTGGATGTAACCTGAGGGTTTATTGCAGAGAAAATAGCAGAAAGGAAGCTGCTTAACTTCAAAATAGAAAGAGACATAGCCTTTGTAGAATGCAGCTCAAGGATTCATTGAAGAGAAAATTGGAGGGAAGAACAAAAGTGATTACCTTTAGCTTTGAAATAGAGAGAGATGTAGCCTTCATGGGATGTGGTCCAAGGGTTTTATCCAAGACAAATGGATTTTCTTTTGCTTGTGGTGAGGCCATTTTTCCATCCATGGGGTTGATCTTCTAGACGGGGAACCCAGACCTTTCTGTTTGGTGGTCAAAATATGACTGAAGGTTATCTAATTTCTAGAATGTATACATGGGGAATTTCTGGCCTGTAGGCCTAATCCTAAACTCAAAGGTTCCTCCTATGATCTCAAGTACCATGGTACCAAAGTCCACTCTTCTCTTAAGCCCTGTCTTTCCATAATATCCCATTGCCTTCAACCCCTATCCCTTTTCTTAATCCTTAGCCTTCCTTCCCCCAGGCTTCACTGATATTAGTCCACATATAGAACCATGTTGTAACTTTAAAGAGGGAGGAGAGATAATGAATTTGCTTGTAACTGCTCTAAAGAAGGTTGGAAGCTGCTCCTTTATATATCTTTTATTTTCCTTTTTCTACCTGCACTGTCTTTCCTACTTCTATTTCTTCTTTTATCTTTTTTTTTTATTTCACTCTATATAATGTCATGCTTATCTTTTACTTATGTGAAAATCTTTAATAAAATTATTCTATTTATTTTATCTTTTTTTTAATCTTATTTTTAAAGAAGGTATTAGTCCACATATAGACTTCAGTCATATAGTTCAATGGGCTTATTTTAAGTACTAAATCAGGAAGATGATTTCATGGCTTCTAGTCTAAAACCATTGACTTCATTGCTCTGTTTGGTGGCTAGACAACTTTTCAGCATGTGGGAATATTAACAAGGAATTACACAGAGAAAATTATACACATGGATTGACACCAAATTATAATCCCTATATTGCAGATGAATAACTGAAGTCTACTCCGTCACTGATGCAACCCCCAAAAGCTTTGAGGGATGGCTCTCTCCACTCCCACAACAAATTGCTCCTAATTTATAACTCTTAATGTGATGAAAGTGCTAAATAATTAAGTATATTAGCTATATTAAAATTAACAGTAATTGAAACTGAGATGTGGCCACACTTATGTCATGCAACAAAACCCCAGTTCATAAGTCAAAGGCTAGATGTGGTCCTCAGCCTCCCACCCCACCCCAGGTTGAGCATTGCTTGCACTAGATGTTCAAAATAGCATCTTTTCATGCTGGCAACTGGAATGTGCCATAATGTCAGTGAAGGATGGGACAGTACAGGATGGGATGGGATGGGACAAAGGAAGGAAGGAAGGAAGGAAGGAAGGAAGGAAGGAAGGAAGGAAGGAAGGAAGGAAGGAAGGAAGGAAGGAAGAGCACTTAGGCTAATGAACTCTTTGCAACCTCAGACAGCAGACCAATCATGGGAATGTTGATAATTACAGTTCTGTGGCATCCTGAGATTCAGAATATCCACATACCTACATTTCTATCTTCCCAGTATGAACACCGCAAATATTTTATAAAGCCTAACAAAAACAATAGGGTAGGGATCTGCACTTAATATAGAAGGTATTAGGAACATGGGATTATCAGCTGTCTAAATCCACTGAGTTCTATGGACTTAGCACCTGGCTGACCTTGGAAGCTAAGCAGGGTCATCCTGATGAGGGACCACTAGGGAATCACAGAGATGAAGGTAATACCAGGAAGTTGAAAAAGCATCCCGGAAAAGACAAAGACAGACCATTTCTACACTGCTGCCAAGAAGACTACATGGACATGTATTTTAAGTTTTGTGGAATAAAATTTGATTTGAAGGAAACCTTTCAAAATGTAATGTATAGGTTTGCAGCTTAATAGCACAATCCTACATCTGTCCCCTGAAGAAAAATGAAATAAAATGCTGAATTCAGTTCTGAAATAAAAGTGGATTATGGGCTACAAGAATTCCTGTTTAAATCAGAATTCCATACCTTTGTGTTATCATTAAAAAAATATTTCCCCTACTCCTTTTTTACAACCATTGAACAGCCAAAGGTCAGTGGGACTTACTTTTTCATAAAGGAGAGCAAAGGATGTTGTCCATGAAACACACCTCAGTAGTGGATTCCCAAGGTGAAAAGTAACCCCATCCCAATTAGATCTTCCTCTTCATCCAATCCTTGTATTAATTAAACCGGGACTAATTTTATGAGTTTCTCTCCACCCAGACTATTTCAGTGTTTTATCTCATCTGTAAATTCCATGTGTATCTGAAAAGGCCCAACCTTCCATCTTGGGGCCCTGAGCCAATGGCTGTATCAGGATTAATGAGTGCTTGACACAGCTAACATCAAACAATATGCAAACAGTGTGGAATGTGCTTTGGCCAACCTGGGTTGCTAAACACAGCCTGAACTTTATGTTTCATCTTCAGCTGACAATCCATCTTCCAGAGAATCTGACCTCGTTAAATAAAGGCAAAATATTTTCATTAGGTTTCGGGCTCCTCCTAAGTCTTCTGAGTTTCAGAGACATTGCATTCTGTTTATGCTGCCATAAGAACACAAGGAAGGAAACAGGACGAAAGCTGCTTTGGCTAAATGTGGGTAAGGGTAGACCTCAAGAAAAGCTGAGGTCTCCTTCACTAGAGATGGTTGAATTAATGCTGGACTAAACTCCTCTAGTTCTCAAAATCTCTCTTCCCTCTTGAAAGAGACTTGTTTCCTTACCTTTTTTCTTGCAAAACTCCTTCAGATTTCTCTTGTTGGTGTTTTGGAGCTGGTTGGAGATGTCAGAAGATCCTACTGCTGTTGTTGTTTTCCATTACTCATCTGTCTATCACTCAGAAGCTTTGAGGGTTGGACCTGGTGATCTTTCTGGTCCCCTCCACCCCTATGATTTGATAATTCTCTGGCTGCTTCAAAACCTGAAGAAGTCCCACAGGAGGACCTTGGTGGTAGGCAGCTGTATGTCAAAGGAATCTCCTGCTCTGAAGATCCTTCAGTGGACAGAGGGCAGTGGTCTAGATAACTTCTGTGGTTGTCTGCAGGATCTTGCTGCTTTTGTTAAAATGACAAACAAAGCATCACACTTTTGTACCACAACTTCTGTCCCTTTTATAGGTGTGTATATTGTTGCCATGTCCATACAAAAGGGGTTGGGGTGGCCTTGCAATGGCATGATGTTGTTTACGTCATTCTGCCCTCACTCCTGGCTTTCCCGCATAATCTCCAGGCCCCATTGGTCTCTAAATTCTATGAGTCTCTGATTTCACTTTTAAAATGGCTTCACAACCAATTGCCAATAAGACAAACATGAACCATGTCCTGTTTGGAATAACTTGGCAAGTTTCAACAGTTTTCCAGAACAATTCACTTTCACAAGAAGAGATAAATCCATGCAGGAAGTAAGGTTTAGCATTGGTTATCAACAGGAATAGCTTAGTGAAACCTCCATAGCCAGAGGATGTGGCTTTGATGCATTTTTAAAACCCAGGATATATTTTTTAAGAACATCTTAACCTCTGCCAAAAGTTGGCACTGTTGGCATCAGGGAATCTTTTCCAAGAAGGATAAATGATAAACCACAACCAAGAAGTCCTCATTTTTTTTTTCTTGGCATCTCCAAGTTCTCCTCAGATTACAGATATGGCTACAGGTGGAATTTACCTCCTGAAAACATGTTGATATGGGGAGTCAGCAACTTGATCTGGGAAACAAGATTTTCTCAGGTGTGTAAGGACCAGCTATCAAAGCCTTAAGAAGAAGCCACCACACCTGGAATGGTGCACAGGGGACTACTCTGTTTCCATTATGAAACATAGGCAAGTTACAGTTATGGATAGAAAGACAGGTTATAAATAGTAATAAATATTTAAACCCTACCCATCAGAATCAATGAGATTCCATTTAGACTCAGGTCCCTTGATTTCAGTGATTCAACTCTAATCCAATCTTTCCCCCTATGTATTATTAACAAATGTCACAGTTGTCAGAATAAGAAACTTGAAAGACAAATCTGGGGAAAATAAAGCTGAGAAACTTTGCAGCAGTTCGTTTGCATACTAAAAACAGGGTTTTTTTCTTTAGTAATGCCAAAGAATCACATTACATGCCTTCAAGTCCCAGTTCATTCAACACCAGTTCTTTTGTACTAGAACTTTGGGGGGGGGGCAGTGAGTGGGATCTGTAGCCCAAGATCCTCCAAGGGTTAAATGATTCCCACCAAGTGCCCTCCCACCCAACTAAGGAGGAAGCACAGAGCAGATGAGATGATTGCAACCAAAAGAGAGAAAACTTACTTGTTCGTCAGGCAGGTCTGAACTCTTCAATCCCCTTGAGGCAAGCAGCCAAATCATGTGTGTGTTCAGGGATCAGCCTTCTTTTGAAGGTGGAGATTTAGTGCAAGGCATTGCATAACTTTCCCCTTGCTTTTTTTTTAACTGGGTTCCATCCTTCCCAACAAAACAAAGCAACAGGACAGATTTATAAGCTGAACTGCCGATTGTTTGCATTGTTAATCAATGGGCATTTTTCCTGCAGTTGCATTCAGGGCCAGATCTTTGCTTGCAGATAGCTGGCTTCTTTAGAGGTAGAAGAACAAAAATCAACTTCTTCCATCGTATGGTCTTTGGACTCAAGTGGTAATGATTGCCTGAAAGAATTGCTCCCTTACTGAAGAACAGGCAGCTGTCTCTCTGGATTGAAAAAATCCGGGTGACTGCTACATGGCACCAAAAAGATACTAAAAGCTCTAACCATATTGCCATCTATTGGTCTTTGGGATTTTTGCAGTCCAGATTTTTAAAAAAAAAAAATTATGTGCCATCAAGTCTGTGTTGACTCTTAGGGACCACATAGAAATCCAGATCTGTTAGCCCTAGAAGAAAAGGTATGTCCATCATGCTCAATCCAGTGAGTGGAAAACAGCATAGAGACATGTGGCAGAAAGTTCGCTCATTCATGTTGCAAAAGACTCAGGACTAACACTTTGGAACTTTCTCCCTTGAAGTTCCAGAAAAGAATAGAGAACTCCAGATTATTTCTGGGTTATTTCCAAGTTCCAGCATGGAGAAGGAGATGAGGAGGACAAATAATTAGTGGTGTTCATATCTACATAATAGAAGATTAGTTAGAAGATATGGTGCAAGCTATTATATAATACATCAACCGTCCTCAATCTGGTACTCACCAACTGTCCTGGACTATAGCTCCCTGATTGCTGGCCTAGATGATATCACTTACAAGGTGAAGAGTATTTCTTCTGAGGAACTTGCTAGATTTATAGAAATCAGCATCTGGCCAGCAATTATAAGAAGTCTGACTCCATCGTACCCAGAGGCTGTCTGAATTATACTGATGTTTGTCTCACCCTATTTTTCACTCCCCTAAGGTTGTTCAAACACAAGGAGATAAGGATTAAAAAAGAGAATGTGGCAAAAGCTATTGTTTCTTGGTCCTACAGGTTATCTTAGCATCTTAGATAAATGTGCAATGTGTTGGGTAATTTTCAATTGTCTCTAAATTGTTAAACATCAGTTGAACCAAAAGATGGCAGGGGTTTGCTAACAAAGTTGGGATGTTACTTTTAATGTGTATTTCAGAGTATAGGCCATCATTGTCCCATCTCAGCATCTTCCAAGATATGTGGACTTGAATCTTCAGCAATGGACCTGCTGGGTGGGCAATTCTGGAAAGAGAATCGTGCACAGACCTGGTAAAATTCCTCTTCTTTTAAAAAAAATCTTAGAGGGGTTTAAAGTTGCATAACAAGTAGTTCTTCCAATTTATACTTACCTGGTCTAAAATCTGCTTTGAAGGGCCCTCTTTGAGTGCCCTCAGCAAACACACTATAGCAAATGCCACATAGAGAAAACATTCTTTGTGGTGACACTCCAGTTATGGAAAGTCTGTCCCTTTCATATTTGTCCACATGGAACATGAACTTTTCAAGACAATAGTATACTTCAGATAACCCATAGTACAAGAAAAACTCTATTCAATGTGTATTAAATAATTTGTCCGAAGAACAGTTTGGTTTCAGGACTGCTAAGGCTGCTTCCCACGGGATGAAAACATTCTAGATCCTGATTCTAAATTCCAATTTCACTCATTGAGAAGAAAGAGAGGCCAAGTTGGCTGGTAGAATGTATTTATATTTATTTATATATTTATATTTCAAATTTGGTCACCGCCCATCTCACTAGGAAGCGACCCTGGGTGGTTTTCCAGTAAAAACAAGAATGAATGTTAATTAAAATACAATAAAAATACAATAAAAAACATTCATACATAAATAATAATATATTCCAAGGTAGTACTGGTAGATAAGGATATTAACCTACAGGAGCATCTTCAAGGTGCTAGCAACCCCCAGGGTTGGTTGCCCCCTTCTTGCCCAGTGTAAGTTGGCAGAGCCCTTTCCAGAAGGTTGAAAGAGTAGGGGCCTGCTTCACTTCTGGGGGGAGGCTATTCCATAGGGCAGGGGCAATGGCAGAGAAGGCTCTGCATGTAAAGAGAATGTAAAGAGAAATACCTGCTCCCTTCCAAAACTTCATTCTTAATGTTCAAAAAGTGCCTCTATGTTCCCACCACCACCCCAAAGGCTAAAATGTTTTCAGAGACAAACATAAGACATTCACTTTAACATTTCACACTGTGGGTCCGAAATTTGTTACCTTATCAGCTTGTTTCAACCCCTGCCATAACAGAGAGCTTACTGGTTAACCTGAATAACCACTGAATGTTACTGTCTAAAATGGCCAGTGAGCAGTTAGCTTTAGCTCCTTGCTGAAAGCTTAATGGTTAACTCTCAAGAGGCTACTCATCAATCATATTCACAGCTGCAGCTGAACAATAGCTGAGCTGATAGTATCTTACTCTCAGTTCAACCTCTCACACTGAGCTACGGTACAAACAACCATTAGATGGTAGCAAAGAGACACAGAAACCATATTGTGGTTGCGAGAATTTTTGCAGCACATCATGATATCCTACTAGAATAGCTTATTTTATATATATTTTATATACTTATATTTTATCACTTGATCCTTGGATATAAATGGTGTAAGCACAGTTGTTTATGTACTGGTAAGCCTAGTGTAATTTATTTATTTTATTATTTATTAAATTTATATGCCACCCATCTCCCCCAGAGGGTGACTCTGGTAATGCTCTCTAAGTTATAGCAACTAGAGACTGAACAGGACCAAACTTGAAAAGGCTACTCAGGGTTGACCTTGGTTAGTACTGGGACAGGAGAGTGACAGGAAATCCCAGAGTGATAGACTGGACTGGGGAGTCTAAAGCAAATATCCAAAAGACAGCAATGCCTATTAACTTCAATATTGTCCCCTAGAAAACCACATAGATATTGCCAGTCTCTAGGAGATTGAGGTTGAGTTGAAGAAGATGTACCTTCATGTTTCATACTCTAGAGATGTGGTTATCTTTGTCCTTGATCCAGACATTGTAACATCTGGCATGCACATGTTACTCCATTACTGAAACAATTGCCCTGGCTACTAAACCAGTTTCAGTAGAAGATCATAATTTGGGATTTGGTTATCTGACAAACCATCTTCTCCGCTGTTAATCTCTTTCTCCAGGCATTCCTAGCAGGAATGATTTATTCTTTGGTTTTTTTTTGCATCCAACGTTTTAGAGACGACAGCACGTTTTAAGTGGTATTATTATTATTATTGTTGTTGTTGTTGTTATTACATTTTAATCCCTTTTGTTGCAAACTGCAACACAGAAATGTGCTGCGTAAATAAATCGGGATGGAAATGTGATACTTAACTGGCTAATTCCTTATTATTGTATCTTTTCTTGTATCGTTTGCTTTCTCTCTTCCTTGCACCCTGCGATTTCGAGAAGGATTGAAGGGATAGATAGACGTTCAACTATAAAAAGCTGAAAGAGAAAGTGATACATCTTTACCTATACAGAATTTAAAACCAACGGACAAGTTTGAAGGTCAACGTTGTTCATGCTGGAGTTTAACAACAACCACACAATCTCTGAGAGACCTTGAGGAGCACATTCTGTAGCCTCAAGGCAAGCTGGGGCCACAAATGGTAAAGATCATCACATCGTGACAACCATTGTATGTTTGCAACTTTACCAAACTTTCCAGGGCGCTGTGAACTTCATTGTTTCATTTCCCCATTCATCAGGGTGAAATGTATCACATTCAAACTTCTTTGGACCCAGTTAAATTATAGCATTGAAACTTTTGGAACAGGGCAATGATTAAACACCTTTTGTGCTCTTTAGAAACATACATATTCACAGAATCCAGCTTCTTAGAATCCCTCTTTACTGCCTTTTTCCCCCCCAGAACTGGCCTCTGGCCAACTCTTTTCAACCTAAGTATTTTTTAAGACTCTGTTGGCAAGAAATGTTGGATGCCATACCTGTAAAAAAAAAAAAAAAGGAGTGGGAAGGTCTCCTTCAGTTAAATTAAACTCTTGGTGTCTTCAAGGACATCTTTCCCCACCTTACTGGGGATCTACCCATCCACCTCCATTGCACAATGTAGCAGAGGACATAGCAGTTGATAGGCGTGTACAGGCAGAGTTTGTGTAAAGCTGTAGGAGACTTCCAGTGCACCGCCAGACCCACACTGAACTTTTGGGCCTAGTGCTTTGGGCTTAGTGCTCAGAGCCGTATACCCAGTGATGGGGTTGCAGGGTTGGGCCATAAAGTGGGAGTTCCTCTTCAGCTGCACCACGTAGTTTCTCCAGCAGGCCTGTCAGCTGCTAGATTTTAAATACTGGCTTAGCATTCTTAAGGTTGCTGGCCAAAGATGGTAACCCCATCTAAGAATGTTTTGCGTATGCAGCCAACCTGAAGCCTTCTAGGCCGGTGTTTCTCAACTCTGGCAACTTGAAGACGTGTGGACTTCAGCTCCCAGAATC
Source organism: Liasis olivaceus (assembly GCA_030867105.1). Classification (NCBI taxonomy): domain Eukaryota; kingdom Metazoa; phylum Chordata; class Lepidosauria; order Squamata; family Pythonidae; genus Liasis; species Liasis olivaceus. Next base: position 71,504,623 of record CM061355.1, read on the forward strand.
CCCCAGCCAGCTCACACGTCTTCAAGTTGCCACGTCTTCAAGTTGCCAAGGTTGAGAAACACTGTTCTAGACTAGCCGAGCATTTTGAATTCCAGGACCTCCATAAACAGCCAGTAGAGGGCAGAAAAAAGACAAGAAAGGAAAACCACCTTTCTTTAAAAGGAAAAAAAGTCTATTTTATTCGTAGATTATCCTTCTCCTGCCTTATGTGCGTACTTTTGGAGGAAGACAAAGACACACCTAAAACTGCCCCGCGTGGGTGGCTCAACACAGGTATTTTTGCAGCTGAACTTACACTTTGAAAAAAATGAATCCAATTTTCCTTTCCCAACCATCCAGTGAATTAATCTACAGAGATTATTTGGGGGAGAAATACTGGCTCAAAAAAATCTTCTGCAAAAAGCAAAACAGGTAAACAGATTAGATTTATCTTAATCCGTTTGCTCTGTCTATGCACTAGGCCGGGGAGGGAAGGGAGAGAGAGTAGTAATGATAGGAATGTATAGATTTTTTAAAAATAGGAAGCACTATTCAAATCTTTTAAATAAATAAATTGAATCATGCAAGTTATGGGGAAAGTGCAGGAAGATTATATTTCTCCCTGACTCAGAACGTTAGATGTAGCTGAGTATTAAGAGATTTGGCCTAGAAAGAAGGAAGGAGATTTTCACGAGTGTTGTGCATGTGCTGAAACATGCTTTGGTCTTCATGTGGGTGCAAGCATAGCATCTTTCCATGATTTATTAAAGTAGACTAATTTTTTGCAGGCTTCTGCATGAGCCTGAATAGGAAGACGCCACTGCTTTAAGAAAGCCACTCATTAAAATTCATATTATTTGTGCCTTCGAGTCAATGTTGACTCCTGGCAACTGCCTGGACGAGTCACAAGATTTTTGAAGTGGTTTGCCCTTGTCTTCTTCTTCTTCTTCTTCTTCTTAGGGCTGAGAGAGAGAAGGACTGGCCAAAGTTCACCCAGTTGGCTTTGTGCCTAAGGCAGGACTAGAACTCTCAGTCTCCTGGTTTCTAGCCTGGTGCCTTCACCACTGCACCAAACTGGCTCTCCAAATCTTCCAAGAATTCAGCTGAGATAATCTTGTGAGAATTGCCATTTTCTTGGCAACATTTTCAGAAGTGGCTTGCCATTGACTTCTTCCTGTCAGCGAGAGAGAGCAACTGGCCCAAAGTCACCCAACTGGCTTCATGTCTAAGCCAGGACTAAAACTCACAGTCTCCTGGTTTCTCACCTGTTGTCTTGAACCATTACACCAGCTTGCTTTCAGCGTTACACTTAAGGTGACCTTGCAGAAGCCTGAAGAAAGTCCTGCTCCTTTGATGAACTCCAGAGAGGGCTGTGTGCCCATAAGATCTGAAGCTGTCCTTCCAAATCATTTTCAAAGCATGCCCTCCCCTCATCTTCACCGGCATGTAGTTCAGCTATGGAAATTTGTTACCAGAATATGTAAGGATGGCCACCAAATGATAGTTTTAGAAGATGGATTCACAAAGGATACATCTTTTACTAACTATTAAGCACAATAGGTATCTTTACCTTCAAGATCTGAGCTAGTCTCACTCTCAACCCTAATTGCTGGGGAACACAAATAACCAGTATGATGTGGTGGTTAAGGCAGTGTTTCTCAACCCTGGCAACTTTAAGATGTGTGGACCTCAACTCCCAGAATTCCCGAGCCAGCATGGCTGTCTGGGGAATTCTGGGAGTTGAAGTCCACACATCTTAAATTTGCCAGGGTTGAGAAACACTGGGTTAAGGTGTTGGACTAGGAATGGGGAGATTTAGATTCTAGTCCCTCCTTGACCATAGAACCTCACTGAGTAACTTTCAGTCCCTTTCTCTCAGCCCAGCTGAGTGTTTAACCTGAAAATATATGATGGGATGGCTAAGCCAGCCTTCTGGAGGGAGGGAGAAGAGGAAGAGATTGGCATGTTCAGGAAATCTCCCAAGATCTGCAGAAATCCCACCCAAAATGAGGTCTGCATATGCTCATTAGGCAGAGAATTTAGAGTGCGTATTGGAAACGAAAAAAATAGCTGGGGGTGGAGTAAAATCCTTTGCTTCAAAAGAATAACCAACTGGAAACACAAACAGAGATTGTGTTAGCCAAAGAAGTTCCTTTTATTTTTGAAGTTCTGTGCCAGGCTCCTGTTTTTTCCTCCGCCCTCCACAAAGTGTCACAAATGATGCTGCGTTTTAACCGTTGTCTTGATACAACATTAGGAAATTCAGGGTAGTCCAGCTGGCTATGGACCACAGATCTGCTTTCACCTCTGGAAACAGCCCCAAAATGTTCTGTCCTTTATGAAGTCCACTTTAAAGAGATTCCATTCCCCTTATTTTCTTTGATCAGCCACCTGCCTCAAAAAGTGGGCTATCCTCCCACCCACTCCAAGAAGTGTATTTATACTTTCTCCTTCCCAATTGGTCTTCATTCCAAAACTGTGGGGGAGAAAAAGAAAATAAATGGAAATTTGGGAACCATGCTAACGAAGGAACGCTCCTTTGATTGTTAGCAATGATGAGTGCATTGCCTTTCCTCACGTTGCCTAAATGAGCATCTATTAATTTGGAGACAAATGGAAAATGATGGTGTTGGTGAAAGGAGAAAGGAGGATTTCTGTTCAGGATTTCAGTCCCTCCAGGTTTTCCTCCACCATTTCTGAGTGAAGGATTTTGAGAAGCATAGAAATATGCTGTGAAAATCCCAGCTCTGTAAAAATCATGTCCTTCTCCACTGAAGGTTATGGACAATTTCCAGTTCTGTTCCAAGAGTCATTTTATTTATCATCTATAGAAACAATGGGATCTTTCTTTCTTTCACAATTCCTCCTGTTCAGCCATTCTATTTTCTCATTCCACTCAACCACCACAACAAGAAGAAGTATTTTTCTTCTCCTGTCAGGGTTACATGAGTTTCTGGGATAATTTGAGTTAGTTTCAGGCATTATCGAAGTAACATGTTAAAATATAACATGTCCCAGCAAAGTGGGTTTCTTTCTGAATACAGAGGTGATAGCGCCAAAATATTTAGTTCTCCTAAAAATCTGTTAATCTGGAATAACATACTAATGAGCAAATAACTCTACTGCAAGATCTCAGCTTTAATAATTTAATTTATAATAATAATAACAACAGCAAGTATTATTATTACTTGTATCTCTGCCAATCACCGGGTTTTTCCAAACCTAGTGATACCTCCCTTGCACATGGATTGCGCAGTTGTGCCTGCTTTTGCCTAAATCTAAGCAAACTTCACTTCATATGTGAAGGAATTAGGATGACATTGTAAAGCAACAATTCTCTCTCTTACACACACAGAAACACACTTTGCAAACTGTGGGAGAAAAATGTATGGATGTTCAGAAGGATGGAAGTTGAGATTTTGGAAAAACTGGGGACAATCTAGGCCACAGGAGCTAAGCAGATGTTCACTCTCTATAGAAGATTGTTTCCAACTGTTACACAAGCATTTAGTGTCTTAGTTTCTCTGAACCATTCACTGGCTTCATTAGAGTCATACAAGGGCTGCAAAATTCTTGGCAACCTTCAAGAAAAATAGGGCAGAGGGTGGGGAGAGATCAAACTGTGTTGAGGAAATAACAAAGACTTGTTTCTCCGCACTGTGAGACTTAACATAGTGTATCTTTCACTGTTTCCCAGGGTACCTTGGCACAAAACAAGTAATGAGAGAGAAATGCTGAAGTGGTTTTTAATACTGATGAGGAAGTGGATTGCATTACTATTATGGGATAATGAAGCTCAGAACCCTTGTTTCTGTTGAATCACCTTTTAGCAAGACCTGTGACAATGAGAAAAAGTTTTTGATGGGAGACTTGTATAAAAATTAAGAGATGTCAGAGTTTCTAACAATAACTGAGTTTTGGTTCATGTAAGTTCAGAGGATTAACTTCCAGAAAATTGCCATTCTACTATCAGATCTTGTGGTTCAGGGAAAGAATGGAACGTTCTGCCATTGCTCAGAATGTTGTATTCCCAGAATGGTAGGTTTTGCCCACGCAGGTTGTAAAAATAAGTTAAATTATCATTTAAAAACAAGGAGTATGAACTCGTTCTCTGTCCCTAACTACATCAAGGAGACTTTTTCCACAGTGCTATCAATTGTACCATAAAGCAAAACAAATGTAGCCAGCTTATGTCTTGAACTAAACCCTAGTAGATGCATCAGACTAGTTAGGTAGCTCCAGGAAACTAAGTTCTGCAGGTATCAGAAGAAAAGCAAATGCCTTAGGTCTTAAGCGCCTAGTTTTAAAACCAGGGAACTGGTTGAAATTAGTTTCAAAGGATCCCTCCTTTGAGTTTGAAAGCTAAACTGGTAGAGTGAAATGTCAATGAAGAAGTGTTCTTGTCTTAGATTAAATTCCAGCACAGGAATATATACTTAGAGGAGTGTGTGACTATGTACAATAGTGGAATAACTAATGGTTTGGAGGAATTCAGCAATAGTAGACATTTTAGAAATCTGGACTTTGTATATCATTTAGGTTACAAGGACCTTTCCAAATCCAAGCAGTTATTCTATGATAGCTGGTCTCTAAAAGCGAAATGCAGGAAGTTTCTTGAAGTTATGGAACGTTGGGTCTGATCAGCACCTGTCTGGGAGGTAACTTGGTAATTCAATATATGGGATTTGGAGACTGACTGTACAATTAAGTCACAGCGTTAATGTCCTATGTTAAAACAGAAAAATCAATCAGGGCTTGTCATATTTCCTTCCATTCTTTTGAAGAAATTTTGAAATAACAAGAGAAATAATAATAAATAAAATGCACACATACACACAGAACACCAACAGGTCAGAACATTGTATTAGAAGTTATGTATGTCTTACAACCTTAATGGTAGAAATGTATCAATTTTAGTTGCCCACTATTGTCCAGTGCATAAAACTTGTGTGTTCTTCAAATATTGTTATAGGAGAGACAAATACATTATGACAGCCTATAGCTCATTTCTTTGAGATACAGGTTTTTGTCATCCGTCTTTTCTGAAGTCCATATTTTCATAAGCTGTTGTTTCTACTGTCTCTTGCTGTGGCTCTGCACATTTCTGAAAAGCAGCTATATCCTTCTGCTCAATTTCTTCTCTTTCCTCTTCTTTGGCTTCCAACTCTAGGTTCTCCCTTGCCTGGTTCTTGGCTTGTTTCCTTAAGATGAGGAGTATAAACACGCAAGGGATGTAGGACACTCCACGGAGAACTGATGGCAAGCCCAGGTACAACAGCCTAGGAACACAATTTGAACTGCATTAATGTCCAGTAGCTCTGCCTTGCAACCAGAGATTCCACTGCATTTCAGGAACTTCAGTTTTCGTGACACCTTTATGATGTTCCTGTTTTTTCAATAGGTAGTGCCACTCATTCATGATTCCTCATCAAGTGGAATAAGGTACCGCTAAGTTCAATCCTAGGCCCTGAACTACTCAAGATATTTATTAATGACTTGGATAAAAAGGTGGGGATATTATACTAACCCAGTATTCAGATCATATAAAACTATATGGGATAGCTACCCAAGAAGACAGAAATAACATTCAAGACTATCTTCACTGGTTAGAGAGATGGGGCTAAAAATTTCAGAATGAAATTTAGTAGGGACTCATTCAGAGTGGAAAAGGAAATAAAATACAATAGGAATATTTTGCTCGCTAATAGTGTTTGGAAAAAGATCTTGGAATAGGAGTTGACTGCAAACTAAATTAGAATCCTCCGTGTGATATGACTGCAAAAAAGGCAAATGCAACATTAGGCTGGCAAGACTGAAATTTAGTTTCCATATCACAGGAAGCAATCATTCTTCTATATTCTGCACATAGGTTAGACCTTGAGTAACTGCCTTGTTCTGGATACCACACTCTAAGAACTGGATGGAGTTCTTTGAATCTGGGAACGGAAATGGATGTTTCCAAAATATTGCAGAAGAAGAACAAATGGACATTTTTGTTACATTAAATGAGCAATTAACATCCCATCAAACTAAGACTCCGTCGGAAAGAAGATCAAAGTGAGTAGAGAGCCCTTGCCTCAATATCCTCACTAATAAATGAGAGCCAGAGTACACATTGGCTCTTTCCAAGATTCTGTAATGCAATCCCTTGCTCATCGCAGTATATAACACGCCTGCTCTGGATCTGCGAGAAGCTTGCTTTCTAGATTGTGAGCCTCTGTGGAGGGGCTTGACAGAAGGACTCAGTTGAACTGGAGCAGATTCAAAAAAAGGGAGGGACAGGTGAGACGCAAAAGTGCAGTTGGATTATATGAAACAAGAGTGGCAAGAATCCAGTAGCCATACCTGTATGTGTCAGAATCATACATCCGACATGCCCCTTTCCCACCGCATGTCTTTGTTCCCCATTTCAAACAGGTGGTGTCAATCATAGCTCCAAAATAAATAGGTGATGGGATTCCAGCTACATGGGGTACGACATAAAGACAAGAAAAGTCATTTTCAGTAACCAAACTCTTTTGTTATTTGGAATATAAAACTACCGGCTTACTTTCTTGTACACTTTCCTCCTTTTAGATGGTTGCTACTTGTATCAAGAGCCAGTTTGGTGTAGTGGTTAAGGCATCAGGCTAAAAACCGGGAGACCGTGAGTCCTAGTCCCGCCTTAGGCACGAAACCAGCTGGGTGACCTTGGGCCAGTCCCTCTCTCTCAGCCCTGGGAAGAAGAAGGCAAGGGCAAACCACTTCCAAAAATCTTGCCGAGAAAACCACAGGGACTAATCCAGGCAGTAACCAGGAGTCAAAATCTGACTCGAAGGTACAAACAATAAAATAATAAAATAAAATAAAATTTGCAACACACACACACACACACACACGCACAAACAAGCCAAGGAGTGATCAATCTGTAGTGTGATGGCAGCATGCAGCTCTGCAATTAATCAGTTCAGATCTCTGGGGAAACTGGCTTATTCCTTTCTGTCCAAAACCGGTGTGCAAAATGCTCCAAATCAAGACATTCCAGAGCAGATATTTCAAGTGTTCTGAACTCAGAATAAAGCACTCCATGCCCTGTGTCTGAGCTCGGAACAAAAGAGGTGCATTGTATATCATACTGTTTTAAGTTTTCTGAGGACAATGAGAACTTAAAGCAAATCCTTGCTCATTCATTTTTGTTCAAGGGACACAAAAGTAGATGGGGTAGTAGTCTGTGCTGAGTGCTGTCTACCATCCAATCTACAAAAAATGATCAAAGAGGATGCTTTCTAATACATACTAATGAAAGCAACACCCATTTGCAATCTGTTCCTCTAAAGGCCGTGTACATTGGAATCACAATCTACTATCATTTCAGAATGAAGCAAGCCTTTACTTGTTGACAAGGCAGTAGCATGGGAACATGGATCTGGAGTGACAGTAGCATATAATGGATGCTATTGGATACAGGACTATGCACTACTTTGGATTCAAAGGGGAAAAATGTTTCGGAGCATGTGAGTTATTCACATAGCACCTGTCTGCAACTCCCCAAAACAGATGCATCTTTTTCCGGGATCACGTAGCATAATCCCAGGAAGGTAGGTATTTAGTTTGCCCGTAATACTATCTAAATGTTTTCATGTGCTCCAAAGGACCTTCTTTCCTTTGAATTCAAAGTGCTACCTAGTCCCTTCCGGTAACATAATTCAATCCTCACATTTCAGGAAGAACAGAAGCTTTGTCCATCTTACTTTTCCTTATGGATACCTTAGATTTAGCTAAACAGGGAGACATGATTTGGCCTTGTGGGTCCGGTCTCACCAGCCTTTCCTATTCCTTTCCCTCCTCATTCCACCAGTCTCGTGCTCCATAGACCCTGTTGAAGTGTGATCTCAAAAGACGTTTTCCGAGGGACGGCTTCACAAGTTAGTCCCAAGGCATGCGGATTCCTCTTACCTGTTCCCTCTGTGGAGTGCAGCTTAAAGTAACCACCCTCTCTTACCAAAAAGTCTTTCTGTCAGGGAGTGGAGGCCAACCCCAAATGACTTCTCCTCAGGCTTTAGGGACCTGGATAACAACAGCAGTTTAGAGAAATGAATCAGAACCATGTGTCTATTGAAGAAACAGAGTTGCCTGCACGATTTAGCTCCACATCTTGCTGATAAGCCAAAATAGAGATTGGAAGCATGAACCACACTTCCTTAAGCCAGCATACTTTTCTGATGGTTCCCATTTTTCTGCTGCTGTGAAGAAAAGCTCACTGTCAAACCAGGAGCATGCAAAATCCCCATTGTTTCCATAAATCATTTTTCTCCTAAACTGGCAGAGTGTTTCACTCTGATCTGCCAAGATCTGCCCCTAAATGATACCTTTGACCCATGTGCTAAAAAGACAGATTCTCTTTTCTAACCAAAGTACAGAGCAACTGAGACTAGATTTTTAAACAGGGTCACCACTTCCCCTTCTCTTACCTTATTAGAACCATGTAACCCGGCATGGCTCCAAAAGAATAAATTAAACAGCAAATTAAGGATAAAATTAAAAAATAATGCAGCATTGTGTCACATTTCTCCCCTCTGCTGCACTGTCCTGGCACTGCTGAGCCATTTCCCAATAGAAATCCTGGTGCTGAAATGCAGGAGCAGTTTGTAAGAACCTGCCAAAACATCAATAGAAATTATTTAAGGCTGTATTGGGAGTAGCTTGCTCTTAATCTCCAGTGGAGGTTGGTGGTGGTTTTATAATCTCAAGAATACCAATACCCCACCAACACTGGCAGGGCAACCTACTGTAGATAAACAGGGAGAAAACCCCACACTCACTAGCACTGATGATGTTACCTAGCTGGGTAATGAAACGTCTGCAAGCAACTAACCATGCTCAGAGAGCACCAAGGACTCCACAGTTCAACCCTGAGCTGCAGATATTCTCTTGTATTGGAGTCTCAAGAATGTTAGTGCTCTGCAATGTTATCCTAGCAAACTCAGCCTGCATTTTGTAGCTGGCAGATTCTAGGAGTTTCCTTCTTTTAATCTGAGCAAAGAAGAAAAACGCCTACAAATTAAGCAGACGAGAGGATAAAGGAATTGCAGGGAAGCCATTGTTGCATGCCACGTGTGACTTGGCACACTATCCCCCCACTAGAACTGATTTAGATGTTCTAAACATTAGATTTCACTTTTATCCAATATTAACTTGCTAAAAAATGTGAAACATTACATTCAAAATTTGAAATTATGAATGTAAAGTCTCACATTTTGTAGCAAGTTGACATTAGATACCAGTGTATGGAAATGAAATATCTGACTTGGAGCAAATCTGCTCTGCACTTTTAAACTGTTCCTGTCCTGTGCTCATACCAGCTTGATCTTAAGGTATCTTAAGCAAATCCTGTTTGGATTGAAATGCTGCGACAACAACTTTCAGTTCAGACTGCAAACTACCATACCTTTCCACTGGGGAATTCCCTTGCTGTTGTGCTCTCCCCCCTTTGTGTTTCAGAAAAGCAATGGCTAATCATTTTCCTTCCTATGGGTAGATCTTATTCTGTGTGTGTGTGTGTGTGTGTGTGTGAATTTATATATATTAAAGCATCAAAATGCACATGTGTGAAGGCGTAGCAACCAATCTTAAAATAAAATTTCCTTTCTTATGCCCTGGTTGGTCAACTGTGACTTCTGGATCAACATTTACCAGTGGTGCTGTAATGGCATGGTTGTTATATCACTTGCCTTGTAAACAGAAGGTTGCTGGTTCAAAATCTAGCTGGAGCATTTTTAATAATTACTATCTTTCTTTCCCTGATCTAGCTATCTTTCCCTGGGATCTTTTTTAAATTATATTTATTCTGAGCATTTTTAAGAAAAGAAAAAGAAAAGGGGGGGGGGGCAAAAGAGGAAAAATAAAGCACAAAGTGGATCAACAAGGAATTTACCAGCACTATAGAATTAGATTAAAATGTCCAATATTTCATTTCGTTTCAAATAACTGAATATACTATTTCATTTTAACACTACAAGTCCTTGTTAAAATCCAATATCAACAGCAACAGTCTGTGCAGTGTAAATCATAAAATAAGATTAAAAATTACAATAATTTCTATTTTAACAATAAAAGACTAAGTTAAGAGAAACCCAAATTAGTTAGAATCCAAAAATGGTTTCCAAGTTGAACTGAATTCTGTGTCATATTTACTAGAATGTAGAATGCTAATTTTAATGGCTATGAACCTTTCTAACCAAGACAGTTTTAATTTTGTCCATCTTAAAAAAAAAAACTACTTTATTTTTGGTTTATTGTTTTATGTCAAGTACATTCTTATGTAACCTTTTTAGCACTGATGTTAAACCTTATTATTTGGTACAAATAAGGCTTTTCTTATTTCATGTCCATGTCAGCCTTTAAGTTTTATCCTTATTCATTTAATATCCCGACACTGAATCATACTTCTGTATATATTCTATAACTCTAAACAGTCCTTGGGATAAGTACAACATCATCCACTTTGTGTGTGTGTGCGTTTTTCTAAAGTCTGACAATGCATCATTTCATCATTTTCCCAGTGACTCCTACATTTCTCCCTTTCTATCAAGTGAAACCCTTCTATCTCAGTTTGTCTATTTGCTTAACATGCTTAATCTTATTCCATTTTCTTAGTCTGCACAATACATTGAATCATAAACTAACTAAATTAAACTTAACTAACTGAACTAAAGTCACCAGATGTTAAGCCACAAAGAACAAGGGTCAAAGTTAACTAAGATTAGCATGTTATGTTAAATACAGCTGCTGGATCTTTGGCTTATCTGGTTAAGCATCTTAAGCAAATTCAGCTCACAGTTATATGCTTGCCAGTATAACTTGGGGGAAGAGGCTTTGCTACTAGGAATTTTTGAATCAGGTCCCAGTTCACCATTTCCATCATCTATAGAAACCAAGAGGTCATCCAACACCTAATTGGTCAATTGCAAAAACAATAAATCAGGAGTAGGCAAGCTGGTATCCTCCATATGCTTAGAACTACAATTCCCACAGTTCCTTGCGATCAGCTATACTGGCTATCGCTGAGGGGAAATGAAGTCTATGACAACTGGGTGTACCAGATTGTCTATCCCACTAGAAGGGGACACCCTTCTTCCTATCTCTTACTCACCCCTTTTCCATCTTCATTCATGCATTTATTGCAATAATTCGCATGCAACCTACTCACCTGAATCTATGTAGCTTACATTGCTGAAATATTTGAACGTCATTGTTTATAAATATCCATTTACCTATCTCGGTCATCTACTAAAGGTCCTTCTCTCCAAAAGTCCTACGAAAGAGGACTATTTTCACCATTCTTCCAAAGGACAAAAGGGTGAGGGAGCTGCTACTGAGAAGGCTATCTTCTAAGAGTCCCACCTACTAGTTTTCCAGGGGTGGGCACCAGTAGCATCCCCTCCTGACTAGACCATGTAGGGCAGGAGAAGATGTCCCAAAGGTAACAAGGGCCCAATCCATATAGAAGTTTATAGGTTACTACCAGCATCTTGAATTGGGTCTGGAAGTCCACCAGCAACCAGTGCTGCTCCTTCAACACAAGTGTTGTTCTACTGAGCTGGTTCTTACTACTTCCCTCCATCTTTCTCTCTCACACAATACTTCTACTATCTCTGAGTGTCTTTTGTTGTTGCTGTTCATCAGAAGTTTGCAGCAGAGGAATTTTAAAAATATTCTGAAGGTTGTGCACCCCAGCTTTGATTAGCATCACCGGGAACTGTATCTAGCACCTTGCACATCCAAAGTAAAGGCGCTACTGCTAAGCTACAGCCATTTTTGTTGATTGAAGCTGCCTGAAATCTACTGTAGGCCTTACCGTATTTTTCCCAGTTCCATTTGCTATGCCACATCCAGCAAGACATGATGAAACATACGTAATTCCGTTCTCCCCGCAGACAGGGTCCCAAACTTTGGTGGAGCAATTGCAGTGGCGGTTACAGTCAGCATATAAGTATGATTCTGTGTAGGAGAGTTCATCTATCCTGAAAAACATTCAGAAAGGTGAACAGCGCGTGCATGCCATGGAAGAAAAGGAATCTCAAGACCTCTTGGAAATGGTGATCTTGGTGGCTTTGCTCAGTGCAAGCTTCACTGCATCAAATCAATTTGATGAAGATTCAAAGAATTGTTATTGATGGATAACCCCAAATCTGGACAGTATTTGGTCCTATGAAGCAACCCAGAATAAGGGTTACGTTATCAGATACGTACCCTTCATAAGAGACAGTTAAACCAGCAACAGAAGAGTTCTTGCAGAACATGGAAAAGGCAGAAAAATAGATGAGATACTCAATCAAGGAACTCCAAAAACCTATGTGGGCAGCTTGATACGTGCTTATCTTGAACTTTTTCATCATCAGGCCTCCAAAAAAATATCCAGCACATATAATTGGTAAATTGTACACACCTACAATAAGAGAGAGAGAAAATCAGGTTTTTGATCCCTCCAGATCGTCTCTCCATTTTTGTTGTTGCCAGTCTTGACACTCACACTCAGTCACATCCGTTCTCACACACATATATTAAGTTTACCTATGAAGAAAATGGCATCAGAGGCAGATATTCCATACTGCTGCTCCAGATACTTTGGCATAAAAGTAATCATCCCAATCCAAGCACTGAATTGCATCACAGTGACCCAAAGGAAAAGCATGTAAACCCGATTGTGAAAGAGACTTTTCAGGTAGGGGACAAAATCTGGAAACCAAACCACAGAAAAGTATCTCAGCATCTTTGCAGTCTTTAGTTCCAATGGAAGTTTTGCTTGGGAGACATACACTTTCCCTTCCTTGTGTATGTACAGATCAATTTTCCACTGATGTCAAGCTTGAGTACACATTAAAACAGGACAGGTCAATTCTCTTCCCCGCCAAATGGAAAGTAGCTTCTCTGTATGAAAAGACTTGTGCAGGACTACAGGCCTTTCCCATCTGTACCCAACCATGGCATGGATATGCTCCAGCAATCTCTTTTTTCTGCTATATTGCACTGATATTCCCTTCAACTTCTCTGTAACCTACATCTGAAGCATCTTAAAATTAGTATTTCTGGTGTTATAGTATTGTTTTATTAAGCAACCCAGCTGCAGCAGATTTACCAAGCCTACAATCCAGAATACTTCCCCATTGTGTTGGAGGCACTGTCAAGTAACCCCTAAGGGGTTGGGATCAAACCTATTGGCTACTTTAGACTGGCGTGGACATACACCTTCTCCCCAAGTCACTGGACACTGTTCTCCAGGACCATTCTTCTTTGGTTACTGGAAGAGACCTGTTCTTTCAAATCTTGCATTCTCCCTGTACATACTGGATCTCCAAGCTGATCTCCATCAGGACTACATCAAGTGGGGAGGGGGAGAAATATGGGGGCTGCAAGGTGAAATCAAAGAGAGACAGTTCTCCACCCTATTGCTCCATGGAACAGCCCCCTCCGTGTGCCTGACCACGGTTGTTCAGGCTGCTTTTGAAAATGGGTTGACCACCAGTGGAAACAGGCAACCCATGTTAAAAACAGCTGTGAGAAGGAAGGGGGGGTTGTGCCATGAAGCACAAGAGTAGAGCTGGTTCTCTCCCAGGCATCTCATGTGGAAAACTAAAACAACAACACTTTTCCTCCCTTGACTGCCAGTTCTTCTAGTTGGGGAAGTTGTTTCCTAGGCTGGGGGTGGGTTCTGACAGATGTCTCAACCTGCAGTAGCCATCTAGGCTTTAAGGCAGTGTTTCTCAACCTTAGCAACTTTAAGATATGTGGACTCCAACTCCCAGAATTCCCCAACCAGCATGGCTGGCTGGGGAATTCTGGGAGTTGAAGTCCACATATCTTAAAGTTGCTAAGGTTGAGAAACACTGCCTTAAGATAACTAACCATGACTAAAATCTTTCCAGCTGTAGTATTCCTGGCAGATAATTACTTAACTTCCATTTAAAGAATTTCAGTCAAAGAAAGCCCATCACCTTCAGTTAAAACAAAAACCAAAAAAAACTGGTCCCCTCTCACATATTTGTTATTGCCTGGAACTCTAAGAATAAGATTGTTAATTTTTTTTTTTTTTAATTTTGCTCACCCTTGGCAATTTCATGCAATTTCATTTTGGCCTGGCCAGTGTTTTCTGCTTGCAAGAGTGATTTGTTTCTCTTGGCTGTTGCATCAACATTGTTCTCCTCCCCTTCTTTTATCAGGGTCTTGGGCAAAAAGCAGAAAGGGACGGCCACCAGGAGATTCACAACGGCACATACTAGGACTCCCAGCCACCAGGCCCCGACCCAGCGAGCATCCGTGAGGCTTATTGACACCTCCTCTGGTGAGAAATTGAGATTAGGAGTCATTCATTAGTCTTTGGGGTTGGGTGAGGTGCATTCATAGAGAGGGGGAAGGGAGGCAAAAGGGAGAGTGTCCAGGTGGCCCCCAGTTTAAGAATGAGTTCCATTCCCGAGGTCTGTCTTTAAGTTGAATTTGTATGTAAGCTGGAACACTATTATTGTATAATACTGTATAAGTAGTACTGTGCATTTAACTCGAATCATTGTGTGTTTAACTCAAATTTTGCTACAATAGGCTCCATTCTTCACTCTATGGGTCATCTGTAACCCGGACATTTTTAACCTGAGGACTGCCTGTAGTCAAGAATGTCTTCATTCTTTATTAATTTTTGTCTTCAGCCCAGAGTTCCCACTTTTTAAATATTTATACCCCTTTCTTTCTGGCTTTTAAGCCATTTTTGTGATCACTGTTCTGTTGAGAATGCATCAGAGGAAAGGCTCCACCATTCCTCAGGTGTGTGGTGGGGCAAGATGGCCCCTGGTGGAGGAGTTTTGCTGCTCCATGAAGGGACAGCAAAAAGGAGTTTTTGCAACCATCTTTCTTTTGATAATGCATCTGCGAAATGGGCCCATCCATGGCATCCTTTCTCAGATGCATTGTGGGTGAAGAGGGTCCCCATGGAGAAGGACTGTTGCTTCTACACAAAGACAACAACATGATTTAAAGAAAGAATAAAGGGATTTTAAAAAGGAGAAGCATGAGTAGGCCTTATCTAGGACATGGATATTCTCTCTCTCTCTTTGTGTTGTTGACAACATTAGAAGCAGTATGACTCTTCCTAAAAAACATATAGTCTAATCGCAATCATTTCCTTATTCAATACAAGAGACTGTCTTGAAAAGCAGTCATGTGGAATAAGATGTCATCGGGGTTTTTTCAGATAGATATAAAAGTATCCTGAATATGGGAAAACTACCACCAACGAGCAACATCCAGTTGTGTGAACTTCATCTCCCAGAATTCTCAGCAAAGGCTACACTGGTTAGGGAATTCTGGGAGTTGAAGTCTGGTAGTTTGTTTCCCAACCTTAACTTGATTAATCTTAACACGGCATCTGATGAAATAGGTTGCAGCTCACGAAAGTTTATGCCTTTTAATAAAATTTGGTAGTCAGAAAAGATGCTACCAGACTCCTCATTTTTTGGCCCCATAGACTAATGGCTCTATACTATCAGTGACAAAGATAGGTAGGTAGGTAGGTAGGTAGGTAGGTAGGTAGGTAGGTAGATAGATAGATAGATAGATAGATAGATAGATAGATAGATAGATACGGACAGACGGACAGACACAGACACTATGTATGTATGTAGCTTTCCCATAAAGAGGAAAAATAACCTGCTGCCTTCCAGATGTTAGCGGAACCTCAATTTATTATTTCCAGCCAACATGGGAAGAATTAGGTTTGGGATTCAAAACATCTGGAAGGCCTTAGGTTGCCAACACAAACCTTTTCCTTTATGAAACTGAAGGAGGAATACACAGGGAACCCAATTTATTTCTCACCCAAGCACCAATAAGATCCAAATCCTGTTTAGGTAACTACACCTCCAGATCATGCTTTGACATAGGAATATGCAACCTTTGAGGATTCTGGAGCTGCAATTCTTCTCCCAAACCTTTTGGTGGGCTGCAGAAGGTCAGCTGGAGATGCACTAACATCCCCACAAAGGGAACAAAATCCCTGCCCTGTTTTTTAACAGTTTTAAGAAAGGAATCAGACCAGTTTGCTTCCCATAAACCTCCTGCTTCTACCCACCCTTAAATTCCCCCACATACAAAACAATGACTGAAATAATAGTGATTTGAACTTAGGCAACTTCAGGGGTAGGAATGAGAGCAGAATTTTAAATAAAAGGAGGGAAGTACACCACCAAAATTCAGCCATTTTGCCACTGATTTTCAGTGTCATGATGTCAGTGTCCAAGGTCAGTGATGGAACCATGATGACCCACATTTACCATAATAATCAGGCCACTACATTTCCATTCATGACCAAGCAAAGAGAGAACAGTCACTGTAACAACTGATACTAGCCAGCAATGCTCCAAAGTTTAAAAATTCAGAATGACATGCATGGAATTAATTTTTCTGGGGATTAATGGTTACAGATTTTGTTGACTGTAATTGTCTTACCCAGGTTTATGAATCCAATATCCACATACAGCTGGGCACAGTAGGAGCCAATCATTAAACCAAATAAAGGACCTAGTACAGTTGCTATCTGTAGACAGCCTAAAGGAGTGGAAAAGATTAAAACATATTAAAGGGGTTAATTCGTTATTTCAAGTTATTTCTGTTCCAACACTGGTTTGCCTGCTATCTTCAGCCTCTTAGAGGGTTGGCCTTATCAGAGTAAGCTAATCCCAGACTGGGCTCAGAACCTGTACACAGTCATCATATACAACATTTTTGCTACAGTTCTTGGAGAGCTGGAGTTAAAATGGCAAAAGAACATTGAACCCAGGTCCCACCATGTAAGTTAAGGGGGTCATTATGTTACGGGAACACAAAACAGGGATTGACCAGTCAACTAAACCCAAGGGGAGTTAAATTCAGCCACACAGTCCAATTTTTGCACATGGTTAAGCCAACTCTACCCAGGGTCATCAGTGTCATGTAAAAAAAAGTGTGGGGGGGGGGGCTTCAATTGCACAGCTGTCATTTTACCTTTTTTAACTTCTCCCCCAGAACCCCACAAACTATGGGAACTGAGCTAACTTGGTAAAAAAAGAACTGTAGATGAAAAAAGGGCTGAAAAAGGAGGACTTCCCATTATAGATTTCACTACCAAGCACAGAATACCTCCCCATCTAATACTGATTGGCTGCAGGGGCCAACTCATGCCTCCAGACAGCAGACCCCACAGAGGGAGTCAAACAGGTTAATAATGCAAGCCCATTGCATACATGTGCCTAAGGAGCACAGCTTGCATTGCAATGCCAGAACACACATTTCAGCGTTCTGACAAACTATCTGGATTCTACGGACACCTCAGGTAATTGGGTGCTGCATGAAGCATCAGTAGATATTTATTTTATTTTATTTATTTTATCAATCAAATTTATACGCCACCCATCTCACTGTATAAGTGACTCTAGGCGGCTTACAAGTAAAAATTGCACATATTCAACTGGAGTAGTGGCTGACTGGATTACATATAGGATATTGGTTTCTAGAAATACATAAATGTGATTATGGATAGTCCTCGAGTTACATCCATTTGTTCAGCAACCATTTAAAGTTACGGCAGCGCTGAAAAAATGAACTTATGATGAGTCCTCAAAGTTGTGGCCATCACAGCATCCCCATGATCATGTGATCGTGATCCAGGCGCTTGGCAACCGGCTTGTACCTATGACAGTTGCAGCATCCTGGGGTCCCCACTGACTTTGCTTGTTGGAAGTGACAGGAAGTCACAAGTCGCGATCATTTGAGGCCCTGCTTAATGACCCACGATCCTTGCTTAACAATGGCAATGGGGATTGCCAGGATTGCTGTCGCTAAGTGATGCAATCACCTGACATTGCGCTTTACGACTGCATTGCTTAGTGATGGAAATTCCAGCCACAATTGCCATCATAACTCAAGGACTACCTGTATAAATAAATAAGATTTCCTTCTTACTTTAGATCAGAGTTCCTCAACCTCAGCAACTTTAAAATGGGTCAACTTCAACTGCCAGAATTCCCCAGCCAGCATGGCTGGCTGGGGAATTCTGGGAGTTGAAGTCCACCCATCTTAAAGTTGCTGAGGTTGAGGAACCCTGCTTTAGATATAGCTGAAGTACAATTCCCAGGATCCTTCATTGGCTGAGGCTGCTGGGAGTTGTGACTCAGCAATACAAGTTTCTTCCTTCTCATTTATAAAAGCCTTTAAAAAAAAGTTTAAACAAAATACTATGTTTGGGCATTTGCACATTTACCTATATAGAATGGAGAATTTTCTGTCCTTGCAAAATCTTCTACATAGGAAATGCCCAAAGGTGTGATAGGAGTTTCGCCTACTCCTCGTATGATGTTTCCTACCATCACAGATACCCACATTAAAGATCCATCTTGTTTTTCACATTCTAAAAAAGACAAGAATAAGCAGAAACAATAAACCAAAAACTGTATGAAGAAGATGTTCACAGAAGTAAAACTTTTGATGTTTTTCATTGACTGGTAATGAAATACGTGTGTATCAGCAAGGAAAATTATGTGTGCCTGACCATGAAGATCAGCCCAGCTGTTTACACAGTATATTGTACTTTCCCTGTGCTTTGTACAAGGGGATAGGTTATCAATATTCTGGCTGCTATTGGTTTACTTGCTGTGATGTCACAAACGATCCAGGAAGCCTAATGATAAACCTCTGTCAAATATGACTATCCTAACATTAATTATTGGTCAAAATATTGTACAGGCGTTAGTTGCTGTGACCTCCTTCCACCACTGAGGGATGTAATGTAGAAGAAGTTAAACGTAACGCATCATGTATCGAAAGGGGAGCCTTACCTTTTGAAGGTAGTTTGGCAGACTTGAACATTTCACTTTGATTTGCAAGGCAAACAGCCATACTTGAAGAAGAATTTTCAGAAGAGGAAACAGTGTTTTCATACTGGTACCTGTGGAGTCAAAATAAAATGTATAAAATAGCAGTAAGATGTGCTCATTCCTTCTGTTTGGGTAGGGGTGTACACGTGCAAGCTTTAGGAGAGACGTTCACAGTGTCATCTATTCCTTCATCTATTCAATAGAATTCAGTGGAATATACTCACAATCCACGAAGATTGATATAACAGTGGTCCTGCAAGAGACCATTTTTTAATGGGGCATAGGTGACCACAGAGAACAAGTGTGGAGAACTCAAAGTATGTAATTTGGACGATGGCTGATGTGGGTCTTCCGGGCTGGGTGGCCGTGTTCTGGAAGTTTTGGTTCCTAACGTTTCGCCAGCATCTGTGACCGGCATTCTCAGAGGACAGGAGCACAGATAGGAGCAGTTCTCTCTGTGCCCAGGATGATGTGACCCTTTGTGGGTATTTATAGAGATCAGCAAGGGTGCCTGCGGGGGGAGGGGGTTTGTGGGTTAACGAGTGGCTGTTCGTTTTGGTGATCGGAGTATGTGTGTATCTTCCTGGGGGTTAGGCAGGGTTTTTTCTGTTGAGTTGTTAACGAGTGGCTGCTGATGTGATTAGCATGTTCATTGTGTGAATTGTTCACACGTCCTGGTGGTTGAATGTGAAAGGGTCACATCATCCTGGGCACAGAGAGAACTGCTCCTGTCTGTGCTCCTGTCCTCTGAAGATGCTGGTCACAGATGCTGGCGAAATGTTAGGAACCAAAACTTCCAGAACACGGCCACCCAGCCCGGAAGACCCACATCAGCCATCATATTCCAGCCGTGAAAGCCTTCAACAATACATATGTAATTTGCACCTTTTGCACACAATGACATCACAATGAGCCATATCATCATGACTTGCACTGGATGTTTTTGGTAGGACGTAGGTGTGTCTGTCTACGAAAAAGAAATTATTGATTTTGACACTGACAGGGAAAGCTACCGCATATAAACAGAGCAAACCTCACTCCCTTCTAGCACTGAAGATATTACCTAGCCAGGTAACAAAATGTCTGCGAGAAAACAACCAAGCTCAGAGATCCCTAAGGACTCCATGTATTTGACTGTTTGGTTCTACCTTATGTTAAATATTTACTGAATTATTTATTCCTCTGAAGGTATATTTACAGAATTAGCAATCCAGAAGCAGAATGAAGAAGAATGAGGGTCATTGATATCTAGGGTGTAGGGCAAGGAGGGGTAGATGAGAAACCATGCGTTTCAATGTCATGACACAAACCACACAGCTTACATACATGCATCTGACATCAGGGTGCAAGTGTGAAAGGCTAAATTTGATGTTGTGACAACACAATGCGCATTTTGTCATTTTCCCATCATTGGTCTTTGGTCTGGATGCCTGTGATGAGGGTCCATGTTAGCTCGACATTAGGAGAAACTAAGATGTTATCCTTGTAACCTATTATTCAGAAAGATAGTGAGCCATCTCTCTGGCATTGGATAAACTATCACATTAAACTTCAATACACTTCAGTACAACAGCACACTATGTTATGTCAACTCAGCTACTAGCTGGGTTCCTTCAACATGTTTAACTTGGTTTCTAAATTAACCCATTTTCTGACTTTGTTCAATACATTGAGCCATAAACTCAACCAACAAACTAGATTTAGATAACATGCTAAAACACACCAAAAACCTAGAGTTTCAACTGACCTAGCTAACACTTGTGTAACTGCAGCTGCCATGTCTTTAACTGACCTGTGTCAGTGTGTTATACCCAATTGCAACAAATTGTTTTGTTAATCCAGGTATTGTATGGGATTGAGCCTGTTGTGTGAATGCAACCTGTATTTTCTCATCTGAAGAACAAGCAAAGAAGAAGGCTGCGTATACATTCCCCCAGCAGAAAGTTTGCTCCATTAATCCTAGCCAAATGTTAGTCAAAACCATCAGGACCAGGTATTCAGAGGGAGCACTGAAAAAGCAGAGGCTAGCACCCTCTTCTCAGTCAGACAATCAGCTATACTGAACACACTCTTATCATGACTGTACAGGCACAGACCCAATTTGCAGATTAGGCTGTCACCCCATGGGGGCATATGTGCATTTCTTTATATACACCCCCAATCTTGTATCATAGGGTTACAACTATCTTGAGAAGCACCTTCTTCTGGCCTATTGATCCTCCTCTTTGCAGCCGTAATCAGAACAAAAGTGGCTTACACTGATTTTACACAACCATGCCTAGTTACTAAGTCCTCGCTCTGAATCCTGACAAAAGGAACAAAAGTGGCTTACACTGATTTTACACAACCATGCCTAGTTACTAAGTCCTCGCTCTGAATCCTGATATTAAAGACATACAACTCAATACTAAAACATTCTTGGCTAATGGCTGTCTTATTTCTTAATTCTCCTGCCCTGCTCTGAAAGCCATCTGGGTGTGTACGCATAGGCACAAATTCTGAGTGATTTATGGAGATAGCCCAATATGCCTTGATGAGGCTCCCTGAGCGACTGCCAATTTTATATCTACCCTTGGATCTATTGGTTTTCTATTTATTTAAGATTTTTGTAGGTTGTCATTTTAATTGATTTTAACCATTTTGTAAACCGCCCAGAGTTGTTTCAACGAGATGGGCGGTGACAAATTTGATATATAAATAAATAAATGTAAATAAGTAAGTAAGCATGGGGCGCGAAGCAACGGAAATCCCGCCTCCTGTGCTGCCAGTTGGGCTGACGCTCTAGGAATTAGGCTCTGGCAAAGTCTAATTCCGAAACTAGAAAGATGCAATTGCCTTGAAATCCGCTAGGGGGCGGTCACTGCAGGGTCAGTAATGACTGTTAAGCGGATAAAAAAAAAAAAAGTAAGCATACGGGAAGCGGGCAAGATGAATATTGGAACTTACCTCCCCATCAAGAAATGAGGCAGTGCTATCAAAAAACACCCCAAACCCATGGCTGCACATCCAAGAGCAATCATGCGCGGCCTGTGAAGCTTTGCTCCCAAGTAGCTCACAAAGACAATCACCAGCAGGTCACCTGTAGAAATAAACTAGGCTAAGTACTGAAAGATTTCTCCATACCTAGATTTTCATTCTTCCTTTCTAATCATCTGAATATGCTTCTCATGCTGAAGTTCGACACAACTAAACTGAAATAAATATAAAACGTAAATACATGTATTTATTTATTGCCAACCACTGAATATGTTTATCTATTTGCATACCCATTTCAAAGCTTCCGTTGATAACTCCGACCAGCGAGGCAGGAATGTTGAATCGCCTTTCGATCTGGGTCAGCATGCTGTTTATGTAAGCTCCAGTCATGGTCTTGGCCAGATAGGCGAAATATAATGCTACCAAAAATATCTAGAAGGAAATGAGGAAAATCTGTTCAATAAGCAACACGGAATTAATCACATCAAATTCACCGGCACGGAGTAGTGGGTAAGGTGTATTTGCTGGTCTATGACCGAAATAAAATTGATTGAGATTGAGATTGGGTAAGGTGTTGGGCTGGAACCAGGATGATATAAATTCAGGTCCCCACTCAACTATGGATTTCATTGAATAACTTTGGGCCAGGCACAATCGCTGTGAACCTTAAATGAGGAACAATTCCATGTAGGCTCTGGCCATGAGCTCTTTAAGGAAAGACTGGTCATAAAAGTAATAAATAAATACATCATGCAGGATACCTTAAAGATCATATAGTCCAACTGCTCAGTGTGGGATTTACAGTACAAGGATTCTGAAGCTTGAGCATCCCTGAGAAACAGCATCCTTTTTATTAAATATCTCCACAGAAAGAGCATCAACTACCTCTGTAGAAAGTTTGTTCCATCACAGAACAGATCTTAGGCCCAGTTCAAACATGTTGGCTGCCATGTAGTTTGTTTGGTTTGGGCTCAATGCATTGTGTGAACTTGGCCAAGGGTGGTTTATTCAGTAGGCAAACCATGGCTTAGGAACATTTCTAGTATTTGCATGTGCGTGCATTGGCAGTGATGTCCTTTTCCCTGAATGGCCAGTTTCCTTTTTTGACAGCAAGCCAAAGTGTATATATACAGTATGCAAGTGCTCCCTTCTTCTGGCTTTTCCAAATGGCATTTCTGCTCCCTTACATAACTGTAAGAACAGGCCTGGCTCTACCTGTGGCAAAGGGGGTGACAAAGGTGTCAGATTTAACCTCAAGTGGTTAGCCTTTAAAAGGCCAGAGTAATTTAATGCAATTTAGCCTTAATCTCATTTGTTCTGCTTGCAGACTATGGGAACTATCTGCAAAATTAGTGGGCCGTTCTTTAATTCTTCTCTAACAAAGAATTATTGATGCAATCTGGCACACCAACATTCTTAAGAATTTTGAAAATGAACTTTTTGTGTAAATTTTGTCCAAATGAGTAGAGCCTATAATTGTTCTAACCAAAGAGGAAAGGGTGTTTGTAATTTTTTTTTAATGTTAGTCCTGCTTAGATACTCAACAACAGCCACCTCTTTATTTTGGTCACAGACCAGCCTAATATAACAAAATTATAAAGACACAAGAATTGCAGCCATATCAACTATCTAAGACTTAATATCACTAGCATATTCATGTAAAACATTACAAGTTTAAGTTTTGTGAATAAAGTTGTAATGCTAATGTAAAGTACTGACTGTAAGATACCATATAAAAATTCATAATAAGAGCTAATAAACGACATGTCTAAAATTTAACCCAGGATCCAGGGTCAATCTGGCACTAATTTATGAAATGTCCAAGCCTATGTAATATTGTTTTAAAATCTGCAGTTTCCTCATTCTTATTCTTAATCAGTTTCTGGATAATTTTATAAACTGTACCACAAAAGAGATCAGCTTTGCCTGTTGTTGTGAGATTACAGGTAGTCTTCGCTTAATGAACTTCCCTGTTTAGCAACAGTTTGAAGTTATAAGTTGAAGTCCTCGCACTTATGACTGTTGCAGCATCTCCACGGTCACATGGTTGAGATTCAGGAACTTCACAACTGGCAGACAATTTGATTGTCTCAGCATCCCATGGTTACATGATCACCATTTGCATACTTCATAACCACCTTCTGACAAGCAGAGTCAATGAAGAAGTTGGCAGTAAAACCACAAGTCATAGACATGTGATGTCTTGCTTAATGACTGCAGTAGAAGTGAGACTGTAAGCCCTTTGTGGTCATGTGATATCTCACTTAACAATTGCGTGGCTTAGCAATGGAGTTGCCGGTCCCAATTGTAGTCATTAAGCGAGGACTACCTGTGTAACTTATCAATAGCATTGGCAAATTTGTCTGATCAGCATGCTGTGCCAGTCTTAACCACATTGGGGCAATCAGAGTATGATGTATATCTATCTATAGCAGATACTGAAGAAAGGCATCCCCATCAGCGAAATTTGCACAACCCTACAAGGGAAGGGTGTTCCATATATGTGGGATCTTCTATTCCACCTTCAGACTGCTATTCAAGTACATAAGTGTAAAAACAAAATGGCACATTAGGTCAAATTGTATGAAATTTGCTATGGCACTCTAATTCTCTGAAAACCATAGAGTATACACCTACCCTAGCTAGACTAAACTGATGCTCAATGTCCAGAATTCATTGCTGCAACGTGATTCAAGCATTTGCATATCCCAAAGATTATAGGTTAATTGGAGGGAACTCTTGGAATCCTAACTTCTAATTTCTGGCTTTGCAGAATAGCCAGAAAACCTAGCTTAGCCTAAAATGTGGTTAATTAATTTGTACCCTGTAAGTTCTTCTGTGAACACTGCCCAATGTGTGTTAGAGAATTACCTGTAATTGTAATATCTTGGCAGATAAGATAGCCTTCCCAACCCTATGTCTTTGCCAAATGTGCTGAGATTAAAATTTCAATTTCACCCAAAAGAGAATCCTCGGAATAGTCTCAAAACATCTGAAGGACAGTTGGGGGACATTTAATCTAAGCTTCAGAGGGACTATTTAAAAAAGAACTGCATATTCTTGTTCTTTGTGTATGTATGTATGAATAGGTAGGTAGACAGATTATACAGAGAAGTATATAGATAAATGTAAATATCTATAAATTATGTATAGCTCTATATTGATAAGTAAATATAAATTTATAAATATTTCTAAACATTCCATGCTATTATTATTATTAACAGAACAGCCCTGAATTACAATTAATGGAACATCACTGATTTCAAAACAGAGAAAGTGTTGAGCGTTGTCAGTTATACAAAGAGTCTGCCTGAAGGAGAGAAGTTTTTGGATAAAGACTGGCAGAAAAAGATCTCTAGGGGGAAAAGACAGCAAGTTAGGAAAATGAGACATAAGAAAGATAATTTAGCATACGATGACTCTAGAAAAGACGTCATAGTTTTATATAGTATTGGAATCACTAACAGCGGTGATTGATTCATCATCATCCTTAAAATATGGCAGAGTTTTCAGAAATGATGTCAGTATTCGATGTCACCCTTGGTATTCAGACTCAGGCACACTTCTGATCTTTAAATAGATCTTCCAACATACCGGGAATCTGTCAATACAATGTCAGCAGTGGCAGGAAAATCTAATCTCAGACAAGATGTGGCAATTTGCACACCCATTCCCTACTCATTGCTTTGTGATTTGCACACATCTGTAGTGCTTTTTGACCAAATTATACAGCCTACACCAGGAAAACCTTACTTCTTTTTTTCGATACTGGCCGTTTATTACTTATTTTATTATTTATTGTGAATGCTTTTACACTACATTAATGGTTTGACTCTAAGCATACTCTGAAAGTTGCACAAAAGAAAGAATACTTTATGAAAATGAACTAATCTAGCTAAAATGACACAGTCACTCACCTACATATATTCTTTAGTTATCACGAGTTAAATTGCCTATCAGTCATGCCTTGCTCTATTTATTTTCACAGGTTTTTTTAAAACAGTTTTTGTTTGCCAGCTTTCTTCCACTGTTACACGTGTATATACTTATCACACAACTGCCTTTTTGGATAAGCAAAATTATGCAAAGTACTGGAAAGAGGTAAGAAGGGGTAAGCAGAAGAAATTAAGCAGGTGATAAAAGAAAATCAAATTAAATCTAATTTACACCAATACCAATCGCTATCCCACTCCATGCTTTCCTACCATCCTTACTTCAACCACATCCATCCACCACTTCATTCATCGTCTTCTGTTCTTTAAACTTCTCAGCTCTCTTTCTGAGGATCTCATCAGCTCCGTCCAGCCATTACTTTCTTACTTTCTCTGTCTTCCCTTTTCTCTCGGCCCATTTGCTTTTCCTTCCTATGTTGGTTTGTTTTGCAGTTTGATTCTCATTCATTCTCTCTATAGGGCTACCTCAATATCTTCTGTAGTGGCCCCTCACTTTTATACTCCTTCATCCATTCATTCAAGATTCTGCCCATGTAGCCTTACAATAAAGTCAAATTATCTCATCTGGTCGTGTTTCCTCTCTGGTTTGCCTCACGAGGCTGGCATCAGTCTTGCAAGTCTGAAAGTACAATTCTCCCCTCATCTCCTTTACAGCCCAAGAAACCAGGGAGGGTCCCTTCTGAGCCTCTTGCCCCATCCACTATCCAGCTATAGGCTATGCCCTCTCTTATCTGACCATTCCCTTGGCAGCGTCTCTTCACCCAGTCTCCCAAGGTCTTTCCCACATGCCATTATACTTTTACATCAAACACACACACACACACACACACACACACACCAGTTTGCCCAAGGGGCTCTGCAGAACAGAAGAGAATAGGTCTCTGCCCCAAGAAGCTTAGAGTTTAAACTGTTTGGTTTAAAAAAAAAAAAAAAGATGGGGGAGAGTCAGGGGTAAAGGGGTCAATCTAACTTTTCATGTGGGACTTTTGGCATAAAACCAGTCTTGTGTATATTTTAACAGATGTTCAGATTCTCCCAGGCATGGGATCAGTAGGTTAGTCAAGCCTGTGAAGTATTATTCATTTATTGTCAACAAGTTACCCTTGTTTGCCCTTTCGTTCTCATGTTTTTGCTTTTGTTATGTTTCTCTCTCTCTCTCTCTTTCTCTTTTTAATTGTTATATTGATGTTTTTAACCATGTTCACTGCCCAGAGTTGCCTTGGTGAGATGGGCAGCCATATAAATTTAAATAAATAAATAAAACATCACCGTGTACTACATCTTGGACAAATGTCCTCCCAAGTTCTACACCCTTTCTCTATAAGAATCCCATTAAAGTTAATCTAACCTGGTCCTGAATGGATATGTATAGAATTCAACAGGGGGGCGGATGGAGGGCAGGAAACTATCATCTCCGTACAATACAGAATAGAATATTCCTAAAATGTGTTTTTTCATTGTGTCATTATCTTTCCAAAACAGCCTGGTTCTGTTTTTGTTTTTAAAAAAGCATTTCCATTAACTCTGCTGTGTCAACTCAGCTTTTATACCCACAGGTTCCTAAAGTTAGTCTCAGACAGAGCTGGGAAAGATTTCTGTCTAAATCCCTGAAACTCTGCAATCTGTAATTACTACTAACCATTTTGACTGTGGAATTATGTACTCAGAGGTTTGGGTCTCCTCTTTGTTGAATGGGTCCAATCACAGTACAGACCAGCGTTTCTCAACCTTGCCGACTTTAAGATGTGTAGACTTCAACTCCCAGAATCCCCCAGTTAGCTGTTTAATTCAGGGATACATTAATCTGCTTTCCAGAGTAAAGGTCCAGTTTAAAGTCCGTTGGCACTAGCAATAACATCTTAGCTCACAAAGTGTTTCCTTCTATAATGGATAGAGCAAAGGGGTTGACTAACTGTAACTTTCAGTCCTTCATTTTTTGTCCTATTGCAACAGCACATTACAACCGAATCACAGGAAGAGGTGCCAGAATTTGAGAGAAGCAATAGGTTAGACTCAATGTACTGTAGAAAACACCCCCTTCCAACTTTACATCTGGGTTCACACAAGGTACTAAGACGAAACTTAAGAGTAAGAGACCACAGTTACTACATTTAAATCACACAGGATGCCCAAGCAAATAAACCATAATATGCCTTCACCTGTTGGCCACATCACCAAAAGACAGTGAGCCACACTGAACCACAAATCTTCCAACCTCAAGTGTAATGTGCTTGCAAATTCACCTTGTGAATGTGATTCACTCCATGATGGAACATACTCACATTCCTAGCGGTTGGTTTTTAGTTATGAACAAATGACCCTATAGAACATCTTTTCTTGCCATTCAGACGTTCTCAAGCAATCTGTGTACAAGCATATATATCAAATAAGTTATACATTGACATGGGAATTATAAGATCCTGATACCTTCAGTTTGGACATGAAACAGGTTGATGCTAGCTTCTTAGGGCCTTTCATTTCACTTTCTGGATTGGTTGGGGTGGCTTCTTTGCAGTTATTTGCCTCGGTCTTGCTGACCGTCTAGAAGAAGGGACAGAGAAACAAACATGGATGACATAATCAAACAAACTTTCAAAACTAGACAGAGAAGTGTAAAGAGTATTTGGGGGAGGAAAGCTGAAGATGCCCCTAAATCCAGATGGAAGTGTTAAGATGCAGGTCTTAAATTTCCATTTCTGTACATGAGTGTTCCTGAAATTGTTGGCTCTAAGTATTGAAATACAGATAGAACTGGATTCTTAAGCCCCTTTGAAGTGCATAAAACATGGAGAGACTGTTGGTTTAAATCCAAACATTATAAATGCAGATAGGGATAGATATTTCATTTACTGAATTTTAGATCCTGATTCAAGCTCTATACGGCCCTTGGAAAACAAACTTCAGCGTCATATACAAGTCTATAGCAGTTTTTTCAACTCCAGTGTAGTGTAATATAGCTTTATTGATTAGTCAATTGACCATATCAAGAAACAATAGGTGTCAGCAGCAATAACGAATAAAATAAGGTAAAATGAAGTAAGACAAGATAAAATAGAGGAAGATAAAAGATAAAAGAGTGAGATAAAATAGGTTAGGATAAAAATAGAATATTCTATAAAAATAGAAGCATAAGTTGAGTACTAAAATACAAAACGGCATGTGTTTAAAGGAATGCATCACCTCTACATGCTACCCCAATGTGTTCCATAAAATGTGTTCTCAGCTGAACAGCCCTGAGTATAAACTTAGTAGTTCTGAAGATTACATATGTGTTTGTACCCTAAAGGAAATTAGATACTCCAGTGTGATACAGAGACCCTACAAGCCATTTTCAGCTCACCTGATTTCTCCATCTACCCACTGGGCCACAATGGAATGGGCTCACTCCATATCAGAAGAAGTAAAAAGTGATCGCTACCTCTCTAGATAATGAAAAGTCCACAAAGCAATTACTCTTGATTTCTTTTGTGCAAAGAAAACAACCCTATGCAGAGGATTAAATACTGAGCCACAAGATTTTGACCAAGAGATCAACAGCCATGGAGGTTCTATACCATATACTACCCAGCCTTGCTATGTGTCCTAAAATCCAGCCCAACCATGAGGAAGGGAAGTATTTTCTAATCTTGCTCTAGTATAAAGGAAGAAAGGCAATATGGAATCAGGAAGCTAGACTTTTTGAGGATTAGCACATCTTTCAATCATTCTTCTCTATCTATAGATAGAGAGCCTCAGCCAGTAGCAACAGTGGCCATGCTTGGAAGCTAAGCAAGGTTAGGTCTGGTTGATATGTGGATGGGATAATATGTGGAAATCCCACATCTGTAGACTAGACTGTGAAGTGAGAAATACATCCTAGAAGAAAACTCTCCATTTATTGGGAATGGGAGAGATCCCAAACAGCTTACTCAATCATCACAGTAAGGTGACAATATCCTGGAGAACTCCTAAGGGGCAGAAGAATAGAAAACAGTAAGCGACAGTAAAATAGCCTGGAATATCTTGGAAGATAGCAGCTTGACTAACTGGAAGTCTGAGCAGGCATATCCTGCACTGCAAAATGTTGTTGCAGACCTCAGTCCAAATACTTGATCACACTTGGGCAGGTTCAGGAGCTCTAATGGAGCAGCTGGGCAAAGAAACAAACTGGATTGAATGGGTGAATTCATTGGCAAAAGGGTAACTGGATGTTCTCAGCTGGAATAGCAACTTCTTATTTCTTTCTAGTATACAAGCAGTAACTATTTACTCCTACAGAGAAAAACTCAGATGTTGCACCTGGACCGTAACAGTTAGCACTGGGAAAATAAATCTATCCTCCATCTCTATTTGTCAACAAATTTTTGCAGAAGTGTACACTCTGTCTCCCTCCTTCTCCCACTCCCCTACTGCTTGAACCTGGGTTCAAGTCCACCCAAGCAACAGAACTCCCTTTGGGCTTGTTGTGTTTTCTCAGCCCAGCCTACCTCACAGGGTGGCTGTTGCTGGGAAAAATCGAACAGATTGCTATGTACACTGTCTTGAATGAAAGACAGGGTGCAACATCTAATGCACAAGTCAGTGAATCAAATCAGCCAATCAACCTATGCATTTGTTTATTTACAGGATTTATTTACCCTGCCCCAATCACCAGGCACAAGGCAGTATAAAAAAAGGCAGAAACTAAGCCATGGAGTTAATCCTCACCATCACTGAATAAAACATACAAAGGAGCCTTTATAGAATTCTTTTCAAATTGGACATCATCAATTGGATGGATCAGCACCCACCGTGGTGCTATCCTTCATCTTGATGTCAGTTTCCATTTCAGACCAGGATTAGACTATAGGTCATCTGTATCTGTGAAATGTCAGAAACAAGGGAACCGGGCCCACCTTTGGGTGAAGGGGTTCCAGACCTGAATTTGGGTCATGCCCCCTCCTACATAAACCGTCCTTATACACCAAGCAATTTGGAAACTGCATCAAAGCACGCCTGTAAAAAGTGTCCGTTTTTTTCCTTAAATTTCTGATCATGAAATTGAGGCTGTTCCGTTCAAGGCTGCTCCCTGGGATCCTTTGCATCATGCTATTGTTTTAAATACTTGACCCATTCATTCAAAGAAAGCGCACAAAAAGACCAACTATGTATAATCTAGGATCTGACAGCATGTATTTCACTGCCTACAAGTTGCCCTAAGATCAAGAATATTAACTTTCTGCTTTTTTTTTTAATTAAACACATTTCAGTTTCTAGGCTTTATGGCTGATATACTGTATTACTCTTCATCCTACAAAATTCCTGAGTAAGTATTCATTTTTAATATTTCTACCATATGGATTTTCTCTCCATAAAATAATTCTTCTCTCTTTCCTCCCTTGAAAATCTACCTACCTCTACTGTCATCCATACCCTGGTGATCCTGTTCATGGCAAATCAGTGAGTCTCTTTCTCAAATTTAATGCACCTTGGAATTTCCTCTGGAATAAAAGCAGGACTGGAGTATTTAAAAAAAAACAAAACTTTTCAGCAGTAAGGAAAACTAGAGCAAAGAGAACAGCTTGAAAGTTTGTTTGTTTGTTTTTTTAAGAAGTCTGTGAAACCTTTGTTTTGCTCAACAGTAGATCTTTGGCTTGAGCCAAAAGTATAACCCAGAAAACAGATCTAAGACATGGACGTTGGAATTTCCTTTTGACACATCCACAACAAACTGGGCATAATCAATTAGCTGTCTTATCACCTACCTTGATATTCTCATTCATCTTGAGGTCAGTTTCCATTTCAGACCAGGATTAATTAGATTCTATGTAGATTCTATGTTATCTCTTCTTCTTCTTCTTCTTCTTCTTCTTCTTCTTCTTCTTCTTCTTCTTCTTCTTCTTCTTCTTCTTCTTCTTCTTCTTCTTCTTCTTCTTCTTCTTCTTCTTCTTCTTCTTCTTCTTCTTCTTCGCCAAAGACTGTGTCTCTAATCCCCAAACAATTTTAATCCACCCAGGTCTTTTATTACCTTCACGTCTGGCAAGTACATTGCCATTAACCCCTGAAGGGATATTCTCCTGTTCATTAAGGGAAAAAGAAATTACCCTGCAAAATATGTGTTGCTCATGGGATCTTCTATGGAACTCAGGTGTATGCTGTCTTATAGGATGCATCCCTAACTACATTAAAAATAAAGTTCTCCATTGAGCTGAACTTAATTCCTGGTGATTTCATGTACACATCCAGGTAGTTTTCTTGGCAACAATATGGAAATGGCTTGCCAATCTTCTGCCTTCTGAAATGTTTCCCCAACTTCCCAGTCTAGCCTACAGCCTTGGAATTCCATGGACAGTCTCCTGTCCAAGTCCAATGCTGCTTAGCTTTCAAGATAAGCTCTGGTCAGCTAGGTGCTATGGATATAAGGTTGTAACCTTTATTTATGTATTTAGTACAATCTATGTACCTTTTCAATCTAATTATTGATAGGATTTCATTTAGAGTAAAATGCGAGCAACATAAAAATGCAATAGAACATTGAAGAGTAAGGCATGACGGCTCTTTTGAATTAGCCTTTTGGTGCTTTGTTCTGTTAGAGTTATTTGTTGCTAGACAAATTTGGCTGCACTGCTCTGTTTTTTAATCTACCAGATAAAGAAATAACAGTCAGATTCATTCGAGCCCAGAACAATTGCCAATAACAGCTCTTATCTTCCTTTTGGAGCTAAATAGTGCTTCCTGTTGATTCCAAAGTCATAAGAAGCACCCAAGAATAACACGTTGGGGTTACTTTTCCTTTGGAAGAAAGACCCCCAGTGACCTATCTACAAGAGTAGCAAAATCCTAGAGACATTAAGGGGTGTTTTTAAAGGCCAAGTGCTCAAGATCCAGGAGGAAAGAAAATCCACGCAGAATATTTGAGCTCATCCTAGCAAGAATTGGAATCTGCAGCCTCTGTTTTTGTCGAAGAGGGAGTGATCAGCCTGCCTCCACAAACAGCGGTGGTGTTTGTTTTGCTGCATGAAGAACAAGCATCTTAAGTAGATTAACCCAGCGCCTTTCAGATGTGTGGATTACAGCTCTCAGAGTATCCAGCTGCAATGCCTAACTGGCACTGAAGTAGTTACTTATGTATTACATTTCCATCAGTTCTGCCTTTCGTTTATATGGTCCAGGAACTATAAGGCACTCAGCTTTATATTAGCTTGGAAGCAACTCCAGATCCATCCAATTAATGACATCAGTTGGTTGGTAGAATGAAGTCATCCTATTTCTGTCTAAATACTGGTTTATTTCAAACCAGAATAAAACCTGCTTTTTAAAATTTCTGGGTGTATCTTATGAACTTCAAGGTGGCTATTATCCTCTCCTGAATCCTTGCCCCACAGAGTTTCCACATCCTGTTCTTGATGTCTGTCTATAGGCTTGTTTCTAATGTATGCCCTCACCTCCTGGCACCACAGCAGTATGGATTCATAGCTAGAACCATTGGAAAAAGCTTGTGGTTGCAAAAATGTAGGCATATGAACATTTTGCCCTCACAATTCACAAGAGGCTTTAAAAGAGGAATGGCAAATCTGCAGCCAAGAAGCCTCTCCTCATAGCAACTTCTCAGGGTCCCCCTTCCCAATTATTAGGTAAATGTACCAAAAATGTAGGCTGGAGGGGGCAGAGCTAGCAACTAATATGATTTGCCTTTCATGTGGAGTGAGGGTTTTTTTGTCGCTCCAGGATTTACAGTCACCCATATGCCTGGATGAATTTTTTGCATTTTCTTTGGGTCAGCTAGACAGCAAGCTCCAACTGGTTCATACTGTTCTCCATGCATTCTTGGCATTTTGAAGGTGTGCTGAAGTGAGCACAGTCACAGGTCATCTCCAAACTGCTTTGTACTGGATGGGGAAATAGAAATGGTGCTCTGTGAAAATGCCCACAGTTCCTACTGTTGTCCTTGATGTTTGTCCTTGTATGTTTACATTCTCAAGCCAACAACTAACAAAGTGAAAGATGGTATAGATAGATAGGCATAGACCCAGCTTGTGGCTGCACCAAACTGAATTTGAAATCCAAATTGTTTGGAATGGAAGGCTTTTTCCTGACCATATGTTTTCTGTGAAGACCATCATTCGGTGTCTGCATTTCCATTGAGAATCCATCTTATCCTCTGTTGGATTTTCAGCCCTGAAGCCCAGTATTACACCAGAGTTGTGATGCCCATCATACCACTGGCAGTCTGTATCAACTCCAACTCTGCTCTTTCACTCTTCTACTTTTCCACCCCAGCCACTTCCATTTTTAGCATACAGGAAGGACTTCTCCAATGGTACCCCCAAGATAGGGGAGCAAGGGGGACAGGCTAATTAAAGCAGCATTGTCCCTTTCCTACAGGCATCATGACATCATGTGCATGGCTCAAAGGGGTGAAGCTTGGGGGCTTATTTGAACTGAACCCTTTAAGGAAACTATATTTACAAATGCAAGAAAGAATATGAAAGAGGAATAAAAGAATAAAATACAAATGAATGAACCAGGATTTAAAACTGTCACAGAGGTTTTCACTTTTTAATATACTGTTAATTAGTTGTGAATAGTTAAGTGTACTGTATATATTTTATCACGTTAAAAGATTGACGATTAAACTTGAGCTAGATATGAATATCAAGGACCATGGTTAATGCAGTATAAATTCCTGAATAAAATCATACGTTATAATAACTTTAATCCACATTCCTAAAAATCTCTTCCGATTAGGTATCTCATAAAATTGAAATATCAATTTTATGCATAGATAAACCCAAATTTGGGTTGTGGTACCAATCCATGTATTAGATTGTAAGAATGATCTCCATTTTGAGCTGAACTCTGTTTCAGATTTACTTTTAAGTTACCAGGTTATTTGGACATTGAAGCATATGCCACAACTTTGTTAGCTGTTGAAGAGATCAAATGATCTTTCCATTAAGAAGCATATAATACCTTTGCTTTGGTTATCATGTATAAGGCTAATTCAGTAAACTTTGATGCAATATATGGTTTGGTAAAGTTTAATAAGAACATGGTAGGTATAAATGGGAATTCAGCTTTTAAGTTTTGTTTCATTCTAAGGTGAATCCTTTTCCAAAACTGTTGAGCTTTATGGAATTGCCGTCAAATACAAAAGAATGATCTGATCTGCTCACCACACACCCAGCAAATTTTTGAAAATTTGAACTTTCAGTAATCAAAACAGAAGTGATATACCCGTGATAAGACATCTTATATCAATTTTCTCAGGGATAAACTTTGGGCAGGGCTGCCCACAGGGTGTGCTATAAAAAGTCAAGATGGCAGTTGATAAACATATCTTGACTTTTTGACCATACCCTGTGGATATCCCTGAGCTAGTGACATGATACCCTGCCACCATGAAAGCAGCGAGATCCTCCAGTTGCTGCTGGATCTCTCTGCAAAATAGGTATGGGGTGGAAGAGAAGGCACATAAGCATAAACATGTTCCCTGGAGCACCCCATGGGCTGTAACATTTGCCTCATCAAGCAGAGAGATGAAACAGTTTGCCTCTCTGCAGAGGGGAGGGTCCTCAGGAAGAAGGGTGGAAAAATTCAAGATGACAGCCACAGCTATGCAATCAAGGCCCCACCCCTTTTTTACGTCTGTCACTCCTGTCTGAGATGGTCTGCCTAACCCTGTGCTTCATCTGGCAGTTCCATTGGTTGGAAGAGGCCTCTGCATATTAGTTATTGATTTAGTCCTCTATAGGCACCACCTGATTCCAAATCAACTCTGTGTGGCTCACGTCCACCTAAGCCCTATTTAGCAACCACAATTGGGACCAACAATTTGGTTGTTAAGCAAAGTGGTCACTAAGTGAAACCATGACTGTGCTTATGATCTTACTTCAGCTTTCCTTTGCTTTCCAGACCTGCAAAAGTCATAAACGTGAGGATTGGTCATAAAGTTATTTTTTTCATCACCGTTGTAACTGCAAACAGTCACTAAATGAGGCATTGCTAAACGAGGACTATCTGTACTAGATTTATAGAGGAGGCTTCAGAGCAAAGCATCATGGACATTTGTTTCATTTCCAGAAGTAGGGAAATCTTTTGCATCACAAAGCAGATCATACAGCACAAATGTTCATCAGAGCAAGGCCCCCTTCAAGATTTGTACAGCTTTGTTATTTCATGAAGCAATCTTTCGACGCATAACCTTCCCTGTAGCCTTGCACATCTCCCCCACCCCAAAAGCAGCTGTCAGGAGAGAAATCTTCCCATAAGGCTTTCCAGAAAATGTTGGGCAGCCTGGAGAGTCTTCAAAGTAAGCTAAAGATGTGTAATAGAAAAGAATAGCAGGAACTGCACATCCACCAATAAATTAAGCTCAAAAACGTCACCAAAGAAATTTGAAAGAAATTCTAAAGCCCACTGAGCCTAAGGTAGAAAACCAGAAATCTTTTTTGCAGAGGAGGAGAACTTTTGAGAAGTTGGAAGGCAGATTACGGGCATTAGTTCAAAGTTATGGATACAGTCCTCTATTATTCCTTATTCTGAAGTTAGCTTTTAAAAATTATTTATTGAACATATTTTTGGAAAGATATTGCTTATGGATTTGTAGTGTTATACAAAAACTACGTAACTATATACCTATATTATAATTGTATAAAAGGCAATAGACATTAAAGAAAAAGCTAGCCTATTATGATAAAAGGAAAAAAGTCCCCCCATTAAACTACCAATGGAGAAAAAGGAACCACGAGGGAGAAAAAGATTTAAAAACTCTTGAAAACAAAAGAAAATAAATAAAAACAAATTACAACTTAATGATTAAGTAACCTTAAAACAACCATAAAGAAACCCCTAAATTACCCCTAAAAGGAAACCCTTAAATTAAATCTAATGCTAAACTTTAAAAAAGAAAGAAAGCTTATTGAAATTACATAACTTTCTTCAATTTTATAGCTATTCAAATTTTGAACAATAAATTAAACCTAGATTATATTGTCCAGTTGTGCATCAGGAGAAATAAGACATTTTAAATAACTACGTTCAGCATTTTAGATTATTTTTAATTTGACTTTTTGCTTGAAAAAAAAAAATTAAACAAGCAAAACTTTAGAAAAACTCAAATAGCAAAGCACGGCAAAAGTTGCTGTTCTGATTTACTTACTGAGATGATGGTGATGTTTATGAATATGTGGAATACGATGTTCTGATTTTGCCTTTGAACTTTTATTTTCTGAAGGGTTGAAAATTAATCGCCACACTTCTGCCAAATATCTGCAATCTTGCATTTTATTTCTTATTGCTCCAACCCAGGTAATTGCCTCTGTCTGGTCAGAATGAGGCTTCCATCTGCAAATGATTGATTAAATCCTGTTAAAGTGTGCATGAACAAGCATTTGTGTTAAACTTCCCCAACCTTTGAATGCAACTCCCAGAATTTATTTTTTGATTTGATTTGATTTGATTTGATTTGATTTGATTTGTATCCTGTCCTTCATCCAGGAGCTCAAGGCAGGTCATGTAGATTTGTTTTCTTCTCATTTATCCCACAACAACAACCCTGTGAGGTAGGTTGGGCTGAAAAAAAGTGATTGGCCCAAAGTTATCCAGGCTGTATCTGTGGATGAGGGAAGCTAAAACCTGGGTGTGTCTGTTTCAGTTCAAAACATTCACTATTGCCTCATAGTGGCTGTTAATTAGCAGAACCAAATACAAGCTTATTAACCATCGTGTACAAAGTCTACTGTTTAGCTTACTTTTGCCCAGCATGCAAAACTAGGTTAAAGATGGTTAGCACGTTGTTGCCATCTAGTCATTTTCTTAGCATATGTGAAACTGACTGTCACATGAAGCCATAATATGGTTTATTCAGTGGAGCACAGCACGTTATGTGAACAGCGCAATTAAATGTTGTTAACTTGGATTTAACGGGCCCATCTTTTGTGTGAACCCAGACATTTTGCCTGAAATGATTCGTTGGCTTTGCACCCATCCAAAGCAAGCATTCAACCATTTTTAGCAGAACATCTTTTAGTTTATTAACTAAAGGCAACTTTTGAAGGCAACTTTGTCTGCATCTGTTATATATTTATGTGATGCATTATGTATCTTGTATTCTGAAGGGCTCTGTGTGTGTGTGTATTTCTGTGTGTTTTAAGGTTATATGAATAAAAGTTGATTGACAGTTCAGAGCCATCAATGCATTTCTTTTCCTGTTTCTGAAAATGCCATTATCTGTGATTCATCTATCAGTGCTTTATATAATTGGGTAACATTTCCATTTGGTCCAACAGTGCCCTCTGTAGGCAGAAACCATCCATTACATCTGGTTAGACAAGGCGCAGAAAGGCGGCTTTTGCTCTTAAAAGGAGTGTTATGAGAAGTTACACATACTCCATTCTTAGCCACTGCTAAGTTCTTCCCCCAAGTAGACAAAAACTCACTTGGATGCCAGTAATGGGTAATAGAGTCTTCCTCTGATGACAAGAAGAATCTATTGGACCTCTTCTTTCTCCAGCAGTTTGTATAAACCAGTCTTCTCCAGCATGGTGTTCTCCAAATTAGTTGGATTATTTCTCCTTTTGTCCAGCCATCAGTCATGCTGGGTATGGATGAAGCTCAAGGTCATTATCCAGCAATGTTTTTCATAGGGGAAAGAATGAGAGGTTCGTTCAGCCTTTCCCATCTTTGAAAGAGTCATCTTCCATCTGCTGTCCAGCCATCATTTCCAAACTAAATTTTCCTGAGATTGACCAGGAAGGGCATCATTATTTTAAAATCAGGCCACATGGAGGTCCCCAGTATTCCCCAGGGCCAGTTTTGCAAAAGCAAATGGTCATTTTCAGAGGGAAACTGCTGTTTACTAATTGTGTTCAGTGGGGAAAAACACAGAATCTGAAAAATAGCAACAAAGGTGGAAGGGCTAAATATTTTGGGGAAAAAACCTCCCCCTTTCTGGTGACATGAACCTGCAGCCCTCCAAAATCCTCCCACCCTGCCCCACCAGATTAAGATGTTCTTAGATGTTCAACAGCCCTTCCCTTTTTGAGCATTTGGAACAGAACACTTGAAACCCTCTGGCTGATGACTCTTGTAATGAACCCATTATTTGTAAGGAGCCATTTAGAGGGCTGAAAAGAGAGAAGTAGGCAGGTGGGGCACCACAGATATCTCTGTTTGTGTTATTAAAACCCTTTGTAAATCTATCTGTTGAGCAGATGGAAAGTTAGTGATGAATAGATTTATATTGCACCTTTATTTGTACAACTCAGTGTACATAATGCTCCCACTACCTATTTTTCTCACAACCAGACAGGTTGCACTGAGAGAGAGCGACCGTGAGAGAGTGACAATCTCCCACATTCCAGCCCAGTGCCTTTAACCACTACACTACCTGGCTCTCAGATAGAAAGTAAATATTCTTGCATGTCCTTTTCAAATGCCCTACAGATGGATGATGGGTTTTGCCGAAAATGGTTTTTAGGGGAAATACACATGTAAACACACACACACACACACACACACTAATGGTTGGGTAGAGGGGATATAAGTAAGCATAGCTGTAAATAAATTGATCCCAGTACAACCAGCATTGCAATATCACATGTGTTGTTTCAGTCATCAAAAAATAGTTGTTCCCCATTTATTTACTTGCTTATTTACTTACTTACTTACTGTATTTATTAAGATTATCCTCTTATACATTAGCTGAAAAAAAATGTAGCTTAATTTGGAGAAGAGTGGGTGCTAAACAAATGCTATAAACATGGTCTTCCCTGCCACCATAAGTGAGCAACTACTGTTTCATTCATTCATTCATTCATTCATTCATTCATTCATTCATTCATTCATTCATTCATTCGTTTGTTCATTCATTCATTCATTCATTTGTTCATTCATTCATTCATTCATTCATTCATTCATTCATTTTGCTTGCTCATTTTTGCTGCTAACCAAAATCTATCATAATTATCTCTTGATTCCTGTTAGGCTCAGCCTTACTGTTTTGTTTTGCCTTGCGTTACCGAGAAAATGCCACTCTTATTAGCAGGACCGTCAAAAAAAACCTCATCGCAAACTCACCCAAAGCAGTTTATAGAACAGCCACCCTGTCTTCCTTATTCTTCGCAGCTGTTAGAACTGTATGGAAGGTGGAGAAGCTGAGAAATGAAGTCTCAGTGGGGAAAAACACAGAACCTGAAAAATAGCAACAAAGGTGGAAGGGCTAAATATCCTTGCATGTCCTGCAAATGCTATAAACATGGTCTTCCCTGCCACCCTAAGTGACTGTTGAAAGAGAGATCCCTTGGCCCAAACCTTTGTAAATCTTAGGGGAAAATGACAAGATACATGCACATTCCCAGACATGTGTTTTTTTAAAAAGCAAAGCAATGGTCATTGGGAAGAGGCTGCAATAAGAAAAGAAGGATTCGATTCCAAAGACAGTTCAAGGTTTGCTTCTTATTTTTCAGATGTCAAGTTTGGAAAACACTGCTCTAAAAGAATGTCCCGCCCCATGGAGTAAAGTGATGCATGTGTGACTTTGCATTATGTTCTGTTAAATTCACTCTGAAAAGAACAAAAAAGACTCATCCACTGGAGATCCAGTTGATCTAACTGGCATCACAGATCATATCCAATAGATGCCCATGAACCAACCCACTCATCATGTTCCCTGCAAAATTCCAGCCTTTATTTGTCTACCTCCTATCTATGCCCCTTTCCCATCCAAAGTATGATGATAAGCAGGCTGTCTGGATGATATGAGCATCAATAAGTTGTCACTGCCTTATTACTTTCAGGTTCTGATTAGTCATTTCCCTTAGTATCTCAGCATTCTCTAAAATTTTCTGGAATTTCAGAAACAGAAACACACGCATGTTTCCTGAAATGATGGTTGCCACAGGATGACACCAGTCCTGCCCTTTTCTAGGATATGCTATTCCATGTGTAATGGTCTGTGGGAATGACCTTGGGAGACAGGAGGGAGAGCTGCAGATGGGACAATCGGCATGTAAACAATATCTCAGTCCACAGAAGGAGAGGAGGCATGGGAAGCATTTCCGAAGGGACCCTCCCTAGTTTTTTGGAGAGTAAAAGGAGAGGAGAGGAGAAATATTTTCAGTCTTGCAAGATTCTGTTAATGTACCCTTACACTAAAGATAGAGTTAGTACTCATAAGTGTGCTTCTTGCCTAGACTACCTCAACGGGCTAACACCTTGCCCTTCCTCTGACTTTTGGGTTGTATGGATGTTGCTTTGACTCTCCAACAGCTGCTAAACATTCTATGATTTCTTAGCAAGCTTAAAGGCTACAGAACTCACCTTCTGATTTCCCTCCCTCCACGTTCTTCACAGTTTTGCAAATGTTGTGTTTCCCTTCAACAGCCTCTCTCTTATTTCTCCATCTCTATTTTGGCTTTCTAACTCGGCCCTCAGCAGCTGCATTTCCTTTCAGGAAGGAGTTATACCTCCTTGGGAATAACTTTAGTTGGGTTGGCAGCTTATCAGAACATTTTGTGAACTTCCCAAATGTTCCCTCGATTCACTTTTCAGCAACTCTGACTCTCTCATTCCTTCCTCTTCCTTGGAAATTCCTAAAAATCCTGTTTTGTTCTTTCACTTAGCTTACCATTAACACCTGCAGGAACAGTTCACTCAGGATCTTATTCAAACCTGGTTTTTGTTCTGGCATAATTGATTAGTGCATCACTTCATCAGGGCACCTGAAATGGGCTCATTTGAAGTTTAGTGATGAGCAAAGGCAGTGCCGTGCTTCCATCCTCCAGTTTCTGCTTTTTACTCAGGCATTTCTCTCTATAGGGACAGAAGTTAATGATAGAATTGTTCTCTCACTCTCACGCACACAGACACACACTCACTCTCTCTTTGCTGCCTGATGTCAGAGCTGAACAAAGTATGAGGGGTATATAAGAGCAGCATTGCCTGCCAGCCAGAAAGGTAGCAACGAAGACCCTTGGATTAGAAGAGTGAATTCGTCCTGCCCTCATTCTTCTGCTGCAGGACCTTCGCTTCTCCCTCCAGGTAAATCAACTTCAGGTTGAGGCAGGGGAAGAGAATGTTTGTCTGCCTTGGGATTCTTCAGAAGGATAATCCATAGATCAACAGGAGAGGAATGGGGCTGGACGTGATGAACAAAGCAACATCTCTCCAGCCAGATCAGAGCACAGTTGCCCTCCTGTTTTACTTTTCTTTGCATACATTCATAAAATCAGAGAGGAAAACTGAAGGGTTAAAGTTAGGGTTGGCTTGAGCTTGGGTTAGCCATCCGACGGAATAGCCCACGGCTTTTAGCTAGCAAAACTTGTCATCCGATGCGAAAAGAATAATGGAAAATTGATATTGGGGTGCATGTGTTTGTGTTTGTAATTTGTTAACTTGGTTTTTATTCTTCTTTCCTTTGTCTTTCTTTCGAAAGCAGCTAAAAGAGAAATGTGCAGCCTCAAAGGACCTTTTCTTTTCATCATCTTGTCTCTTACTTTAAATTCCCTGGAAGCAACGCCGGTTGAGAGGTCAGTAACCTTAAAGCATACCCTTCCTCCTCCTCCTCCTCCTCCTCCTCCTCCTCCTCCCCTAAGAAACTGAATTTTTTGTGTTGTATGGTTGCACAAATCACTGCTTACTATTGTGTTGCCAAAGGCACTGGCAAGGCAGTTAGGCTGGTAATAAAGAAGGAAAGGGAGGTGAGAAGAATTAAAATGGAAATTTGCTGTTTGTTCTCATTTAAAGACTACTTTCTTTGGCTTTATCTTATGGGACGCCCACAGACAAAAGTAGCTCTGATGGTAATCTGCAGCTCACAAGAACTTATGCCTTTTAATAACATTTATTGGACAGAAAAGGTGCCCCCAAGCTCCTAATTTTTTGGCCACTATAAACTAACACAGTTGTCACATAATATCATTAATGGATAGGTCTCCTTTCTGGATTATAGATATGCAGCTAACAAAACCCTCACTGTTTTCTGAGATACTAATTTATTAATAAGGTTTTTTAAAGTAACCTTTCAAACAGAAGTTTAGGAGCAAATGGATTCTGGGTCAGTTTTAAAAACTGAATTACCTTTTATGTTGATTCTAGTTGAAATATATCTTAAAGATTGTACTGTTCTACAAGGAATGTCAATGTATATTTTTGGAAGTCTTTATTGGCCGCAGTATTACTTCCTTCAACTTTACCTATTGAATGGTTAGCAGTATTTCTGTCTTCCCTGCTGTCTGTTCTATAAAAAGGCTATTGTGTTTAGTAAGAAGAATGAATGTCTTTAGACCCATAAAAATTTGGTCACACAATGTCTCATTTCCCCTTTACATCCCATATTCATCCGAATTAGAATCTAACTGTTCCCACAGCCATTTTAAACAATTAGAAAGGGAAAGTTGTTAGAGATGGAATCATATTTGTAGGCAGGCAAAATATCAGAAAAGTCATCAGTACTGGCTTCAGATTTTTGACCCAGTGCATTTGATTGGTAGAAGGTTCATTTTGAGTAGAAAGTCTTCATTATGTTGAGAAAGTTAAAACAAAGCATTAAATAATTGGCTTCTTTCCCCTTATGCTAAAACATCCCCCACCCACAGTTCTTATTCTCAGTAAAAATGCCAAAAAGCTTGGAAATTTCCAAGTAACCCAACCCTTATTCTCATGTGAGAATCATACATTCTCATGAAAAATCAATTATATATCCCACCTATGTAATTTGCTGATACTCACATATGGTTCTCGGTCCACTGGCATTTGAAGAATGAAAATTCCCTCCCTCTTTTCAAAACGGAATTTAAATTGCTGAAAAATGGCAGTTTAAAGACATTTGGAACAATCAATAGATTAATAATAGAGCTAGCCCTTAAAGAAGCTTGATCTCTACTAATTTTGATAATTTTAGCTAAATTTAGTTAATCATAGGAGATAAAAAATAGATTCTCACTGTATGAGAAGATGGTAGCATAAAATAAATACTTAAGCAAACATAATGGATGCAAATTTTTCATAGTGACCCCTTTGGATTTCAGAAAACTTTCTGAAGGCTGAGAAAATCTTTCTCTGAATCATAGAAAAAAACATTATCAGCAAGTACAAACCACAGCAGGGAATCTGCATTTAATCATTACAGATCCCATAATCCTGGGTGAGTGTGATGGGAGCTGAATTTGATCTGATAAGCTCCAGATTTCCCATCCTGATTTAAATATCACATAGCTAGATGTATTCCATAACAGATTCCTAGGTTTCCAAAACTCTGTGTAGGCTTCTTTTGTATTAATCAACTACCTATTCAAAGCATATTCAAAGCCACCTTTTGATTTATTAGCTTTCTTATATTAATTATTTGATTTATACCCTGCCTTTCTTTCTCATGATGTTCAAGGTAGGATGGCTCCAAAAATACTTAAACAAAAGGGAAATAGCTTCTGCTGATCTTAAATACATGCTGTGATCTCTGTGCTGATGTCAGACATCAGAATGCAAGAACATAATTATTGCACTTACATAATGATGTCGCTGCATACATCTGCATTTCAATATCACTGTGGTTTGCTACAGATGCTACTGGCATGGCCCAAGAGGT
This sequence comes from Liasis olivaceus, assembly GCA_030867105.1. NCBI lineage: Eukaryota > Metazoa > Chordata > Lepidosauria > Squamata > Pythonidae > Liasis > Liasis olivaceus. Next base: position 71,548,950 of record CM061355.1, read on the forward strand.
ATTTTCTCCTACCCTTCATCTTGTTATATCTGGAGAATGGAAACTGACAGTCTTCCAGATCACAGCATTTCACTCCTGCTCAGCAGTTAAACAAAATGAATGCGTTTTGGGAATGTGCTACCATCTCTGCACCAAACATGACTGCAAGGTTCTCCTAGGTGCCATCCAGAGAGGTGAACTCTGATTCCCAGAATTCTCAGCAACGGCCATGCTGGCTGGGGAATTCTGGGAGCTGAAATCCATCCATGGAAGGTTCCTAGGTTAGGGAAGGCTGCTGTACTATTTTAAACTGAACGCAACATTTTCAAGTGGAAGAATCATTTTGTCTCTCACCCAGGGTTAATTCAGAGTATCTATGGGAGTTAGGTTGAGAGCCAGAATTCTCAGGACAGAGATGTCAGTTATGTCAATAACCAACAGTTGTCCAGCTTCAAGACCTGGAAGGACAGAGCAAAAATTCCCTAAGTCAGTGGAAGAGATGGGAGAAAGAAATGCTGGAATTAAACTACAGGGGTATGAAATTATACCTTCATGTTGACCAAAGGCAATCTCATCAGCTTTGAAGTCCTATATCCCAAAAACTTTTCACTATTTCTGGTGAGGCCAGAAAACTTCTCCCTGCTAATTTTCTACATGGAGAAGCACTTTTTGCTTTAGACAGATGATCGAGACACAGAAATAAAAAATACAGACAGAACAGCATTCTGGATGTATTTACATAACAGGCTTAACCTGGAGATTGAATTAACCTATTTCCTTGGTTTGGGTAACCCCTTGAACTTTGAAAATGGGCTGGTCCCATTTGCACCTGCACACACACACACACACGCACACACACCACCACCACCACCACCACCATTAAAACTAACCAAGCTTAGAATATTGTGCAGATACAGCTGATAGGCTTGCTACTGTAATAGTGTTGTGTGAATGGGGTCCATGTAATTCTGCTGATTGTTTTCCTAAGACGGTCTTATATTTTTTTAAACAAAAGAACAATTAATAAATAATAAACAAAATATATGTTTACAACGTTAATAACATGATACCATTTTTAAAATATAGACTGGAGAAATATTTCATAAGTAAAGCACCTTTTTCTAATTTGCCAAATTGTTTGGACATCCTCTCTCCCTTTTGTTGGAGAAGAAAAAAGGAATTTCTAATTCAAATATTAACAAATACAGCCTTCTACTGCTACCAATTAGACATAGATTTGTCCTTCCAGGGTTGTATAATACTTTGATTAGCCATTCCCCATGTACAAAGTTCTTAGATAGATTCCAATCGTGGGGACAGAGTACTCTGACAGTGAAGTTAAACAGTATAACATGATCTTTTAAGCTACAAAACTAGCCAGTGATAATAATTTATTAAGACTAAAATAATACAAAGAAAATATTCAGTATATGTGTATATGTATGTGTGTGTGTGTGTTTGTATACACACATATACACACACACACACAATTACCTCTATATGGATAGAGATGTGTCTGCAAAATTTCAGTAATGTTTACAACATACCTGAAAAATCAATCAGTGTAAATATTCCTGTGCCATAGATATAAAATTAAAGCTTTGAACTGGCATCTGAAGTGGCACCTTCTGAGACTCAACGTTCTGAAAATGAAATAATGGAAAGGAATGAGACATCAGAACAAAGATATTATTCTGAGCGTAGAATGGGGTGGGGGGCAGCCATATTGCCCAACAATACAAGCAAAAACGATCTGGGTGTCTTGGTGGATTCCAAACAGAACATAAGCCAATAGTGTAAGCAAATTCAATCCTAGTCTGCATCAACAAAAATGTAGTGTCATGACAAAATAAGTTCTTCTCTCAATTCTGCAATGGTCAAACTACACCTAGAACAGTGATGGCGAACCTTTTGGGCTCAGCGTGTCAAAAATTCGGAAAATGCCTAACTTGACTTTGCTGGCATGTCATCACCTCCCAACAAAAGAGAAACAATTCTTTACATATTCATTTATTTTTTAAAAATGCAGTCCAATAATGTGTGGTACTATGTATTATATAAAGAAACGTCAAATAAGTACAAAAATGAAATACAAGTAAAACAAACTCAGTTTCTTTGGTAACTCAGATAGTGAGAATAGTTGTTGGGTGTTGGTGAATGCTGGTGTGTCACCCAAAACATCGTGGTGTGTCACCTTTGACACATGTGTCATGGGTTCACTATCACTGACCTAGAATATTGTGTTTGGTTCTGGGCAAATTTTTGGAAGGACATTCACAAATTGGACAATGTCCAGAGAAGAGTAACCAAGATGATCAAGGGCCTGGAACAAAATGTACAAGGAATAGTTGGAGGTATTAGGCATATGTAGCCTGGAGAAGAGAAGACCGCAGGGAGACATGATAGCTGTTTTCAAGTATCTGAAGGACTATCCTGTAGAAGACAAAGCAGAAGTGTTTAGTTTTCCAGGACAAGAAACAATAGGTTTCAACTACAAGGTAGTAGATTTCAGTTGGACATCAGGAAAAACTTCCTAACAGTAAGAGCTGTTTTTTTTGTTTTTGTTTTTTATGAGATGGTAGACTCTTTCACTAAACTTAGTGGCTTATGGTCTTTTCCAACTTGATGATGTTACAAATTATGCTGGCTAGGAACCCGGGAGGTTCTAATTCTCGTTGGTCTGAAAGGCAGCAGCTTGCTCTAAAGAGCCTATAATTCTAGTGCTGTTCTAGTGCCCACATTAGTAACATTTTCATTAATCATCTCCAGAAGATGAGCTTGGCAACTTTACCAGGGAAGGCCTTTCTTTAAACAAGGCAGATTTTTAGGCTAAGGCATTTTATACCATGGGAGGTAGCAGTGGCCATTGGTTTAGCTGACTTGCTAGACTTTATCATTTTAGCTTGTCCTGGTTTATAATTCTCCAGATAGGTTAGGGTTCAGTTCTGCACACCCCAGTTTTAAAAAAGACATTGATTAACTGGAACGAGTCCAGAGAAGGTCTACCGAGATGGTGAAAGGACTGGAAACCAACTCCTATGAGGAATGGTTAAAATACTTACATATGATTAGCTGGCAGAAGAGAAGGTTGAGAAGGGATACGATAGTGATCTTCAAATATATCTGAAGGGCTGTGACACTGTAGAGGGTTCAGACTTATTCTCACTTTCTCCACAGGGTAAGACCAGAACTAATGGGATGAACCTTCAGGGATGTAGATACAGATTAGATATTAGGAAGAACTTCTTGACGGTAAGAGCTATCAATTACCACATGGGAAGCAGTTTCTTCTCCTTTCAGATAGAGGCTGGATAGTAATCTATTAGGCTGGATAGTAATCTATTATGTGCAGGGTCTTGGACGTGATGACCTCCTAGATCCCACCCACCTCTATGATTCTGTAATTCTATGATGGCAATGACCCATTTCCCAAATCAAAGACTCTCATTAGTTGCTCAGGAATAGAGGGAGAGACCTAAATCCTTACTTGTCCTGCTTGAGGGCTTTTGAGGAACATTTAATGGTGGATCATCATGGAAAGCAGAATTCTGATGGATTAGATTGTTCCAGCAAGGCTCTGATATTCTTAGGAATTATGAGGCCTCAGAATGCATAAGGACAATTGGAATATATTTTATATCACACCTCCAGCTGCAGTTTCATGCACAAAGAACAATGCATTCATTGTGAAATTCTGGCATGCAGAAGTGATATTTATATCACCTTGATCCCGACTAGAATCCAACAATATGTACCATTACTCTAATCATTTCACTAATTACTAAGTGACACAACCTATTAAATCATTCTGTCACCCGGCTGTAGAGTATGCTTTCTATTAATAGCCCAATAGCTTGTGTGAACCTTGTGTGATACTCAGAAGAGGTCCTGCATCTGTGTGGCCCAGGACAGCTTTGATTTATCAAAGTTGTGGCTCAGCTGGCAATTTCATGCTTGTTCACTGGGACAACTCTCAACAGCCACACGTGGGCAAGGAAAAGTTTGAACAGAGTCTGAGAAATCTGTAGATAGATTTCTACCAGCTGCAGGAAAATAGACAATAGCAAGTAACTGTCATTCTAATACTTCTCATTCTATCAGCAAGCTCTCTAAATAGTCTTTAAAAGCTCATCTGAAGCTAAACATTGAGTCACTGTTGCCACTTAATGACTTAACGATAGTATAATTTCCCCTTTTTGGCTGTATCCCAAAACTGCTGCTTTGAGAAATCAAATCTAAGTTCTTTTGTACGTTCACTGCTTGCATGATTAACACAGATCCTTTTATAGCAACCTTCCACACACTTGCGGGCCTCTGCACTGGTTGGGTCTATAACACCCATGGATCTTAGTCAATGTGGCCTTCATTCCAACTGGGAATTCAAAAAGTTACACTCCCAACACAACTGGAATACATCAGTTAGGAAAGGCTGTTCATGCAATGCCTTCTTGTGTCTTGTGTTCTGATTGATCAAACATTTTTAAGCCCTGCAAATAAAAGAACTAGTTTTACTTCCACTTGGCTATTTAAAAATGTCTGCTCTGAAATCCTCCACATGCCTTGTACAGATCTCTGCAATGAAATTTTGCATGTTCTAAAGAAATGTGCTTCTTTCTCTTGTCTCTGCTTATTGACTGGGCTGGCACAACCTGTGAAATCCTAATTCTGAGTGAGCAAAGCAAACCTATTTTGTTATACAGCACCCTCTGCCCCAATTAATAGACCCATCTGCTAAGACAGCCTCACTTTAGCCTAGTCTAGATTGTTGTGTGAAACCAACATGGGCATCTGTAGGAAGGGGAAAAAATGATAAAATGTGACTTGGGCCTTCATGAGGACAAGTCCAACCCTTACACATTTGCAGGTGACATTGTGACACAAGTACGAAAGGGTAGAGCTCAACTTGGTTCTCATATTGTGGAATCACTGTGGTTGGGAACAGCGCCTATGCCTCAGAGTATCCAACTCCCTCCTTTGCACTCTCTTTAATATCCTCCTGCATGGCTTATGCCCATCTCCCCATCTCCGTTAATCAGGACTGATTTTCAGTTTAGACTATAAATAATGGCTGAATTTAATTGGCAATAAGAAGTGGCAAACTTCTCCAGATATAAATAACTCCTTTTGGCAGATTTCATTCCCCACAACTCACGGTTAACTTAGTAATGTAAAGATCTAGATTTGAGTTATACTATTCAGGGGTGTTCTGCAAGGTGTCACCAAAAAAGTCAAGATGGTGGCCACAATGATGTGATTGAAGTTCCACCTGTTTTTTATGTGCATCCCATAGTACTCTCTCTCTTAAATGACCCCAGCTGGGTTCAAATGAACAGTTGTAAACAGAGTCTCTTGTTTGTGAGATGGGTGGTCATATAAATTTGACGAATAAATAAATAGAAGAGAATATATGTAGCTCCGGGTTGAACTGTGGAGTCCCCCCACACTCACTCGCACTGATGATGTTACCTAGTTGGATAGTGAAACATCTGCAATCAAACAACCAAGCTCAGAGAGCACCAAGGACTCCACCGAATAAATAAATTAAATAAATAGTTACTTCTGCCAAGTGAGCCATGGTATATTCCATGAGACCAATTCTCTAGGTTTGAACCAGTAACTAGGCTGTATCACGAACTAACTACGACACACTTAGTGTGTGTTGGCACAACACATTAAGCTAAAATGCAGTTGCCAATTTGTGGTGAACAAAACCAGAGTCTTTTTTAAGAAACCAGATAGTCAACTTTCAAAATTACCATTTAGCAGATACTTGGACCAACAGTTTTATCCTTTGTCCAAAAACCAGTGCCTTTTTCCATTTAATTAAATACGCAGAAGGCATTCTAACGTGGCTTCAAATGGGAAACTTTAAAGTTTCTGAAAGAGAATAAACATTAGAACAGCAGCCAAGCATGAAAAATGATTTGTGTACTCAGTGATGCTAATCTTTTGATTCCACTCATTCTACTGATGGCCAGAGGGGCGGGGTGGGGATCGATTGGCAAATCAAGTAGTGCAATCTATATTTTTGTGTTTTATAAGACTTATGCTGACTGAGAATCCTGAAAATTGAAATCCCAACACTTCCAGAACTCCCCAGGTTAAGGATGAATGGTTTTAGGTACTGAAATAAAACTGCAGAATTGTAATCAAGTCAATAAAATCTGCCAGAGAAGTAGTTTGTTCTCACACACTGAGAAGGAAGTATCAAGAAGTTTATAAAAGGTATTTTCTTCATTAATCAAGATTACACCTTTCAATCGGTCTGCTGTCAAAACTATGTCAATAAAATGCTTTTATTTAATCCAGGGAAAGTCTGCCTGAGATGAGACTTACGTCTCCTGATTTAAAGAATTTTCACATGTATCCATACTGTAAATAAAAAATTATCATCCACAAATATGAATAAGATCGGCCTGCGTCCGGAACAAAGTAGAAAATCTTTATTTACAGTAGCTTTAATACAACAGTGATATTGGTTTCACAAATTGAGTTTCATAATTTGTTCACCTCTTCACCTTCACAAAGAAAAACGTGTTCCAAGAGCTTCTGTCATCTTGATGGAATTCCATCAGGTTCCTGAGACCTTTTACCATTGTGCTGCCTGTACAGTTATAGGATCCTTTTGAAGATTGCTCCCTCACTGATAATTTTCAAGAGATGATTGGTCTATCAAGTATGTTAGCAGAAAAAGAAGGCAATCTTATACTTTGGTGGAATGGAGAACTCTCTAATTCTTGTCTGTCAGTGCTGGATATCAGGCCAATTTATACCTGAAGAAAAGTCATACTGGATTTTCACAATATAGATATATTTGCTTTATGAGCTCTAATTGATAACATTTTATACATGTGTGTAGTTTTTTTCCAGCTGATACAATTAATTATTTCAAAATTCTCCAAACTCTCAATCAGTACAAATCAGTGTGCCATTTAATAACTTGATACTGTCATTTAATGACTTCATATCTACTCTGATGGCAAGTTCTTTTTGATAAAAGGTAGCTATTCTTCTATGATTTATTTGGTTCCAATAGCCTTTTGAGTGTCTGAAAGTAAAAGAAAGAATATGATTCAGTGTACTTTTCAGAATCTTATAGATTTGCCCCAACTATGTCAAATAAACCATTCAGATCTACCATAATCTCTTGAAAGATAGAATGTTCATTTGAAAGAACCCCAAACAGACATAGCTCCCCAAATTGTCCCATAATTGTTGAAGCATTAATATAGAGGTGAGCAACCTGACTCTCAGAGTTTCACAGGCTCCCTAAAATGTAAGAATGTCCCCCAAGAGCTCTTGCAAAATTGCCACCAAAGATTAATTTTGAATGGGATCATGGTTATTCAATCTATGGGGTGAAATTACATGAATTGTATTTAATTCATTACATAATATAATTGCATCATTAAATACATCAATGATATTACATTATTTAAAATGATTTTAGATTAATTATTTTAAAGATATAAAATCTTATGTTTTCTCTAATATAAACTAAAATTATATTCAAATAAAATAGCAATTAAATAGAATTAATTTGTCCAGCCCTACATATTTGTTTTGGAATGTACCCTCCAGCATGCCAACCCAAGGCCTAGTGTCCTGTCAACCCCCGCAAAACTGGACAAGCACTAAGAGACTTACTAAGCTGTACTGCACTTAATTACACCACTTAGAAATTTTAGGTTATATACTTTAAGTTATATTCCATCATGCATTTATGATCAGAGCAGGAGGGTCTTGAGGGGGAGATCACAGTGTAATTGAACCCCCACCCTTTTTGACTGTGTGGTGATGGCCACTTTCTTGACTATTTGATATACACTTCCTCATGGACAGCCCTAGATCAGAGCTGTATAGATGTCACATTCTAGTGATCAAGGAAGAGATAGTGAAGAAAGAATCCACATCGAAAAGATCTGTCTGTACATGTGAGTACATACATAAATGGAAAAGCCCTCCAGATAGCTCTCAAATCCAGATTTTCCATGAGGTCTTCCTTATCAACCAGATCTGGAAGGACGGTTTGGGATTTTGTATAGTTGCAAAATACAGAAACTCAACCTAATATTGGGTTCTCACTTTCAATATTAAGAAGACAATGGTAATTACCTCTTTAGAAGTAAACCTAGAACAAAGAGGTATTCTCTGTAGCTAATCAGATACCCCCATCCCAAGTATTACATTCTGATTCTCTCCTGATCTACTGTTACTCAAAAAAAATCCCAATTCTGCAAGCATTCCATGGCCACTGAGTTCACTATTAGGGTTACAAGAGAGATGGAGAAGTTTAGACCTATGGGCCTAATCCAGCCAGAACCACTCCTTTTTCAAAGTTCCAACTCTTCTCCTGTCCTCTTCCCCCCAGTCCCAACTATAAGAATCGAACAGCTACAAATATGGCTGTAACAGTCACTAAATGCCTTTTGTCAAGGAGCATTAGAAGGACCATAGGTGAAGTGACCCATTGTCTCCCTCAGAGAACACCAAACAGCCCAGAACATTGAGAACCACATTTTCAGCACAAAGAAACAAAGCATGGCTTGTTTCACTTAACCTACTTCTGTTCCAGACAAAGGAGATCTCAGCAATGCCATCCAAAGCTTGAGGTCAAATCTGGCTTTGACGCTGATTCGGTTCCTCACCCTGCTATATAGGATTGGGAACATCAATGTTTGCTTTTCCAAAACCCTATGAAATGAAATTTCTGTATATCAGACTGTACATCATATCAATAAAAATAAGACCATTCCTGCCCATTAGCTTACAATCTAAAACATATGACACAAGAGAAAAAAAGAAATGAAGGAACACAGGGCGCCATTCTTAGTAAAATAATAATGTTTATGATGACTAACTAGAACGGAAACCATTGGTTTCCATTCTAGTTAGTCATCATAAAAATTACTAAGCAGAACCTCATGGACCAAATCCAACCCATTTTTTTGCCCCTTCTCCAAAACTCTGTGGTCTTCCAAAACCCTCTTTCCCCCATTACTGGTTAGCATCATGGAGTGACTGCAGTTGGAGCCCATGACATTTACCCAATTTCATTTTCACTCTGTTGCAGCTTTCTACGAGCAGCTGAGGAAAATCCAGGGAAGCAGAATGGAATAGCATTCTGCATATGATCTGAACTCAAAAAATAGCAAGGAATCATTCAGTACAGAAGTTCCATTTGTCCATTAAAAAAAAAAAAGTGAATCTTAAAAGTATAATCTGCTTCTAGCCATAACTTGGGGACCCAAATATGCCAGAATTGCAGGGGTAGTGTCAATACATATAAACACACCAAATTAGGATGGAAGGATGTACACACATTTTAAAAATTCACACCCTGGATTCAAATAGACCTAATGGTGCAACGCTTAGGTTTCCAGACCCTTTTCTAATGCATTTTAAGGACAATTACCCTTTTCCAAGGTTGATACACACAATTTTAAATGTTAATCCCTATATATCTTTAAATATTTATATTACATAGAGTCATACACACACGCGCATGCAAATTGTTATACAGCCATATTGAATTTAATGTTTTAATTTGCATACACAATTAGAACAAGGATGAGAATACATAATAAATCTATAGCATTCTGAAAAGTAAACTATCCAAGAAACTCTCTCTCTATCCAGAATTTCTTCCAGGGGGTTTACACCCTTGTTGCCTGCAAAAATCCTGAAAATATTTACAAGAATATATATAAGGCATTTCTTCAAAGCATACACTGAAAATAGCCTGTTGTGTATTGTGAAATGTCTGAGGAAATGTGGTCATCTTGGTGTGTTTCTCTCTATTTGCTTTTAACTACCTCCAGCCACCATCTGGACAAACGGAAGTGCAACACCGCTACATGTGTGACACAACGCTTGGCAGACTTCCTGGTCCGGTCCAGCAACACCATCGGTGCCATCTATTCACCCACCAATGTAGGATCCAACACTTACGGGAAGAGAGGCAGAGAACCTCCCAACTATCTACAGCTTTAAGAATACAAGTTGGCAACGGTTGCAGCTCTTGCTAGAAATTCCTCTTCCTGCCTCTGGTTCTCATGTACAAAGTCCTGGTCCTCTTAGTTTTCCATACTAGTTCATTTTGTTTCAGCAAGGCAGCCATTGTGGCCAGGAGCTTGATGACTGGGTTGTCTCGGTGACCACTTTGATCACTGGGCTAACCTGCTTATTTTTCATGGTGCCTTGTTTTCCCTGTGTGTATTTGATGGATGTGATTTCCATGGATTTGTCACACTGCTTTGCTGGAAGATGATTTGCAAAGGGGGTCCCGGTGGGTGCTGCTCTGTCCGTTGTCAACATACTTGTGAATCCCTCTGTTCAAATAAAAAAGGGGGGAAAGATAAATAAATCTCATGAAACCCATGCCACACGAAATCTGAACATGTGAATGAGCTGACAGTATTTGGTTTTTCTTTTTCTTTCTTTTTAATTAAAAGGTTTAAAAGACAAAGTGTGAGAGGTGTATGTCTTCACAATATTATCTGATGGGGAGGGGTCAGCCTGACTCACACCAGCTGATATATAAATAATTATGTATTTATTGATAGATTTCCTTTTCCTCCAGGAACTCAAGGTGATATACAGTACATAGTACTCCTTCTTCCGGGTTTCCTCACAATGACAAACTTTGTGTGGTAGGTTGGGCTGAGAGCTGGGAGAGAATGACCAGCCCAAAGTCACCCAGTGAGCTTTGGTGGCTCAGAGTGGGCTTGAACATGGGTCCCTGGTCCTAGTCTAGCACTATTCCAATACACTACCCTGGCTCCTTGGCTGGGAGAGAATGACTGGCCTAGAGTCCCCCATGGCTGAGGAAGGACCAGAATCTGGGTCTCCCCATTCCTAGTCCAGCACCCTCACCACTACCCCACACTGGTTCTGGAGCTCAGAGTGGACTAGAACCTGGGTCTCCCTGATCCTAGTCCAAAATCTCAACCACTACTCCATACGGTAGAGAGCTTGTTCTCCAGAGTTAACCCTGTCAGTGTTTCCTAACCCAAGCAATTTCCAGATGTGCAGATTTCAACTCTCAGAAATCTAAGAGTTGAAATCCACACATTTGAAAATTGATCAGGATGGAAAACACTGGGCTTTGTAATCAAAATAGTATCATCCATGCTAAAAAAAAAAAAAGCCTTGGTTAACTAAATGCTGATGATTTCTTTAAAAAAAAAAAAACTTTAAGGGGTAAGGGATGATTCCTAGCTCAATGGATCCAACATAATCAGCACCAGTAAAATGCTGATTGACTAGGTTGGGAGAGCAGTAGGCAATTAAGAAGGACAGAGAAAGGAGCAAAATGGAGTATTTTGGACACGTTACGTAAGAGCACTGCACACAACTGAGGAGAATGGGAGCTGTAGTCCAAGCTTTAAGAAGGCACCAATTTGGGGGAAAGCTATGTGGAAAGGAGGCTGAATTACGTTAAGGAAGAGATTATCCTTAACAATACATTGTGATGAATGAACTCGATATTATGGTGATCTGATTTCCCTTTTTCATTTTAAATTAAATGCAACAGCTGGAGCCACAACCCTCCTAATCCACAATCTAAGGCCAGGAACTCAACGGGCCTCAATGAAAGATGGCCATTCAGTGACATCTACTCATGTTCTTGAAGCCATCTAAGCTAATGGACATGTCTTGCAGTTGCAAATTCCACAAATTAACCCATTATGAGATGCAGGACAAAGGATAATTTCCAGATGCACAAACAGGAATCTTCAGGAATCAAAATTAGCTACTAGAGCCAAGGAAGCTCTCTACGTATTATGTGACACAAACTCAGACTTACAACCCACCAGGAATGGCTTTCTGAGTTGTTCCTCTATTTGATGCAACTTTCATTTATATGATGGAGCTTAACCAGTGCTTCACAACTGAACTACAACTCCCAGTTGCCCTCACCATCAAGGCTACTGGTAAGGCAGAGTCACTATGTGAGATGGGCAGCTGTACAAATGTGATTAAATAAATAAACTAAAAAAAGCAAGCAAGCATGCTGGGAGTTGTAGTTTACCAAAGTACCTTCGTTTACTTTGTCCCTTGACAATAACTTACTGTTTTGAGCTTTCCCCACCTTCCCATTAAACCAGTTTCCTCTGTGGCGTACGTTAGCACATCTTAAAGATTTAGTGCAACCTTCCACTTGAGGGAATTGCTTTTTGCATGCAGGAAGCTTTTTATGTTAGAAATGGGCCATAGCTGCTCTTGTAGGCACCAAATCCAGAATTCTTCCTCCTTGTCTGACATATTGTATGAAACAGCTTTTAAAACAGCTTTAAGTGAACTATGGCTCTTTCTAAAATAGGAGCCCTGGCATATCTGACTGGAAAGAAATGGAAGTAAAAATGGGAAAACAAGAAAACGGGCAAAGAGAATAATTAATTTTCCCTCCCCTTAAGAAATACAAATATGTCAACATTTCTTAATCATCAGTGATATTCCACCTTGCCATAAAGCAGGCAGGATACAGTATGGCTAGAGCACAGTTAGTTTAGAAATTCACGAAATGAGAAAGAGGGAGAAAGAGAGAATCCATTTAATATAGCGAAAGATTCCAAAGCCCAATTTATAACCCTGAACGGTGACATATTCATAAAAGGTAGAATTTATGCATGTTTGCAGTGACCCCCATCGGACAAAAATAACTTCCCTTCAAAATGACTCAAATTAAAATGAGAAAGTAGGTGCAACATTCAGAAAGCAAGGCAAGCTACATAAAAGGAAAATAAAGTTTTTGGAAAGGAAAGCTCTTTGCGTGATGAGCAAAGGAAATAAAAATCTCTTTTCTGCTCTCGGACAGGAGTCTAGAGCTTTTTGCAAACCTGGCATGCATTTTATCAAATAAATAACTAAATAAATAACTATACACACACACCACAAGAGCAAAGCAGTCCAGAATCTTTTGGAATTAAAATATCAGCTTTGCAACAGTTCAAGAGCTTGGGTAAATTCATAGAGGTGAATAGTCTGCACTGAAAAGATTCTTTAATTATTGCTTTGATTTTTAATGATTTTCTTAAAAAATAATAATATTCTGAAGCTGCTCTCAAGAAAAGCTGCTCAGTTCAACAATAAAAATGAATGCATTGCCAATATTCACCTTACAAGCTTTTTTTCCTTTACAGAAAGAAACATCCAGGTTTTTGTACTACTTTGTATTTGATTCCAGAATATAGAATAAGTAATGAGACAGTATCTATTCTTTACAATGATGTTTGGTCATAATCTGCTTTCCAATTTCCCAAATGTTTTCCTTCTCAATAAAAGAGGCTTCTGTTTTTCTACACTGATGTCAGGATGCTTGAGAATTTCTTTCAAATTTCTCCTGAGGGTGGTTTGAAGCTTCATTTACTGATGGAGGTGGAAACAGAAGTTGTTTTCCGTTCCACGTTTTTCTATTACTCTGAAGACTCTGCCTGCCTACACTTTTCAGTCTGAAAAAGGCACTGATGAGGACTTTTTTTCTCTTTAGATCTTTTCTTGGGAGTGAATGGAAGTGTGAAAAGCCAAGTAAGCTGTAGATGGTTGGAGAGATAGGAAAGATAGGACATTCACATGTATTACATTTCCTGCACGAGAATTTCATCAACATTTTCTTCTCCTTGGAAAGATACATCCAAAGCAAATTCTTGTTCATCAAATGGAATGAAAAGTGGAATGCAGAAAAATATTTCTGCACTACATCAATGTATTAACCAAAAATACAAGTGTGCCTTGTTATTCAGCTGCAAATAATGAAAATAGCATAATAGCAAAACTCTGGGCCAATGGGATTTGAGGGTGGGGGAGAAGGGGGTTAGGTTCTAAACACATCACCAGAAAGAACAGGAAAAATAAGGATTTTGTACCATGGCCACTGCCGATTTTCCATTCTCCCATTCCATTTTATTTCAAAGAAAGAGCAAAGAATGGAGAAGTAAAGAATATTTTTGAATATGTGAATGCTGTATTTTGTTCACAATAAAATCTGGTGGCTAGCTGTTTTCTTCTGCATGTGGGCAAAAGGGCAGCCTGATCAGAACTTTATAAACCATGCAGGTAATGAGTTCTGGTTAACATTAATCCACCACAGACATGTGAAACCTAGAGAACAAGATTGGGGACAATTAGGTCCACTTGGCTACAAACGGGTGAACTAGCTGGTCGAGTAGAGTGGGATGTACACGAAGTGATCTGCATCCAACTAGCAAGGCTTATGCTCCCTCATTGCCTGAGAAGAATGCAATGGAAAATATTTCCCATCTCCCCCATTCACTTACACTCAGCCGCTTGAAAATGAATGCATGGGAAAAACTTTCATACTTCTTTCATTCTTAGCCAACCTCCCTTGTTTGAACCTTTCTTTGGCTGGGGAATCTTGGGATTCTGGTCAAAGACCATGTAGTTCTTGAAAGCCTGAATCCTTGGAGAAGGCCTGGCTGTAAGATCGGGAATAATACACCCTGGGGGCTCTAGTCAAAGCCCACTTAGACCATCTGTATAGATTTCCAAGAACAATGGCCGTCTCCGTCATACCTATCTAAGCTGAACGGATTTCTTTTCGTGCAAACAGAAAGGCAAACTAATCTTCGAGGCCTGAAAACTCACGTTATAATATTTCATGCACCACTCACATCTGAACAATCTGCTTCTTGAAAGTCATTACATACAGTGTTAATCTGAAAAGCCAACAAAAGATAACTCAGATCTCAGGGTGAGATAAATCATTTTAAATGCTAATTGATGTGCAACTTTTATTCTCTTTTTGAAATGCTAAAGGGTTCTCTAACAATAGCAGAGATTGAAATTATTCTTCTCAGGTGTGCTGGTTTGTGTCACAATGGTGGGATAATGCTGAACGATTTGGCGTTCTTGGGTGCTGCTTAAATTCTTGAATTGTAGATAAGAATTTCATTTTTTCCCCTTTTGAGGGTCCCTAATCGTAGGTTAATGGGTGCTTAAAAAAAGGAAAAAAAGCCTCAGATGATTTATATCTGTGGTGCGTAATATCCAGAATTCCATCCTCTCTTTTCTAGATAACTTTATGTGCCTCCGAGATTTGCTTTGGGAGCCGGGAGGCACAGAGCAGGAAATTACAAAACATGTGAAAGGCTTGGTCTCCAAGTACGAGCTTGCTTATGCGGTCTTCGAGGAGATCCGATTTCTTCTTCTAGAATTCCCGCACAGTCATTATCTTCCCTTTGGGGGGAAATGGACTTAGGAATGAGATGCGGTTACAACTTGTTGCTACAAACAGTACTGGGTATATTCTCAAAAGAGAGAGGATTCACACAGATCACTAAAATGATAACTCAGGAATTACCTGCCATGGGTACCATGGATGCATTTTTACTGTATTTTATTTAAAATCAGAGAAATATATGATGAATAGAATCAGAGAGCTAGAAGGTCATTCAGGCAGTTGAGGTAACCTTCCCTGCTCAGTTTAGGAATATAAGACAATGCTTGAACTCGTCCAGTAAAAGTGGGCTCCACATCTCTCTGTTACTCGTCTAGTTACTCACATTGTTAGGAAGATTTTTCTGACATTCGGTTGAAATCTGTCTTCCTTCAGCTTAAATTCACTGTTCTATATCCTGCCCTTTAATTCACTATGTACAATAGGCCACTTTTCAAGGGTATCCATATCAAAAGGGTGAGCTGCATATTCAAATACATAAAATATATCAACAATGTATTATAAAACATAATGTTTGAGCAAACTAAGATAAAATACTGAGGTTTCTAAAAATGATCTGCAGAATGAAAGCATCCTAAGCATCAAAGCCAACCAGATTAACGACCACAAAGATAATGATGTTCCAAAAGTCAATAGAGAGGGACTAATTTTCCTTCTGTGCAAAGAAGAGGGGTCCACCGGGGAGGTTAAAAACAATGGTGGCCACAGAATCCAAGCCCTGTCCCACCTATTGTGATGCATATTTAAAAGGGGCATGACTTCTATCGAGGCAATGGCAAACCACTTCCGAAACACCTTGCCATGAAAACTGCAGGGACTCGTCCAGGCAGTCGCCGCAGAATCGGTCACGATTGAGTGCGGATTAAAAAAAAAAATCTATCCCCAATATTCCCCCGAGCCTCATCAATTTAGCTTGAGAGGTATAGAGCAAGATCCCAAGGGCTACCTAAAGCTTAGGCCAGATTGATCTAAGAGCAATTACCTGTCAGTGTGAGACTCATATCATCCAGCTATAAATCTGATTTGATTGTTGTGAATGGTCTAGAGAATTAACATGCTTGAAAACAACTGTAGCAAACAGTGAGGATTATCAAGGATTCATCGTCAAGCATTTCAGATTATTTCACATATATGTTGTTAATTCATAACAACTTTTGTATTATTGATGGATGCAAAAAGTAAGAGAGAGAATTAATGCCTTACCTCCACTCTCCTCTGTTAGCATTATTATAGCCATTGACCAATGGAAGGTGACTACTACTATTACTACTACAAATAACAATGACAACAATAATAATTTATTAAACTTGTATGCTGCCTGATTCCCAACAACTGTTCTGTGGAGACTCCAGGAGGCTTACAACCTTGAAAAAAACAGGGTTCTTCGTCTCGCAAGGTTTGAGAGCAACCACAGAATCTAGAGAGCTCTTCCTCACTCCCTACACATATTCACAGTGTCTTGTGGTGCCATATCCTGTAGCTCAGTCATGATCTCAGCAGCAAAGAGCCAGCTCACACCCTGTCTCAAGAGCTCTGGAATCCATGGAATGAATACAATCTATGAAGATGTTACATTAAGCTAGGAAGCATGAGTTCTTGAAGAGATGGACAGCCAAGCTCTATTCTGGAAATTTGCCTTTCTGGCTTTTCAGCTTTCATGAATGGGGTGGAGTTTGAGAAGGGGCTATTGCTGTTGTTCTCCATGGTGCTGAAGACGTAGGCCTGCCTTGTGGCTTTACGGACTCTTCCAAGCACAGAATTGGACATGAAAAGGCTACAGACAGATTTCAGTGTTCCTCCTTGTCTTCCTTCTGATCATAGTGGGCCATTAGGAACATTCTTTGATTGGCATCTAAGAACATATGGAACCAGATCAGGCCATTGCACCAATTTAGGCAGCTGCATAAATATCTTATGTATGAGATGTTCAATTAGAGTTAGCTTCATGAAGTCCATCTATTCATCTGCCAAGAAACAGCACACACAACATTCAACTTTTGCTGCCAACAAGTGTCCTCTGCAGTATATAAGGGAAGCTACCTACATGTGTTCTTAATTAGTATAAATTCAGGCTTTGCATACATTTTTTCCTTTTTTTTTATTTTAGCTGATGGGATGGGTTTACACAATATGCTAAACACTGAATCCGGATTAACAAAACACAATCACTGTGTTCACAGAGCATGTGATGCCCAGTCAAATAAGCCTTATTATTGTTTAATACAATGATCTAGCTCACATGACATGTTAAGACAATGATTAGATTCCCATGCTGAATCACAAATTACCTAACTCCATTTTAGCCCAGAATGGGATGTTGTGTGAACATCACAACCTACATATTTTGCAAATAAATGCAATTGTTTGTTTAAAATTCAACCGGCATGGCTTGATCCAAGAGAAATCTGAACACAATATCTGACTTCAAGTCTTTGCACTTGGCCTCTTTCCAGCCAATTTGCTGGAAATTCCTATTATTTTAGAATAAAGTCAGCAACCGATGGCTGGTATTTCCATTGGGTTATTCTATTGGGGGCATTATTTCTGGAGATAAAAGCAAGGCACTTAGATGCCCCTTTAAAAATTCAAACTCTCTTAAAGGACCACACTGTAATAAACAATTTAGCTATCCTCTCCCCCCCGCAAAAAATCCTAAAGGAGGTAAGTCATAGCAGAAACCCTCTTGCTGAAGTCTGCAGAAAGTGCTATATGAGGTCATTGGGATGAGTAGAAGACTTCTGGGGAAGAAAAGGGGAAATTAGAGAACTTTAAACCAGAGGTGTCCTTCTCCACCCCTCTCCCTTTTCCACCTTCTGAAGTCTTTAGCTCCACATTCAGTTAGAAAAACTCAACTTTTCTATTTTTCAATACCCAATTAAGCTGTGCTGGTTTGATTCTACTAAACGTCACCAAGGTGATTCCAGTTGGATTAAAAAAGGCCCATAAATGTTCTGTCAATTCTGAGCATTAAGATTTATTCCTATGGTAGCTTCCTTGCCTTGCAGGCAGCAAGATTGGGTAATTCTAATGAATGCTATGTTTGTGAGTTACTAAGAGATGAGATCAGTTTTCTGTCAGACTAAAGTACTCATATGCACCTTGGCCTTCATTGTCAACCCCTGCATTTCCATCATCAGAATTACATTTTTCAGGTGGAAAGATGGATATACAGATATAAATCACAAAGACACTTTCTCCCCCACCCTGTCATTACTCCAAAAAGTTGTTGTTCGGTATGATCTGACATCCAAGAAGAGCAGGATGAGTTTTTAGCATCTTCATCATGAGCTGCCATAACCTTTTACATCATCTCTAGCTAAACTTAGCTTTTAATCTTACTTGCTCTTGAAAAGATGGGTGCAGCTATAATTTTTCTCTCCCATCAAGTTACTTTAGTTACCCCCTTTTACAAGCAAACCACAGAAGATCCAGCCTTTATTCATGAAAGGGAGATATCATAGTTTGGCAAATCTTTCCTGAAGTGAAAAGTGTGAAAAACTATTCCAGATGCAGTTTACAGCAATTTTTATATTGGTTCTAGCCATAGTATCTTCAATGGTGCAGAACCTTTTAGGCTCCAGTGGTCATGGTGGAGGAAGCAAGGTAATGATGCCACCAAAATGGGCAAGCCTAAATTTTTGGAGAGATGTAAAAAGATGTGGATTTACAGAAAATCTTTTCAAAATGGTAAAAGAAAGGAAATAAAAATGTAGACAATAGAAGAGAATATATATAGCTCAAGGCTGAACTGTGGAGTCCTTGGTGCTCCCTGAGCTTGGTTGTTTGCTTGCAGACATTTCGTTACCCAGCTAGGTCATATCATCAGTGCTAGTGAGTGTGGAGTTTTCTCCCTGTTTATATACAGTAGCTTGCCCTTGCCAGTGTTGGTGGGGTTGTGGTTTCCTCCGTGGTAGACTACAAAAAATGTAGACAACAAAGATGGCAATTTGTATGGTGTATTTTGGCTCTGTGTCAGGTCTAGCCCAAGGAACTCCAGGAGACCATGTAGATTCAGTTCAGCAATGTTTATTAGCTACAACCTCTAGCAAGAATCTTCCCAGACTGAAACCCCAGTTCCCAAAGTCACCCAGTCACAACAGCGTGAATTCCTCAGGGAGGTGCCAGCCTCATCCTCTTATCTCTTCCTCGCCCCTCAGGAGACGAAAGAGCATGTTTTCCTCCCTGAGTTTGGCCTTCATAATTCCATTCCATCACACTCTGTGATCTGGGGATGGGGGAACACCACAACTTATTGATCAGTTTTAACATGTGGCCTGCAAGTTGCCCCTTTCTGTTCTAAGGCTTGCATCAAGTAAACATAAGTATCTTCATTTGTTTCTACATGCTTCTGAAAATGTAGCTCTAATCTTCAGTTTTGAGAACCTGACCACAGTTCAACCTGGGACTATGAAGGCTACATCTCTAAGCCGAATTTTTCAAATCATATTCGTTTCCCCATCACGGACTCCAACCCTTGCTAAAATTATTTTAAGGAATATGCAGAATAAAAATCAAACTCTAATGTCCTTATAAAACGATTTGAGCAACTTTTCTTCATTCGATACCCTCTAAAAATGCCGAAATTAGGATTTCCAACTTCCAGGGCAGACTTATAAAATGTTGAGTGCCTAAAAGTCCTATTGAGGAGTATTAGTTTTCTTTCTTTCTTTTTTTCTTTCAATCATACAGGTCATACTCTTTCAGGGGTGTCTGCAGGGTAGGGGGAGGAAAGGGGGGCAAATTATGTCATCTCCCAAAAGATGTGATTTATGACATCACGGCAGATCTGCTGTCACTGTGGTATGACTCTGGCTTGCTATGGCTGCTGGTGTGATCTATGATCTGATTTTCTGCGCGTGAAACCTTGCGAGCTCCGTAAGGTGGACAGTGACCTCTGCAGGGGAACGATTGGGGGGGAGGCTCAGACTGACAAAAGCAGGATTGTGATGCAAGCCTCCGGCCTTTTCAATATGCATCACAATGTCACATGCATCACAAAGCTGCTTTTGTCATTCTACCGAAATTCAGACACTGCTAGAAAAAAAAAATGGCTTGGCTCACATAATGCACTAACACAGTATTCTGGTTCACACCCCATGACAAGCCATAAACCATAGTTTAGAGCAGTGTTTTTCAAACTTGGACACTTTAAGATGGGTGGACTTCAACTCCCAGGATTCCCCAGCCAGCAAGCTGGAGTTGAAGTCCACCCATCTTAAAGTGGCCAAGTTTGAAAAACACTGGTTTAGAGCAATGAGTCCTACACATTACAGTACTCTAAACCAAACCCTGACAAGCCATATTATGCTTTAGTAAACCAAATAACTGATTGCAAACCAGGTAATTGGCCAAAAATCACCTAGTAATGAGTGAGAATATAAGTTAGCGGTCCCCAACCCAAGTTTAGCACAGTGACTTTATACTATGCAGTCTGTGCACTTGGGACCACCATCTTGACTTTTTCACACACACACACACATACACGTGCACCGATGCCTCTATGAAGACGTACACCATTACAGACCCTCTGCATCAACTCTTTCACGAAGTCCGGCACACTTAGAATCAATCAATAGTACCGATAGCTAGTGATCAATACAGTTCTGAATGAACCTGAAATGAGTTTAAAGGCAGTGATCTGAGTCTGATTTATACCGTTGAATTAAACTATTTGGTTTTTTTCATGCCTTATCTCCTTGTCATACACCATAACCCATTACTCATTAATGAGGCTTTTTCTCAAGATCTTGGCTTGGAAGACTTAATGCAGCTTGTGATCTTTTCAATGAGTTGAAACTTCACACATTTCTAGTAGACCTTAGATTTTCCCTATTTTGTGTATTGGACGCAGTGTTTCTTTAATGCACCTACTGGGTCTTAAAGTGACAGAAAGCAATGGACTGTGGTCACTGTGACCCATAATTCACGAGAAAATTGCCACCTCATATCTAATAATATGAAATCAGATTACTATGGCATTTCTAAAAAAACCCCCCTGCAATTATTGGGCTACAGGATCTTTGAACTTTAGTATTCACGGCATGTTTTAATAGAGAACATACTGAGCCATAAGGGAAATGAAAAAGATTAATTGGCATTGGTTTCCTACTCTGGGAAGTACAACCTGATCTGGAAGAGTTTGGCAGGGTCAGAAAAAATGGATTTGAACATGCAATACCTAACGAAGGTGCAGTTACACAGCTCTCAAAAAGGAAGGCTGATCTTTTGTAGACCTTCAAGCTGTCCTATCCTCTATTAGCAAAGTGATTTGGTCACTTCCATTTTCTTTCCCAGAATGTTACTAATTTATTTATTTATTTATTTATTTATTCTCTCTCTCTCTCTCTCTCTCTCTCTCTCTCTCTCTCACACACACACACACACACACACACACACACACACACACATATATATATATATATATATATATATATATATATATATGCCCTATTCCAGTGTTACAGCTAGAGATGTTTACCATGTAAGTGGCAGTGAGCAACCTTGCTCCAGATGTCCCATCAGAATGGGAGTCTGCACATTGAACCCAAATGTTTGAGTTGAGATCTTCACAGGCTGAAGAAGCTTTCAAGATTGTTTCCATGAGACCCCAGATTCCGTGGCACCAAGATTTAGGCTGGAGCAGAAGCCAATATACTTGCTATGAAAGGAGAGGCCCCACAGAGACAACCAAGCTGAAGGTCCCTGCTATCTACCTCTTCTGTAGCAAGTTGGAATGGCCACTGATGGAGGTGGTTCAAGGAAAGCAAGCAGCCAAGCTAATAGAATAGTGCTCACAATCTAGGCTTAAGAACAGCCCTGATGGATCAGGCCAAGGGCCCATCTAGGACAGTCTTCTGGATCACACAGTGGCAAACTAGATGCATTGGGGAAGCTAGCTTAATATTGAATCAATTCCTTACAAAAATCTTGCACGATAGGCACTACCTTAAGAGAGGTACTCCTCCTCACGAACAGATAAATTGCATGGTATTATTATTAGTATTACGACAGTGTGGTGTAATGGTATATGGGAATGACCTTGAGAAACAGGCAGAAGAACCACATATTAGACAATGTTCAGACAGCGGCAGGTGAGTCCACCAAAGGAAGGAGTGTGTGGCAAACATCTCAGAAGGGACCCTCCCTATTTTCTTGGACTGTAAGAGCAAATGGGAAGAAATGTACTTTCAGACTTGCAAGATTCTGTTAATGTGACCTTACAATAAAAATAGAGCTAGGACTTCTGGGTGTGCTTCTTGTCTGGGCTACCTCACAAGGCTGACATCCACCTTGCAAGTCTGAAAGTTCACCCCCCACCTTTACTCACCAAGAAACTAGGGAGGGTCCCTTCTGAGATGTTTGCCATATCCCCATTCTTTCTGCGGACTCAGCTGTAGCTTGTTTGACTGTTGTCTAGTCTGTAGCTCTTCCTCCTGTCTCCCAAGGTCATTCCCACATACCATTACATGTGGAGTGCTTTTGTGGTGTGTGTGTGTGTGTTTTAACTTGATTTACCTTTCAGGTAAAATTACAACCTGCTTCATTTATCTGTTGGCCTTTTCTTTTGACAAGCTGCATCTCAGACAACCTACACCACCTGCACAGGAATCAGAAATGAGCAGCTGGCGAAGGACATTTTCAAGACCCACCTCTTGCAAATTCTGCTCAGAGAACTCATCTGGGCTTCCAGAGATGCACAGAAGTGGGGCCGGGCAACCCTGGAGTTTTTTGATCATGAGTTGCAAAGAGAAGTGTGCAAATTGGCTCAGGGTCACATGATAAACGATGTTGTTGCTGCTTCCAAGTGCCTCCCACAAAACAGTAAAAAAAAAAAATCACAAAGGAAAGGGAAGAACTGATTTAGTCCCAAGAATGGAAACGGTGCTCTAGGAGATCAAGCGACTGGAAACTAACCCCTGTGAAGAGAGGTAGGTACATTTAGCTTTGAGAAATACAACTGGGGGATGAGGGGATAGATTCAAAACAATGTCATGGAGAAGATCTGGAGCATGCTGGCTGGGGAATTCTGGGACTTGAAATCCACATGTCTTAAACCTGCCAAGTTTGAGAAACGCTGATCTGGAGCAAGCAGTATGTGATCACTTGCTTGCCTAATCTGGCAGGGGAAGAGCGAAGTGTGGAGCGCAGGACTCCGATGCGTGGATTTAAGTTATAGAATCGATTCGCATGTGAGAAAACACATCCCAACAGCAGGAGCAATTTGACAGCCGAAGCCGTTAACTGACAGATGTGTGTGTGTGTGGGGGGGTTCCCTGCGCTAGATGTATTTTGGGGCTTTCCTTTGCATCGCTGAGCAGAGCAGGGGGGGTTGACTCAATGGCCCCAGCACCCCCCCCCAACTCCAGAGCTTTTCCTTTTTTCAAAGCATCCACATGAGAATATCACAATGGCATCGGGGGAACCGAGGTCTGTGAGAACAATCAGAAGGGCTAGCTGCGTGGGAAGTTTTCAGTTCACAGGGAGATTGGTTGGATAAAATAACCAGCCCTTCTGCAATGTAGTTATGTTCCGGATAACAACCCCCATCATCTCCAGGGATGGACTTCGTTGGAGTGGAAGAAGAAGGGTGGTAACCCAGTTTCTCAGAAGGGTAATAGATGGGGATGTGTGGGTCAAAGAAATCAGGGTTAAAGCTGTAAATATACTGGGATAAGTTTCAGTGGTTGTTGTTATCCTGGCTTTTTGATATATAACTCAAGGCAGTGAACATATCTAATACTCCTGCCTATTTTCCACACAACAACCCTGTGAGGTGGACTGGGTAGTTGGTGCAAAATGCAGAGGCCTAGGGGCTCACAACTGCTTGCAGGTGGGCACATTACACCTATTTTGTGGGCCCTCCATTGGCTTCGTATCAGCTTCCCAGCACAATTGAATGGTATGGTTTTAACCTATAAAGCCCTCTCTGGCTTGGCACCAGCTGATCTTCTGGATGGCATCTCTCTACTGGAACCAGCCAGGATCTGGTCATGCTGGGGGAATCAGTGGGTTGTCCCCCATTTTGGGGAGTTTGGGGTGCCAAGGCCCGGAGGTAGTGTTTTTCCATCATCTGGAACAACCTCCTGTGAGAAGGGCATTCAATTCTAAATGTTGTCACCTTCCGGAAGTTTCTCAAAATGGAGATTTTCCAGAGGGTGTTTGGGGCAGATGCCCTTCGGAGATCAGGTTTGTTGATATTGACCGTGGATTTTATATTATAACATTCTCTTTGTTACCATTGTTTTTCTTTATGTTACCAGCCACCACAAATCTGCGTAGGATTGCAGCAGGGTGTAAATGTGATATTCTGCAATTTAAATAAGTTGTAGAATGTATTAGAAAACAAAATAGTTAGCAGAGAACAACTAACACTGTGAAATGCATTTTGAGCCATAACTTCTCTCCCTTTTGAAAATGGATAGCAACTGCAGGCAGAGAAGTATATTCCTACTTATAAGCGTCCTTAATTATTTTAAGTCTTGCATTGTCTGTCTCTTCATGTCTTCAGGCTGAAAACTGTTGTCTTACTATAATTGAGTGTGTGCGTCTGTGTGTTTGCTTATGTTCTCACATGATTCTTTTGCATTTTAGGCAATTTCGAAGGACTCCAGTTCCTTAGTATCAAAGCTGCAGTCCCTTGTTTTCAAAGGATTTAAACCCCTTTGCACCTTTTGCTTTGAAAGATAAACATTCTGAGCACTGCAAAGTACTGTCAGAAACCCTTTTCATTCCTGCCTAAACACAGGAAAGGTAAAGCAGAGAAAAAAAAAAAAGGCAGAGAAATCTGAATTTCCATATAAGGGCTTTACTGCAAGGTGTTGTTTTTAATAGATAGAGATGGCAGATTAGTTTAAGAAACTGCTGGAAGTGTTGGGTCCAGCCAAGCGACCCTAATTACCAGGTTCGGGACTTGGTGCGAGGTGAACAGAACACCAAGACGAAAATCAGACTTTTTATCCACTTTATTTCAGAGCTCTAAATAAGTTGGAGACTCCCAGAGAAAGGAGGGAGTCCTGATTACAGATTTTACATAGCTTATATATGTTTTCTTCGCAGGATCTACGTGACAGTTTAAACAAAGAAACCGGTTAACTTCTTACAAACATCAGGTCACTGTGACTTCAACCAAAGATGGACATCCTTCCAGCTATACACTAATGATTACTCATTATCCATCTTCAACTTATCTTAACCCCATCTCTCCTCCCCTTACCCTATCAGGATAATAATATTACAGGCATATAGATCTTGCATGTCCTGTCAGCTGGCCCAGCCCTGGCCCCTTATCAGACTGACCACAACTGGTCTCTCCCATCTCTGCTATAGGGTCAAGGAAATCACAAATCATACAACCATTCTTATCTTCAAGGATACAATGAAAGCATTAAAATAGTATAGCTATATTTAAAGCTAAAAGACTACAAACACAAGCAAGGGGTTACAAGGAAGTAACTATCTTTAGAAATTGCATGGGCATGTCATTGGGAAGAAATATATCACTCTTGACAAGAACACTGAACACAGTTTCTATCACAGATGCACACATTCTCATATGCTAGTCCCCCACCCATGTCTTCATATGCAGGTACAACTTCCACATACTCAGGTCCACTATCAAATTCAGTCCCCATCAGAAGGAAGTCTGGAGAGGAGACACATGGGATACAGGCCATGAATTTGTGACAGTGCTGTGGACAGTGTCTTCGGGCCTGATTTGTAACCCAATTTCTTATATTTCTCTTGCTTTGGGTTAAGAGATAGGAAGAGTTGAGATGAGTGGACTTCCTCACCCACATGCAGTCCAGGGCTTGCATTTTTACACCAAAGTAACACCAATGACAAGCCAAGATACACAAAATTGTACCAGTCTAAGATCAGCGCATATCTGTGGGGCAACTGTGAAGAGTTCAGCACTACTGCCCTGGCCTTCCTTTGCAAATCCCACTGAAAAGCAGACAGCTCCCACTGTCGCCATCAGCTCTTCTGCCTCTTGTCCGTGGTCTTTCAGAGGTTGGCCACCAATATACTTTTATCCTGACAAGCTCCTAAGGTTATCAAATGGAAGAGTAGACAAACTGGGCTATCTATCTATCTATCTATCTATCTATCTATCTATCTATCTATCTATCTATCTATCTGGCTGGCTGGCTGGCTGGCTGGCTGGCTGGCTGGCTGGCTGGCTGGCTGGCTATCATCATCATCTACCTATCTGACAGGAGGTTGGAAACTGTGGTCTAAACATCTGGAGGACACCAGGTTGTCCTACCTCTGGACTAATATTCATTTGCTTTAATGCTCATGCTTTTAACTGCTCATAGTTTTACCATTTTTCTAAAAAAATTGTGCTGAAATATTTACATGAGAATAGCTTATATGTGGCCTGATAGTTAACATTTGCTCTACAGAGATCTCTTACTAAAACATTTGACCAATGGCTCTAATGTTTCTCCAACCAACACCACTTTATCATGTCTCTGCAATTACGTCTGTATTTCAAGATTCGGCCTTCATTTAAAAAACACCTTAGCTCTCTGCCTTCAGTAATGCTTCCTGCAGGGCGTCATGTCCAAGCGGGCCAGAATTTGGCCCTTCTGAATTCTGTGTAACTGATTAGCATAAAAATCACTATGCAGCACGAAATGCATCAATTCCACTTTTCCTTTGCTTCTGCAACACTGATGACAACAAGCCTTTCCAATGTATTTCATCTCAGACTTTGAATGCATGTAGAATTCTGCATATTATTTTGGTCATATAGCTTGTACTGGCAGAAGAGACCACAAACAGAGACCACTACACCCAAGTGTTTAATAATTTCTTGGACTGAGGACTTATGTTCAGGCCTGGAAAACAATGCTAGCTGTAAGTAATAGGAAAAAACAAAAACAAAACAGGCATGTGAGCAGTACAGGGATTGGGGACTAGAACTGCCAATCAAAACATTGCAACGCAGGGCACCTCCTCCCAGTTTGCACTCTGGAGGGAGGGGGGAATTGAGGACAGAGGGATTTGGGAGGTGTGGGTAAGAAGGATGGGTCTGGGGGAAGCTCAGAGTCCTAGCCCTAGAAAAACTTCCAACTGTAACAGGTTTAGCAATATACATTTAGTGCTAGGGAAGACTGACAGGCAAGAGCCACGTTGTAATATGTATGTAATTGTATCTTGAATTTAGAGGCCACCAAATCCAGGCTGACTTACAGTAGGTTACAATCAAAATAAAACATCAATAGCAGCAATATACATTAAAGCAAACCATAAAGACAACCATCCACATAATAAGAAGGGGGCCTGGTTACAATCCAATTCCATTTCTGTAATGGAAGCCAGTCTGATTCCTTGATTATGCTGGAGGTGTGGACCCAGTGGTCCTGATTCTTTAGCGCCTTGTGATCTAATGAACTCAAGGGGGGACCAGAGTGTGGGCAGAGTTAAGGATTTATGCTGTGATCCTGCGCTTTGTCTAAGGGGCCGCTAACTGTTGTCACTTCCTTCTACCTTTCCTCCCAGGCACTTGCGTACACACACACACGGAGCACTTGCTCATTGAACAAATCATTCAGGAACTAGATGAAGAAAAACTAGAGCGAGCAAGAATCATGAAGCTTAGATGTTCTGGACCTATAATGTGAAGGTAAAAGTCATTGGAGAAGACCCTGATGGTTGGGAAAAGCAAAGGCAATTAAGAAAGACCAACAGAAGATGAAGGGGTTAGATACTATCACTTTTGCAAGGCAGGAGCTTGCAAAAACTTAAAGCAGCAGTTGATTGATAGACAATCCTGGTAGAATGTTGCCCATTGCGTCACAAAGAGTCAAAAGCGACACGAGGACAACATTGTTATCACAAGGGATGAAAATTATCTCAATTTTCTCTCTCCAGGCGTAATTTCATTCTAGCCCTTTGAACATTTTCATGACCCATTTCAGCAGTTTGCTCCAATCTAACTGTCTCCTTTTCAAGATCCAGACAATGTTCTAAGCTTTTTACACCAGAGAGAGAGAGAGAGAGACAAACAGACATCATGGCAACTGCAGGAAATTTCACCCTCAACAGTAAATAACATGGGGATATCTCTATATTTTAGAGTTGCTCCCCATCTGCCAGAAAACATGAGATGTGCTAGTTCAGACTAATCAATCTTACCCCTCCCTACAACATGGGGAACACAGAGCAGGATGGAGCTGTGACTTCATATACACCTTAAATCTGCATTTATTTATTTATTAAATTTATACACTGCCCATCTCCCCCAGAGGGTGACTCTGGGCAGCTCACAATTAAAATGAAACATCAAAAACAGTAAAAAATATAAATATCCACATTAAATTAGCTTAAAAAAAAATTCATACTATATAAAAAGACTATATACATAAAAAGACTATAAAATCCAAGATGATGGGGGGGCAAAATCAGTTTATCAGGAGAAATGGTTAACGTTGCATCGCTGTCATCAGAGCCTCTCTATCAAACTCCGGATCTGTAACATCAGGATGATAACAACAGAGTATCTTAGAAGAGGCCTAGCATCTTGCAAAAAACTTCTCTAAAAAACCCACAAGGTGGACATTTCGGGCACTGACATCAATAGTTTGTTGACACCGGAGCCCACCATCCTGCAGATTTTGATGCCCCCAGACATTCTCCGAAAGAGAAATTCAGAAATGCATGGCTTTTGAAAACAGAGATTCCATTTAACATTAGCAGAAAATCACCTTGAAGGTAAGAATTTAATTGAGCCTCTCATCACGAGCAGACTTGACATTCCTGGGCTGCAAAAAGTCAGATGACCACCGGATGGCAGGAAAAAGAAAGAGAACATTTTAACTCGCTTCTACCATCTGGTGGGTGCCTGGTGTTTAGCAGCCAACATCTAATAAGATTAGAGTCCAAGAATTAAATATTCCCCATTCCATCAACAAAGCTTGCTTGGTCTATGATGTGCAAAGACCCCATTTGGTTTGCTTATTTGCATTTTGCATGAAGCCAGCCAGTTGGGTTTGTAAACTATAGGTATTAGCTTAATGTGTTGTGTGAATCTGGCCAACTGCGGTTAGCAAACCATGGCTTACCATCTTATGCCAACAATGCCACTACTTTTCAGCCTAGCCTAACTCAAAGGGCTGTTGTGAGGATAAAATTAGAGGAAGCTCTAAACTCCCATGGGATAGATAGGAATTGTAAAACACCTTGAGGTACTTAAATTAGGAAACAGTGCATTTAGGTTTTTATAATGTGGTCAGAATTACTTGTTGATATTTAATGAAAGGCTAAAGTATTAAAAAAATAAAGGCTTCCTGCCATCAAACTCAAGTCTTGGTAACATCACAGATATATCTGTACAGCTTTCCTGGTAAAATTAGGGAGGTAATTTGACACTACAATCTTTCAGGGCTGCTTCCCAATCTAGTCCACAGCTGTGAGATTTCCGAGTGGTCTCCTATCCAAGATCTCAGTCCGACCTTATTTGCGTCCAAGTTTGGTTCCTTCAAAGTACGATACGTTTTGAACACTAGGGGGCAGTGGGGAATCGCCTCTCTCATCTAGGACGCGCCCCCGGCACAAATAGGAAACGCCAAGCGGAACTATATGAGCCTCACGGCAACCCGTAGCCAGAATTCCTCTTCACGGCCACGAAGGGAGTCGGGTGTTGCCCAGCTGGAGCTAGCAGAAGTCACTGAGGCGGCCATGGCTGCCGACTCGCGTCCGGCGCCCGGCGCCCCTGGGAGCCGCTTCCTCGTCGTAGGAGGCGGGATCGCCGGAGTGACGTGCGCCGAGCGGGTAACTTCTCGTCCTTCGCCGTGATCGGCGCGCGCCCCTCTGCGCATGCGCTCCGTAGCAATTTTTGTTCGCCGTGACTCTACCTATTGCCTGGGGGGCGGGAACTTCCTGGTTGGTTCATAGAGTCACAAAGTAAAGAAGTGAACGCACGGACAGTTTCCGAGTTGCCTTTGCATCCATCTATCGTTTCATTTTAAAAAGGTGGGAGGGGAGCTGCGGAGGCAGGATCTTTGTGCTGTAGAAATTGAGCAGTGGGTGAGCTCCGCTCCTCGAAGTCACGCTCACTCAGGGGGAGCTTGCAAAGATAGGGATTCCAGTTTTTTACACTGTCATTAAAGGAGAATCAAAAAATGAAGATTTTAAATGGTTCAGACCAGTGTTGCTCAACCTTGGCAACTTGCAGATGGGTGGACTTCAACTCCCAGAATTCCGCAGCCAGCATGGCTGGCTGGGGAATTCTGGGAGTTGAAGTCCATCCATCTTCAAATTGCCAAGATTTAGAAACACTGGTCTAGAAATAATGGAAAAGATTTGCATGCTAATTAATGGAGACCAAGGCTCAGCAAGTGTTAACTTCTGGATTAAGTCCTGGGGCAGCTTAGTCAACTGATATAAACTGCCTGCAGGACGCATAAAATATCACAATGACAACAACAACTTTGTGGGCTATATTGTAGACTGTTATCTGCATTTCTCACCCTGTTATGAGATCAGGGATTGTATTAAACTCCTTTAAAAAGTTCAGATCGGTTAAGGATTTTGATTAACAACAGAAAATCCTTAACGAGAGAGAGAGAGAGAGAGAGAGGTTCTAGTGCCTTGGTTGGTCCCAATAAACGAATTGCTTGAAAAAGTTCAAATCTCTTCTAGAAATTCTAAGAACTGGGCAAAAATTTTTGTCCGGTCTTCCAAAATCGAAAATCCAGTTTTTTTATACAGTTTGCAAAGGGACGCTTCCTTCCAAGAGGAAGGGGATGAAACAACTGACAGAAAGAATCAGAAAGATTAGACTGGAATTATGGCATTTTCCATCTTCGTGTGGGGTGTTCTTTAGCTGTCCATGATGGGGAAGTCAAGAATTGAGAAATCCAGGCTATATGCACACACATATATGGACATATTTATAAATGTGTGTTTTTTTATATAAATGCATACTTATGTAAACATTTTACAAATCTGCTGGCTGGGAAATTCTGGGTGTTGAAGTCCACACATCTTAAAGTTGCTAAGTCTGAAAAACACTGCACTAGATGGATAAGGTTTTCTATATCTCTCTGATCCCACCTAATGGTCATATCGATTTCTGCAGACTGAACTCAGTCGCCCTATATTAATCCATATCACAGGCATTCTGTACTGCCATGTTCATGTATGACAAGGGTAAGGGTGATAATTATCCATGATCAGTCTGCAGTTGAATGCCAATATTCAGGGAACAGTAACAGTAGCCCAGTTTACTGGTTTAACCATTGTAGTTACACACAAAGAGCATGGACAGACCTGCTAATTAGCACAAAATGTCCCAGAACAATAATCTAAATATCTTCCTCTTTTTTTACAAGCTGGCTGCAGAGTTTCCCTCTGAAGATATTTTTTTAATCACTGCTTCTCCTGTTGTAAAAACGGTGGTGAACTTCAGACAGGTAAGATAGATTTGATCTCCATTTTGGGGGCTAAAGGAAAAAAGTAGATTGTGTCACCCAATGATTTGTTCATCAGTAGCATCCTACTTGCATTGGTAAATATTGTGCCTCCTTGGAGATTTTTCTGGTGTATTTGTATATCAGTAGATCTTAAGTGAAAGCCATTTTGGTGCAGTGGTTAAGACAGCAGGTTAGAAACCGGGAGACCATGAGTTCTAGTCCTACTTTATCCACAAAACCTGCTGGGTGACCTTGGACCAGTCACTGTCTCTCAGCCCTGGGAAAGAGGCAGGAAAACTATCCAGACTTGACCATGTAATGGCCAGGAGTCAAAATTGACTCAAAGACACAAAACAAAAAAAGAAAGAAAGAAAGCTCTAGATCAGTGTTTCTCAACCTCAACCACTTTAAGCTGTGTGGACTTCAACTCCCAGAATTCCCCAGCCAGCCGGCTGGGGAATTCTGGGAGTGAAGTCCACACAGCTTAAAGTGGTTGAGGCTGAGAAACACTGATCTAAATTAAGACACCCCCCCCAATCAAGTTCTTGATTCTACTTCTTCAACAGGTTTCCCGAACTTTAGAAGAATTTGACGTTGAGGAACAAGCAAACAGCATCTTAGGAAAGCGCTACTCCAACATTAAAGTTATACAATCTGCAGTGAGTCAACTGAAAAGCAAAGACCACGTAAGAAAAACCTGCATCCTTTTCTTTTCATAGAGAAGATTGAACATTGCTTTCCCTTTCAGGAATGAGACACCCCCTTGATACATTAAAAAGCCGGTAGAGGATAATGTCGATTTTGATGGTTATCTATTAATTTTAATTTATTTGTTCAGAGTTTGCTCTTGGTAAGAGCATCCCTTGGGAATCCCAAGGCTGTAGGCTAGACTGGAAGATCAAAAGACTTCACCCGAAGAAGACAGTGGCCAACCACCTCCATACGGCTGCTAAGAAAACTGCATGATTGCCTGAATGCCATCACCAAGCCCGGTTTCACTCATGGGGAACTTTGTTTTGCTCATAAGCAAGAATGTGTCTTGAAGGACCAATCCGCTGCTGGTTGAAGTGCAGTAGAATGTTACATGTTCACTACCTGTCACTCC